>CM027124.1:3496448-4245093 GCA_015476505.1 Urochloa ruziziensis | reverse complement strand
TGTTTTTGAACTCAGTGGCATGTTAGTTTGAATATTCAAAAGTCAAATTTCGAATTTGAGTTCATTTGGTTCAAATTTGGTTAAGTTATAGCCTTTTCATTTTAACCCTTTTAGAAGCCAAATTAAAATTAAAATTACTTAAACATGTTACTTTTGGCTAACATGAAAATAACACTTTGAAGTATGTATTTTCATATAGGCATGTTGAATTTGATCAAAAACATCTTTTACTTGCTCAAATTGATGGTCAAAGTTGAGTCAAACCACTGATTTCAGCACTGCTGAAATTTGGCTAAGTCTGAGTTCTGACAGCAGTTTTAGCCAACTTTAGAGCTCCATATCTTTTATTTTTCAATCTAGCCAAACCAAATCAAGTTCATGGTTTGAAAGCTGGTAGTTTGGACTCTTCAAAAATCATGAACAACTCCAGGATATCAAACTCTAGCTATTTCTTTTTCATGCTCAAAGTTAGCTAAACTCAATTCTATTCTGGGACTTAGAAAAATTTCTGAGTTCAAGTTTTGGCCGAAGTTTGATCGAATTTATCTCTCAAACCAAATCTTTTTGAACCTGGTGACTTTAACAAAAGTTGTTCCCCTTGGTACCATCTACAACTTTTGTATTGGAGTTTTGGAAAGTTTCTACACAAAATCTCGAGTTTGCATCAAATCTTTGGAGTGCATTTGGCGGTTACTGTTGTTCTGAATCGAATCGATCGATTCAGACTCAGACAGAGCGAGCTGCGCTCGAGCTCTGCGCGGCGCGTCGGTGCAGCGCGTGCCTCACTGCCCTTTGCCACGCGCCATCGCCTCGCACTGCCAGTCGCGCTCCAAGTCATGCATTGCGCCGCGTGTCGAGCTCGGCCGGCGACACCAAATTTGGCGGTGAGCGGTGAGCTCAGTAGCCGCCAGCACTGGACACGCGGATTCACCGCGGTTAAGCCGCGTTTACCCAATTCACCGCTCCAGTAAATCTCCTCGTCGTCCTCGTCGTTCTCACCACTCAGCTCCACCTTTCCCCGCCTCCAGTGCCCGTGCCGACTTGAATTCCGGCCGCCATTGCCGCCACCTCACCTCGCCGTGGAGATTAGTCTTCCTGTCCTTCCCCGCCTCTCCCAACCGCTCAATTGGTACCCCATGACTCCCTGAAGCCGTGCGCCTTCTCATCGTGAACTCCGGCGTCGGTGAGCTCTAGCGCCGGTCATCTTCTCGGTGAACCGCCGCCGGCCGTGGACACATGCCAATCCTTTGCTAATCCTTGGGTTTTTCATGCCTAGGTGGTGCGGCTTGGAGTCCTGAGGCCGTGGGTCATCTCCGGCGGGTCTCCGGTCTTCTTCTCCGGCGAGCTCGGCCGGTCAACCGCGCGGCGGCGCGCTGTGCGCGGCTGAGTTCAGCCAGGGGTGTTTAATTAGAAGACAAGTTCTTTCTAGGGGGTTTTGTGTTAAAGTCCAGGTGTTATGTGTGAAGGTGGAAAAGATTCAGGGGGTTTTCGTAAGATCCAAGGGTTAATTCGTAAAGAAAGGACTGGTTGGTAATAGATCTTTTAGATCCAGGGGCCTAAGTGTAAAAGTGTTTTCGGATTTTCTTTTGTTTTCCTTTTCAGCATGCATGCATTTCTTGTTTAATGCATAGTAAATCATAGGAGTGTGAGAAAAATGTGAAACCAATTTTGTTGTACTTGTTGAATCTTTGGCTACAGCAGAAAAATATAAAATCATGTTGTTTATGTGCAGTTTTCTGTGTAGAAGTTTTTATTAGTTTATTAGCTTTCTGTCAAAATAAATAGTTCTGCATGTCCAAAAATTTTGAGAAAATCACAGTAGCTCTAAAATGTGTTTTTGTGAGCACAGTAAAATTTTGGGTTGCAGGATATCTGTGTAGTTTAAGTTAAGCTTTTTCTCCATGATTAGCTTGTTTGTGCTGTTAAAAATAGTTGTGAATATGTTTTTGAGCTCAATAAATCATGGTAAATCTGTGTTAGTGTGTAGAAAGTGTTTCTGTGAAGTTTTGCAATTTTGTGCTTAATTTTGTTGCTGTTTGTTGTTTTAATAGATTTATAGCCTTTTTGTCTTTTTCAAAATAAATAGTTTCTGTTAGATTTAAGTGTTGAAAAATTTTCAGTGGTAATCTTGAGTTAAAAGCTGCTCAGAGAAGTTTTTGTGCTGCTAGATAAACTGTGTAGGTTTGTTTGTATAATTAGTTGCTAAATAACCCTTTATATGTGTGTTTAAATGGTTTTATATATATAGTTTTGCTAATAAAATGTTTTCTAAACAGTTTTGATGAACTCAGTAAAATATGAATCTGTTGTTATATTTCTTTCTTAGTGATAAGTTAATCTTGTTTAAAGAGATATGCACTTACTCTATAAAATGTTAAAAATGGTTTTTGCAACATTTCATGTGATTTCATGTGCATATCTTGTTTTGTACTTAAGCTGTATAATTGAATTGCTGCATGTGGGATTTTGTATCTTTTCTCACTGTTATTCCAAACTCACACATATGCATTTTCATGTAGAGAACGTGCTAGCTGACGGGGTATATAACTTGGTGCCTGAGTCAGAGGCTGAGCAGCCAGAGCCCGAGGTCCTTGCAGTTGAGGCAGATCAAGACCCGAGCCAAGACTCGGAAGGGCCCAAGGCCAGCGAAGGCAAGCACCGGAGTGCATAACCTTTTTAACGCAGCCACACTTAATTTATTTACTTTACAAAGTATTTACCTTATGCATTTAAGTTTTCATAGGAGTTGACTGAAAACCTAGTTGCATGATCCATAGGAAAACCCAGAGTTTTCTAGTATGTGTAGGTCGATAGAATTGCTAGGCTGGTTAAACGGTAGAAGTCGAGTAATTGCCTGTTACTCGCGAGATGATAAGTGGTTTCTTTCAGAGTTATGTTAACCTGTCATCTAGACTGGAAAAGAAAGTTAGGCCGGGCGGAGAATGTTGGTAGAGAAAAGAATGGAATGTTGTAGCTCCGCCTGTGCCAGTTAAGGCCCGTTCGTTGTTAGCTCTGGGATCAAGATTGAATTGTACTACCTCACATGCTGGGAGTAAGAGGTAGTTGAAACTGGTAACTTATGTACTTTAGCTCGCACTGGTATGTTGAACTACGCCTGACTGCTTATTCATGTACCGGTTAGAGTAACTCATGGCTGACCCGTCGTTGGTATCGGTGGGGACTGGTACTTGAGGGTAGCAGGGTAGGTCAAGTATTTAGTGTTGGCTGAAGGAACGGCTGGCATGAGCAGCTCGACGGGGCTCGTTTGTGCCGTGTGGGTAGGTTAACCTTGCAAGGGATAAAACCGAATCGATTCGCCGTACTCACGGTATTGAGCTCTTGATCACTGGGCAGCATCGCTAGTTAAGAACGTGAATATGATGATGATGACCATATGCTGTATGATTATTAATCAAGTTCTTGCTCTCATTGTAAAAGTTTTTATAAATGCTAATCTAGATCAATAGCTCAACATAAATTTGGAATGCTAAAACTTGAAAGTAAGGATCTACTTTTAGTTGCTTATTTTTGGCAAAACAACAACCCAGCCAAAAGCTTTGCATACTAGGAGTCTTTTTCTAAGGATATCCTAGAGTCGGGTAAGACTTGCTGAGTTTTAGAACTCAACCTTGCTTGTGGATTAATTTTTACAGATGAGGAGGATGCTAGAATAGCCGAGCAGGTGGCAGAGACTTTTCCTTTTGGTATTCCTGATGGTTATCACCTGGAGTTTGTTCCGGCTCCTGCGGGTGTGGAGCCGAGGGATTGATAATGCCAGCTGGGCTACTTGTGCATTATCATGTTTTTATCGACGTAGACTCGTATTGTTTTAAACTTCCGCTGTGCTTTTAAAACTCTGTGTTGTAATAACTTTTATAATGACTTGTTTTGTAAATTAAATCCACGTGTACTGTGTTGTAAAATTTGTGACTCGTTAATCATCTGTGCTCATTGTGGAGTGAGACATGCCTCGTATTGGTTTCGATGATGTGATCAGTGGTGTAATCGGGAGTTACCCGACAGCAACTACACGGTTATGTCAGTTGAAGTGCGAGTGTGCTGTACTGCTTGCATTAGCTAAGGGACAATGCACTTGAGCTGACATAATTGGGGTGGTTCTGCCACAGCTGGTATCCAGAGCCGAAAATACTTGGCGGATGATTTAACTTGTCTTAAAAATGTGTTTTCGGAAATAAAAGTTAATCTGGTTTGCGAAAATAGCGTTGGTCACGTTAAGGAATTTTTTAGAACGTAAGCCCTAGGGGTTTATGGGTATGTGAATCAGGTGGCTATCTAATCTTTGCAGCTAACTCCCAGCACATTACTTTCTGTCAAAACTTACTTTATTGCACAATCAACCTTTATTTATGCATCGACAGAGGGTGAGGATCTCCGGTCAATGGGGACACCTTGACACCTCGGTCGGTACGGTGAAATCCGAACGCCGTGCTCAAGCGGTGGCCTCCTTGAGCTGCAGCCAATATACCCATGCACTGTTGTGGATTATATTGGGTGTAAAGTTGCCTCTATGTGTTGTCCATACGACACGGGATGTATGGATGCCGTTACTATAGAGAACGGTAATGTATGGGGACGCTTTCATGAGTGCTGGCATGAAAGGTTCATTTATACACTGTGAATTTTCTGCAGGTACACTAACATGCGTTGCGTAAGTTAAGACGTGTACAATACGACTAGCTATATAGTGAGAGCCGTATATGTATGCCACCGATGCTAACCACGTAAGACCAAGAATACTTGGCAATTATTTTTCTTTGTGAGGACGGTTAGGTCGAGCATGCATCATGAATTAAGAACAACTGAAAGTTATAAAAATTATTGGGGGTATTTTAGAGTTCCACACAACACTTTATCTTGCATTGCACCTAAGGTTGATCTAGCAGTGTTCTGGACGTCTGCTGCTGGTCGAAATTTTCTCGGCTAGTAAATGATGTTTTCTGCAGGGAAGAGTTAAAGGAAAGTTGCTCAGAATTTGGTTAGCTTGCTGCTGTAAAAATTTCACATTTTTATCTTCAGTATAGCTCGAGTTATGCCTGTTTTAGTAAGCCCCTGTTTCCTGGAATTTTTCTGGAGGACAGCATTGAGTCTTTGAATTTTTACTCCTTCTTAACATCAGAATCAGATCTTCCACTTCATAAGAAAGTTGTAGAGAATTATCTAACAGAGTTTCTGGCAAAGTTTGAGCATTTTTGCATACACCAGTTGAGAGTTATGAATTTTTCTTTGCTTGCCAAGAATCTGTCCAATTCTAAATTCAGCAATATCTTTTCCAAATCAAGTGCTAAGCTTCATTTGTTTTTCATTTCAGATGAGTTTCCCAAATAACAACCCCCACATCACCACAGACATCGATGGTCGTCTTTTCTCCAACGGTTTGTACCGAGAGGGTTTTCCTTCTCAACTGTGGGAGACCATGCAGACTTTGGGATACGTGGTCGCTCCCCAGTACGTTGGAAGATACATCACTGAAACCGGAATAAATCGTTGTGAGGTCTCGTTGGTGATTCCCAGTTTACAGCTAGGAGGGGGTGAAGAGATTCGTATCGTTGTTACTGGGGGAAATTATGAGGAGGCTTGTGATACTGCCGCATGGAGAGCTTTGCAGCAGCTGAGTTTTAAGCATCAGATAAAAACTTTCGGAGCTCCAGCAGGTGTTTTCATGTCCTCTACAAATGAAGTGGGTGAGTCTAGCTCCAGTGTTAAAAAGGAAGACGCTACCGATGTGCAGAATATGACCCGCTATATGGACAATGTTAACCGTCTGATTGAAAGTATGGCTTTCAGTTATGGCGCAATGTTGAATGCTGCTAACTCACAGGCCCAGGAAAGAGCAGCGATGCAGGGACAAGTTGACCAACATATGGCGGTAATTGGAAGCTTGGAAGAGCGTGTGTATGACTTAGAGGTGGAGAATGATAATCTTATGCAGGAGCAGGAGGGAGTCTGGGCTGAAGGGCCCCAGGCTAATCATCCACCAGGAGAGCTGCCTGACCAAGGTGATTCTGGTTTGGATGACTCACCTGGACCACCTGTGGAACCACCGTCATCTGATCAGGAGCAGGAAGAGCCAGTTGCCCCCGTTCTACAGCCCCAACTTCCTGGTCCAGCATATGGGTGGATTAGCGAGGAGGAAGATACAGAAGAAGAGCTTGATGAGATGAATGGAGAAGAAGAAGTAGGGGATGAAGAAGAAACTGAAGAAGAAGAGGAAGAACCGGAAGAGCGTGTCTTTTACACTGATAACGAGGAATCCGATTGATTCATGTTTACCTTCGGAAAAGTTCCCGTTATCATGTGTTGTATCTTACTTTCCAGTTTGTAATAAGTTGCTTGGTGAAGTACTCTGTAGTAAACTCTTTTTCTTGGGGTTGTAATAATTATGATGTATGGATGTAAGCGGAACCCAATTTCTTTTTCTATGCAGCACTTTGTTTTCTCTGAAATTTTCGCAGCAGATTCGTATTGGAATTTTTACGCCTTGATAACCATTTTTCTAGGCAGACTGATGAATACCAAAGTTGTTGCAAATTTCATATGGAAGCTGCTGGTAAAATTTCAAGTCCATTGGATCAGTAGTTTGGGAGAAACAACCGAAACAAGTCGAATCTGCCTGCTGAAAAACAGATTTGGCAGAGAGGCAAAGGACGAATTTTTGACCCCTGTTAACGTGAGATTCAGTTCGGGAGTTGAATACGAAAGTTGTGGACTATCAAATTCTGCATCTACTGGAAAAATTTGAGCATTTTTGGTTTAGTAGTTTGCGAGATACGAATTTTACGCTAAACCCGTACGATCTGTCCACAAGCTGAAAAGTGGAGGAGTGGTAGAATTGCGTTCAAAGAACGATTGGATCTAACTCCCGAGGACTAACGTTATATTGGATTTTTTATGTCATGCACTATGCTATAATATTTTCATTTCTGAGTATTGATTTTATTCATCATCGCTCACTGAGAAATTATTGCAAAGTTGTATGACTAATCTGCGTTTGGTGGCTCATGCAGAATGCCTGACACTCCGGATCATGTTGAGGGTGGAAATGATGGAAATCTACCCGGACCTCCGGATCTTCGGGAATTCATGGCACATCAGATGGCTCAGCATACTGAGCTTCTGCGGGTGATTGTTCAGTTGCAGCAGAATCAACCCCGCCATGAGCCACAACATGAGATGCCCCGTGAAGCCTCATATCCAGATTTCTTCGGCACGCAACCGCCGCAATTTTTCAAGGCGAAGGAACCACTGGATGCTGATGTCTGGCTCAATATCATTGAGTCCAAATTTGCTTTATTGATATATCCATGTTCAGAAGCCAACAAAGCCAGATTTGCAGCTCAACAGCTTAGGGAGGATGCCCGCATGTGGTGGGATAATTATCGGGCTACACTTCCTGCAGATCATATTGTCACTTGGGCTGAGTTCAAGGCTGCTTTTCGCTCCCACCATATCCCTGACGGTCTCTTAGAGAGGAAAGCTTAATGAATTCTTGGCACTTACTCAGGGTAATCAGGGCGTGGTGCAGTATTCACAGGCATTTAATCATTTGTCGCAGTATGCTGGACATCATGTGGATACGGATGCTAAAAAGCAAGACCGTTTTCGTCGTGGGCTTAATACTAAATTGAAGAAAAGTTTGGTTCTGATCAAGCCTGCCAGCTTTAATGAGTTAGTGAATATGGCCATCACTCAGGAAGATAGTAATTTGGCTCATCAGGCAGATAAAAAGAGGAAAGCCCCGGCTGCTTCGTCTAGTGCGTCCGGACAGAGGTTCCGTGTGGAACAAAAGGCCCCACAAAAGGCTCCTCAAGCTGCTCAGCAAAAGAAAAATCAGTATGGCTATTGGGCTATTCGCCCAAATCAGTCTCAGGGACAGTCTCAAGGACAAGGATTCCGTGCACCTTCTCCTCAACAGCAAGGGCGTACCCATAATTTTCCATGTTATAACTGTGGGAAGCCGGGACACTTTGCGAAGGAATGCAGAGCACCACCCAAAGGTGGAAATAATGTACCCAGGCAGCAGCCCAATAATCGTCAAAGCAAGAAGCAAATGGTGGTTAAGCAAGGCCGTGTGAATTTCACTACCATTGATGCTATTCCAGAGGGTACTCCAGTTATGGCGGGTACGTTTCAAGTTCGAAATAAACCTGTTGTTGTTTTATTTGATTCTGGAGCATCACATAGTTTCATCAGTATGGCATGCATTGAAAAATGTGGATTACAAGTGGCACAGTTAAATTGTAATTATATGATATCCAGTCCTGGTGGGAAGATATCTACCAACCGGGTGACTAAACCAATTCCTCTCCAGATTGGAAGTAAAGTGTTTGACACTGAGCTTATCTGTCTGGATAATCAGGGGATAGATATTATTTTGGGTATGAACTGGATGCAAAAGCACGGAGTTGTATTAGATTTATCAGCCCGGGGTGTTGAAATAAATTCCCCTAGTCATGGTGTTTCCACACTTTATTTGCCATCTACACCTTCTCCAGATAATTGCACTTTTGCTATGATCCAAGTTGAGTTAGAAGATATTCCAGTCGTCAATGAATTTCCAGATGTTTTTCCTGATGATCTTCCGGGGTTGCCACCCGATCGGGATATTGAATTTGTAATTGAGTTGCAGCCCGGTACCGCACCCATTTCAAAAAGGTCGTACCGTATGCCGCCCAATGAATTAGCAGAGCTAAAATCCAGCTACAAGAACTTCTTGACAAGGGCTATATCAGGCCAAGTTCATCTCCCTGGGGTTGTCCTGCACTCTTTGTAAAAAAGAAAGATAACACTTTGAGATTGTGCGTGGACTACCGACCCCTTAATGCAGTCACCATCAAGAATAAATATCCTCTTCCACGTATCGATCTTCTCTTTGATCAATTGGCTGGAGCAAAAGTATTCTCAAAAATTGACCTTCGATCGGGTTATCATCAGATCAAGATTCGACCTTGTGATATTCCCAAGACAGCTTTTTCCACTCGATATGGCTTATATGAGTACTTAGTCATGTCTTTTGGACTCACCAATGCTCCTGCCTATTTTATGTATCTCATGAATTCAGTCTTTATGCCAGAGCTGGACAAGTTTGTCGTGGTATTTATTGATGACATTCTTATTTATTCCAAGGATGAGGAAGAGCATGCTGAACACCTCAGAATTGTTCTTCAGCGATTACGGGATCATAAGCTCTATGCTAAGTTTAGTAAATGTGAGTTTTGGTTGAAGAGTGTAAAATTTTTGGGTCACACCGTATCCGGTGATGGTATTGCCGTTGACCCGGTAAATGTGCAGAAAGTTTTAGATTGGGAATCTCCGAAGTCTGTGCATCAAATCAGAAGTTTTCTTGGAATGGCGGGGTATTACCGTCGTTTTATTCCAGATTTTTCCAAGATTGCCAAACCCATCACTGAACTTCTGAAGAAGGGGGAGAAATTTAAATGGAGTGACAAGTGTGATGAGGCATTTCATACTTTGAAAAGACTTCTGACATCTGCCCCAGTTCTTGCTCAACCTGACACTTCCAAGGCTTTTGATGTTTATTGTGATGCATCGGGCATAGGACTTGGTTGTGTTCTTATGCAGGATAATCGAGTTATTGCTTATGCTTCTCGAGCTCTTCGACCTCATGAGAAGAATTATCCGACCCATGATCTTGAACTTGCTGCAGTGGTACATGCCTTAAAAATTTGGAGGCACCATCTCATGGGTACTCATTGCAATATCTACACAGATCACAAGAGTCTCAAGTATATTTTTACTCAAGCTGATCTCAATATGAGGCAAAGAAGATGGTTGGAATTGATTAAGGATTATGAAATTGAAGTTCATTATCATCCAGGCAAGGCAAATGTAGTTGCAGATGCACTCAGCCGCAGGGGTAATTGTCAGTTCATAACTTTGAGACCCCAAAATGCCACTCTTGCGAAAGAGTTGGACAAATTGAATTTGGAAATTATTCCACAGGGTACTTTGAATCATCTTTTGATTCAACCTACTTTACAAGATCAGATTGTCGCGGCTCAGTCTAAATCTAAAGGAGTACAGATCATTAAGCAAAAGTTAGCTGAGAATGATGGAAAGTATAAATGTTTCTGTCAAGACAATGAAGGAGTTTTAAGGTTTAATAATCGGCTAGTAGTTCCTAAGGATCATGAGCTTAGGAAGAAAATTCTTGATGAGGCACATCTTTCTAAATTCTCTATTCATCCAGGGAGCAGCAAAATGTATCAAGATTTGAAAGAAAATTTTTGGTGGACTCGAATGAAAAGAGAGATTGCTCAATATGTAGCAGAGTGTGATACCTGCCAGAGGGTGAAAGCTAGTCATTTGAAAACTGGTGGAACTTTGCAACCATTGCCCATACCTTCATGGAAATGGGAGGATATAAGCATGGATTTTATTGTGGGTTTACCATTGACTCCTCAGAAACATGACTCTATCTGGGTTATTGTTGATAGGCTCACCAAATCAGCCCATTTTATTCCTGTCAACAATGCTTATTCAGCAACTCAATATGCTGAGATCTATTTAGATCAAATTGTGCGTTTGCATGGAGTTCCAAAGACTATCATTTCAGATAGAGGTTCACCATTTATAGCTCGCTTTTGGAAACAATTGCATGAGCTGTTAGGCACTAAACTCATTCGAAGTTCAACTTATCATCCTCAGACCGATGGGCAAACTGAAAGAGTGAATCAAATCTTGGAAGATATGCTCAGAGCTTGTGTCATCCATTATGACAAGAGATGGGATAAAAGCTTATCTTTAGCTGAGTTTTCCTACAATAACAGCTACCAATCCAGTTTGAAAATGGCACCCTTTGAAGCTCTTTATGGTCGAAGATGTCGAACCCCGTTAAATTGGTCGGGAACTGGCGAGAGAAAAATCTTCGGTCCAGACTTGGTTAAGGAGGCCGAGGATAAAGTCAAAATTATTCAGCAAAATCTTAAGACCGCGCAATCGCGGCAAAAGAGCTATTCTGATAAAAGAAGAAGACCTTTAGTTTTCAAGGTTGGGGATCATGTTTATCTTCGCGTATCACCAACTAAAGGTGTTCAGAGATTTGGAGTCAAGGGAAAATTAGCTCCTCGTTTTATTGGACCTTTTGAAATCATTAGCCAATGTGGTCCAGTTGCTTATGAGATACAACTGCCATCCAAGCTTGCAGCTGTTCATAATGTCTTTCATGTATCTCAACTCAAGAAATGCCTTAGGGTTCCTATTGAAGGTATTGCTCATGAAGAAATTGAATTTGAACCCGATCTTTCGTATGAGGAACAACCTTTCAAGATTCTTGATATAAAGGAAAGAGTTACTAGACGTCGATCTATTAAATTCTATAAAATTCAGTGGACGCATCATTCTGAAGAGGAAGCAACATGGGAACAAGAATCTTATCTCAATTCCAAATATCCAGGATTTTTAGATTCCACATTAAGGTATTAAATTCCACATTCTCTTTTGCACTGGAATCTCGGGACGAGATTCTTTTAAGGGGGGAGGGCTGTGACACCCCGTGTCACTTATAGGCTTAGTACAATGATTAAGACAAATAAATCATTCATCTCATCACTCATGACATTTGTTTGTGCATTTATTGTAATGTAATGATTGTCATTTTATGTGAATGTCATGCTTTAATTACATATTTAGTATGAAAATTAAATTGACAAGTGAGAGTTTTTACTTTGGTGCCTAACATGTTTTTGAACTCAGTGGCATGTTAGTTTGAATATTCAAAAGTCAAATTTCGAATTTGAGTTCATTTGGTTCAAATTTGGTTAAGTTATAGCCTTTTCATTTTAACCCTTTTAGAAGCCAAATTAAAATTAAAATTACTTAAACATGTTACTTTTGGCTAACATGAAAATAACACTTTGAAGTATGTATTTTCATATAGGCATGTTGAATTTGATCAAAAACATCTTTTACTTGCTCAAATTGATGGTCAAAGTTGAGTCAAACCACTGATTTCAGCACTGCTGAAATTTGGCTAAGTCTGAGTTCTGACAGCAGTTTTAGCCAACTTTAGAGCTCCATATCTTTTATTTTTCAATCTAGCCAAACCAAATCAAGTTCATGGTTTGAAAGCTGGTAGTTTGGACTCTTCAAAAATCATGAACAACTCCAGGATATCAAACTCTAGCTATTTCTTTTTCATGCTCAAAGTTAGCTAAACTCAATTCTATTCTGGGACTTAGAAAAATTTCTGAGTTCAAGTTTTGGCCGAAGTTTGATCGAATTTATCTCTCAAACCAAATCTTTTTGAACCTGGTGACTTTAACAAAAGTTGTTCCCCTTGGTACCATCTACAACTTTTGTATTGGAGTTTTGGAAAGTTTCTACACAAAATCTCGAGTTTGCATCAAATCTTTGGAGTGCATTTGGCGGTTACTGTTGTTCTGAATCGAATCGATCGATTCAGACTTCAGACAGAGCGAGCTCGCGCTCGAGCTCTGCGCTGGCGCCGTCGGTGCCACGCTGCCGTGCTCCACTGCCCTTTGCCACGCGCCATCGCCTCGCACTGCCAGTCGCGCTCCAAGTCATGCATTGCGCCTCGGTGTCGAGCTCGGCCGGCGACACCAAATTTGGCGGTGAGCGGTGAGCTCAGTACGCCGCCAGCACTGGACACGCGGATTCACCGCGGTTAAGCCGCGTTTACCCAATTCACCGCTCCAGTAAACTCTCCTCGTCGTCCTCGTCGTTCTCACCCACTCAGCTCCACCTTTCCCCGCCTCCAGTGCCCGTGCCGACTTGAATTCCGGCCGCCATTGCCGCCACCTCACCTCGCCGTGGAGATTAGTCTTCCTGTCCTTCCCCGCCTCTCCCAACCGCTCAATTGGGTACCCCATGACTCCCTGAAGCCGTGCGCCTTCTCATCGTGAACTCCGAGGCGTCGGTGAGCTCTAGCGCCGGTCATCTTCTCGGTGAACCGCCGCCGGCCGTGGACACATGCCAATCCTTTGCTAATCCTTGGGTTTTTCATGCCTAGGTGGTGCGGCTTGGAGTCCTGAGGCCGTGGGTCATCTCCGGCGGGTCTCCGGTCTTCTTCTCCGGCGAGCTCGGCCGGTCAACCGCGCGGCGGCGCGCTGTGCGCGGCTGAGTTCAGCCAGGGGTGTTTAATTAGAAGACAAGTTCTTTCTAGGGGGTTTTGTGTTAAAGTCCAGGTGTTATGTGTGAAGGTGGAAAAGATTCAGGGGGTTTTTCGTAAGATCCAAGGGTTAATTCGTAAAGAAAGGACTGGTTGGTAATAGATCTTTTAGATCCAGGGGCCTAAGTGTAAAAGTGTTTTCGGATTTTCTTTTGTTTTCCTTTTCAGCATGCATGCATTTCTTGTTTAATGCATAGTAAATCATAGGAGTGTGAGAAAAATGTGAAACCAATTTTGTTGTACTTGTTGAATCTTTGGCTACAGCAGAAAAATATAAAATCATGTTGTTTATGTGCAGTTTTCTGTGTAGAAGTTTTTATTAGTTTATTAGCTTTCTGTCAAAATAAATAGTTCTGCATGTCCAAAAATTTTGAGAAAATCACAGTAGCTCTAAAATGTGTTTTTGTGAGCACAGTAAAATTTTGGGTTGCAGGCTATCTGTGTAGTTTAAGTTAAGCTTTTTCTCCATGATTAGCTTGTTTGTGCTGTTAAAAATAGTTGTGAATATGTTTTTGAGCTCAATAAATCATGGTAAATCTGTGTTAGTGTGTAGAAAGTGTTTCTGTGAAGTTTTGCAATTTTGTGCTTAATTTTGTTGCTGTTTGTTGTTTTAAGTAGATTTATAGCCTTTTTGTCTTTTTCAAAATAAATAGTTTCTGTTAGATTTAAGTGTTGAAAAATTTTCAGTGGTAATCTTGAGTTAAAAGCTGCTCAGAGAAGTTTTTGTGCTGCTAGATAAACTGTGTAGGTTTGTTTGTATAATTAGTTGCTAAATAACCCTTTATATGTGTGTTTAAATGGTTTTATATATATAGTTTTGCTAATAAAATGTTTTCTAAACAGTTTTGATGAACTCAGTAAAATATGAATCTGTTGTTATATTTCTTTCTTAGTGATAAGTTAATCTTGTTTAAAGAGATATGCACTTACTCTATAAAATGTTAAAAATGGTTTTTGCAACATTTCATGTGATTTCATGTGCATATCTTGTTTTGTACTTAAGCTGTATAATTGAATTGCTGCATGTGGATTTTGTATCTTTTCTCACTGTTATTCCAAACTCACACATATGCATTTTCATGTAGAGAACGTGCTAGCTGACGGGGTATATAACTTGGTGCCTGAGTCAGAGGCAGAGCAGCCAGAGCCCGAGGTCCTTGCAGTTGAGGCAGATCAAGACCCGAGCCAAGACTCGGAAGGGCCCAAGGCCAGCGAAGGCAAGCACCGGAGTGCATAACCTTTTTAACGCAGCCACAATTAATTTATTTACTTTACAAAGTATTTACCTTATGCATTTAAGTTTTCATAGGAGTTGACTGAAAACCTAGTTGCATGATCCATAGGAAAACCCAGAGTTTTCTAGTATGTGTAGGTCGATAGAATTGCTAGGCTGGTTAAACGGTAGAAGTCGAGTAATTGCCTGTTACTCGCGAGATGATAAGTGGTTTCTTTCAGAGTTATGTTAACCTGTCATCTAGACTGGAAAAGAAAGTTAGGCCGGGCGGAGAATGTTGGTAGAGAAAAGAATGGAATGTTGTAGCTCCGCCTGTGCCAGTTAAGGCCCGTTCGTTGTTAGCTCTGGGATCAAGATTGAATTGTACTACCTCACATGCTGGGAGTAAGAGGTAGTTGAAACTGGTAACTTATGTACTTTAGCTCGCACTGGTATGTTGAACTACGCCTGACTGCTTATTCATGTACCGGTTAGAGTAACTCATGGCTGACCCGTCGTTGGTATCGGTGGGGACTGGTACTTGAGGGTAGCAGGGTAGGTCAAGTATTTAGTGTTGGCTGAAGGAACGGCTGGCATGAGCAGCTCGACGGGGCTCGTTTGTGCCGTGTGGGTAGGTTAACCTTGCAAGGGATAAAACCGAATCGATTCGCCGTACTCACGGTATTGAGCTCTTGATCACTGGGCAGCATCGCTAGTTAAGAACTTGAATATTGTTGATGACCATATGCTGTATGAGTTAATTAATCAAGTTCTTGCTCTCATTTGTAAAAGTTTTTATAAATGCTAATCTAGATCAAATAGCTCAACTAAAATTTGAATGCTAAAACTTGAAAGTAAGGATCTACTTTTAGTTGCTTATTTTTGGCAAAACAACAACCCAGCCAAAAGCTTTGCATACTAGGAGTCTTTTTCTAAGGATATCCTAGAGTCGGGTAAGACTTGCTGAGTTTTAGAACTCAACCTTGCTTGTGGATTAATTTTTACAGATGAGGAGGATGCTAGAATAGCCGAGCAGGTGGCAGAGACTTTTCCTTTTGGTATTCCTGATGGTTATCACCTTGAGTTTGTTCCGGCTCCTGCGGGTGTGGAGCCGAGGGATTGATAATGCCAGCTGGGCTACTTGTGCATTATCATGTTTTTATCGACGTAGACTCGTATTGTTTTAAACTTCCGCTGTGCTTTTAAACTCTGTGTTGTAATAACTTTTATAATGACTTGTTTTGTAAATTAAATCCACGTGTACTGTGTTGTAAAATTTGTGACTCGTTAATCATCTGTGCTCATTGTGGAGTGAGACATGCCTCGTATTGGTTTCGATGATGTGATCAGTGGTGTAATCGGGAGTTACCCGACAGCAACTACACGGTTATGTCAGTTGAAGTGCGAGTGTGCTGTACTGCTTGCATTAGCTAAGGGACAATGCACTTGAGCTGACATAATTGGGGTGGTTCTGCCACACCCCGCTTGCTGCCATGGCGCCGAAGAGGAGGGAAGCCCCGAAGCGGAAGGAGAGGTCGCCAGGAAGGGCTCGGTCGGTCAAAGCCAAGGCCGCCGTCGAAGTCGCCGTGGACCGCGCCGCCGAGCGGAGGGAGTCCATCACCACCACCAGGCCTCGAGCAGCACGTCATCGACGGCATTCTCCCAGACCAGCAAACCGCCGAGTGGCACGCAGCCTCCGGTGAGTCTTTCCCCACCCCAAATTCCTCTGATTTGGTGGTGTTCGAGTCTTTCCTTCTGCGCGGCTTTGGCGTGCCCGCGCACCCTTTTCTCCGCGGGCTGCCGCATTTCTATGGGATCAGTCTCTGCGCACTGAATCCCAATTCCATTCTTCATATCGCCATCTTCATCAACCTCTGTGAGGCCTATCTTGGGATAGAGCCTCACTTCAATCTTTTTCTTCACCTTTTTCTGTTGAAACCTTACCCTGGAACCGAGTGCCCGCGAGTAGTCGGAGGCGCCGGATTCCAATTCCGTGAGGGTCGAACCCGGGAGTATTTTGATATTCCTTTTCTTAGCTCCAACAAAGGGTGGCAGTCCGAGTGGTTTTACGTAGAAAACCACTCGCCTGCCATCTCTCCTGAAACCGATTCGCGTCCTGTTCCCTCCCAGTCCTGGACTTCTCTTCCCAAAGAGAATGAGATGGACGAGGTTCGGGAATTGCTGGGTTTCATAGCCCAGTTGAAGGATAGAGGGTTGACTGCCGTAGGAGTGGCAGCCAACTTCGTGCTGCGCCGGATCCAGCCCCTCAAGCAGCGGGCTCATCCGTTGTATGAATACTACGCCGAGGGGGACAACACGCGTGAAGCCCCGAGCGTGTTGACAAGGGCCAAGCCGCAGCTCGGCTTGGCAAATTTTTTGTGTCAGGGACTTCCCTGCGGACTACTGATTGTCCTCCGGCGTACAACTTATCGAATCCACGCCCTGAGGTACTGAACCAATCTGTTGCTGTTTTATGTTTTCAATTCCACCCGTTGGGTGTAATCTCAGTAAAGAACTGAACCCAACTTTTGCAGGGTCGAGCTGCCTTTGTGTCTATCCCTCCTTTGCCTGAGATGCCAAAGGGAGTGGATCAGCCGGCTCCGCGCAGAGCCGGTGCTGTTGAAGAAGCAGTCGGAGGAAGCGAGAGTGACCTGCATGACTCAGATATCAGTCTGTCGTCCTCGCCTTCTCCAGACGTGCTATCTCCGAGTGGTGGGAAGGCTGCCCCTGTCCCGAAGAAGCGGAAGATTTCTGTTTCAACGGGGATCGTGATTGGGGATGCCCCGAGCCGTCGCCAACTCCTCCTTTCCGAGTCATCTGACTCGGATGAAGACGAAGCTGGTGGTGCCGGGTCCTCAATCCCGCCCCCAATTATCAGCTCGGAGCAGTCGCCCCTTGCCATAGTACCTCTAAGTACTGCAAGTCCGAGGGACCTTCCTTCCCCCACTCGGAGAGGAAAGCGCCCGAGAATGCGCGTATCTACTCTGTAAGTATCATTGTCATCCTTTGATTGTCCTTTATGTTTTTCTGTGATTAATCCATATGTGCTTTATCCTGTAGCACGCCATCTGAGATCCCTTTTGCGGGTCCTGCACCGCAGTCGGTCAGTGAGACAGAGATCCCATCAATCCAAGTGCCAGAGGTGTCGTCCCACTCGGCTGATCTTCTCAGCGATCAGCCTGTGGGTCCGCCACCAGAGTCGCTGCGAGCACCAACCCCACCTCCGCCGAGTCCTGCACCAGCGTCGCCGACCACACTGCCAATTCCGCAGGGCAGCCCCCAGTCTGCTCCTGTGGTTGAACAGACTGCTGCGATGGAGGAGCCCCAGGCTGCAGGGGTCGAAGTTGCTCCTGCGGCGGTCGTCGCTCCCGGTGGTGGTGCTCCCATGACTCCTCTGGCAGAGTTCATGTCGCTCCATCGTCGTATGGGCCAAATAGCCGAGGTATTTCCTGAGCCACTTTTCTTGTTTAGGTTGAGTACCGAGTGGTACACCTATTTGTTTTGTCATCTGACTATCTTTTGCAGGACTTAGCTGCTGATGCCGAGGCAAAATCCTCGGTGATTCAAGAGCTTTCTTCTGCAGTCGCTAAGGCCGACTCCTTGGTGGCCCGAGTGGCTGAACTCGAAGCTGCTGCGACCCAACACCAGGCCGAGTTGGAGGAAGCCCGGCGCACCAATCGCGATCTTCGCGGAGAGGTGGAGCAGGCTAGACTCAACGAAGCCCAGGCCGTGCATGAGCTTAGAGGTATGTTATTCTCTGTTTGTTTTTCTGTCAGACGTGAATATATTATCCAGATCTAACTTTCAGTAGATTACCGGTATCGGATTATGGCCCAATATGCAGAGCTCACTACCAAGGTGGCTCGGCTGCAAGGCGAGGCGGAGGCACTGCGCACCGAGAAGATCGCGCTGGAGGATGCTGTCCGAGTGGTAGCGGAGGAGATCGAGCCGGAGGCATCATCATCTTCGGCTTCTATCCTCGACCGCGTTTGGGCGCTTCCACGCTTCTTCCGGCGACAGCTGTGATCCATCAGCTAAGCCAGTTGCGGGCATGTCCTGGCGGTGCTCAAATCTCTGTTCCCAGCATCGGATCTGGAGCCACTCGGCCGCGGATACGCTGCTGGCACCTCCGAAGATGATGTGAGCAGATTGCTCCTTGAAGTCGAACCGATCGCCAATGTCCTGTCCAAGGACGTTGTTGACGACTCTGATGAAGCGGCCCCCTCTGGTGTTGGTGACCCTGCAGCGTAATTTTCATAGAATATTTGTAGTATTTGGTAGAAGTAATACTTTTGAACAATGTTTAAGCTTTTGTTATTGTATATAAGTTTTTATGGGATTACTACTCCCTTTCTTTCTGCGCTGGCCTTAATTTCTGAGTGGTTGACCTGTTACGGAGTAGATTAGCCTCGTTGGTCTCAGTCTCATGCCGCAGAGTCTTTGTCGTACGTTTAGAGCTTTGACTTGGCGAGTACTTTCCCCCTCGATTTAATCCCCTCGATTTAAAGTTTGTGCCACTCGTACTTTATGTGCGTGACGCGAAAGAGGAAATTCGAGTAGTAGATATAAATGGGAGATGAAATCAACTTTACTGATATCTCATTATAAATCTGCCGAGTCGTGACTGGGGGTGATTACCCTCCAAAATCACTCGGAAAAAACAAATCTTAACAAAAAAGATGAATACATAACTGAATCAGGCGTAGAAACGCTGTAGGTGCTCGATGTTCCATGGATTTGGGATGTCTACGCCGTCTTCCGTCATGAGGCGATATGAGCCTGGCCGACTCACTGACTTGATCATGTATGGTCCCTCCCAAGGGGACGCAAGTTTGTGCGCACCCTCAGTGTCTTGCTTCCTCCTCAGAACCAAGTCGTCTGCTTCAAAAGATCTCTGCTTGACTGTTCGATCATGATACCGTTGCAGGACCTGAGCGTAACGCGCGGCTTAGATCTGGGCCGCCAATCTCTTCTCCTCGATGCTGTCGAGGTCTTCAATGCGCGCCACTTGCGCGTCGTATTCATCATAGAACTCCCGGAGCGTCGGGGAGAGCCATATGCCTAAACCAGAAAGAACGGGGTTTGCTTCGTGGCACGACTCGGCTGGGTGCGCAGCCCCCAGACTACAGCTGGTAACTCCTTGATCCATCGTCCATCATACTGCTTCAGCTGCTTGAATATCCGGGCCCTGAGCGCCTTGATTATTTCGCCATTGGCTCTTTCAACCTAGGCCATTGGCCCTTGGGTGCGCCACGGATGCAGGGCATAGCTTGATGCTCCTCTCGCTGCACCAGTCTTTAAACTCCTGCGCCACGAAGTTCGTACCATTATCTGTAATGATACGATTTGGGACTCCGAAGCGGTGGGTGATGTCGGTGAAGAACTCAATGGTCTTGGCTGCCGTGTGTTTTCTGACTGGTTTCACCTCGATCCACTTGGTGAACTTGTCAATAGCTACTAGGACATGGTCAAAACCACCAGGAGCCTTCTTGAACGGACCAATCATGTCCAAGCACCAACAAGCGAAGGGCCAGGACATTGGTATGGTCTGCAGCTGTTGTGCGGGTGCGTGTATTTGCCTTGCAAAATACTGACACCCTTTGCAGCGCCGCACAATGTTTTCTGAGTCTGCTACAGCAGTCGGCCAGTAGAAACCAGACCGGAAGGCTTTACCAACGATGGTTCTAGCCCCGGCGTGATTACCACATATTCCTTTGTGTATATCTGTCAAGAGCTCAACACCCTCTGCGCGACTCACGCACTTTTGGAGAATTTGAGAAGCTCCAGATCGACGATACAACTTGTCTCCGATGATGACGTAGCTTTTGCTGCGCCGCACGATTTGTTCGTGGAGCGAATTTAGATCCTTATCATCTGCGACCTCTGTGGGCAATATGCCGCTGTCAAGATAGTCGATGATTTGGGTCCTCCAGTCCAACGCTTCGTCTACCACTAATGTGGCTGACTCCGGGGATTCTCCGACTTGTTGCTCCGCGACAGTGCCATCCGGGTTTATCTTGATAGATGGTTTAACAAGATCTTGTATGAAAACTCTGGGTGGGACGCCTTCACGGGTGGACCCCATCTTAGCAAGCTCATCTGCTGCCTTGTTATGGTCGCGCACCACGTGATGGAACTCTAAGCCATAGAATTTCCCTTCCAGCTTCCTGATTTCTTCGCAGTAAGCGTCCATCTTCTCGTTGGTCCTGGACCAATCCTTGTTTACCTGGTTTATGACCAGGGCAGAGTCCCCGCGCACCATCAGGCGTTTGATACCCAAAGATACTGCGATGCGAAGACCGTGCAAGGCTGCTTCATACTCGGCTGCATTGTTGGATACTGGGAACATGATTTGAAGGACGTATTTTAATTCCTATCCACTTGGAGAGATCAGGAGTACGCCTGCGCCGCCTCCTTTGATCTGGAGGGAGCCATCAAAGTACATCTCCCAGTACTCAACTACCTCGTCGTCAGCCGGAGCTTGGTTCTCTGTTCAGTCTGCTACGAAGTCGGCCAAAACCTGAGACTTGATTGCAGTACGTAGAACGAAGGTTATGTGGTGGGCGGCCAATTCTATTGACCACTTGACGATTCGGCCGCTGGCGTCTCGGTTATGGAAAATTTCCCCTAAAGGATTTTCGCTCACAACCGAGATTGGATGGGCCTCAAAGTAGTGCTTCATCTTTCTTGCTGAGATGAGAACTCCGTAGAGTAACTTCTGCACATGGGGATAGCGTGCCTTGGATACGGTCAGGACCTCGCTGACGAAGTAGACTGGTCGCTGAACTCCATATGCGTGTCCTCCTTCAGGACGCTCGACCACTAGTACCGTGCTAACCACTCGGGGAGTAGCAGAGATGTAGAGGTAGAGCTGTTCTCTTGGTTGAGGTGGGACGAGGATGGGCGGACTCTGCAGGTAATGTTTGAGTTCCTGGAAAGATTGCTTCGCCTCGTCATCCCACACGAACTTATCCTGCTTCTTGAGCAGCTTGAAAAACGGCAATCCGCGAATGCCGAGTCGTGATATAAAACAACCGAGCGCTGCCATGCATCCAGTAAGCTTCTGCACATCCTTCTGACAGGTTGGTGGTAGCATCTTGGTGATGGCCGTGATCTTCTCACGATTTGCCTCGATCCCGTGGTTGCTGACCATGAAGCCGAGTAGTTTACCTGAGGGTACTCCGAAGACACACTTTTCCGGGTTGAGCTTCCACCGGAATACACGTAGGCGTTCGAAGACCTTTGTCAAATTCCCTATCATGTCCTCGGGGTTCATGATCTTGACCACGATGCCGTCAATGTAAGCTTCTACTATGTCTGGGATCAATTGATCCAGACATGCTTGGATCGTCCTCTGGTAGGTTGCGCCTGCGTTCTTCAGACCAAATGCCATTGTGTTGTAACAAAAGGCACCGAATGGCGTGATGAACGCGGTCTTTATCTGATCTTCCAGCTTTAGGCCTATCTGGTGATAGTCTGAGTAGCAATCGAGAAAGCAGAGCAGGGCGGAGCCTGCCGTGGAGTCAACGACTTGATCGATGCGGGGGGGAACGAAGGGTTCTTTAGGGCAAGCTTTGTTGAGATCTGTGTAATCGACGCACATTCTCCAATCATTATTATTCTTTTTTCTTACAAGAACAGGATTAGCTAACCAGTCGGGGTGGAACACCTCCCGAATAAAACCAGCAGCTAGCAGCTTTGTAATCTCTGCCCTAATCGCCTCCTTGCGGTCCTGCGCGAATCGACGAAGCCTCTGCTTGATCGGTTTGGCAGTCGGATTGACCTTCAAGGAGTGTTCGGCAAGTTCCCTCGGGACACCTGGCATATCGGATGGTTTCCACGCGAATATATCGGTGTTTTCCCTTAGGAATTTGACGAGCACTTCTTCCTATTTGGGGTCTAACTCTGCCCCGATGATGGCCGTCTTCTTCGGGTCATCCAGGTCCAACGAGATCCTCTTCAGCTCCGTCTCCTTGCTTGGCGCGATGGCTTCTCTTGCTGGCCTCTTGGCGGGGATCTCCAGAGAGTCCTTGTCCACCTCCTGTGATGCAGCCAATACTTGCTCCATGCGTTTGGACATGTCCAGGGCAGCTGCCGCGTTGAGGGTCTCCTGTTCGCATGTGTAAGCGACTCGGATGTCCCCCAAGACGGTGATTACGCCTTTAGGTCCTGGCATCTTGACCTGCAAGTAGACGTAGTGAGGGATCGCCATGAACTTGGCGAGCGCTGGCCTCCCGAGGATGGCGTGATATGCAGTTTCAAAGTTCGCAACTGTGAAGTGCATATGCTCGGTCCGGTAATTGTTCCGGTCTCCGAAGGTAACGGGCAATGTGATATGCCCGAGTGGTTCCGCCCCCTCTCCCGGTATCAAACCGTAGAACGCGGATTGAGGGGGACTTAGGTCGAGAGTAGTCAGGCCGAGCTCCTTCAATGTGTTAGCAAAGAGGATGTTCAGGCCACTGCCACCGTCGACTAGCACCTTGGTTAGCTGAACGTTGCGGATCGTCGGAGCCACTACCAAGGCGTGGGACCCAGGTTTCGGTATGAAGTTTGGGTGATCCTCCCGGGTGAAGGTGATCGGAACTTCCGACCACTTGAGGTACTCAGGTACCGGTGGCTCCCTCGCGTGCATGACTTGGCGATGGGTGAGCTTCTGCTGACGCTTTGTCTCGAATTCCGGCCCGCCGTAGATCATGCGGACCACTCGGTCGGCTTCCTGGAAGTCGTCGCCGGGCTCGTCAGTCCGCCTGTCGTCTCGCGGGGAACCATCGTTCCTCTTTCAGTAGGGAGGGCCTCTGTTGCCCCCAGTGAAGGCTCGCTTTAGCCCGTAGCACTCTCGTGCCGAGTGCTTGTGCTTGTGGTATGGACATTGCTCATCGAGCATGCGCTGGAAATCCTCTGGAGTTACCCGGCCTCTGGACCGGTCTAGGGCGGCGACCATATCTCCCTCGCTCTTCTTCTTGCGAGGGTGACTGTCGCTACGACGATGGTTGTCGTGTCGGTCTTCGTCTTCGCGGCGGTCGCGCTTGCGGGTCGTCTTGTTCTCTTCTTCCCAGCGATTCTTGAGCTCGCTGAGCTGTTCCTTCTCCGCAATCTCCGCGTGTGCCCATGTGCTAGCGATCCGGAACATGTCATTGACAGTCGCGGGTGGCTTCCGAGTCCACTTGTGAATCAGTCTTCCATCGGAGATGCCGTTCTGGAAGGCTGTCATAACCTCCTGATCCGTCACGTCCCTGATGGAGTTGCGCTTCTCTGAGAACCTGCGCACGAAGTCGTGTAGAGTCTCGTTCTTGCGCTGTCTTATCTGGCCGAGGAGCCGCTTGCTCCCGGGCCTCTCCCAGGTACCGAGATAGTTACCGACAAAGAGCGCGGTAAGCTGATCCCAGTTGTCGATGGCGTCCTGCGGGAGTCCTGCCAACCAGTTGCGGCAGTCCTTGGTGAGCATGATGGGAAGGTAATTCGCCATCACGTCTTCGTCGCCGCCGGCCGCTTGCACGGCGGTGTAGTAGATCTGAAGCCATTGAGATGGATCAGATTTTCCGTCGTACTTGTCGATATCCGACAGCTTGAAGCCTCTGGGCCATGTCACGCTTCTCAAGCGCTCAGTGAATGACTGGAATCCGTCGATCCGACCTCTAGGGCGGAAACCACTCGGACCCGAGCCGTCTGTTGTTCTTGGGGGAGTGCTCTCCCTCCTGCGATCCCGATCCCTGAGCGGGGAACGGGTCCTTCGATAGTTCCGAGTCCTGGGTGGAGTTCGGTCCTGTGGGTAAGTTTTGTTGCGCGGTGGAGTTCGTTCCCTTGGCGGGGTCGACCGCCTGCGTGGGGGAGCCGCTCGTCCTCATGGCGGAGTGCGACCGCCGTCGAGTAGCCGCTCCTGTTGGAGTTACGACGGGGATTTCCATGATCCCGATCGTATTCTTCGCGCCGTCGGATTTCCTCACGATGGCGCTCTTCGGTGCTGTTGCGGATGACGTCCCTCGCGTCTCGATCTCTGTTGATCGTGGTGCGAAGGTCTTCATCACGATCCGATCCACCGCTGGCCCGGCGTCGAGACGGACCGGGCTCAGAAGCGACCGTGTTTGCTCTGCCCTGCATCTGGTGGACCTGGACGGAGGCGGCCTGCACGAGAGCTCTTACCTTTTCCAGGCCTGGAGTGCTGGGTGGCAGCCGACTGATTTCCTCGTTGATGGTGACGAGGTTCTGGACCGGCGTCTCGTAGACGTCGTATCCGTTGTACTCGAACATGCCGTCGCGCATCAGGTTCCGGGTGCTCCTCCTGTCGTGCCGATCCCGATGACGACGGCGCCAGATCCTGATGCGGTGGCTCCGTGTGGTCGTGCGGCTCTGCGAGTCGCCCGACTGGCGTTGCGTCCTCGACGTTGGTCCCTGGCTTCAGTCGTCTCCTCAGCCGAAGTGACCTCGTCTTCTGACACAGGGTTGGGTGGAGTCGCTGGTGCCACCATGTAGCAGTATGACCCAACTCCTTCTTGCGCGAGGTAATCTTCCTCGGACTCGGAGAAGTCGGATGTGGGCGTGTAACGCTCCAAGCTACTCGGAGTTAATTCTCCGGGTGATCCTAGCAGTTCCGGCTCTGTAGAGGCGTCGGACACTGTGTAACCTTCCTGCAGGTCGTCCAGGATTGAGGGTCCCCGTGGGTTTGACTCGTAAGAGTCGCTCCCAGAGAGGGAATCATCCGCCTGGACGATGTCCTTCATCTTCTGCTTCTGAGCAAGCGCGCAAAAGCCAGGGGTCTGGACGGTGATGACCTCAGGGCTCGGGATGCGCGTCGGTTGAGCGTTTACGCTCTGAGATTACTCGGCGACGCGACTCTTAGGAGCCGGATTGGAACCGAGTGATTGTAGATCTGTTCCCGACTGGTTGGGCCTCGCGTTTTGCGACGGACTCAGCGGGGTAGAACCGGCACGATCAGATGCGATCGGACCGGATTGGGCCGTGACGGCCGAAGTCGGCGCCAGAGAGGAATCCTCCGTGGCGACCGTAGTTCCTGCCGCTTGGGTATCCAAGGCGGCGGCGGTGATGTTCCCGAACTGGATCTCGAATCCGTCGACGTCCGGGAGATTGCAGCTGTCCAAGATCTTGACGCGATCCATCAAGCTTACTAGATTGATCTCGGCGATATCCCCTACCTGGCGCGCCACTGTCGGTGATATTATCTCTGGCAGTCTTCCACGGGGTAGCCCACGAAAGTGATTTGTATTGCAGGGAAGATCGCAAAGATCGGAAGCAAGATGGTTAGGATGGACAGACACAGGGGTTTAGACAGGTTCGGGCCGTCGACTCGACGTAATACCCTACGTCCTATTTTGGGGTGTTGTATTGCGTGGATTTCACTATGAGTTGAGATGAGATGTGTTGGGTTGTTTTGGAGGGGGTCCCTACCCGCCTTATATATCGGGGGGCAGGGTTACAAGTCGGTTTGTAGCCGATCCTATCTCTAAGAATCCTTTCCTTCTTTACCATAATTCCTATTCCAACTAGAACTTCTCCTTCCAGATCCTTCCTTCGTGCGCCGACTTGTCCCGCACGTCATCAGGTCCAGAACGGTGGGCTGGGCCGCCCCCTTTTGGTGGGCTGCCAGGCTTACTCGTGAGGTACCCGAGTACTATATCCTCCACACATGAGCAGTTGCAAAGGAAACCGAAAGTTAAACGCATAGCAAGTCGTGTTCCCACGCGAGTCACGCGACACAAATTCAGATGGCGACTACTCATGATCTGTCCTTGCATTGCATTCTATATGTATATATGCATCCATGCTACTACTGCTGGTCATGAGCAGGAGCAACCTGTGATTAGTAGTGCTCCATTCCATTAAGCAAGCTGCAACTTGACAGCATGGCTCATCTGGCATTCTTGCTCCTCCTCCCTCTCCTCTTGCTTCTCATCACGGCACGGCTGCTATGGCCGAGGAGCAAGCAGCTGCAGACGCTGAGCCGGATCCCTTCCCCTCCGGCGCTCCCCATCGTCGGCCACCTCCACCTCGTCGGCTCCCTCCCTCACGTCTCCCTTCGCGACCTCGCCGCCAAGCATGGCGGCAACCGCGGCCTGATGCTCCTCCGCCTCGGCTCCGTCCCGACGGTGATCGTCTCCACGCCAAGCGCCGCCGAGGCCGTCCTCCGCACGCATGACCGCGTGTTCTCCTCCCGCCCCTCCAACCCGCTCGCCGGCGTGCTCTTCTACGGCCTCCTCGACGCCGGCTTCGCGCCCTACGGCGAGCGGTGGCGCCAGGCCAAGCTCCTCCTCACCGCGCACCTCCTCACCGCCAAGAAAGTCCGATCCTTCCGCGGCGCCCGCGAGCACGAGGCCCGCGTCGCCGTCGCGGCGGCCCGCGACGCCGCCATGGACGCCGGCGAGGTGCTCGACGTGAGCGCGTTGCTCATGGCGTACGCCAACGACGTCATGTGCCGCGCCGTGTCGGGGAGCTTCTTCTTCGAAGACGGCAGGAACAGGATCATCCCCGACCTCACCGCCGTCGTCAAGGACGTCTTCGGCGCGTTCAAGCTCCAGGACTACTTCCCGGCGATGGCGCGCGTGGACGTGCTCTCGAGGTCGTCGCTTGGTAAGGCTATGGCGTTGAGGAAGAGGTGGGACGAGCTCTTCGACACCCTCATCGACTTCCATGTCCAGAAGCCGCCGCCGAAGAGCATCGGCGATGAGGACGGCGACTTCATCGATGTGATGCTGTCTCTCACAGACGAGTACGGCCTCACCAGGGACCACATCAAGGCCATCCTCATGGTTGCTACACATCACCCATTTCTTACTGTCCACCGACGAACATTTACAATCGGTCATTTAAACAAAAATAGTAATTTCACCAAATTCTGTACGTGCAGAACATGTTCAACGCCGGCACGGACACGACGTACCTGGTGCACGAGTTCGCCATGGCCGAGCTCATGCGCCACCCGCACGCCATGGCCAAGGTGCAAGCCGAGCTGCGAGGCAAGGTAACCAAAAATAAGGAGGATATTCTTGAGATCCTGACCGAGGACGATGACCTCAGCAGCATGGCCTACCTGAGGGCGGTGATCAAGGAGACACTCCGGCTGCACCCGCCCGGCCCGCTGTTCCTGCCGCACCTCAGCACGGCCGACTGCGAGGTCGAGGGGTACATGATCCCGGCCGGAACGACGGTCATGATCAACGCGTGGGGCATCGGAAGGGACCCTGGGTTCTGGGAGGACCCGGAGGAGTTCAAGCCGGAGAGGTTTCTTGAGGGTGGTGGACATGCCGCGCATGTGGAGTACAGAGGGCAGGACTTCAATTACATACCGTTCGGGTCGGGAAGGAGGATATGCCCCGGGATGAACTTTGGGATCGCCTCGCTTGAGATCATGCTTGCGAACCTCCTGTACCATTTCGACTGGGAGGTGCCCGGCGGGAAGGGCATTGATATGACGGAGAAGTTTGGGGTCACGGTGCACCGCAAGGAGAAGCTCATGCTCATCCCGAAACTCAAACGCTAATTAATTAATACTAATCTCCGCAATTGAATAGTGTGGCATTGCCCCAGTAGTGTTTGTTTGGCTTTGGCCAATACTACTAGTACTGCATTAGTAGTACCACGTGTATGGGAGCAAAAGAAGAGCAATATATAAATTGAAACAGATCGATCGAGAGCCCATCAATCAATGAAGCCAGTCCATTAACACTTGATCAATGAATAATCGTGAAGAGCTTGATATATAATTGGCACATTACAGATGAGATGCAGAGGTTGAGAATGAACATATGAACGCATAAACAAACACAACAGATGATGAGTTTTGCTTAATCTACGCTTAATTGGCGGTGACCGGGTACCCGATGCCGTGGCGCCTGGTTGGGAACGCGACGAAGAGCAGGCTGCAGAGCACGCCGACGCCGAGCGGCAGGATGTCGAGCACCTCCTCCGTCTCCCTCGCCGGCGCCGGGCAGAAGCACCTCACCACGTTCTTGTCCCTCGCCGCCACGACCCCGAACACCGCCGCCGACAGCGCCGCGTGCACCAAGTCGATGAACGCCAGCCTGTACTTTGACGTGTCCGGCGGCGGCGGCGCGCCGCCGGGCGGGTAGTCGACGAGCCAGAGCCCCCTGGGCGTGGCGACGCCGTAGTAGACGCGGCCGTCGGGCGCCTTGAGCGAGTCGGTGAAGGATGCGAGGACGCAGGAGAGGGCGAGCACGGCGAGGAGGCCGCGGGTCAGCAGCGCCGTCGTGGCGTCGCAGGCGCCGTGGTTGGTGAAGGTCGGGGAGAGGAGGTTGAAGGCCAGCAGCGTCCCTGTCGGGAGCAGGTTCGCGAGGTTCGCCGTCGACGTCAGCGCCTGCGACAGCGCCGATCGCGGTGCTTCTTGTGGTTGTTGCTTATTGGGGAGGAGGGGGTCTTGCTGCTGCTCTTTTTCTTCCTGGAGAAGCTCTGGCTGCTGAGCGGAGCCGGCCATGGCTTGCCTCTGCCTGATCGAGGAGGAGGAAGACGAAGCCATGGGCGATGGTTTGGTCCTTGGTTCACAAAAGAATTGATGAACAGAGGCTCGAGAACGTGTGGCAGGCCAGCAGGAATTGGATGCTGTGGCGTGCGTGCGTGGTATGGAAATCGATGGGAGGAATGGATTATGACGACGGCGACTGGGTTGCATTGGGGGTTGTGGAACGCGTCAAGGAATATTAAGCTGAGCTGGGGGCGGGTTGCTTCGCTGCGGCTGCCATTCCCCTTGATCTGCTGGCCTGGTTTATTGGCTCATGCTCATGGCACGCACCGACCCAACCAACGCCCAATTCCTTCTTCACCCATCTTGCATTGCTGCTGTTGCTTCCAGCAACCTTTTCCGATATGGATGGATTTGGATGGGATCCATGATCGACAATGACGTACACCTGCATTGTCCATCGTGTGACCAGGCTACGGCTTGTGTGTTCCAGGCAATGGTCTTCATTGCTACCGCTTTCACGGTACGGGAACTAATTAACCCAAAGCCTCACCAAACACGCTTTCCTGACACACCAGTGTCCTTAAAAAAAAGAAAAAAACCTGACGAGAATGCGTGGAACCCTCTTTCTTGCTTCCTTTATTCTTTTTCCTGTTTTGTAGCTTTGTTACGCGTGGAACCCTCGACCAATGAACGAAACAATGAGATGAATGAACCAGCCAATTGTTTTTTTTTTTGTTACACTGAAAAAAATTATTTGACGCCTTTTCTGAGACGGCCAAATGGCCAATGCTCAATGGTGGCTTCGTCAACATGGTCAAACTAGCCATCATCATCTTCATGGGAAAAATAAAGTTCTCAATCTTCTATAACTGGGCTGCATCTCTCCTCAACACGGCCTTACGGGCCTTATGCATACAAGAGGATGCACTGGGTGGGCCTGCCTCTCACACTCTAGTTCATATCTCTTGGCCCACTGGGTCCAATCTGAATAAAACTGTAAGTATCCAAACTCCTGCCCCCTCATTTGCGAATTTTTTTTGACGGAAAATTCATCTGCAAATTAGGCCCATCATATCTCCGGCAACTTAGAGAAGCGTCAAAATATAACTATCACAAGTACTAGTAGCTATATAATTATTAAGTCTAGTTAGAGAGGTTACCCAACGAATTAACACCCGTACTTACATGGAGAGCCAGCTACCCAATCCAAACATTATAAAATTTGTTTATAATCTACTTGCAACGTACTTCCTCCGTTCCAAATTATAAGTCGTTTTTGTCTTTTTTAGGTTCATAGATTTTGTTATGAATCTAGACATAGTGTTTATCTAAATGTATAACAAAGATGATGAATCTAGAAAAGCCAAAATGACTTATAATTTGGAATGGAGGTATAGTAAATGTGGACATAAAGAATTGCTAAGAAATTATGCATGCTCGATCACGAGTCAAGCATTTCACATGGATCTGGACATCTGCTGATTGCTTTGACTCAGCTGGATCGTACTACGTATTTTCTGTTCACTTACATTCGTTACAGCTAACTGATTATATCTGCTCTTTTTCCCTGAACGTGGTTATCCATCTGATGTAGGTGTGCAAATAGAAGGTTACGCATCCCATCAGTGCAGACTATATGGACCTACTGTATTCCATACGACAGCAGCAAGTTGATCAAATTAATAAGCAAACAAGTCGATCAGCACCTAATTCTCCTTCCAATACTAGTACTACTGTTCTGTGCACGCAAGACTTTGAAGTTGGACAGGTACAGATTCGTCCAAAAATTTGGTGCAAATGGTAGGAGAAGTCCAACTCTAGCAGCTATAGCTAGTCCAAGAGACGAAAGACCTCGAATTGTTCCAAAAAATGCATACACATTGACATTGAGGCGGCTACACGCCTAACTACACCAAGCAATCCACCAGCACGTACACATGGATTGCGGTTAACTGAAATCTGGTACGGTTGGACCCAACTTTTCTGTACCTTTATGCTAGCTTCTTGTTGCCTGCAGTGTTCCCCTGCAGTCAACGCACACCAGAACAAGTGAACAACCACCCAGAGATGCGGCAGCTGTCTTTTCTCTTCCTCTTCCACTCTGTTACGACCAAATGATTGTCAGGTGTTGGATTTTGGCCTCATCATCGGCAATAATTCTAAACCTTCAATTTCTTTTAGGCCTTGTTTAGTTTCATACAAAACGCAAAAAGTTTTCACTTACAGAACCGTGTCAGTTAATTTTCTTCACTCTATGCACGCCACCCAATTTATAAAGTTTTCACCTCTTTTTACGGAACTAAACACGGCCTAGGCTTTAGGCTTAGTGCGTGGGCTGTCTCTTTGAGCCTATCAAAATATATAACAGCATAAGTAGTTAATATTATATAATAAAAAGTATAAGTATGAAATTCTGATGTAGCTTCCCTTTTGTAGCTAGCTGACATGGAAAGTTCCTTTTGCATAGGTGTAAGCTTCTAATTCTACGGATCATCCTTAGCTTAGGCTTACAACTAGCAAGATTCCACCACCCTTGAGATAGTAATTCTCAGTATAATAAGTGTTTACTGTTATTTAATAAAAAGTCTAAGTGTGAAATTCTGATGTATCTTCCTTTTTTGTAGCTAGCTGACATGGAAAGTTGGTTTGCATCGGTGTATGCTTGTAATTCTAGGGATCATCCTTAGCTTAGGCTTACAACTACCAAGATTCCACCCACTCTCGTGAGACATAATTCTCAGTAAATTTCTTCCATATAATCATCATAGCATTATTAGTAATATGTAAGTTATTGTGAAATCATTGGTAAGCATATACTATTTGAGTTAGTGTCGTATAATTCAAAATTTACCCTCACTGACTGTACAGCATTTTCTACTTTCTATATATTGGAAATGGCATTAAAAGCATGCTCCATATACTAGGGACTGACACACTGGAGGAGACAAAGCGAGTGAAGCATGGCCCTTGTCTTGATCCAGGCCGTTTGACGCGGGTCTGACGGCCAAAAGGCGCGCAGATTTTTCTAATTTTACAGTAATAAAATTAGCGCGGGATGAGCGGGCCGCTCCTGCCGTCATTCCATCCAGAGGCCAGAGCTGCAACCTGCAAGCTTGAATAAATCTCACCCATCATCTACGTTTTCATCTCGCAGACCAAGAAATCCTCGCAAGACGAGGAGGAAGAAGAAGGAGGCGTAATCAACACACAAAGGCGAAAGATTCCGTTCCATTCCGTCAGCGCAGCAGCAGCATCGATTCCTCCCAAAATCCCGAGTCGCGCGCCTGCCAGCCAAGCTCGCCACTTGCCAGAGCGCCGCCGCCATGGCCGTGCCGCCGGAGCGAGAAGAAGAAGACGACAGCGACGAGTTCACCTTCCCCACGCCGCCGCCGCTCCTCGCCGGCGGCGCGCGCCGCAACCTGCCCTGCTCGGCGTCGGCGTCCTCCTCGCCGCCCGTGTGGCTGCTTTCCTCCCCGATCCGCCGGAGCTTCTCCGCCGCCGACTGCGCCGCCTCGCCGTGGCGCGACAGGGTGCTTCTCAGCCGCCAGCGCCTCAACAGCGGCGGGTGCTCCCCGGCGCTCAGCGACTACGCCGGATTCTGCGACGACGAGGAGGAGGAAGAGGAGAGGATGGACAGCCTGTGGGAGGACCTCAACGACGACGACGCGGCGGCGGCGCGCCGGAACGACGGCGGCCTGTTCCTGGCTCTGGCGGGCTCCGGCCTCGACGTGTCGCGCCGCCGGTCCGTCGCCGGGCCGAACACCGCCGAGACGGCCAACAAGGGCCACCACGAGGCCGCCACCGTGGTGCTCGGCGCGTCGAGGAGCTCGCGGCGGCGGGCGCCGGGGCTGGTGGTGATGATGCGCGCGCTCAAGAAGATGTTCGTGGCGAACAAGAGCAAGAGCAGCAGGGTGCACAGGGACGAGCAGACGGCGGCGTCCTTCAGCAAAGGATGAGCAGCACGGATGCAATTTTTTTGGGTGAAAGAAACTCGATCAGCCTATAATTATTTCGATAAATCTTGTTGTGCGTTCATTTCTTGACTGGATTATTGTTCCGGCCATGGTGAGCAACATAGTTCTGTAATATACTAATGTGCACCGTTGTGTATAGTTCTATATATCTGTTTTTTCTGTTATTATACATTACAAAAAGAATTGATGTTCTAATAATTAGATTGTGCATGTTACTACTTACTACATGGACATAGAGTTGGAGATCTCTGAGGCTCTTCTCTTTTGCACCTTGTTTACATTCATGTATTTCTTTTGCTTTGTTTTTTCCTATCTCAGATAACCAGTGAGATTTTGGTTTACCATGTACTTCTGAGAAAAAAAGTCTACTTAGCAGCATACTGAATTAGGACATAAACCACCAATACTGCTTTTTTTTTAAAAAAAAAGAAAAACATGTCCATGATAATTTACTAATATAATGCACTGTTTAGCAGCACTGAAATATCGAAAGTTTCTTTCTTTTTCCTTTACAACAAAGAAGAAAGATCAAAATTTGTGAAAGAATTTTTCATGCTAGGTACAGGCTATGTGTTTTTTGTAAAGCTATCACACATGTACCGCCGGGATCTCCCGTGATTGCCATGCATACTACTGCCAATAATGTGCAGACTAGATTATCCTCTTGTTCTTGGACGACTAAATTACAGAGGAAGAATTTGGCACAAGCCCACTGTCATCTGCTCACGGAAGCCGGATGATTGGGAGAGCAAAGCATCGGGACAAAACCCACAAGCAGCTTGTTAGGTTGGGACCTGTCTGCGCAATGGACAAAGTCAGTCAGTTAGGCCATGTAACTGACGAGTGACGACCTGTCAAATACTCAGATTAAAGGCATGCAGTCAGCAGACTGGGACGGACTCGGACAACGAGTGTTATGTGGTCAACTTTGGGGAGATAAACAAGCACCGATTCGGTAATACTACGCGCAGGCTGATTCCGTATGCTACTCTTTTCTGCCTGGGCCTGATATCAGGGTTTTTTTTTCGAACCGCCTCTAGAAACCGGTGAGGACCAGTAGCGGTTAGCCGGAGCGGTTTTCGGATCTACAGTACCTGTTTCCGATTAACATCGGAAACAGTAATGGTTTTTTGATTAACAGTACCGTTTTTTTGTCAAACCGGTCACCACCGGTTATACCGGTTTCCGCTGGAAAAGGCCCGGTTGCAAACGGTAAGAAAAACCCTGCCTGATATACGCCCGACGACGGTACCGAATTTCCAAGCACTTTGAGTTTCTTGAACTTGGATTGAACTTCTCTAGAGTTCCCAGGTGGATGGGCGACCTACACAACCTTTGTAGCTTGCGTCTTGGGTTGGTTCTCAAGGAAACCGCCAGCTGGGAGGAAGAAGTTGGCATCATTGGGAGGCTACCCTCCCTCGTGAAACTATGGCTGCGGATGCCTATCGCCCTGGCAAAAAGTACTTTGATATGTAGCTCCATGGGATTCATGGTTCTTGAGCAGTTCTTCCTCGAATGTGATGGCATATCGTACCTGACGTTTGAAGCAGGGGCTATGCCCAGCCTTTGGAAGATCCAGTTGTCGTTCGATCCAGATGGATGGGACAAGGCGATACCTGCAGGGCTCCACAACCTTTCCAGACTCAAAGAAATCCATGTATCGACAGAGCTGATCAGGGGCGTGTTCCAGAAAGCTGCTGGCGCTCTTCCGAGTAGCCCTGCAGTAATAATCGCGGGATTTGGGCACAGGTACATTTTTTTTTCCTTGTGAATAAGCTACCTCATACATGCATTCAATTTTCTATAGAATGTGTGTGGATCTGCTTCTGCGTAATTAATATATTGTACTATAACACATTTGAAAAGGACCAAAAATGATGTGTTGCATACTTGTTACGCAGGCAAAGGGAAGATGCGAAGAGGAAGAAAAAGAAGAAAACTAACGGAAAGAGGCTATAACGGCTTGCACCATCTATTTCCAAATACTTGGTCAGACGTCGAATGCAAGCAATATCCAGCCTGACTGGCCTCAGCGCTAACTGCTAAGCATATATGTTGCTGATTGTATGAACGTTTTCTTGTAACTGGAAGGAGCACACAAAAATGTTGTGGTATCAAATTTCAGCCTAAGCTAGCTGGCCTCAGCTCTAAGCATATACTTATTATATATTGTATGACCGTTTCTTGTAACTGGAAGGAGCACACAAAAATGATGCGGTATGAAATTTCAATGTTTGGAGCACATGAACAGTGAGGAAAATATATTTTTGCCAGCATATGAGAAGCACACTGTTTTTCGCTAATAGGAACATAGCACTGCAGAATAAATAATTTGTTACCAGAATTTTTTAAACAAAATTTTAAGTTGAAATTTGAAAATAGAAATACTAGTTGATTGCATGGCAACATTCTTTTGCAATTGACATTATCATGAAAACATGTTCATTTTGTTGAGAGATAATGACTCTTAAATGATTGATCCTCTGTGTATTTCTACCGTGGGAATTTTGTAGCGTGGTATTCACAAAGACTAATAAGTTACATGCATGAATACTATTTTTTTACCGAAACATGCATGGATACTATTAGTCACAAAAAATCGATTGAAGACATAAATAGATGGTCCTAGTGGATGGTGACATGGCGTATGATGTAGAGTATTCCTATATGACGTGGATAGCTTGCATGTTGAGAGAAATATTAATGACTCTTGGTAGGGTGCATCTATATATGTTATATAGATAGATATGGCCACATGGACGGTAAGAGCATCTCCAAAAGCCTTTCTATAATCTACTCTCTAAATCATCAAAAGATTCATTTGAAAAAAAATCATTTTATATATCTTTATACTCTCCAACAACTTTGTTATATCTTGTGCGCAGTCTAGAGGATCCTTGTTCTCCATCTTTGGCTAGTGAAATCCAAAATAGAGGGTATCTATAATTGGAATCCAATTGAAGAGGCTATTGAAGGGTGTTTTTCACCAAAATCTTTATTCCTATAAGTTATGGAAGATATAAAGAGTCTCGCGCGTGGAGATGCTTAAGCGCATCTAATCGGGGAAAACTGAAAAGACATCCAAAACAATAGAAATGTTTCGGTGGTCCCTCCCATGAGATTAGCATGAATATTAAATCAGCCACTTGATTATAATCCCGCCTTGGTCTTGTGTAAGATTCTTCGTTTGCTTGCTGTGATTTAGTGCCTCTATGGCGTTGTATTCTATCCTGTTGTAATTTGTGGTTTGCCACACATTCAATGAGAAGTTCAGGTCAGCGAATTACGATTCGCTTGGCCGTAATTGTTCTAAAAAATAGGTGATAAGAGGATGTCTCTAAATGTCACAGGTTGAAGTGACAATGAATTAGTCAGCTTAGCTTAATTAGAGGAAGACTATGACATAATGTGTTGGTAAATAAGTTTTGGAAGACTATAGACATCTCACATCTGTGCTGACAATCGATACAAGTATGCACTAAATAATCACTGATGCAATACATGGAAATGTTGGAGTACTTTTCAAGGAATGCTAAAGCAACATAAATCGATTGTGCAAGTGGAACACAAGTCTTCTCCAAGCATAATTGCGGCGGCGAGTATGCGCGTGGTTTCATCCATGTCAAGTATGGCGGCGGCGACGCCAGCGAGGGTTTTGATCCGTCGTCGGTTGGGTTTGTGTTGATGGGCTAATATAAATTCCTCCGGCCTTATCATGCATGTGTGATTGCTAACGGGCCCTTCAGGGAAAGGAAAGGAACCCACCAAGTAAGTCGTCTGTCGTCTGCGTCTCTAATTCGCCTCCAGGCCCAGTCCCATCTAATACCCACACTACCGACCCATCATTCTTTTCCAAACTCAACCCACCCATAGATTCTGGCCCAAGGACCAGCAAATAAACAACAACAGTGATGTCTAAAGTATGGACTTGATGACCACGCCATGAATGAATAATTGAATATGGACTTGACCGATGCCACAGATGGAGCTAGTCATTAGTCACAGATAGCTCAAATAAACGGCATGGGATGTTCAGAAAGGTTGAATTGAATATTTAAAAGGAAAGAGCCATATGTCGTCTATAGCTGTCATTAGTCACAGGATAGCTGAAATTAACGAGATGAGATGTTCTAAATAAAAGGTTGAATTGAATGTTTAAAGGGAACAGCCATATGTCTAAAGCTGTCTAATCTTCCTAGTAGGAGTAGCACATACCAGTCAGAGCAAGTATAGTGAATAAATTTGAGTGTAGAAGGAGAGAGAAAGGATGAGAGAGAGGGTAGCGGGCGTCTCTTCAGACGCTGGCGCATGCAGGCGACTCGGCATTCCCTCCACTCAATTTCTTGAATACCTTAAATAACTGTGGGGCCCACCACCACAGCTCTTTGCTCGAGGCACGAGTCGCCAGCAGCTGCCGAAACCATAAGCCCTGCTCTCAGAAGTCAGACCGAGAGGCTGCTAGCTGCAAGGCAACACTTGGAGACGATGGGAATGGCGGCTGCATTACCGTCAGCGATCTTGGGTGTACGAGAGCTGCATGTCAAGGTCAATCCGTGCAGGTCGGGTTACATTATGTACCACAGTTACCAGTCATCTTCATCGACATCAGATACATCTCCGTCGACGATCTAGAACTCTGATTTATGAATTGGTAAAAGTCAAACGATTCTCTAAAGGCTGCTACTACATGGTTCCACATACTTACTTATGTCTAAATAAAGTTAAAAAAAGGTCAGAACATCTTGTTTTTTTATTCCACCACGATGTACTGCAACTTGTTCCTAACGTCCCATCATATTAATTCCAATTATGATTTCCTCTGTACTGTTTGAATAAAGGCCTGACCGATCGATCATAGAAACAGACGCATGCATGCTGTAGACAGAGCATGTGCATATATCAGGATAAGATGGCATTTTAATCAATCAATCAATCAACCCAACAATTTCAGTCATGGCTTGCGTCAGGGCAAAAACGTAGCAGGTACGAGTATCTTATATACTCCCTCCAATTTAAATTATACGTCATTTTGGATTTATGTCCATTGAATCCAGTTTACTTTGCCGCCAACATGTGCCTCGTATTTGAAATAATATAAAGGCTACACTAACTCCCCTAATAAAATACATAAAGGCTACAAACTACATATAGTTTTCATAACTCCATGTGGTGGTAAGGCCAGTCTCAGTGGGAGTTTCATCAGCATTAAATACACTGCCATGTCAACATTTTTGATGATGTGGCAGTGTAATAATGAAGAGAGATGTGAAATGAGTTTCATCCTCATGAAACTCTCTCTGCACGGTACTCTAGACAGCTTGTGTCTTGCATGTTGTCTTGGGAACAACACGAGATGAAACTTTGCATTGAGGGAGGGTGTTTCATCATAGTTTTAAACTTCTTTTAGATGATGTGTCACTCTAGGTAAGTGTGTCGATGAAACCCCCACTGAGACTGGCCTAAGCGACCAAGCATGCATGTTTGTTCAACAAATCAATCAATTGCATGCTACCGGTGAAATTATTCAAACGAGCATTTAATTATTGGCTTGACTTCTATTTATTAATTGTAATTCTGAAATTATTGCTATAATTTTGATGGCTTGACTTCTGCATGTACAGAAGAAGACTCTAGGTGAGGTGGCCCGTCAACAACGTTAGAGGCTCTCTATCTAGTTAATTTTCTTTTGGGGGCAAAACACTCATCTATTTATCTATATATACCTCACCTGATGACCGATGGTTCTCCATCCCTCTGCGTGGTTGTTGCCTACGACATTCGTCAAGCTTTGCATTGGGTGCAGATCATTGCCTTCTTCAACGGTGCAAGCTAGCAGTGCAGGAGTGGTATGTATATGCAGCCCTCTTCACTGATGAGCATTTCTATCATTTGTTCCTGGATTTCCGTTCGTTCCTCTGGATCCTGTTGCTTCTCCCAGTTGCTAGTTGAATTTGTCTGTTGCTGAGTCGAGGATATTCTCAGTGCCCAGTAGAGCTGCCGCGCCCGTCCTCGACAGTACGGTGAGCTCATCTCTGGCATTTCCTTGGTAATTTTAGAATTAAACCAGCAGCCCAGTGCAAGTGGATTGTTCATGTATGTACTAATTTATTATAAGCAGCTTCTTTATTATTTACAGGACCAAAGAAGCAAAAGTACGAGGCAAGAGCCATGTCGACGATGGTGGTGAGCGCATATAAGGGGATGATTGGTTCTGTTCTTGTGAAGCTCAGAGATCTCATTACAGGGGACATGCGCGCCAACTTCATAGGCGTGTCCAGCGGGGACATTCAGTTTCTCAGGGATGAGCTGCCTGCCATGAATGCCCTCCTTGAGAAGCTGGACGATGCTGAAGAACTTGATCCGGAGGCAAAACATTGGAGGAACCAAGTCAGGGAAATGGCTTACGATATAGAAGACTGCATCGACGATTTCAGTAATAGTGTGGCAAGCATCGATGCCAGGGCGGGCTTCCTCGACAAGGCTTCCCATTTCCTCAAGACTTGCATGAAGGCCCATCTTGAGGCTGCCTGGCAAATCAAAGAGCTCAAGACTCGTCTACTGGAGATAAATGGACGCCGTAAAAGGTACAGAGCTGAGGACTACATCTCTATCACCCCGGAATCAGTGACAGTTGATCCTCGCATATCGGCATTCTACAAGGAGGCAGCCAACCTTGTGGGTATTGATAGCCCGAAGAGAGAGCTTACCAAATTGGTAATGGATGAAGGAAAGAAATTAAAGGTTATGTCAATTGTCGGTTTTGGAGGCTTAGGCAAGACCACCCTTGCAAGTCAGGTGTACCGTGCAGCCGGAGGGCAGTTCAGCTGCAAAGCGTTTGTATCTGTTTCTCAAAAACCAGACATGGTACGGCTACTCACAAGTGTGCTACTACAACTGAAGCAACATACCTCTCATGCTTGCGGGGTCCAGGACCTCATCAACAACCTCAGGGAATATCTAGGGGACAAGAGGTACATATTCTTGTGGCATATTTATTTTTCTAGGAATTAACATCCTAATGAAGTACTAATTCAATATTTAACTAATAAATGTTTGTGCGAAATAATTTCTTTGTCTTCTAAGTATTTGGTCAAAATATTTATGAACATGTTCATATTTTCCACAAATGTTTGGATTTCTTGTTGTTCAGCAAATTTTAAGACTTGTGCTGACCAGTTTTAGGAACACAGAGACTTAAATGTATGAGACTTTACTTACCAAGGATAGTCATCTACAAATGGTGTATATCTATTCTATTTTGTTTGTATGGTCACATTTGATGGGTTTTTGCATCAATCAGTACGCTGATGATCGATCATTTATGACAAATTGACATTGCAGCATATTAGTCAACTATTTATTACTAGATACTGTACATTTGTATATTAAAAACAGCTATAGATTTTATAGTCCTCTGTTCAATTAAACTCTCCCGGTGCTCGCTTATCCCTATTCCGTGCATACCTGTCTCTTATATGAATATTTTGCAACAGCTAGTTTCCTAGTCCACAAGCTTTGAGATAGCTACACCATTTTAAAAGCTACTGTTAACTAAACCATCTTCAGTTTAATAATGTGTACCCCACGTGATTTTTTTGCTAGGTACTTAATTTTAGTTGATGATTTGTGGGATGTTCCATCATGGAATATTCTTGCCTGCGCTTTTCCAGAAAATAATCAACATAGCAGAGTCATAATAACTACAAGACAAGGGGATGTGGCTAGGACATGCTCCAGTGACCATGGATGCATTCATAATATGAAGGCCCTAAGTGAGCAAGACTCAAGGAAATTATTCTTCAATAGAATATTTGGATCAAAACATGATTGTCCTTCTAACTTGGCAGAAGTTTCATGTAAAATTTTAAAGAAGTGTGGTGGCCTACCGCTTGCAATTGTTACGGTAGCTAGTATTTTAGCTTGCCAGCCCATGAGACTGAAGGAGCAGTGGGAGTACATTCAAAGTTCTCTGGCCACTAATAACTTTGCAAGAAAGTCCACCCTGGACGAACTGATGCATATCTTAGAACTCAGCTACAGGAGTCTTCCCCGTCATCTGAAGGCATGCTTTCTTTATCTTGGTGCTTACCCAGAGGATTGTGTGATTAGCAAGGTCGAGCTAGTTAAACGGTGGGTGGCAGAAGGTTTTGTGAGTAACTCTCTTGGACAAGATCCATGGGTTGTTGGGGAGAGCTATTTCAATGAGCTGGTCAATAGAAGCATGATTCAACTTCCATATCAGGACTATTACACAGAGGTGTCTCATTGCAGAGTTCATGATATGATGCTTGATATGATTTTAAGGAGGTGTAAAGAAGACAACTTTATCAGTGTCATACATGATCCACAAGCAGCAATAGAAGTGCAAGACAAGATCCGTCGACTCACCATTAATTTGAATGGTGCAGAGGCTGACACAATGGCTATGACCATTACTAGGCAAGTATCACAAGTTCGTTCTCTTGCCATGTTTGGAGGATCAAAGTGGATACCTCCTTTGTTGGAGTTTAAGTTTCTGCGGGTGTTATTCCTTGAATTCTTTTTGCGCGAGATGATAATTGACCTCACAGGTATCAATCAACTACCACAGCTGAGATATTTAAAGGTTGAGTGCAAGGAATGCCTATTGGATGGAGATATACCATCACATCTCTCCATAATGTTGCCTGGCCAGATCCAGAGGCTGCAATATCTGGAGACTTTGGAATTGCCTTGGGTATCGGAATGCAGCATTCCATCAATATCAGGTATTGTTGATCTGCCACACTTGTCCCATCTAGTGTTGCGACAACATAAAGGGGGGTTGCCAGATGGGATCGCCAAAGTGAAATCTCTGCGCACTTTGCATGGCTTTAATCTACCAGTGAGCTCGTTGGAAAATATTAATGGTCTTGGCGACCTCACCAGTCTAACTGATTTGTCCCTCCATTGTGGCAAAGGGCACACAAGATCTACTACACCAGGATGGATGGCTGCTCTGAGTTGTTCCCTCGAGAAACTCAGTAACCTCAAAGGGCTTTCTGTGAGGTCTAATAGTCTTAGCTGTTGTGCTGATGCAATGTGCAGCTGGTTGTCACCTCCTTTCCTCAGTCTTGAGAAGCTTGATCTATTAGATTGGACCTTCTCTAAAGTTCCTAGATGGATTGGCCATCTCCATAGCCTCCGCGAGTTGGCACTTGGTGCAAAGCAGATACTCCAGGAAGATGTTAGCATGATGGGGACAAGGCTACCCGTCCTCGTCCATCTAAGCCTACGTATCATTCCAGATTCCAGGCATCCCGACTAAGGAAAGGGGGATCATGATAGAAGGATCCACGGGATTCATGGCTCTCCGTTTTTTCTGTTTCGACTCTAGCAAGATGGCATACCTAGCATTTGGGGCAGGTGCTATGCCCCAGCTCCGGCGGCTGCTGTTAGGACAAGGCCACGCCTATCGGGCTTGAGCACCTCAAACGACTTGAGGAAATTCGAGTATTGACGGCATCCCTAGCCGCTGCAGGAGCTGAATCACTGAAAGACAAGTCTGCGCTGGTCAAGGGCGTGTTCCAGGATGCTACTAATGCTCTCCCAAGTCGCCCATTATTTGCCTTGCTACCAAGGAATCGTTCTCTCTCTGACCACGTAAACTGTTGTAAAATTAATATGGAAACAGTTGCCTGCAAGTAGGAGTTTGTTAGTGCAAGGACATGTAACCTCACAGTAATTATATACAGAAGGAGCGAGTGCCTTGATTGTATTCTAGCTTCACAAAGTACACGTTTTGTACTAATCTATCTTATTTTGTTCTTCTAAAACCTATAAAGAATAATAGGTCTACCACCTTTTGATCTTTATTTTGGCATAAGTAGGTATGGTGCGTATTGGGCTATTGGCTCATTCATAACCATTCCCTTATTGACTTGTGTGTACCAGTGTGTGTGACTGTGTACACCTCCACTGTAGGCGTGGGCAAGGAATCAGAATTTTTTTAATAATAGAAGCTTCTCTGTACATTTCGTTAAAAAAAAGCTTCTCTGTACAGTTAATCAGTATGCAATGCATTGAGTGGTTGCTGCTAGAAATAATCCTGCGGTAGCTCAGCTACGCAGATAAGGCTTGTTGACTGAAACCCAGATGGTGGGAAGAAATTAAGATCATCTTACGGGCACTCTAGCCATCATTGGATCAATCTCAGCAAAACAGGTGTGCGCTGAACCATTATGTAAAGTTCCACTCATCACCAGAACATGTGAATTTCGGTTCCTTTTAGGTATGTTGTGTGAATTATAAATAAACAACAAAATTTGACTAGTGCAGGAAGCTAGTCCACGATCCACACGGCCGTTGTACATAGAGCAAATCAAAGGGAAATAAGCAATCACTCACCTCATCATGGCATTGAGACCCGGAGCTGCTCCATCTGGGCGTCGGAGCCGCAATAACCAACCGTGCGTGCGTGGTGGTCCATCGGAGGGAGACGACGGACGGCCATTAGCGCCGCCACCATCGCCGCAACAGGTAGGTCTATTGCGGCTTGGTTTGGGCCTATTTAAAATTGGGCTGGGCTGGCTGAGGATTGGACGATGCTGTCAATCGGGCCCAGGAAGTAAATAAAGATGGAAGGAAAACGGACATGATCTTCTCTGAATCGCCATACGTACGGTGTTAGAATCTTCCCCGGATTTGTCTTCCGCCTCCGATCGCCGTCGCGTCACCGCCCTCCGCTAAACGCCTTGCCAGGACCACGAGAGATCCAGTTCCTTTATCGCCGCGCGGTACAAATTCGGCGAGTAGTCCGCACACAGCTCGATCATAGGTGCTGCTCCTTACCTACGCGATTCAAGCAGCTGACTGCATGCTTTTGATTGGTTTATGTAGGGTTTTGTTGCTTAATTCCTACCTAGTCATTTCAACGATCATGCATGGTGCATGTTTCTTGTTTAGTAAGCTGATTTTTTTTCTTTTTTTGAGAAATCTAACCACCGATTACTTACTACTCCTGGACAACATTAGCATAGCTGAGCGAACGCACCTTAAAGATAAGTTCCATGTTATCCTACACAAGTGTTACTAGTATTCAGTAATATAATCAGTATGTTGCCTTGTCAATCTATCCTCTTAGTTTTTTTTAGGGCAAATCTTTCCTCTTAGTTTTATTATCAACTTCATATACTGTTTTAGTTAAATTTTCTTTTCAAAGGAAACATATGGCTATAATGTTTTGTCTCTCAACTTAACCTTATCATTATCTTCCATGCACAGGCTGCGGGCTTCATTTAATTCGCAGCCATGGCAGGAATAACCTTGCTTAGACCACCACCTTCTCTTCGATCGCCACTAGTCGGACCTCCTGGTCGCATAACCAGCTGGGATAATAGTCATGGCACCAGGAGGCGGCCTCCCTCAAGAATTTCCATGTCTTCTCAAAGTCATCATCGAGGGAAGAATGCGCCAGCAGCTTTTGCTCTACGGGCAGTGCATACTCCGGCGCCTAAGCCTGTTCTTGGCAACTCAAGCAGATCATCGAGACAACTCAAGAATAACTATGCTGATCACATCCCCAGAGCAATGGCCTCCGGCGTCACTGGAGAACCCTCGAACGTTGTCTCGCTCGCACAAGGTGCATTGCACGGATCATTTGGAGGAGAAAAGAGCATTGCCCTTGTCACCAGAGCATGGTTCAACGGTCTCATTCAGCAAGTTATGGGCCTTTTTGCGCTCGCAGAGTGCAAAATATGGCGCCTAGGCTGCTGGCTCTCCTATACAGACACCGAAATTATTTCGAGGAACCTTTTGAATTGCATGATCCATTTCCTCTTTCAGTACATATCCATACAGGTAAAAATATGCATACATATTAGGAGATTTTTTTTAGTAATTCTTCATACACAATGATATATACTCTCTATTGCTAGTTTTTAAGTTCCGATGATAATCATAAGTTTACTTATCTTGTATTTTATATAGGGCTTCATGTCGCTTAATTTTGGAGCGTGGGGATCAGCAATTAACAAGTGTGGGACTGATGTAACAAAATTAGCAAAGGAGGGAAAGTTTGATCCTGTGATCGGAAGGGAAAAACAGATTGATCAAGTTGTGCAAATTTTGAGTAGACGGAGTAAGAACAACCCCTGCCTGATTGGTGACCCCGGTGTTGGAAAAACAGCAATAGTGGAAGGCCTTGCTCAGCTCATTGCCAAGGGAGATGTTCCTGAAACAATCAAAGGGAAAAAGGTTTGTTTGCCTCTTTAATTTATTCTCAATTCTTATCGATGGGTATGTAGCTAGCTCCTGTGATTCTACTAGTCTGACTGTTATCGCAGTCGTGTTTACAGCTAAAATATGCAACAGTATTTATTAGTCAGTTTTTAAGGTTTTTAATTAAGTTTGATATATATATGAACAAATATAATAATTCCTTTTTTTCTTTTGCTGCATTCCTGCTCTTTTTAATCATTTTTGGTATGTCCAGTTGGCACTTAAACGTTTCTGTTTCAATGGACCAATAAGCATCGGCTCTATGCCTCTATGTATGATCATTGTGAGATATTATTTGAAAATTAAAAAGCCTTGACCGCCCTTGGATGTTTTGAAGACATATATATCCTGATTAATTAATTTTTTGTACAACAATTTGTTTTCTATGAGAAAACGTGGTTATGTTTGGTCTGCCCTTATTTGATCTTGCAGGTTATCTCCATTGATATGGCAGGCCTTCTTTCTGGACAAATATATCGTGGACAGTTGGAAGCAAGACTAAAGAATCTCTTGCGAGAGGTCAAGCGGTCGGACAAAATAATACTCTTCATCGACGAAGTTCACACACTAATAGGAGCAGGAGCATACAAAGAAAGTTCTTTGGACATTGCTAATGTTTTTAAGCCGGCACTAGCGAGAGGTGAACTGCAGGTCAGAACATATACCATGTTAAATTTGGTTTTTTTCCTTTCTCTATTGCTCACATTCTGAATTTCACGTTGCTAGTGTATTGGGGCTACTACATTTGATGAATACAAGAAGCACATTGAGAAAGATGCGGCGCTGGAAAGGCGTTTTGGACCTGTCAAAATTCCAGAGCCAACTGTTGATGAAACCATTGGAATTCTAAAAGGTCTTCGAGAGCGATATCAAAACCATCATCAGGTCCAATATGCCGATGAAGCACTGGGAGCTGCTGCTGAGCTCTCGCACAAGTACATCAGGTTTGTAAGTTTGTTCTCTCATTTCTCTCTGTATCCAAATAAGCGACTTCATAATTTGGATGCTGCTGCTTGTTTGCAGTGATCGTTTTCTACCAGATAAAGCGATTGACCTAATTGACCAAGCAGGCTCCCTTGCCAGTCTTCGACATGCCCAGGTACAGTACAGACAACCCGCACAAACGTACCATGATTCACTTTTTAATCCTTGATTTTCACATGCATTTTAGTATTTTAGTACTAAACCTCATTCTGTGTAAGGCTATGTCGTCCGTTGTTGTTGTACTACTAGACCTCATTCTGAATTGTGCCACAGGAGAAGCCATCCAGGGAGGTCAAAGATCTTGAAGCAGAGCTCAGCAGGATCCTCAAGGAGAAGAACGATGCTGTCCGCAATGAGAGCTATAAAAGGGTAAGTGTACATCCATAGCATTTCCTTCAATTTGGCAATCTTGTGTAAATGGCAGGTAGATCTTGAATACCGTATGTAATCAGGCGAAGGAGCTTCGCGATCGTGAACTGGAGCTCAAGTCCCTGATCGACAAGAGCAAGGAGATGACGACCGCAGATGAGGTGAAGAAAAATCCTGTCGTGTCTGTCGGGCCAGTAGTCACTGAGGAAGACATCCGGCACATTGTGTCGAGCTGGACCGGCGTGCCTGTCCAGAAAGTCACCATTGATGAAACCAACAGGCTGCTGAACATGGAAGCAACCCTGCACCAGCGTGTCGTCGGCCAAGACGAGGCCGTCGCAGCAATTAGCCGCGCCGTCCGTCGTGCCCGTGCGGGCCTCAATGAGCCAGGCCGACCGATCGGGAGCTTCATATTCGTTGGCCCGACCGGTGTCGGCAAGACAGAGCTCGCAAAGGCAGTTGCCACCTTCTACTACGGCTCGGAGGACGCCATGGTCCGGCTGGACATGAGCGAGTTCATGGAAAAAATGTCGGTGGCCAAACTGATCGGCGCAACCCCAGGCTGCATTGGCCATGAAGATGGTGGCCAGCTGACGAACGCGGTGCGGCAGCGGCCGCACACGCTGATCCTATTCGACGAGATCGAGAAGGCGCACCCAGACGTGTTCAACCTCATGCTGCAGATCCTGGACGACGGCCGGCTGACAGACAGCAAGGGCAGGACGGTGGACTTCAAGAACACGCTCATTATCATGACGTCTAACATCGGCGGCAGCATCGTCACCGCCAACGGCCATGGCGTGGGGACCAACTATGACACGATCAAGGAACTGGTAGGCGAAGAGATGAAGCGCCATTTCCGGCCGGAGTTCCTGAACCGGCTGGACGACACGATCGTCTTCAAGCAGCTCACCAAGGCCGAGGTTAAGGAGATCGCCGGCATCATGCTGAACAATGTCGCTGCCCGGGTGAGGAAGAAGGGGATCGAGATGCAGGTGACGGAGAAGTTCAGGGAGTTTGTGGTGGAGGAAGGCTTCGACACGAGCTATGGGGTGAGGCCCCTGAAGAGGGCCATCCTGAGGCTGCTGGAGGACAGACTCGCGGACAAGATGCTGGCCGGGGAGATCAAGGAAGGGGATTCTTTGACCGTCGACGTCGATGTGGCAGGCAAAGTCGTGGCATTAATTAAGAAGATAGGAAATTAAGCAGTTGCGTGGCCGTATATATCCACCGAATGGGCTGTCATCACTCTTCATAGTTACTTGGCAGGGCATCTCAATTCTGTAGTTCAATTTTGGATTCCATATATGTAGCTTGATTCTCACCAGTTCTTGCAGAAGAATTGAAGGTAGCTGCTGCCTGCTGTCATATTTTATTGCTGCTTCATTCAAATATTTACTTGGCATTTAGTCCTCGCAACGAAAAAGTATTTACGTGATAGTTTATATTTTTATATGTGGAAAAGAAATAGTTGTACAATGAATATAGCCCTATTTCAAATAAAAAGGTACCAGATGTATATATTTCAGCACTAGTTTCAGGTTGCACAAGCTTTATATACTAGTTTTTTTTTCCAAGAAAAGAGTATTCTAAAAAAATTGTTTCTGTTAACAACTGAAGGCGAAGTCGCTACACACTTTGAACAGGTTTTGCCTGCTCAACAGCTCATCAGAAAGCATTGGGGGCCTTGGCGATGGGCTCACCAATCTAGGAAGGTTTGGGCATCGAACCTGACAAAACGATACCCATCAAGGACAGCGAGATGGTTGACTGCTCTTAGTTATCCTCTAATTTTCTAGTCAAACACCCCAGCTCCATTAATTTGTGAAGCACCCCAACTATATGAAGTTTGTAGAGTTCTATATCATTTTGGTGGAGTACATCTTTTGGAACTATAGGAACCTCAAATATGGACCTAGTCATTAAGTTCGAGAGTAATTATCCTTATTTTTTATTTATTTGATTTTTTTACTGTAATTGGTTTAAAAAACTGTTCGCTATTCTATTTTCCATTGCCCCCAAGTTCGGCCTTATCATCTCGACCCCGCACAACCGCACCCCCTAATCCCTCCCGCCACTAGCCCGCTAGCCGGGAGGCCCTACTCCGCCGTCGGCCCCCACCCTGGTATGGCGACGTGGCCACGGGCCATCGGACTAGCCTGCCGTCTCCTCCTTCTCTTTCTCTGTTCTTGTTCCCCTCCTCTCCATTCTTGCCTGACAACGGCACGGAGCATCCGTCGCCAGACCAAGCCATGGTGAACTTGGAGGTCCTGGCAATTTCGTTTTGGTGGGCCACCGGCGAATTGGCCGGCAGAGATCTATGCTACACGGATATAGAGTATCGGGCGGATACAAATACATGGATACGCCTAATTTCTAAACAACCCGATACGCATATACATTTTATTTTCTAATAAATAAATAAATAATAATGCTTATTAAAATTCTAAAAGAATTAGTAGCCTAGAAATGACACAAAGTAATCTTAGAATTTTAGTTTTGCTCTTCCCGTTTCCAACCAGCAAACACGCATATGACGAATGCACGTCCCCAGAAACCCAGGAAGCCACAGTGGCCTACGCTGCTGCCGCTGCACCGTGCCACCATCCAAAGACGTCGCCGCCGCACACCCTCCTCCTTTTCCTCTCCTGTGCACCGTCGCCGCTGGCCTGCTAGCATCGGCGGCCCCATGCCGTTGGGCTGCACTGCCATCCCATTCTTCGTGGCGGCGCGAGGAGCCCACATCCTCAGCTCCATGAGCCTCTTGAGAAAGAAGAACATGGGATGGATGGAAAGGATGACATGCACAGCCATGGGTTAGTGGCAATACTGGCAATCCACTCTAAAAATACTATTTTTTCGAGTTGCAATCACCTGCTAGTCAAACACCTCATCCAGGCAACTTTAACTCACGTAAAGCAGACCCCAACTGGAGTTTTGGAGTGAAGTTGAAATATATGTGGAGTTGGAGAACAGAACAGAAGAGTGAAGAGGCAAGACGGAGCAGGACTGGCCCAATTAAAATTGGGCCGGAGTGGCTGAGTGAGGAGGATCGATCGCTGCCGGGCCTACTTGTTCAGGAAGCCCAAGCACAGCCCCCCGAGCTTGTAATGTGATGATTGGTGGTGACGGTGCACACCATTGTCCGCACGTTTTACTGTTTTATACTGCTTCTCGGAAAACTACAGGGCGGGTTGCAGGTCATCTCTTTATTTATAGAAGCACATTCCCATTCGTAAGCACCGAATATTTCAAAAAAAAAAAAAACGTAAAGCACCGGAAAAGTAATTGGCCGGCATGCTGCTTTGGCTCGCCTTTATATCAGGATCTGATTCCATTGTCAGTGCGGGTGAGCGGGGTCCCCATGGCACTAAGCAAGGCTTCTAGCATCAACGATTGCCTCCCTATTTGCATCCCTATTTGCCTGTGCATTCATTCTCGAAAGCAACCCAAGAGCAACCAGACTCCAAGAGGCTCCTCAGATAAATGATTTCGCTGCGTGAGTTAAACTGATTATTTTCGGTTTGGCTAGTTTATTTTTCAGTCTCTGTCTCGACATCGATTCTTTATGCCCTCCTTCCTATCGACGGTTTGTTGCTGCTGGGCTTGACACTTTTTTACTGAATTCTCTAGCTGCTGGCTGCTGTTACTTGTTGCTGCACCGATGCGTTTCACAATCGACTTGATCTGATCGAGATCTCCTTCGAAACTGACGAGATCTTGCACCAAAACCATCTTGCGAAAGCACCGGTGAGCTCAGCAGCCTCCCAAGCCCAGCTGCCAGTGTTTGAACCTAATAGGCGAATTATGTCGAAGTAGCGAGATAGCCCGCGCTAATAGCGCGGGTAGCTAGCATTTACAAAGTAACATTTGATTCTTTTTTACATCTAAATAAATGCATATAAATATTTTTGCTTAATTGCTTTGCTGAATTTTTTGAAGGACCAAGATCAAGGCACCCGCCATTTTTGCCATCATATTCTGTAGTATATTATATTTAAAACATGGATTCATGAGAAAAGGAAATATATACTTACTGAACATGATTTTTTAAATTCTTAATATTTTAGTTCTTGACAGTCATGCACATGTTTGTTTGATTTTTTTTTTTTGTTATGATGGCAATTTGTTTAATTTTTTAAACTTTTAAAAGAAGATCTAAGTGAGTGCCTATAAAAAACAATCAAAATTGAACTTTAAGTTTTAATCTACATGTTATTGAGATTGAATTTTGAGTTTGAACCTACATGTCATTGAGTGTTTGCACCATCCTCTTTTCGTCTTATCATACTTAACTCTCTCTTTTTCTTTGCTAGCCGATCTCTAGATGATACAACAATATTCATGCATGCTCTCCTTTACTTATGGTTTGTACATTTTTCCCACCATGAATTATGTGTGGGGTTAACGGATGCACTTTTGAGCTAACAAGATACATCCCTTTTCTAGATAAAACTTGCTCATTATGATACTCAGCCTCATGCTTTATCGAGCATCTTATAAGGATATTGACAAAATGAGCTTATTATTGCTGAAAAATTTAGACCTCAAGCTCGATGACTTAGTTATTATATAAAAAACACATGTTAAATAATTCACGTCTTGCTAAGTAATTCAGTACACTATGATTAGATGTAAACCAAAACCTTGACACTTCAAAGCCATGTCTTGCTACCCAATTCAGGCATATTATTTTCTCATTTTTGTGTCTATGCACCACCTCTCTCCAATGCCTCATCTCCGTCAACCGCCAATCCTAACCTGCTTTCTATGGGGCAATGCCTCATAAGCCCTCAGATACGATGGCTTCTATGCTGGTCAAGGTGTTAGTCATTGCAAATGTGTGATAATATAGGTAGTTTCAAATGATGATTATTGTTGTGGCTGCAATCGTATGAGGCCATGTGTAGTGGCTCGCCACATCATTGGTCGGATTTATCCATAGCGTTCTTCACACATGCCCTTATATATGACACATTGCGCCGGCGACCTTGCGCCTTGCACCGGGGGAAAAGAGGGGATCAAGGCGGACTTGCTGGTGTACAACAAGTGGGAGGAGAGGGGGCAGGGTGGCATGGTCGTGGCGGGGAAGAAAGGAGCTCGGGCTCGGCTTGGTCGAGGTGTGTTAGGAAGGGCATGGCCTTGCCCGGCTATTTATAGGTCGCGAGGACCTTGCGCGGCCTCGCCACGTCGCAGCGGATGGCCGGCGGGACGAGACGCGCGGCGGCTGGGGGAGGCTCGAGCTCCGGCGGATGGAACTTGGCCGAAGAGGTGAGTAGGGGTGGTCGGCGCCGCACCCTGGATGCGGTGGAGCGCGGCGGCGGCGACACGCGTCGCGCACGCCTCCCTAGGGCCAATCCCGGCCGACGGCCGGAGATCGGGTGGCGGCGAGCTAGGTACGACGCGCGGAGAAGAGAGGAGGGGGAGGAAAGGGAGCGGACGTGGGTCGCGCGCGTGGACCGTGGGCCGTCCGGGAGAGGAGGGGGAAAGGCGAGTGAGGAAGAGAGTTCAGGGAGCAAAGATGGACTTCACGGAAGAGAGGAAGAGGGGTAACAGGCCGGTGTGGGCTGAAGGAGGAGGGGACGAGCTAGGCCGAGCTGGCCGTTCGGGCCGCGTGGAGGGGCGGATGAGGATAAGTTCAGGGGCAGTTTATAGACCTTTGATTGGGCCGGAAGTGCTGGTGGCCTGGAAATAAGGTTGTCAGCCCGTTTATAGAATAAGAGTGTTTTCTATTTGTTTTGAAAGTTTTTAAAGAGAGTTTAAATTCAAATTTAAACCAAATCTCTTCTAGTTTGATTCTAGGGTTTTAAAGACTCATTTTGGTCCTTGTAGAGCACTCAAGTTGTAGAGCATCCATTTTATTTTTCTATAGTTATTTATAGTTTATTATCCATATTTATTTCTTTTTAAGTCTATAATTACCATAATAAATCTAATGATTATCCAAATAAATTCTACTTAATTTTGAGGGTGTTACAGGCCCACCAGTCTCTTATTGGGCTGGGCGTCCCCGATCAGGACGTGGTCAAGGGCCCGGTTGACCTTTGGGCCAACTGGTGAAGATCAACCTAACACTTTAGGCACACGGCAAAGACAACGATTCCGGTAGTGCGTCATGCTCAGTCATTTTTTGAGTGCTTGGAACTTGGAAGAATGGAGGGGGGAAACCGCGCGCGTCTTGCCACGAGCCCACCACCATATGCACATGGGCACATGGCCCAATGGAGCGGGTAGCGCCGACCATAGCTAGTTTTATCCATGGCGTGGATCTTGAGGACCACGTACGGGAGCACAACTAGAGTAGTACACACTAATGGAGCAGATGAGTAATTACTAATTAGTGACCGCGGGTCCTTGGGCGTCGCCGGGCGGCTCTGCCCTTGTTCGATCTTGCACCACCGGCTGTCGGGCTCGCCTTGGCCAAATGTCGACGGCGGCCGGGCTTGCCCTGTCACGGCCGCCCCTTCCTTCTATACTCTGTACCATCATAGTGTGGTATGAAGCACCTAAGAAGACCTCTTAATTTACCATATTGTCCTTTGATCATGTTTTATATAATCTAGCAGGCAAATAAACAAGTCCCTAAATATAGTGTCATTCACATCCTCTAACTGTGGCAGCAAGTGCTTTAGTTTGGGGGAGCGGCCGATCATGGGTTTGCATTGAGCGCGGCTCGAGGGACAATTTTCACCAAAGGTTTCTCTAATTTTCTCCTATAAATTTCCCTTGTAGTAACTAGTAAGTCTTGCACGTGGATGCACTACAATGGTACGTGCTCATCATGTGCACTAGAAAAGGTTGAGGGAGAGGGGGAAAAAAGCGCGTCCTATACCTGCCACGACCATATATATGCGCATGGCCCGATGGAGCAGGTAGCGCCGGCCACAACTAATTTTATTCATGGCGTGGATCTTGAGGACCACGGGAGAAGAACTAGTAGAGTAGTATACATGCACTGATCTACCAGACGAGTAATTAGTGGGCGCGGATCTAGAGGCAGAAAATAATCAATTAACTCGTTAACTGCGAAAGATGAGTGTGCAGCTGCGGAAAGCTAGCCTCGCGCTCTCGCATTCGGACCAACCAACAACCCAAACAACAAGAGGCTCGCTCTCCGCTGCCGTGGTAAGCGCTTCTTCCGATCCTCGCCAATTAAGCTCGCGCCGGACATCTAGATAGCTAGCTTATTGCTGCGCGCAGTGCTTGTTCTCATGGCATGATTTCCGGAGCTCTGGCCACAATACTTGTTCGCTAGCTCATTTTGTTCCTGAAGTTTCCTTGCTCGGATCGATTGGGCTCTTGATGGTGAGTTGATGGGTTTTTGGTTTCACTAATAATATGACTTTTTTTTGAAACGAGTTCACCTCTACTTTTATAGAAAGCTATAAAGTTTGGAACAAGGTTACTGCCACTTAAGGCAACAAGGTAAAGCAAAAGTCTATCCTGTTACACCAGCAAAAGTCTATCTCGACAAGAGAAAGAAAGTGAAAGCACTAGTGTAGTCATGCCATGAATTGATGAATGATGCAAATCTAGTCGTCTTGTCTCGTCTCCTCTCGCAAATCGAAGACGTGGTTAAATTGAGTTCGCCATTTGCAAAACGCAAAGGCGCACTGCCAGGAGCCCAAAAGTTGCAAAAGAGGAGCCGCCTGACGAGTGGTGGGTGGCAGCGGAGATATATTGTGTGGGTGAGCGGCAGCGCTTCCTCATCAAAAGTTTTACATCCTCCTCTTCGTTCGGGTTGTGTGCCTCTTTGCTGTGCGCGGAGATACACGTCATTTGCAAAGCACAACGGCGCCCACCAGTTAAGAGCGCTTCCTCACCAACCTCTTCCCATATATCAATCATCACGCTTGTTCTAACTTCTAACAAGATCGATTTATGTGTTTTACATCTTGGATCATTTTTTCCTCCTCCAAATCGATTATCACACTTTTTTGGATCGACGCTTCTGCTGCAAGTTGGATTCATTCACTTGTTGCTGGCTCGAGGTCTTTCACAGCCCTGCTGGTCTCTTTTGTAATCTGCCTGCCGATCTGCCTCCAACTCCTTCATAGATGATCCCCAAAGAGCTCAAGAAAGCAACAATGATTTCCTAAAACGCCATCAAACTTAACGAAGACCGTACCGCTCACCCAGGCTCTAAAGACCCAATCAAAACCAAGAGGCTCTCCTGTTAGCTTTACATTCTCCTTGCTTCGTTCTTGACATGTGATTCCGTTATGCTTATTTAATTTAAGTATTGATTTCAGAAGCTTGCTTTGGCCACAGATTGCCGCGATGAGTGGAAGCGGGGAGGGCGTGGCAGCTGATTCCTGAGCTCCCTTTTTGTTCCTGTATTTTCTACATTGGATTCCACAGTGAGTTGACACATTTTCTGTTTCACTATTGTCGTAATACTTTTCCTTCCTCGGTTCATTCTCCCATATCATCGATCCTTATTATGTGTCCCTCTTATTTTAATTTGGATCTATGCTTCTACCTAGCTCCTACGACGTGTTGCTGCTTGGAGGCATTTAACAAGCTATCTCCTACGACGCCAAGGCTCCGATCGAGATGCTTGCCATGATCAGCATCATATCGAACCCTTGATCTGATCATCTGACAAGATCTTGCACTGACCGAATTCTTGCCAAGGATCTTGCACCGGAAGTGACAAGATCTTGCACCAGAACAGTTTGCCGAAACACATGTGAGCTTAGCAACCACAGCCCAGCTGCGTGTTTGAGCCAAAGCACTGACCGAATTCTCATGCACCAACCGCTTTCGTTGTTTTGCAGGACCTTTAACTATTGCAACAGAGACACATCACCCTCAGCCCGCAATCAAGCGCAAGCACATCAAGCTGCCAGGGCAAGGAATTAGTTGAAATTTGGCTGAGCCATGGGGGCAAATGCCGTGGTGAGTGTCTCCATGGGGGTGATGAAGCCCGTCCTGGCCAAGCTCACCACCCTCATGGGCGATGAGTACAAGAAGATCAAGGGGCTTCGCAGGAAGGTGACCTCCCTCCAACTTGAGCTGGGACACATGGACGCTCTTCTTGAGAAGATGGACAGCGCTGATGAACTCGACCCACAGGCCAAGAATTGGAGGAAAGAGATAATAGAGATGTCCTACGACATCGAAGACTGCATTGATGACTTCATGCAACGTATTGGTCAAGCCAATAACAAAGCTGGGATCCTACGGAAAGCTTTTGAGTATCTGAGGACTTTCAAGGATCGTTATCACCTAGCAAATCAATTCGAAGAGATTGAGGCAAAACTGATGGAAGCAAGCAAACGCCGAAAGAGGTACATGCTTGATCAGTCCATCTCAGTTACTGCCCCTGTAGTTGTTGATCCTCGTTTGTCGGCAATCTACAAGGAGTCTGCGAGCCTTGTGGGAATCGACGCCCAAAAAAACGAGCTTGTCAATTGGGCAATGGACAAAGAACAACAACTGAAGGTGATGGCGATAGTAGGAATTGGGGGTTTAGGCAAGACCACGCTTGCCAATGAGGTGTACCGTGAAGTTGGAGGAAAGTTTGACTGCAAGGCAATTGTGTATGTTTCTCAAAAGCCAGATATAATAGGGCTATTCAAGAGCTTGCGGTTGCAATTTGGTCTACCCAAAGATTCTCATGATTACCAGATGCAAGATCTTATCAACCAACTCAGAGGGCATCTGCAGAATAAGAGGTAGCTATCATCATGTTTAGAAGAATTAAAATCTTTTAACTCAATGAACTTTAGCGTCTAAGCCTCTTAATTGGTTAGATAAATAAATTCATCTTTACCGTCCATCTTTTTTAAGTAAATTAATTAGCTTGGAGTGATAACTGATTCATTTAATTTCTTAAAGAAACAACATACTAAAAATACGGTATACAAAATATTGAACGTTTGTCACATGAAAGATTTACAATTCTAAAAAGAGACATAAAAGATTTACATATAATTATGTTGATTTAATATTGAAAAACGGTTGCAAGTTTCCAGTACAAATAATGCCATCCAACTAACCTACATGATTACAAATTCTCAACAGATATTTACCCCTAAAAATCATTCACTTTAAACTAGAGAAAAGAATTTAATCTAAAGCATTAATTGTTAGATTTAGTCCCACGGTGAGAACTAATATTAATTGGGGATAGTGGAAGCAGCCCTCACCAATCTTGCAGGTAGGGGAACTCCAATGGCTAGCAGGTAGGGTGGCCTAAGCACATGGTTATACTAGTTTAGACTTCTCGAATATTTATTTGAAATATCACACCTTTTTTTTTTGAACGAACAAGCACAAGATTGTGCTTATTTCATTGATATAGTGGAAAGAGAACGTGTCCAGTACAGGCCGTGTAGCGGCTGAGCTAAGCAACGAAACCACTAATCTCGTATACTTGTTTAGACTTCTTAAATATTTAGTTGAAATATCGCATCCATGTTTCACATTGTAGCATCTAGTATAGTAGTATTACAATGCAAACATTTGAGATTTATGTATGGTTAGTTCTTTGAATTACTTATATGAAGTTTAACATATGCTCTTTTTAGGTATTTCATCGTAGTTGATGATTTGTGGAATATAGAAGAGTGGAATTTCATTCGCTGTGCTATTCCTCCACAAAATAGTCAACATAGCAGGGTTCTGATAACTACACGAATTGGGTATGTCGCTACAGCTTGTTGCGACAACCACGAACACATTTATAATATGACACCTCTAGGTGAGCAAGACTCAAAGAAACTATTCTTTAATAGAATATTTGGATCTGAGGATGCTTGTCCCTCTGAGCTTAGAAATGCTTCATCTGAAATTTTAAAGAAGTGTGATGGTCTACCGCTTGCCCTTATTACAATGGCTAGTATGTTAGCTTGTCAACCAAGAAGATTGGAAGGACAATGGGAGTATATCCAGAATTCACTAGCCACTAAGTCTACAACAAACTCCAACTATGAAGACATGATGTACATCTTAGATCTCAGCTACAAGAATCTCTCCCGTCCTTTGAAGGCATGCTTTCTATATCTCGGTTCTTACCCAGAGGATCATAAAATTGATAGTGTTGAGCTAATCAGGCGATGGGTGGCAGAAGGTTTTGTGAGTAACTCCACCAGCCAAGATGTTTGGGATCTTGCAGAGAGTTATTTCAACGAGTTGGTCAACAGGAGCATGATTCAACCTACATATTATGAGCACAGTATTGGGATATCTGACTGGAAAGTGCATGATATGCTGCTTGAATTGATTGTAATGAGGTGTAAGGAAGATAATTTTCTGAGTTTAGTAAATGATCCACAAGCGGTGGTAGAAGTGCGAGACAAGGTCATTCGTCGACTCAATGTTGTTGGATTCAATGGATTGCGAGGTACGAAGGATGACAGAGTAGCTATAACAATTGCTGTGAGCCCAGCACGGATTCGTTCGCTTAGCATATTGGGAAAATTAAACTGGACACCTTCACTGCTAGAGTTTAAGTTTGTGCGGGTGTTATCCCTGGACGTTTCTTATTGGCATGACAAAGCAAGGGACCTAACTGTTATCAACCGCTTGTCACTGCTGAGGTATTTAAAGGTAAAAGGGTGTTACTTACATACAGTGCTAAGTCAAATACGGGGGCTGCGACTTTTGGAGACCGTTTATTTGGATTTTACTTCGCCATTATGCTATGGGGCTACATTAACATTACAGCTTGTTGATGTGCCGCGCTTGTCCCATCTGACCTTGCCTAGAGGTACAATGTTGCCTAACTGGGTTGGCAAGGTGAAATCGCTTCGCACTTTGCATGGTTTTTGTGCGGCAATAGACTCTTTGGAAAGTATTGTAGGCCTGGGCGAGCTATCTGCTCTGTCAGAATTGAGTCTTTGTATCGTCAGTGATGACCTGGTGCTGTCATCTCTGAAGGCAACATGGATCACTGCTTTGATTACTTCACTCGAGAAACTCAGTAACCTCAAACAGCTAGTTGTGTATTCATCTGGATGGGGTGAAGGCACTTACTTACTCGCTGATGGGTTGAGCTCACTTTCCCCTCCATTCTGCAACCTTGAGAGGCTTGATCTGCTTCTAGGATGCACCTTCTCTAGGGTTCCTAGATGGATCACCCATCTTGGAAACCTCCGCGAGTTGTGTATTGGGGTGAAGCAGATACTCCAGGAAGATGTTGCCAACATTGGGATGAGTCTAGGATCCCTCATCAACCTCCGCCTTCGGATCTCAAGGGTCATGACGGAAAGAGTCGTGATAGGAGGCTCCACGGGCTTCCCAGCTCTAAGATGGTTTCAGTTCAACAGCGATGAAATTTCGTACCTCGCATTTGAGACAGGGGCTATGCCTGAGCTCCGGAAGCTGGAGTTAGTCTTTGATGACTACGAATGGGACAAGGCAGCACCTGGCGGGCTCCAGCACCTCCCAAGCCTCAAGAAAATCGTGGCACAGAGAGCGACTAGCAGATACAAAGGGAAGAAACGAATGCCTTTCCCAGGGGAAAACGAGGAGGCTGAAGTTGCGCTGATCAGGGGCGTGTTCCAGGAAGCTGCTGACGCTCTCCCCACACACCCAGCATTTGTCTTCAGCGACGGGTTATTGAGGAGGTAAAAAGTTCCCTACTCACCCACCACCAATTGGTTGTTATGCTTGCTTGAGGCCCGCATTTGTAAGAGTCGTGACCCCGCCCATTTAATGCAGGCCCATAGATGAAGAGGAAGAGGTGATTCGCGGAGTGGCTCGAGGTGCAGACGACAATGAAGAAACCCAAAAGGTGAGGGTCTAAAGGAAAGAAAGCTCTTTTGCAGCGATCTTTTGTTACATGGTCTTTATCCATTAAATTTGGAGTTTATGAAAGAACCTTTATTTGATCTGTAATAATTATCAGAACTCCAGTTACTCCCTCCGGTTCGGTAAAGTAAGTCGTTTTGGACAAGATTTGAGTCAAACATTGGGAATATAAATCGTGAATAACTTTTAAGTTGTTGAGTTTGGAAATGTGAAAACTACATGAATAGATTCGTCTTGCAAAATGCTTTCATAAAAGTATACATACGTTAGTTTTTAATAAATATCTTTATAAAAATAAGAAGTCAAAGTTGTACTTTGGAGACCGTGTCGCTGTCCTAAACGACTTCTTTTACTAAACCGGAGGGAGTATGACTATGTCATTTCAATGCATACATGTTTCTCATGGCATGCATTGTTTTCAGTGTGATATACAGTTTATCAACAAATTTAATTTGCCTGCCCTCATTTGATGTTTGAATATTTACCCTCGGTTGGAACCTCAGGAGGCATTACAATATTCTGGAAATCATCCATCTTTGAAGAAACTTTGAACTCTAGCTTGTACTAAGGCCGTGTTTAGTTCCCGAAAACTTTTCGGTGAAAAGATTTCAGGTTATAATTTTATCAATTTAGGAGTAGTAAATATAAACGAAAAAGGTGGAAAGTTATATGGATGGGTTGGAAATCTCGAGATGAATCTAACTATGGTAATTAGAGGGTAATTAATCCATAATTAGCGGATGGTTACTGTAGCATTACTATTGCAAATCATGGATTAAGTAGGCTCATTAGATTCGTCTCGTGATTTACAGCCTATTCATATAACTTTTCACCTTTTTCGTCTACATTTAATACTCCATGCATCTAAGATTCTCCTTCGATATGATGGGTGAAAAGATTTCGTGTTGAAACTAAACAAGGCGTAAATGACTTTGCTGTGTCAATTGAACTCAAATCTAAGCATAATAATGGAGAATAGGTGTTGACAAATGTGTTGCTTGCCTGAAGGATGACCATGGACGCCACTAGCAAGGAATCCTGACGAATTCACCCACTATCATTTCCCTTTGTGTTCACTCTTGCTGTTGTGCGAATTAAAAGCAGCAAATCCTGCATCAACCTTACAATTACACTGCTCGAGATTATTATTGTCCCCAACCAATACTACCATCACCCAGATTCCCAATTCACAATTCTATGATGGTAAAATCGGGGGGTTATGAATACCCCCTCCCCTTTCCTCGCACCGCACGTCCGCATTCCGGGCTCCGCTCGTCTCTCTCCCTGTTTCCGTCTCTCTTGCATCGCATCCAAACGGCGTCGGCGATCCGAGACCATGGGGAATTGGGTGGCGGCTGCGCGGCGATGGCGTGCGGAGCGGCGGCGGTAGAGAGCGCATCGGCGCTAGGACCTCTCCGCACGGCCGGTCCCATCTTCCTCCACGACAACAGCCCCGTGAGTCCACCTCACTGGTTGTGTCCGTCTGCCCTGTTCTTGGGGTTAAATTACTGCCCCCAAATTGCTGGATTCAGATCCCTGACGCGCGTCGGCAGCCTCCCTGAGCTACATGAGGACAAGCAGATCTTGTTAATTACATCTTCACCACATCCGGTCTGCCAGCAACCTTTTCTCCCGAGCAGGCTCTCCTACAAGCTCCGAAGGTGATGCTCAGGCTTCTCTCTCTGTGGGCGATCTGTATGCTATATATATTTCTAGGAAACTGGATTAGATTTGTCATTCTTGTCGCTGTATTCAATTCAGCTGCTGTCTTGTTATGTTTCTATCCATTTCCATTTGTGAACTAAAATTGGCTTCTTCAGAGAACAAACTAACACAGGAGACCGAGACATCAAGCCGACAACTTCCTTGTGGGCTTTGGCTTGGGTGCTCTCATATACTACTAGCAGACCTTCTACTCATGAGTATTTACTAAACAAACTGCTCGCAAGAAACCCTAGCCCATAGACTGTTTCTCAGCATAGTAGTTGTCATGCTCATTGACATTTTTGAGATCAGCTAATTATCACTGAATAAGTTCAAATTACTTTTATCTTTTAATACGAGATGTGCTGCGACGGACAAACTGTTTATGTTGATGTAAGCATTCGAATTGTTGTATCTTCAATTTATACCACACCCATTCATGTACATGTTTTTATTATAAAACAAATGTTTGGGTGATTATCTTGTGAGAAATCCTTGTGTATAACAGTTGACAAATCTGGTAATATATTTGTCATTTGAAATGAATAGAACAGGTGATTCTTGCCTTTTATTGTCTATTGTAAATTCAGCTGTCTCATACTTTTATTTCATTGTTTATATGATTTCGCGCGCTGAATGTTCTAGTATCATACAAAGACACACGGGATGACTGGCCATAATAAGCGACAGCCAGCCAATCATTAGAGCAGAACACATTGATTCGAGAGTACCATTTTTCACCCGAGTTCCAAACTTGATGATAGTAAGTTCAAAAAATTAGTAATATTGGTTCATGTCTGTATTTCTAACTAATGACGAATCAATCTACCTTCAATTCATGTATATGTTCATTCATCATGTTTCATGAATTATAAAAGATTAAAAGAAGCAAATCCTACATAAAGTAAAAAATAATGAGCATTCCTCCTTCCTTCCCAAACTAACACCACCGCCGTACATCCCAAATTCCTAATCATCTAGCACTATGTTCATAACAAGTTGGCGTGCGAGTAAAACTACAGATTTAAAGGTGAGGCAAAGGAAAACCAGGACAAGATTTGCAGAGCAGAGGAAATCGGACCTGTGGAATTGCTCCATGAGAAACGTTAGAGAAACTAAGATTGTTTGGAGGACCACAGCCATAATGTTTCTGATCTCAATGTCAGCTGCTACAATAGTTTCACAGTGTTGAAATGGCAAATACCAGAGTTACAGAATACAGACAACACTCACCATTCAAAATGATGAACAGGTAGGCCAATCAGGCATTCAGAACAGGTAAATTCCCAGATCCCGATTCAGGCACACTGGAGTTTAGGTAAATAGCCACAATAATCGACAGCCAGCCAATCAGGAGAGCAGAACACACTGATTAGAGAATGACAATGCCATTCGCAACCCTAAATTCCTAACTTGATGATAATAAGTTCGAAAAAAATATCCTTTTATGTCTGTATTTCTAAGTAATGACGAAAATTCATTTATATGTTCATTCTTCATGTTGCGTGAATTGAAAAAGATTAAAAGCAGCAAACCCTATAGAAAGTAAAAACTAATGATAACACCACGTCCCAAATTCCCAATCATCTACCACTATGTTCATCACATGTTGGCATGCGAATAAAACTACAGATTCAAAGGTGGAGAAAAATACAAAGGAAAACAAGGACAGGAATTTCAGAGCAGAGGAAATCAGATCTGGAATTGCTCCATCAGAAATGTTAGAGAAGCTAAGATTGTTACAGAATACAGACGCACTTAATTACCATTCACAATGACTGCTAGATAGGCCAATTAGGCATTCAGAGCAAGACATTGATTAGTAAAGTACTTAGCAAGTACATTTACATTCTTTAGTTCCCAAATTTTCATCACTGGTCATAATGAAGCATCCATTTGCTGATTATAAGTTTATGGATACCGTATAACCATTGATCATAATTAGCAAAGTGTCATCTGCATATTGTAGGATCGGGAAGTCATTTGTGGTTGTGCAAGGGATTGGGAGGTTGAGGATGTTCTGGGCGCAAGCTTTGTTGACTATGTATTGCAGTAGCTCAGCTGCAATTACAAAAAGGAGTGGTGAGAGGGGGTCGCCTTGCCTGACCCCCCTCTTGCAATGGAATTCTTTTCCTGGGACGCCATTGAGAAGAATTGAAGATGTCCCAGACGCTAGAATCCTTTTGACCCAATCACACCACATGTCACTGAAACCAAGATGCTTCATCATCTATCTTGAGGATGGTGCTATGCTCAATGGTGTCAAAAGCTTTCTCGAAGTCTAACTTCAGGATGATGAGTAAATTGAGGAAAGGATTTGCAAAGCAGAGGAAACCAGACCCGGAATTGCTCCATCAGAAATGGTAGCGAAGCTAAGAGCCTAAAAGTGTTTGGAGAGCCACAAACACAATGTTTCTGATATAAATATTAGCACTTGTGCAACTTCAGTTGCATAATGTTGAAATGGCAAATACCATAGAGTTATTATAGAATATAGACACACTTAAGGACCATTCACAATGACTGACGGGTAGGGCAACCAGACACTCAGAGCAGGACATATTCACTAGTAAAATAGGAAGTAGTTCCGAATTTCCATGGCTGGTCATAATGAACCATCCATTTGCTGATTATAAGTTTGTGGATACAGTATAACCATGGTCGTTGTATCGCTACTAAAGCACTGACGAATTAACCTAACTCTGTTTCAGAATTCAGATATGTTCATTGTTCCTGCTGCATGATTTAAAAGCAGCAAATCGTACAGCCAACCCTTGCAGGTTGTTGGGGATTTAAAACGCAACACAGGTACAGAGCTCATGATGATGATTATTCTTGTTCCCAACCAATATACCACCATCCATTCCCAATTGCCTAGTGATAAGTTGTACTAGTATGTTCATCACATGTTTGGTGTTGGCGTGTCAAGTTTTTTACAAATTACAACAAGCAAGCTGCTGAGTGCTGAGGAGGAAAGTACAGATGAAGAATTCCAACAATCCATCCATCCATCCAGGAGAGGACCAAGAGGATTCGGCAGCAGCAGGGGAACTCGTGAATAATACGGTAAGAATTCAGACCTGGAACTGCTCCATCTGGACGTCTGACGCCTTGAGCGGGACATAGTCTCCGAGGTATACCTCGAGGTGGTCCGAGATGCCGGCCTTGTCGATGCTCTCGTGGTGGTAGCTCTTGCAGACGAGGTAGACGAGCGTCTGGGCGACGAGCGCGAGCATGACGACGCAGGAGAGCGCAGCGAGCGCGAGGAGGCCGAGGAGGAGCTTTGTCCCAGGGGATCCGCCCTTGACGACCCACGCGCGGAAGGCGAGCTCGACGAACGCGAAGACGAGGTTGAGCGTGACGAAGATTGCCGCCGCGGTGGGGAGCTTCCCCCTGATGAGGTCCTTGCTCTTGCGCATGGCTGCGAACCCCTTGTAGTCCTCGAGCACGGACACGACGCTGGCGAGGTGCCATACGACGCTGATGTAGACGAGCCCGACGAGGTACGCCAGCACGAAGAGGAACGCGAGGAGCCCCGCGAGGCCCGAGCCGTTGTCGGCGGCGACGAGGAGCCCGAGGAAGACGATGACGAAGACCGGCGTTGTAGGCGAAGAGGAGCGCGAAGGCGGCGAGGAAGGTGGCGGCGAGCCTCCTCCAGACGCGCGGCACGACGGAGAGCACCCTGGGGAAGGTGAGCGCGTCGTGCTTGGCGGAGTAGACGGAGGCGACGGAGAAGACGGCGGCGGCGGTGGCGAGGAGCGAGAGGAGGAGGAGCGCGAGGAGGTATGCGGCCTTGAAGAGGAGCAGCGCGAGCCAGTCGGAGGCGAGGCGGGAGACGAGGCGGCGCTGGGACTCGGTGCCCGGGGACGAGGCGTCGAGCGCCGTGTCGTCGGTGTCGATGTGGGTGAAGAGCGCGTGGGAGATGGCGATGTGGAGGAGGAAGAGCGCGGAGAGCGGGACGACGAAGGCGGCGGCGACGCGCGCGAAGAGAGGGCGGTGCGGGCCGCGCAGGATCTCGGCGGAGGCGGCGTAGATGCCCGCCACGCCCAGGAACTGCAGCTCCTCAGGCTCGCACTCCATGGATGCTTGGTTGCTTCGTTCGATCTGCAGGGGGTTGGATTGGTGGGTTGGTGGCCTGGCGGCGGATTTGGGATTGGATTGGAGAGGAAGGCGATGCGGAAGGAAGGAGGAGGGGGAGGTAGGTTGCTTGGGGCGTGCGTGCGGGGGATTGGGGAAATTTTGACCGGAGGAGGAAGGTTGGGGATGAAATGGAAGGCTCTCGAGGAAGGAGACTTGCCGTTGTGTGTGCTAATCAAAATCAATCAACGTGTGTTGTTGGTTGATCGGGTCAATCCAGTCGTAAAAGTCTGGTGGTGGACGACGCGCTACCCCGCGTTGACGCCCTGGCCGGCCGCCCACGGCGCCTACTTGCAAGAATCGGATGGTTGTCTGCCGTGCGCCCGTGCTCTAGTTCCATTCAAAACATAAAATGTTTCCATTTAAAGAATAGTGTCAGTTTATTTTTTCTCTCTATGTGCACGCGACTCAATGTAAAAAGTTTTCATCATTTTTACTCTTCTCACCTCAACTAAACAGGCCTTCTGAGACTTTGGATCATTTCTGACACCACCGCCACAGTTTACCCAATTTTGGATATTGGTCAGACAAGTTTCCCTTAATGTTCAAGTTTATTGTTCGCATTAACTTGAGGGTCACCAAACAATGGTGCTCTCAGACGTTATGTTGCCACAAAAACATGACCACGGCAGCAGAATTTGTGAAGTAGTAACTGAAGATCGTAGTATCGAGAAGATTGACCATGACGTTTGCACGGACAATTAAACTGAAGAACAATATAGCAGAGATGCACGTACACGTTGTCATAAACAAGCAAGCAAGCACTAATCTCAATGATTTATTATCAATGAAAAAATACCAGTAGGTGACTCCCCTGCTATCGCGTCAAAAAGAAAATGAAAGCAAGCACTAAATGATTTATTAAGCTTGATCATCGTTCCATGAAGCTTAATTAGCTCTCAGCTGGATCATTTGGAGCACCTGGCGTACGCACGCTCACTCGCTTGCAGCAGCTTGCTTAGCGCAGTCCCAACCCAGTCACATAAGCAAGAAATCACTATAAAAAGTACACTTCACAACCCATGATTTCTTGATGTGGATTGTTAATAAATGCATCATCTCTCCTCTCTACCAATCATATTTACTCTTATCTATCATGAAGAAACCATCATCTCCCCAATGCAAAGTTTGGTAGTGTCTAGTGCATAGGTTCTCGTGTAGACATTGGGTCTCATGCAAGACCCAGTTTCTTCCTCTCTCTACTCTCTTTCTTATTTAATACAGTACCACATAAGCTAAAAGTCCTACGTGGCAATCTAGTTAATGCTATGGAAACTATACTAGTTGGAGGGTTGGGACTGCCCTTAGTGCTTATTGGACTAAATACTCTTTCTCATGGCGCCAGTGGAAATTTTCGGCAGAAAAAGTAGCTAAGGGTAGATTTTTCGCATTAGTTTCGTATCACTATGGAGCACCGTACTAGCAAAATAAAGACTTTGACCCAAATATGACAGTTGAGGGACTAAATTGGCCGATTTAAAAGTTAGAGGGCAAAATTAATTTTCTAAGGAGTTTTTGCAAGTTTTGTGTGATCTTTTGTCTCTTGTTCGACTTGTCCATTTAAGTCTTGACAGGTAGGCTTTGCTAAATAGTACTCCCTCCATCCATTTATCTAAGACGGATGACCAAAACCATCTTTTCTACATTTGTAGGGCGTACACTTGGAACGCGGCCCCATCGCCCTCGGGGACTCGCAGCCCATTGCCTCGGTACCCCAACATCAAGATCAATCGCTCGACAGCCTGTGCTACCCAGTAGATGTACGCAAAAATGAATAGAACTAGGTGAATTCCCGGCGCGTTGCCGCGGAATATTTTGCATAATCTTTTTTTTGATTATGTAATGCAATTTGAAAATTGTTTTTATTAACAATTTGAAAATGAGTTTTATTTAATAGATAATTGAGGATGATACATATGGAGTTTATTGATAAAATAACATACATTTAGAATAATGTAATTACTTTTCATTTATGTTATTGGAGTTATCTCCACTGAAAATAGCTTCCATGTATGGTTGTCCCTTTTGTGCGTACTCAACAATGATTGTGTGGCCTGTTGTTGGTAGGTGCTTGGTTATTTCTTCCTTCCGAGTAATGCCTTGGAGAGTAACACAAACTTTTTGGCTTTTATCATCCTTGAGCTTATTCATTGCTTGAACATACCTATCTTTCATCTTGTCTGAAGAACACCTGATTGGAGAGTAAATAAAAAAATGCATATAAGGGGCGTTGTGTCATTATAATTGAAAATAATATTGTTTTTGGTAGTAGAGGAGATATGATGTAACAAAAGTGAAAGAAAAGTGTAGATTCGTTGTGAACATAAAGTATGAAGGAATGCACATAGATGATTACATAAAAAACATAAAATAAGTTTTCGTAAGAGAACCTTTTTGAATTGCTGTTGGTGCGTCATTGCTCTTGGGTAGGACTTGAACACTATATGAACATAGGAAGAAGGTGATTTAGTTTTGGAAAAATGTAGGTGAGCTTGTAATAAAACATTTCAAATGTGGGGGACTAAGACCATGTAAAATTGAAAGTAACAGAATAAAGGGAAATCTATGGATTGCACAATTTAAAGATGTACACACAACAAATAATCGCCAAAAGTAACAAAATGATAAAAGCTAATAGACTTGGAGTACAATTTGTTACCTGAATGAATCAAGGAGCCTATGGTCTTGCTCTTTGCAGAAGCCTAATCAATTTATATGAACCTGAAAAAAATCCAAATGGCTTATGCAAGCTGAAAAAAATCAGAATGACTTATGCAAGGGCTTTGAAGGGACAATACATCAAACATACTGCAAAAAATCCGAATGGCTTATGCAAGCTAAAAAAATCAGAATGGCTTATGCAAGCGCTTTGAAGGGACAATACATCAAATATATTGTGTGTGTTTTGTTACCTTAATGAATCAAGGAATGAGTGAAGGAGGCCTATGATCTTGCTCTCTGCAGAATCCAAATCTGGTATGAAGGAGGCCTATGATCTTGCTCTGTGCAGAATCCAAATCTGGTATGAATCTGCAAAAATTTGAAAGGCTTATGCAAGGGCTTCGAGGGGGCAATACATCGAACATATTGTGTGCATGAACCCAATCAAAACCGAAAAGAACATGGACCTGCAAAATTTAGAACGGGTTAGAAATTAGAAGGGGCAGTACATCAGACATGTTGTGTGCAAATCAAAACGCAAAAGAATCGGCAAGGATTGGAGAAGCACATAGGGCAAAGATGAACCTGGGATGCACTGGACGGCAAGGGAGGACGGTGGACTGCGGGGCGGGATCCCTTGGTCTGCTGCGTTTCTACTGATATGCTTTGTTGATCAAGTAAAGAGGATTGGAGAGACGCCTGCCATTATTTCCAGCCCCTTGAGCTACCGTGCCTGATGAGTAATGAAGCACGTCTCGTTTTTGCTAAAGGAACTGAAGAACCGTCTATCTGTTGGTCTGCCTAGTTGATAGGGGCTGTGCTGATGTGGCATGCTCTGATTTGAAAGAATTCTTGCTATACCTTGTAGTGGGGAGCTCCTATGTAGGTATAGATGATTTGCCATCATTACGGGAACGAAGGGACGCTGCATGCAGGAATGCCTAACCCAGCCACAGGAGTTTAATGCTAGCCCAAGCTCCCTCGGTGTGCCTTGGTTTCTGGAGTACATGAGCATCCGCCTTAAATAAATGGACGGAGGGAGTATAAGGTGATACGAAGAATAGTGCTCAATTGCACGTCACCATTCTAGCCGAAGTAGCCATTTGCATACAAGATTCGTTGATGCTACTATATACATGCATGTATACTATGCGTACGATTTTGTGCTCGAATAAAATACCACCATTAATTGATTGGAGTGAAGAATCGTCATCGTTCGGGGGTGCTGCCGGCCCTGTTTAGATTCCTCAAAAGCGTTCTCTTTTCACGAAAAGTTATCCACCTAGGACTGTGTCAGATCATTTCTATCTCTATGCACGTTTCCATAGAAACAATACTTTTCCGTACTTTCTACCTCTTTTCTACAATCTAAACACAGCCATTGGGTAGCACGCATGCTTAGCAGATTTCAGACATGGTTTTCCATGGGAAGGAAGAATATGGAAGATAAAGATAGATCAGTGACGCATCGGCCCGTTGGTCTTGAAAGGAACACATGCATGGATCATTTTCCACGCGTACGCCGTACCCAACCATGCGTCGCCCTCTCCTCTCTTGTGTTCTCTTATCTTTCTCTCGTCTTGACCGGCAAATATGTTTCTATGCCGTGTACGTTGTGTTACAAACAAGATGATGTACTTCTTTGTTGACCGTCCTAATTTCCTGTCTCTGGCCTACGACTGTACGTATATATATCACTCATGTTTAGAAAATTCCACAGGAAATGATACAAATAGTATTATCCGTATGCTGTACCGTCGGCTATTTTTTAATAAACCTATTATAATATAGCCCAGTGACACAGTCACCATCTCACATACATACAAACTTTCTCTATCACAGACAATTACACAAATATAATGCACGCATGGTCCACGTTCGATACAATAATAATAATATTGTGCTAATCACCTTTATTTGTTCGCGGGTCCCCGTCTGTCAGTACACAACACAGAGGAGTCGCATTCATCTATTATCGTAATTAATTGACCTTGAATTATCCATGATATGATCACGATACAATTCAAACACGTATCGCTTCTCGGCTAAGGTACCAAACAAGAAAACATACACCTAGAACAACGGGGGGCAAGGAGCTCCAATTCGAAGGAGCTGCAAGCAGCTCAGGAGTTACAGGTGACATTTTTTGGCTAGCGCGGAGCCCGAATTGGAGCAGGGGGAATGAGGGGAGGAGTGAGGTGAACAACCCTAGCATCTACGTAACCCTAGAGAGAGAGATACAGCAGAGCATGATGGGGTCAGTAGCGAGACGTCGTGGGGCGCGGTTGATCCACAGTTTGAGGTGGGTGATCATGGAGTCGATGATGCCGCGAGTGTCAAGGCGGATGTGGTCGAAGATCATCGTCTGGTTGTGGCTCTTCCAAATGCACCAGAGTGTGGCGAGGGCAGCCGTGTTGCCGAGCTCAGGAGGGAGCCCCTGGAAGGCGGAGGCGACCACAGCGACGGCGGAGGGGACGGCGGAGTGAATTATCAACATGATAAGCAAGTAGTTATGTGAATTATCTAAAGGCTGAGTGAACAATGTGTGTAGGGGAATGCATTTATCATTCCATTTCATATCAATCGAAAGACTGGAGTACTGGGTGATAAAGCGATTCTTGAACAATAAAACTGCAATGAGTGCAAATATGCAGTTGCAGTTGAAAAGAACAAATTTCAATCTACGGGAGATGCACAATGTGAGCAGAAAAGGCCCACGACGGCATCACGTCTGACCAAGAAGCCGACGTAGTCACCAAGGTCTTTGCCGACGACGAAGAACGCGGCCACCTGCAGCTCGTTGCAGCCCAGCGCGGCTTTGACCATCTCGTCGTCGTCCACAACGATTTGTGGAAGTTGGGAAACCATGCCAGCTGCAAGAGGAATCCTCATCTAAAATGAAATGATTTGTTATGGACTCGTCCACGAAATCTAAGTTAGGAAAATTCATTTCTTCTTATTATTACGCAAACCAAAGGAAAATGCGAGAAACCAGAAAGTGATTGGTCATCCCATTCCCACCAACACCCCGTGAAAAAGCATTGTCGTGAGTCGTGACAAAAGCATGAAAAAGCATTGTCTTCTTTTGGATTCTCGTGGGCTTTGGGCTGAGAATGAAGCCCGTGCAGCAGAACGCCTGGTTGCGTGTGTGTGTGATTTGCTTTCGCATTTTTTCTGGCTAGCGAAAGAAAAGGCATTTGTTTTCTTTGATTTGGGCGTGTCCGTGTCCGCTGGTCTGTCTGTCCGTGGTTGCCTTGCCTCCAAAAAGAAAAAGCCAAACCGATGCACTTCCTCCTCCTGCGCCCTCCGTCATGGCCAAGGCCACCGCCGCCCACGAGCCATTGCCGCCGCTCCCGTGGCCACGCCCTGCACCGCTCCTCCTGCTCCTCGCTCTCCTCGCCGGGTTCTACGTCGGCACGGGGCCGGCGCGCGCAGTGTCGGCGTCGGTGGAGGAGTTCGGGGCCGTGGGCGATGGGGTCACCTCCAACACGGCGGCGTTCCGGCGAGCGGTGGCGGAGCTGGAGGAGAGGGCACGGGACGGGGGCGGAGGTGGAGCCAGGCTAGAGGTGCCGCCGGGGAGGTGGCTCACCGGCAGCTTCAATCTCACCAGCCGATTCACCCTCTTCCTGCACCGTGGCGCGGTCATCCTCGGCTCCCAGGTGAGGTCCTCGATTCCCTGATTTTATCAAATCTCCCCCCTTCACCTGCTTGTGTTCGATTCGTCTTCCTGTTGCTATACAAGATGAACATTGCAACTGCAACGGCTTTGGCTGCACGAGTGCCTTGAGATTTTGGCATTTCAGCTCAAGCATAGACCAAATGCGTGCCTAATGCTGTTCAATTGCTGTGAATAATTACATTACATTCAGAAATTGCTCTAATAAAACCTGCACATAGGATAGTTTTCGCACCGCCCAATGGTGATTGGGTACGTACGGTACATTGGGATTAAGGTTCATATTCTCGTTGGTTGGATTGCGCGTCTCAAGTCAAAACCAGCTGGATTCGGCGCTTGTGTTTTCACATGCCAGGATCCGTGGGACCAATAAAGAAGGGGTGGATGTGTTGGGGTCACATGCTTGGACGGCCTGGTGCGGTGACTGTTGCTCTGGTTCCTTGTGATGACCTCTGCCACCACATTTGGCATTATTCTAAACCACTGTGCCTTTACTCCCTACTGCTGCCTGGAACTGGCTCCCAGTTGATGCCCCCCTTGTACTTTACATTGCTTCCACTCCCGTCTCATCTGTTTGTGCTAAAGCCAATAGAGGGCCACAGAAAAATCTCTAGTTTGGAGCTTTCTGCAGGAACCAATCCCCATTATTTGGTCCATCCCATAGCTTTGCCAGTTGGATAGTCTGTACGGTTTGGGCAGGATAATCTATCTGTACTAGTGTACTGACTATTCAGGACATAGGGCAAGATTAATCTGCCACAAGGGAAGGGACTATGATGTACTGCATTCATTTGGAGGCTATAATTGAGAACGTAGCAGTTCTCCTGCCACACTCACTTTTTGAAAAAGAAAAACACAAGTACATTGGAACGATCAACCATAATAAAGAGGTTTAGTATGGTGGGACACTTTCACAAATCACATGTTGCCGCCCACGGTGCAATCACCTTGCACATGTTTGATTTTGTGGATGTCTTTCAGAAATAGGCTGTTCAGTACTGCATTCTTAGAGAAATTGTCTTTCAGAAGTAGGTTGTTCGCTGTTGCATTCTTAGACAAATTGTCTTTCAGAAATAGGTTGTTCAGTACTGCATTCATAGAGAACTTGTCTTTCAGAAGTAGGTTGTTCAGTACTGCATTCTTAGACAATCATGCTTGGTTTCCAATTAGTATTGCAAATAATGACAGTTTCAAAAAAACTGGTATATGGTTGCGAAGAACTTGCTGGGAACTGGTGGATTTCAGTTCGAACAAACTGATAACTGCAAACCTGAACAACCACAAGTTTTCCTAGAGCTAATGCCAGTTCCAAATATACTGAGCTTAGCTCGGTTGGTGTGTCTCCCAGGTGAGGAGCGCACCCGCCCAAGCTAGAACCCGGCTGCGTGCACGCTGGCGTGCAGCTCCTCTGCAGCTGCGCCGCAGGCCGCCATGGTGTCGCCGGTGGGCCCCTCTGCTGGTCTTACCTAGTAAAAAAACGCCAGTTCCGAATATACTGTGCATGCAGATCTATGCCTAGCTTGTTACTGCATTTGTGTGAACCAAGGCAAAAAATTTCACAGAGAGATGCAGTTGCATGATCTGCACAATAATGTAGACTCATCAAAGTCATTATAATACCAACATGATGGCATTATAATACCAACATGATAGCATGGGGAAACAGTCTTTAAGGGGACCATGCACTGGATTCTAGATTGAATATATTTATATATTCATATAACTAGACGAATGTTCAGCACTTTGTAATTGTGTATGCTGATTATAAAACTGCATAGTATTGATTGCCATGTTGGACTGTGGTATGCAGGACCCAGAAGAGTGGCCTCTCATTGCCCCTTTGCCATCTTATGGGCGTGGAAGGGAACGATTAGGGCCACGCCATATCAGCCTCATTCATGGAGAGGGCTTAAATGATGTTGTTGTTACTGGTACGACGACTTCTTCACTATGTCTACTTTATTTCGAGAATGATTAACAAATCAAAATTTGCATGGCAAGGTGGAACTGAAACAAAGATTAGTGATGGAGTTAAACAAAATCGTCTCATTTCAATAATGGCGTAGCCTTAAATTTTAGATGACATATCTTATCTAGAATTAGCGTTGATTTATAACTTGAAAATGCCCTTCCCAAATATCAGGCAACAATGGGACCATAGATGGCCAAGGAGAGATGTGGTGGGAGCTGTGGTGGAATCGAACTTTGAATCACACAAGGGGGCATCTCGTTGAGCTTGTGAACTCAAGCAACACTTTAATCTCTAATATCACACTACGCAACTCCCCATTCTGGACAGTGCATCCAGTGTACTGCAGGTCAGTTTACCATGCTGTTAGTACAGTCAGTCCTGCTCCATTTCCTAACAGGAAGTGCTTCTTCATTTTTATTCTCCTTAAACCATGAACTGAGTAGGAGATTTTTTCTGTTTATTTATCAGCAATGTGGTGATGAAGGATTTGACCATACTGGCTCCACTGAATGCTCCAAACACTGATGGCATTGATCCAGGTTTGTGCTATAGTGCTGTTATTTCATCATTTTTTCCTACTGCCTTCTTCCTTCTGATAATTGATAAAGTTAAATGCACCTGTATGATCATGAGTTTTCTATAAATTTGGATTTTTTGAGCCGCTGGAATTTTTCATGTCTGTATTGTCACTACTGATGACCTTGCTGGTCTCTCTTGATGAACAATGGCAGATTCAAGCTCGGAAGTTTGTATTGAAGACTGCTATATTGAAAGTGGAGATGATCTAGTTGCTGTCAAAAGTGGGTGGGATCAGTATGGGATCTCTGTTGGCAAACCGAGTACAAACATTGTCATCCAGAGAGTTTCAGGCACAACTCCAACATGCTCGGGTGTAGGTTTTGGAAGCGAGATGTCAGGAGGCATATCTAATGTGCTTGTCCGCGATCTCCATGTATGGAATTCTGCACAAGCTGTGAGGCTCAAGACCGATGTAGGCCGGGGAGGGTACATAACCAACATCACCATAGCAAATGTGACGATGGAGAAGGTCAAGGTACCGATAAGGTTCAGTCGGGGTGCAGATGACCATTCAGATGATAACTACAACCGAACTGCATTGCCAAGGATCAGTAATGTGCTTATCAGTGACATTGTGGGTGTGGACCTGCAGCGTGCACCGATGCTGGAGGCAGTGGCTGGTGCAGTTTACGAAGGGATCTGCTTCCGTAATGTTAGCTTAAGAGGCATGAGGCGGCAGGAGAGATGGCACTGTGAGTCTATTTACGGAGAGGCGCATGGAGTTTACCCTGCACCCTGTGAAGAGTTCAGGAACAATGGGTCCTCATCATGGTGTGGGTTTTCATGAGCAATTGTACAGATTACAGAAGTTTCTCAGCGACTGATACAGGCAGGGCTACTTGAAATGGAGGGTTTTCATACTGGTGTGGTGTTCCAGGAAGGATACATAGGACATAGGATTTTGGGATAGTATAGTGGAAGTCAACATTTTAACTTTAGTCTTCTATTCTACAAGGGGTTACAAACATCACATCTGTACACTGCAAAAAGCAAATGACCAATTATTAATACAGAAAAAAATTACGGACCATTTTCCTGCATGTGATGGTACTCTATATTTCTCAATTCCTTCCCCTACATGTTTAGTCTACAAGTGCTAAAACTGTACCATGTGTGATGTGCCTCTTGCTCTGAGCATTGAACAAAGCCGTCGAAGAATCTGTCGAACAAAGCCGTCGAAGAATCTGTCGAACAAAGCCGTCGAAGAATCTGTCGAACAAAGCCGAGCTAAAGCCCACAGCCTCAGCAGTTTTTTTTTTTTTGAGCCAAAAAAAACTCCACAGCCTCAGCAGTTAAGCAGGCCACGAAAGCCCAACCTGCCCAGCTAGGGAACCCTCCAAAAGCCCACAGCCTACTTGCGGTTCCTCTCCCGTCACGCCGCGCCGCCCGCTCATCTGCAGCCGCCTGTTTCACCTCCAGCCACTTCTCTCCCTTCCTCCCGCCAGATTTGGTGAGCTCACACCGGCGGACCTGTGCGCGGCGTCGTTCCCCTCTCCGTTCGTGCTCGCCGTTTCCCTCTTCGTCTGTTGCTCCACTGTCGTGCTCGTCCGCAGCTTGAGGTGGTACGTCTGCAATGGCCGAATGGGCCCATCCTCCCCCATCCTGGCGTTCCGATTTGTTGTTGGTATTTTAGTGGTTCGTTGTGGGCACATGAGTTTTCATCTGTTGCTTTCTCTTTGACGATAATGATTCACAACTAAGAGGTTTTAGGTGCATCCAGTTAACATTTAGGAGATCTGTTGACACAGTTAGTAGGCATTTTAGTATGCTATTGATGAGCTTAGGCATGAAATGATGCCACCTGACCACCTCCATATGTTGTCCCAGCTAGAATCCTCAGGTGGTACGCATGCTTCAGGGTTAGAAGAACAAAGGTCACTTAACTGGTCAATTATGCAACCTGTTTTGCTTCTTCATTGTAGTAATCTAGTACGTGGTGTAGGGACTCTGTAAGGGCAATTGATGGTCCTCATGTCTTAGCTAGAATGCCCAGACCGCAGAAAGCAGCCTTTCCTTGTAAGGAAGCACACCCACCCAGAATATACTTGCTGCAGTAGACTTTGATTTGATGCTTACTTAAAGTTGTCTGGGAGGGGTGTACACACTGCAGAAAGCAGCTACAATATCATCTCAAATGACGGTTGTTTTTCTCCTTTTGGTTAAGAACCTGACTTGCTCGATTCAATATGTTCCGGTAGATAGATCTTGTGCCTGCTTTCTGAGCTGTCAAATCCAAATTTTCCATAGACGGAAACGATAGTGTTTAACCGAACACCCATGACAATCTTGAAGCCTGACCGTGGCTAAGTAGCGAGTATGTATTATGACTTAGGAGCATCTGTAACTTATATTTTGGAAATTGTGTTAATTGATGATCCTGCTTGCACTGCACATGTATTCTCGGTAGACAATGCAATATAATTAGACGGCTGCTTTCATTAGCCAGTTTCATGTGGGGAAGGTCTGATTTTTTTATGTAGTTGGTATTGAGTTAGTTAGCACTGAGCATAGGTTTACCCCAGTATCATTGTGCAGTTTCCAAGATGGCTCGCCGAGGATTGATGGAACAGGGCTTAAGCAAGCTTGATGTGACGAAGCTTCATCCATTGTCACCTGAAGTTATCTCACGCCAAGCAACGATTAACATTGGTATAGATGCAATCCCGTTACTCATGTGAATTCAGCATGGCCTACATGTAGTATTCAAATGGTATGCAAAACAAAACTTCCTGCAGTGGCATAATATTCCTCTTTGTATCTCAGGTACCATTGGCCATGTGACTCATGTCTACTGTCGTAAAAGATATATCTGGAGTTCAGGTGTGATTCACATATGACATATTCCAATATCGCATTTTCCTTCCAAGCATTGACTCTGCAGTTAATGACATTTCTCTGTAACTGCTTATATCTCCATGTTACTTAAACATGTGATGATTAGATGTGCCTTTTAGAGTTTGGTACATTAGTGGGCAAATTGGCTTCAGAAACTTTGAAATTCATGCTCAGAATACATTGTACATTTGGTTAATAAATATAGATTCAGAGAAGTTATATCAGGGGATGATAAAATATTACTATGGCATAAAAATATTTGCTTGTATTCCTTAGTAAAGGCACTGTGGTTTGTGCTTTTGTTTCTCAGCATTTGTTAAAATGACTTAGACTGGTTAGCAACTGATTTTTGTTGATGCTCTCAATCTTTTTGCTCATGTTTGTTTTTGATATATTGTTTGTTTTTTGATGGCCTAATTTTGGTTCTATAGACTGTTCGGTTCAAGAATGAGCTAGAACATAACATCACTATAAAGCTTGGTTACGCTAATGCAAAAATCTACAAACGTGAGGATGATAGATGTCCCCGACCAATGTGCTACAAGTATGTTTGCCATACACTAAATGTTACTGTTCTCTCTTAACATGTATTTCTGTCATACAATGCAGAACTCAGCATACTTGTTCTATTTCCTAGTGCACTTTTGTTTTTGAATAATTGGTGCACTATTTGTTGACTATTTCTTTTGAATGAAGGGCCTATGGAAGTGGAAAAGAAGATAGCCCTCTATGTGATGTGCCTGGGTTTGAAAACGCTAGGATGAAGCTCCTGAGACATGTTTCTTTTGTTGATTGCCCGGTATGGTGAACCTTAACCATTTATCTGCTGTCATTATTCTGTTGTACTTACTTTTAAAGATTCTGAGCCAAATTAAATTGTTCTACGCGAAATCCTTATTAACACCACCACATGCAAGTGAACAAGTAATAAGCTTTATACCATGCTGCATATAGTTCAATTTTGTTTTGCTCTCAGTCATTATTATCATGGGGGTGTAGGTTAAGCTTTTGATGACTAATGATATTTCCACTAAAAAGAATATGATAATGTAGTGGTTGGTATGATTGTCTTGGGAAATTGGAGTATCTTAATTAATATTTCTGATTTTCCATTTGATATTGGTTATATAATTTTATTGGTTGAGGATGATATTTAGGAAATAATTATATGTATATCCCATCTCCTTGAATAGGGACACGACATTCTCATAGCTACAATGCTTAATGGAGCTGCTATCATGGATGGAGCACTGCTTTTGATCGCAGCGAATGAAAGTTGCCCATAGCCACAGACATCTGAGCATCTTGCAGCTGTTGAGATCATGCGTCTGCAGCATATGATCATTCTGGAGAACAAGATTGACCTTATCCAGGAAAGTGCAGCGATGAACCAGCATGAAGCAATTCAAAAATTCATCCAGGTCAATACTTGTCAGTTGTCACCATCTTGTTATAGCATGTGTCATGTCTTTCGTGGTCTGATCCTTTTTTTCTCATTTGAGCAGGGAATAATAGCTGAAGGTGCTCCTGTGGTGCCTATATCTGCCCAGTTGAAATATAACATTGATGTGATCTGTGAATACATTGTGAAGAAAATCCCAATCCCTGAAAGGAACTTCACCTCACCTCCCAACATGATTGTTATTCGCTCCTTTGATGTTAACAAGCCTGGTTCAGAGGTTGATGAAATTAGGGGTGGTGTAGCTGGTGGCAGTATCCTCAGGGTATGTACATCTCCGCCATGGTGCTATTGTTCTGTTTTCCTTTGTGGTTGATATGAACAAAACAGCAATTCATCTTTACATGGAGTTCTGAGGGTGAACCAGAAGATTGAAGTTCGCCCTGGCATTGTCATGAAAGATGAAAATGGCAACATCAAGTGCACCCCAATCTACTAAAGGATTGTCTCGCTATATGCTGAGCAGAATGAGCTCCAGTTTGCTGTGCCTGGAGGGCTTATTGGTGTCGGAACAACCATGGACCCAACTCTAACACGTGCTGATAGACTGGTTGGTCAGGTTCTCGGTGAAGTTGGCTCGCTAGCTGATGTCTATGTAGAACTTGAGGTTTGTACTTTATTTGTTGCTTGATGATTTTAGATGGACAGAAATAGTCGTTACATTGTTGAACCTTTGCTTTGCAGATCAATTTTTTCCTTCTCTGGCGGCTGCTGGGTGTGAGGACGAAAGGTACAGAGAAGGCAGGTAAGGTGTCCAAGCTCACAAAGGGCGAGATCCTCATGCTTAACATAGGATCCATGTCCACGGGCGCCCGCGTGCTTGCTGTTAAGAACGATCTTGCCAAGCTACAGCTCACTGCGCCCGTCTGCACAAGCAAAGGAGAGAAGGTTGCCCTGAGCCGTCGTGTTGAGAAGCATTGGCGGCTTATTGGATGGGGCCAGATTCAGGCCGGCTCGACACTTGAAGTCCCACCCTGCCCGCTCTGAAAGCATCATACTCTGACGTGAGCTGAAGCTGTGAGTGCTGAGGAGAAAAATGGGATTGTTGATAGTCCTACACCTGTGTTATTGTGGATTCAAGGTCGGTCTTAGCCAGTGTAGTTTGATTTTGTTTCTTGGAAATTTTGAAGGCCACTTTACATCAAGTGTTACTATGATGAGTCCTGTAAACATTAGCAGGTTGAAAACCAGCTACTTGCGGATCAGTATTGCCTTGTCGACATTGATGCTAGTGTTATCTTGGGTTGAATGTTTTCGCACCAAATCAGTACTTGTAGTACAGCTACTTCAAGTACCTGTCATAGTACGGCTACTTCAAGAAGCCGCAAAAAGGGAGCCGTGGCTGCTCGCTCATCTCGAGACAGTCCTCAGCTGCCGACTTAGCCGTTGCTGAGGGAGACAGAGGAACGATGCGGAGCGCTTGTGCTACGGTCTGAGACGGTGACAAAGGAGATTCCCAATTCCGGCCGGGAGCACGGCGGCGGCCACCGGTCAAGAGACCTACTACCAAGCAAGGCCAGTGCTATCTTCACTTGTACGTATGGAGTATGCGTGATTTGGATTCTTTTTTGAACGTAAACCGGCCAGATTGCCTTGTTTGTATTAATTAATAGAGAAGAGAAAGCGACCTAGGCCAGTATGCGTGATTTGGATTCTGTGTGCTTTACCTCAACAAAAGTCAATTTACATTTCAATGATCGCTTCTGCTCTGAATTACATTAAGAAAAGTATCTTTGTGCTGTGATGTGATTCATTGTTGAGAAAATATTATAGAAATAAAGTCACTATTAGACATGGCCGTGTTTAGATGGGTTGTGAAAATTTTTTGGGATGTCACATCAAAGAAAATTTACCATTCAGAGTAGTAAACATAAACTATTGGTAAAACTAATTACAGATCTAGCCAGCAAATCGCGAGACAAATCTAATGACGGGTAATTATAGGGTAATTAATTAAGAATTAGCGGACGGTTACTGTAGCATTACTGTTGTAAATCGTGGATTAAGTAGGCTCGTTAGACTCGTCTCGCGACATACACTACATCCATGTAATGGATTATTTTTTTCGTCTACATTAAGGATTCTCTTTGATGTGATGGATGGAAAAAATTTACAGCCCATCTTAACGTGGCCATGCGAGCGGGGATAGCTCAGTTGGGAGAGCGTCAGACTGAAGATCTGAAGGTCGCGTGTTCGATCCACGCTCACCGCATTTTCCTTTATTTAATGTATACTCCTTTTTTTTCATTTGAAGTCTGCAAGTTGGCTGCTGCTTGTCGTCTGATTTGATCACAGCGCTGATTAGCTTTTTCAAAAATTCACTATATTGCTCGCTGAACTATTTCTCATACATACTTTTCACTATTATGCTCGCTGAACTATTTTTCATGCATACTTTTTTTTTTCATTTGAAGTCTGGAAATTGGCTACTGCTTATCTGATTTGATCACAGCGCTGATGCTTTTTTAAAAAAAATCACTTTCATGCTCGCTAAACTATTCTGATGTTTATTTGCTGGAAAACGTTCGGTCTCTACTCTGCTGTCTTTTCGTATTGCATCCAGATTTTGGGCATTACTACTTGAGAAGAAGAACACAGAAGATTGGCGATGCTCAAGTGGAAGAACCATATAGACAACCACCGTAATTTTACAAGAAATAAAAGTGCCTGGGATTTCAGTTCCATCCGTTTTTTACCTTACACTGTTAGTTACACGGGCACAACAATGAAGACGTATACCTTGCTGTTTAGAAGGACCTTGCCAGGCTACAGCTTACTTAGCACGCCGCCCGCCGCCTCGTCCAACATGCTCCCTCTGTCCAACAAAGAATGCAACTATGGGTTGCGTCCAGTTAAAGCAGTTCACGTTTGACTAAATTTTTAAATAATTGTATTCATATTTATTGTTCTAAATAAATATATTATGAAAGTATATTTTGTAAAGAATCTAATGATATATATTTAGCATTATAAATATTGAATCTTCTTTATCTATAATTGATCAAACTAAACATTCCAAAATTTCTTGGGAAGCCAGAATTGGATTCTGAGTATCTTGCAATGGAAGGAAGCTGCTGCCATAGGATACTTTGCTGTCCAGAAGGACCTTGCCAGGCTACAGCTTGCAATGGAAGGAAGCTGCTGCCATAGGATGTGCTTTGGACAGCCAGGCCAGGCGAGGCATATAAAAAAGGGGTGGTGCAAGTGGAATGGAGCCACACAACACACGTTCATTCCAACCAAAGCGCAGATGGAGTGACATGGAATCGCACTCGCAGCGCCGGCGTGCCTCGATGGAGGAGGAGGAAGAGGACGACCGGCTGAGCAGCCTCCCCGACGAGCTCCTCCACTCCATCCTCCGCGACCTCCCGCTCAAGGATGCCGTCCGCACCGGCGCGCTCTCCCGGCGGTGGGCGCCCCAGTGGGCCCGCGCGCTCGCCGCCTCCCCGTTCCTCGACCTCGCCGGCGTCGTCGTCCCAGGCTCGGCCGCCGCCACAATAGGCCGCTGCATCGCGGAGGACCACGGCGGCGCGCCTGCTCTCGACGTGTTCCGCATCGCGCTCCGCGTGGAGCCGCCGTCGCCGGCGCTGCGGCGGGACATCGCCGGGTTGGTCGCGGCCGCCGTGGCGAGGGGCGCCAGGGAGGTGGATGTGAAGGTGGACCTGGCGCCGTTGCCGGTGGTGCAGGACGAGGCTGCTCCCCTTGCGCCGCCGCCGTGGGTGGTGGAGCTCCCCGGCGACTTGTTCCAGCAGCAGCAGGCCAGGCCCAGTAGTTCAGCAGCCCGCTTATTGGAGCGCCTGGCGCTCGGGCGGTTCAGCCTCAAGTCCGTCCCGCTCCCCGCGGCGGCGCTCGCCGGCCTCCGCTCGCTGTCCCTGAGCCACTGCGACGACCTCGTCGAGGAGGAGCTCGAGGGCGTGCTGGCCAGCTGCCCGGCGCTGGAGTCCCTCAGCCTGAGGAGCTGCCCCGACCTCACCGCGGTGACCGTCGCGAGCTCCAGGCTGCGGGCCCTCCAGGTCGTGGGCTGCTGGGCCCTAGAGGAGCTCTGGGTCGACGCGCCGGCGCTCGAGTCCTTGACCCTCTACGGCCACACCTCCTACAGGCTCTTCGGCCCTATTGTGGAATTCCACGTGGGCGCCGCGCCTCTTTTGCGGGACGCCTACCTGTCGCACCTCCACCCTGGCGACTGCATCGATATCGCCCACGACTGCTCCTACCCCTACTTGTACAGCGCCGTCGCAAATGCCCGCATCCTCACGCTTTGCTCCACCGGCTGGGCGGTACGTACGTATATTACAATTTCAGTTCAGTATTATTAATTACTCATCAACGTACTAGCTTCTTCGTTCTTACGTATCAATAATCAACCTCTGCTGCAGATTCTCCGTTGGTCCCCCGAAGCTGAAGGCCTACATGGACCATATATGGACATGCCCAACCTAGAAGAGCTGCAGCTGCTCGTGGACTGCGAAGACATTAAGTACCAGTACATGTCCACTTTCTTCTTGGCCATCTCATTTCCAGTCCTCCAACGCATCTTTGTCCGTGTAAGAAGCTACTTATAGTACTAAGCTAGCTAGGCTAGCTCTTTCATTTATTTCTTGCCCAAAAACTTTTAAAGAAAAAAAATTGTGAATTTCACACTGGACTGTCCATTTAAGTAGATCTGGATGTCTATTAGTACTTCGATCCTAAGAGACAGCAGAAGAAATATTTGTTTATATTATCATTCTATGTTAACTTACCAGCTAGCTGATCGAATTTCCATCACGCACAGCTCCGTAGGTGCGACTGGGACGGCGACAGTCCTGCAACTGCTGCAATAGCATGGACCGGCGAGAACATTAACGACGACGAGTCACAAGACATGATGATAGGAGGAGGAGAGAACGAGGTCGTCCTTGACCGGTTGATCTTCATCAAAATTGTGAATTTCACGGGGGCATGGCTCGACCTGCAACTGCTCAGCTTTTTCCTCGACAGGGCTCCTGTCCTCCAGCATCTGGTGCTGGTCACGGTGGAAGGAGACGAGCACCTGTTAGAGGTCGTCCAAGACCGGGTGTCAGCGGTATTGCACAAGGTGCCGCGCGAGGCACGCGTCGCCGTCTGCCGGCCCAGTGGAGACGACAGCCCCAACCATGCACACACCAGCTTCTTCCACGAGGGCCCAGTGGCGGACCTACGTGGTATGCCAGGCCCAAATTTCTGACCTGTCAACTGAGAAATAATAGCTGGAGGCCGAGCTCACTACCACCAGCAGCAAGGTTGAAGACGATGGGGTTTTCACGTATTTGGAAGGAGGCCGAGCTCACTACCACCAGCAGCAGTCGGTAGTCTTTCCGCAGCACAAAAGCCTACTAGTCTGGAAGGAGAATCAATGCAGGGCTCGCAGTTGCAGCCAATCACTCATATATGGCTTGTACGTACAAGAGAAGGCTTGGTTCTTAGAAGGACATTACCGATGTGCTTCACATGTTGGATGCTTTGTCTCAACAGGAGCAATTCATATTTTACCGATCGTTTCATTCCTATCTTTGTTCTCTGATTAGCTGTTAAGAAAAATTAAGATAACCAGTTAGGCAGGCAAGCGGGGTAGACTACCCTGTACACCACCCGCCGGCAAGATCTCCGCCACCTCTCGACGGCCAATCTCGCCAAAGGCGCAGCGCAGCGGGGATAGCTCAGTTGGGAGAGCGTCAGACTGAAGGTCTGAAGGTCGCGTGTTCGCTCCACGCTCACCGCATTTTTCTCTTTTTTTTTAATATTAGCTTTTTCAAAAATCCCCTCTTATGGTCGCTAAACTATTCGAATTGCAGGAAAATGTTCGGTCTCCACGCTGCAGTCTTTTCGTAATGCGTCCAAATTTTGGGCATTATTACTTTAGAAGAATACAGAAGACTGACGATGCTCAAGTGGGACCATATAGACAACCAAAGACAACAGGCATCGTAGCTGCACTCGGAAATGTACATGCCCCTTCGATCCAACCACCGTAATTTTACAAGAAATACAATACACCGACCAAACAAGCCTTTTATCCCAAACTGCCTGGGATTTCAGTTCCATCCGTTTTTTACCTTACACCGTTACACGCAACAACGAAGACGTATACCACCACAAGAGCAACAACTGGGGGCCCAGGTCAGCTTGGAAAACAGGAACCGGAGAGCCCCAGGCCAACCACGTAGTTAGAATGTTGCCCCTTTGCCTAGTCAGATGGGAAACAACCATTGCATCTGCACAAATTTCCCAGAGGTAATTGAGGTAGCGTTCTCTGTTGAGGATTGTCCAAATCTTGCCTTCTACACACTATAAAGCCTGCCCAAAATCTAGCCCACCGAGTTATCTCGCAATTTGGCACTCGCGAAGAATACTCCTGCTAATAGACCTGCGGCATGGTGAAGTGTTTGAGATCGTCATTAGCGATCTATGATACATAAAAAGAAATGACAACAACAATAGCTTTAGCCCTGTTGTAAATATAACATACCGAACAGAATGCTCAAGGAATTCTGCATGCTTGTTCGAACGTTGAAAAGAACGATTCCAGCAACCGAGAGAGGGATCTTATTTAGGGATCCCACAAGGCTGTATCAAACAAAATATTGGCATTAGAAAACACGCGATGGCACAGAAGACAAACTGCAGAGCAACTTTAGAGAAGTCCATTAGTTGCCCTTTACTGATCGGCAGTAACCAAAGCTGGAAAAGATTATACTGGAACTTTCTGTCTTCACATTTATACCACAAAATTCTAATGCACTTGGTACCTGTATGTAGTCGCACTTGTCTGATGAAGAAACCACATTGAAGTAAAGCTGATTCCAAGCCCCAAAACTCCACTAGCCGTGATGACCAGCCAAAACTCAGGCATCCTTAGGAGAGATCTGCAGATTCAGATCACAAATATGTAACCCACAAGTAGCCTAACTAATGGAGGAATGGTTCAACAGTAGAAGATACATCATTTACTGGTTCTGTACATCACTTCTCATTTCTAATCCTCAGAAGTACCTCCCTGTCAAGTTTTCAGAACTGATGACATTACAGGTCCTACGAGGCACATTTCACATTTACATGCCTAAAAAGGAAGGACAGAGTACACTAACATGCCAAATGCTAATGAACAATGAATATTGCTACATGATGCAGATATCAGCAGTTTGTGTGTATTCCCATTTTAGACCACAGGCAATCAAAGTGTGTGTGTATTCCCATAGGTTTATGATAGAAAAATGAGAAATTAGTGAAGTTTAAATCAATAGCTTACGTCTCCAAAAGGTACTCCACTTCATTAAAACCAAGAACAAGGATAATTCCCAATGGCAGCGAAAGAATGTTATTCAGTAACACCATTGAAAGCTCATTCAAATTCCCAGACTTGGTGGCTTGCTTGGCGCTGTCCATTACATGCCGCAATGTAAGCTGAAAGGAAAATCTAATTAGTTGAAATAAATGCTGAACACCTTTACAGCTAAATATGTTACAAGTCTTGCACACTGAAGCACCAGTCTATGTGACTGAAAATCTATAGGTTGATTGCAATACCAATAAGTTGCACTAAGAAAAGCAATACCGAATATGATGCCGTCAGAAAACAATTTAAGGTCTGCCAGGTATATCCGACAGCATGGAATGACAGATCTGTTACTCCTCCCGCAACTGCAGAGATTATCTGCACAAACATATCAATGATTCAGGTGTTGAAGGGTCTGGACATAATTACTTTAACTCAATGGAAATTTCACAGATACATGCAATTAGAAACTTGGCAGCAAACAGGTAAAACAGGCAATCAGCTAGTAGCATGTGTAAAAGTTATATTCGAGGAATTGCTTGTGAAGGAAAGCAACAACTCCTAGAGTTTCTTTTTTTTCTAAAATCTGAATATGACATACCATCAACATAAGAGCGATCCAAACTTGAATACCATGCTGCTTCTTGAAAAAATAAGTTTCCCCGGAAGCAGTCAGGACATTGGCGACATTCTTCAATATAGTCAACATTGCAACATTAATGTACTTCAAACTGAAAAATAAACAAAATATTAAAAACGCAGTAAATGATTCTATAAAAGGCTTCCCTTTTCAATATGCAACTTGCTTGCTACAACAGGGTTGAGGAACATCATTGTAAAAGGTACTAATATGCAAAAGATCAATACAAAATGTTAACTACAAAATATATTCATCATTGTACAAGGTACTAAATGACCACAAACAGAGCAGATTCATGAGACATGCAACACATTTTCAAATTCTAAGTAACACCAACCAAGTGTCAGCACAAAAGGAATTCATCCTTGATACTTTTTTTATAAAAGAAATAAACTGATTGTTGTTAACCAGAAGAGTAAATTTCACCAGGGGTCCATTAACTTTTACCGAAGTCCCATTTGGGTCCATTAACTAAAAACTCGGTCATTTGGGTCCAGGATCTATTAAAGTGACGCAGTGGAGGTCCAAAGCCGTCCACGGTGGCAGTTTTCGCCTACGTGGCGATGCCAGCTTGGTATGAACTTGCAAAAAGGCCCTTGGCAGTTCGTGGCCATCGCAATGAAGACCCTGGCCTTGTGTCCTCTCTCTCATCCCTTTCAGGCATTTCATCGGGCACCTGTGCGGCGAGGTGAAGAAGCTCCTAGATGGAGAGGTCCGGCGTGATGAGCCGTGGCCGGCACGAGCCCGCCCACTAGGAACCCGGCGGAGAAGTGGACGTTCAGCGGCAGCGGCGTAGCAGCCATCAGCGAGGTGAAGCTGTCGCCGAGGTCGAGCAGCCGGTGGTCGGGGCCGACGGTGGCGAGCGGCGACGCCATGGCCGATGGCGGCGCTGTGTGGAACGGCAAGCCGCCGAACTACCGCATCAGCACGAAGTGGGGACTCGACATCGGGTGGCGTGCAGGGCGGTCCAAGCCACGCGTTTAGGGACGCGGCAGCTGGTGTCGGCGTCAGCACCCGGCGAGGCGCCCGTGTGGCCCAGCCGCTTCTTCGCCGTGCTGGACCCGAAGCCGGCGTTGCTGTTCGACATGGAAGTGCAAGAGGAGCCGAGCAACGCCGGCGGGTGGGTGCAGCCGCACGTGCACTTGGCACGGCGGCAAGCGCGAGCCTCGGTGGTGGAGGCTGGAGGGTGCCGGCCGGAGGGTTGCTGCTTGTTTTGGCCTCTAATCCATCGTCGCTTTAGTAAATCAATGGCTAAGAGATGAAGAAAGAAAGGGACGTGTGCTGTGCTGTGTAGTCCAGCGGCTACCTGCAGCTACGACGCGGCCGAGGTGTCCCGCGTCTTCGCCGGCGTAGCTTCTGTACGGGGCGGTCGCCTGCAGCAGCCCCGCTGCCATGGCGTTCACGCTGCCTCCTCCTGCCGCTGTCAACGTGGCGTGGGGGGGGGGGGGGGGAGCCTCCTCCTGCTACTGTTGGCGCGACGTCGTGAGAGAAGAAGAGGGCAGCTGCCGGCGCAGCAACGACGAGGAGGAAGACCACGCAGGAGGACGAAGATAAGAGATGGAAGAGATACGGAGGGGAGTTTTGCAAAATGTTGCCATGCTGGCACCGCCACGTGGGTGAAAACTGCCACCGTGGATGACTTTGGACCTCCACTGCGCCACTTTAATAGATCCTGGACCCAAATGACCTGTTTTTTAGTTAATGGACCCAAATAGGACTTCGATAAAAGTTAATGGACCCCTGATGAAATTTACTCTAACCAGAATATATCAACTTCAATACTGATTCTCACAACCACCATTACCACTGGAAGGAGAGAAAGCACTGGATGCATTCATATTCATTATTCTGAAGAAGATAAATTTAGGTACATAGGAAACAAATGGCTGCTTAAGTCCAAGAGAAAATTTCATACCCCCATTAACAAATCTAGTGTGCAGGCCTAAAAATTAGCACAGCAAACAGTGCTGAAGATCTGGTACACACCTAAACATGCTCGTGATGAGCATTCCAACAAATATGACATTCACAGGAAACCACACTTTGATTAGATTCCATGTCAATGGTTCCGTTGGAACAGCACCAGACAGAGATAGTGTGGAAACTATGGTAACTGAGACAATGTTCTGCAGTAACAGATCATGGAAAAGATGCCTTAAGTAACACAACCATGTTGCATGAAAACTAACAGTTCGACAGTCAGTAATAGCCGTATACCTGGTATAGCATCAAAAATATTGGAGCATTAAAACCGTAGGCAGACAGAACAAATTTGTTAACTAAAATCATGCTGCATGATGATATGCAATAAGCCAGACCAGATAGAAGAGCCTGGTTCTGTGTTGTCGGGAGCTTGAGTAACTGTAAAGAACTATCTCTTTCTTTTGAGGCCTTACCATCTTCCAAGTCATTGGCATCAACACAGAAGGATCTTGTCATAGATCTGCAGAAATAATACATTATTATTACTCGGAAACACAGCAGATTGTGTAACTTGCAGCATAGTTGCTGTGGATAAATTTTCATTCAGATCAGCGTTTATGGAGATAATTGTGACTTCTTGTTCATTTAACTATCTATGATGAGGTCAATAATGAAATTTTATAGCAAAAGAAAAGAACAAAATCAAGGGTTGCAGCCATGCCTGTTTCCGACTTCTCTCCTGACAGGACTTGCAAGAGCAGTGTACCCTGCATTCTGATTCCGAAATACACCCTTCTCACCATTCTTGAGAGGGCTACTTACACTCCCTGGCACATTTCTCCTAGGAGAGGCCTCAGAATCTGCTGACATGTCTAACTGAAGGACTCTACAGACAGGATAAAAATAGAATGATCGTAAGTAATAATAATCAGACTTATTTTGCTGGAAGCCTGCATCAATCATCAATCACACTGTATTGTGCTAACAGTAGGCCATGCTAGCTATTGTGTAGCCAAAATTCTGAAATTCAGACTCGAACATGTAGACATTATGTATATATTTCAGCTTTGAGTTATGGAACTACTCTGAAGTTGGGTTATATAAATGGGATAGGTGTGCCAGCCGATTCTCATATAAGGCCAGGTTAGGATGTCCATTGCTGAAACAGAAAGGAGGTATACGTCGTTTACTTGTCAGTCCACTAATTTGCTAGATTTAGAAAGTGACTCCAATGGTACCCTTATGAAGCAAGACAGTGAAAAGCATTCTTTTAACCGCACTCATAAGCCTCAAGTTGCAAATAATATGCACGCACGCTGCTCCAGTCCCAAGCAGAGGCGAGCGAAAAGTGTTCCCCCAACTCAAACGGAACCGACAGGCGGCCAAGGCTAAACAGCTTTCCTGATCGGAATCGAAAGGGAGCACCGCGAGAAGTGGCTGCCGGGGTTGGGGGAGCTGGAGAGGGCCGAAGGGGAGGGAGGTCGATCGGGTGCTGACCTGGATGGCCGTCCCGGCGGTGGGGAGGCGCGCGTGGGCGGCGGAGGACGGCGAAGTGCTCGATGAAATGCCGCAGCGCGTGGCGGGGGAAGAGGAATGAATGGGCCAGGCGAGGCGACGACTCGTGGGCCCCGCCTGCCGGGGGCTCCGTTCTCGTCTTCAGCTCGACTCGCTGGCCCACCCCTTGCGACTTCTGGGACTCGAAGCAGCGACCAGTGTCCTCACTGACTTGTGGGACCGAAAAAGGTTCCTGGTCCACATATCAGTGACGTGGGAGAGTCCGTGCTCGATCGATTCATTTGGTTTGACCGGGCAAGGCAGGTGGAGTCCACATATCAGTGACCTGCTGCCACTGTTCGTGCCACCTCCGCAAGAACTTTGCGGGGGGCTAACCACACAGAAAATGATCTTTTTGGAGGGTCAAACTGAGATGTTGGCGGGTCATATCATATACGAATTCCAAAGGAACCCGAGCGCCTTGGCGCGAAACAGCCAGGACAACAAGGCACGCGAACCGTCTAGGCGCCGCCGCCCCTAATGGCCTAATCGCATCGCCCCCAATTCATCCCTTCCTCCTCACCTCACCTGACCTCACTCGCCGCCGATGTCGCGGACGCTGGTGCAGCCGGTGGGGCAGAAGCGCCTTACCAACGTGGCGGTGGTGCGGCTGCGCAAGCACGGCCAGCGCTTCGAGATCGCCTGCTTCCCCAACAAGGTGCTCTCTTGGCGCGCCCGCGTGGAGAAGGACATCGACGAGGTGCTCCAGTCACACACCGTCTACTCCAACGTCTCCAAGGGCGTCCTCGCCAAGTCCAAGGAACTCATCAAGGCCTTCGGAACCGACGACCAGACCAAAATCTGCATCGAGGTACCATTCTATCCGATCGATCCCCCGTCCCACTAGATGGTTTGCTGTCTAAATTGATCTGCTGCTTCTCCAGATCCTCGAGAAAGGGGAGCTCCAGGTCTCCGGCAAGGAGAGGGAGGCGCAGCTTTCCAGCCAGTTCCGCGACATCGCCACCATCGTCATGGAGAAGACCATCAACCCGGACACCCGCCGCCCCTACACCATCACCATGATCGAGCGCCTCATGCACGAGATACACTTCGCCGTCGACCCTAACCTCACCTCCAAGGAACAGGTACTGTACCCACAGATGATGCCTACTTACCTCGCTGTTGTCTGTTCTGTTGGAGTAGAATATAGCTGAGTAGGATGTGGTGGCTGTTTGTTTATTACTCCATTGTGCCACAATTTTGTATTCATCATCTGCAAGTCTACTGGTAGGGAACTTAAGGTATACAATCAGTGGCATGTCATTCAGTGCATAAATGACCTCCTGGTTCATGTACAATCAGAATGTCATCTGCCAATTTCAGAACTTCATGCACCTCAGCATCATACGGTGACTAAAGCTAGAATTCAGAGATACAGAGATGGTTATTACGCACGTTTACTTGTCTGAACCTCAGTTCAAATGTAGAACTAGCTGCCTCTCTGGGCATATGTACAACACTCTTAGATTTTTATCTACTGTCATTTATCATTTTCTAGATATAATCTACAGAACCAGGGCACCATTAAAGGTGGTAGTGATGTAATTTTACAGGACTAGTAGTTGCAAATCAAATACCTCACTCAACTTGTCTTTCTATTGTCAATAAATCAATGTTTGGTCAGTTTTTTAAGCTGCTGTACTAGCTGATGCCTATCTTCAGAGACCACTATTGGAAGAGAATATTTGAGTAGAATCTGGTGGCTGCTTGTTTATTATGAGCTATAATTTGTATTCATCATCTGTAGGCTGTATCACTGTAGCATATTGTTAGGCCATCCTTTTAAAGTCTGCAGTCGGTGCCATGACATAAAACAAATAGATGATCTCCTAGTTCCTTTACAATCAGCGTAGTGCCAACTTCAGAACCTCTTGCACCTCACCATCATTCTCTACACTGCACCTAGAATTAATTACATGTCGGAATCTCAGTCCTAATGAACAATTCCTTGCCTCTGGGCATATGCAGAACACTTTCAGATTTTATTTACTTTGTTATGTATTTCTGGCCATAATAAGCAGAACTAGAGCGCCATTTAGTATTTACATTTTTACTTGCCTATTAGTTGTGCACTAGATACCTTAGCCTGTTACTCTTGTATTTGTATTTTCCAGTAGTTGCTCAGTTTTTGTGGCTGTTGTACAGTAAACCTAGAAAAATGATGTCATGAATTCATTTCTTGTTTCTCTCTGTGGAGTTGCAACTTAACACCATTAACCTTGATATGTCCTGATATCTGGTGATAATGTTTCTTGGAGATACAGATTTTTTATGATAACAGCTGTAGCGGTTTGTTTAGCACAATCCTATAGATTTTCACAATCCTGTCAATTGGCTAGATGCGAAAATAGGTGACTTCCTATTTTGGATAGAATTGGTAAGGTCACAATATTGCTAATAGGTTGGGTGACTGAGTACTGGTTATTACTTATTAGTTTTACAACAATGAATTCATCATCATATATAGCATAACAAAGGATAGCAAAGCATTAATGGTTTGTATGGCCATTAATTGCATATCTGATGCATCTTGAGTCTGAATTGAGTACAAGTTTTTATGTTTCAATGAGTGATTATTGACTATATGTTTGTATATCATAATCTGCAGAGCTAGAGCGCTATTAAAGATGGTAGTGATGCTGTGCCTATTAGTTGCGCACCAGATCCCATAGCTTGTTAATCTTGTATTTGTATTTTCCATTAGTTGCTCAGTTTTTTTTGGCTGTCGTACAGTAAACCTAGAAAAATGATGTCATGAATTCATTTATCGTTTCTCTCTGTGGAGTTGCAACTTAACACCATTCCATTAACCTTGATATGTTTTGATTTCTGGTGATAATGTTGCTGGAGATACAGTTTTTTTACTATAACAGCAGTAGTGGTTTGCTTAGCACAATCCTATAGAGATTTTCCTGTTGAGGCCTGTCATTTGGCTCGATGCAAAAATAGGCGTCTTCCTGTTTTGGATAGAATCTTTAAGGCCGCAGTATTGCTAATAGGTTAGGTGACTGAATACTGGTTATTAGTTTTACAACAGTGAATTCATCATCATGTATAGCATAACAAAGGACAGCAAAGCAATGAATGGTTTGCATGGCCATTAATAGCATATCGGATGCATCTTGAGTCTGAATTGACTATAAATTTTTATGTCTCAATAAGTGATTATTGGCTATATGTTTATATAACATAATATTTAGAAGCTTGTCATCTTTACTTTCATTCAGGACGTGATATGATAGATATAAAGCTACTTGGCAATGTGAAAGCTATTACTACCATGTTATGCTTTTTTTCATCTGTGTTTTTTTTTTTTTTTGATCTTGCAGGCTCTAAAAGTTATCAAGAAGCTCATAGAGCACTTCCCCATAAAGCGTGCGCCACTGAGGGTGCGGTTCACTGCACCAAAGCCCAATTTTGCAGGCCTTATGGAGAAGGTTGCTGAATGGAATGCTACTGTTATTTCAAAGGATCAATCTGGCACTCAGCCTTCTATTGTAAGTCTATTAATTCTTCCTTTTCTGGCTGTTACTGTGTCACATGATTTTGTCTTGGTTTGGAATTGCCACCACCGTTCCTGTTTTAGCTTATACCATTTTCTAAAATAAATAAAGGAACAAATGGTTTTTAAGCCCTGACCCCCATCACTGTATACACTAATAGGCACAGCATCACTACCATCTTTAATAGCGCAACTAATAGCGATGTGATACAAGGTTTCTGATATCATATGGCTTAGAAGCTTGGTCGGTCCATGATACCTAATCAAACGTTTCAAAAAGTACAAGGCTCTGGATGAGATGTAACAGGTGCCTACTACCTGATCACCAATAGGGAAATAGGTGGATATTAGGCACTAGGAACTAGGCACCACTCTTCTGCCTAGCGCCTCTTAATGTTTCCCTTTGTACGTGAGGTGGATAGTGCTGTTTTATTGTTTTGCTTTTTGGTGGTGCTGATGTGAGCTGATGCCAAACTATCTGTCATACTGAACCTTATTATCATCGGTCTAGTACATGTAACTGTGGATGATGTTTTACAGGTGTGTGAGATTGAGCCTTCCATTCTGCACTCATGTGAGGAGCGGTTGAAGGATGTGCAAGGGAGGGTGGAAGTGCTATCCGTCTCGGCCCATGCAGAAGGTGGCCCATCTGTGGAGCGTGAGAATGTTGAAGTGCCGCAAGCAGCGCCTGCAAAGGAGTCTGATGCTGTCGCTGAGATAAGTGAGGCAGTGCAGAAGCAGAGCATTTCTGCTGAGAGCCAGGGCAATGCACAAGGCAAGCAGCAGAGAAGATGCAAGGAATGTGACGTACTCGTGGATGACAAGCTATACAGAGAGCACTGCAAGAGTGGGTGGCATAAGCACAACTACACGCGGCACAAGAACGGGCTCCCGCCTCTGAGCCAAGAGGAGTGCATGGTGGAGATGGAATTGGCTGACTCCAAGAAGGACCTGAAAGACTACGATTTCTGATTAGGTGAGTTGGAAGTTCTCATGTGTCTGGACGCTGATGGTGTTGGTTTAATGCTCTGTTGGTCTCATGTTATCCAGGGCTAGGTAATGGGAAGGGCGCAGGACATGAAGGTGCTGCTGTGGTCCTTTTTTCTTTTTCCCCTGACGACAGATATGGTGCGGGAGCTGTATAGTGAAGCAGGTAACCAAGTTGTACAAGATGCCAGCTAAGTTGTTGGAATGGGTGTAATGGCTTAGTCTGATAGTTTGTTTAGCTGAACTGCTGGAGTAGAGTTTGCCCGTTTGGGTCTGGAAGGCTTGGTATAGTAAAGCGGAACGAACTTGTGGCTTGTAGCGAGTTTGGTTGGTTTGCTTGGTGGCTGTTCTGTAATGGCACGCTGTATGAACTTAACTTTGCTACGTTATGGGCAAAAATCATCCGAATTTGGTCTTATAATTGGCCTAGTACATGAGAAATGCATTTGTCACAAACTATAAAATCAATCCAGACGATACGCTGTATTATATTGTATCCAAGGAATATAATACACTGTAACTGAGGTTCGCATCGACTATACCCCAGCCCCAATTCAGCGGACGTCGGCAGACCCAAGGGCAGCCCGAACTCCGAGCCGGCAGCAATTTCGTGAGGAGAGCCCGTGCACGGCGGACCCAAGGGCAGCCGGCAGGGATTGGTTTTGGTTTGGGAGGAGGGCTTGGACCAACGGCTAGGGAAACGAAACCGTCTTGTTTGCTGCAAGCCCTCTGGTCGCCTCCAGTATCCAGCCCCGTCGCGGAGCCATGGCAGGCCCGTCGTTACCCATCATCTGAAAAAAAGTGATTCACCACTTTTTCAACCAATAGAATCCTGACATGTCATCAGCACAACAAATACGAAAAAGTGATTGATACAACCACTATTATTACTTGAAACACAAGATAGAAAAATACTTGGAAAACCAAGTGAGAATGAATACATATATCACTCAAATTTGCTGCACCATGAGAAATAGAAAAATGCCAGCACGGCAGTACGTAATAAAGTAAAAATGCCAGCACGGCAGCATGTAATAATGTTTGACACAACAGCTAGCTCCCAACGTCGTTTTGAATTTGCACTTGATCTCTTGTGCTTTAATTTCACCACAAAGAGGATAGTGTAAGATTGTAGGATGCGTATAATGTGGTCGATGTTTTGCATTGAGCCCATTGGGCGGTATATATGAGAGTACATGGCTTGGAGGGCAAGTAGCCTCTCCTAAAGATAAGGAAGGTTATCCCGGGATTACAATCAATCCTAAACTAACCATATCTAGAGTTGCCTTGTATATCTCTATACGACAACATCCCCCCGTAGTCGTAGCGTTCGTAGCGTTAGCAACACGAATGGACAGACTGGAGAACAATGGAGAGATATCCCCCCGCAGTCGAAACGCCGGTGCAAGCGCTTCGACTGGAGTAGCTCATGCAGATGATAGCCCCTTAATGCCGAAGTAGCCAAAGTCGAGGTGGTCATGGTCGAAGTCGTGGATGAGGGGCGAGGTGATCCTGACCCCAGCGTGGCCGCCCGGGTGGCGCCAAGTGGTTGACCGTAGACGCCGAGTGGTTGACCGAAGAGCCGAGTTGCCGCGGGTAGGCAGCAGCTTCTGGTGGCAGGTTAGCAGGACGGTGTGGCTGGATGGCGATGGTGATGGCGCAGCTGAAAAGCGCGACTTATAGTCCCTTCGACACATCGGCGGCGGTGTCCGCGAGTTTGCGGCGTGAAGCACTCGGAGTAGAGGCGCTGAGTCGCCGACCGGCGGCGCTAGGGAGCGCCGAGGCTGATCGGAGGCGCCTGGAGACGGTGCTGAGTCGCCGACCGGCGGCGCTGGGGGCGCCGAGTGGCCGATCGGAAGCGCCTGGAAGAGGTGCTAAGTCGTCGAGCGGCAGCGCGGGGAGCGCCGAGGGGCCGGTCGAAGGCACCAAGTGGTCAGCCGGGGGGCGTCGGGTGGTCGTCCGGGGGCGCTGAGGGGCGGCGAGGTGGTGCGGGCGCCGTCGCCGCGAAGACGGCGGCACCGACGGTAGTGGCTCGATCACGGGCGTCGTCGCTGCAGCCTGGAAAGGTGCAGCAACAACCTCATCCTTCGGGGGTGTCGACGATGATCAGCGAGGAACGGCGATGACGACGACAAACAGCGAGGCGACGCAAACCGATCTTAGATCGGAAAAAGAAAATCAACAGCAGCAAGAGGTCGCGGGTACAATCTCGGGTGCACATACCAGTTTCCCCTCCCCTAGCCTTATTCTCATCTCATCCCGTCGGTGAGAACACAGAGGAAGAGAGAGAGGCAGAGTGGAGGAGATGACCGCCCGCGCACGAGAGCTCGATGGGGCGGTGGCGTGCGCCCGAGCGGCGTCTTCCCCAGCCGCGCGGTGGGCCGGCTGCCCCATGGACCTCCCCGTAGCCGCGTGTGCGCCGACGGTGGCAGAGGCGGCGCTGAGAGAGGAGGGGGAGCAACCCACGGCGGCGCGGAGTAGAGCCGACGAGGGAGGGCGTAGCCCTCACGGCGCTGCAGCCCGCCGGCGACGGCGGTGGAGAGGCGCAGTGGATGGCGTGGCGGACAGGCGCGTCGAGGGATCCTCGGGGAGACCCGTGCGACGGTGGATCTCGGCGGGAGTGGCGGATGTCTGAAGACGGCACGGCGACGCGGCTCGACCTCGTGGCCCCCGATTGGCGTGGCAGCTCGCGTCCCCATGCGCTTCCTCCGCGGCTGCACGACCGCGCCCAAGGCAGCGGTGGTGACGGCGCAGGAGGAGAGGGGCGGCGCTGCCAGGCGCGAGGGAGGGGGCGACGGGAACGGTGGAGCCGACCCGACGAGATTCAGGCGACGATGGGAGGTGAGTCCTTCAGCTGCTGCTTGACGACGACGGCGGGGTGGATTAGAGGGATCCGCCGCGCATCCTACGAGGGCGCGGCCCCCGGTGGAGATCGATCTCCCCGGGGGCGGCGCGACGGTGGCAGCGGAAGCCTAGCTAGGTCACAGGATCGTGACCCTCTGAAACCATGTAAGATTGTAGGATGCGTATAATGTGGTCGATGTATTGCATTGAGCCCCTTGGGCGGTATATATGAGAGTACATGGCTTGGAGGGCAAGTAGCCTCTCCTAGAGATAAGAAAGGTTATCCCGGGATTACAATCAATGCTAAACTAACCATAGCTAGAGTTGCCTTGTATATCTCTATACGTCAACAGATAGCTGTACAGAAATAACGATAACTCAACTTCTTGAAATTTGCACTTGAGTTATGCAGTGCTCTATCTAATGTTTCTTTGCAGGCAGAAAGAATTGAATTAAGATTGAAAACAGACCAAAGATTCTATGAACATCTAAAATCTGGATTCCCGTTGTTCCCCCTCTCCCACCGATTAAGTATGAACTGCTCTCGTGACTCCTCTGTCCCAAAAAAAAATGAAAAGATGAGAATCTGTCAAACATTAGACTGTTCAGATATTATCACTGAATATGTTCATTACTGCCAAATATGCATATATTAGCACTGAATATATTAGCAGTTGCATATACTGAATACTTACTAAGTACTGAAAAAATTAGAATCCCTCTTCCGAACACTGAAACTTGCTTTGCAGTGCAAAAAATTCCATTTTTCAGCCTTGCATTGTTTACAGTTGTACCATATTAAATAAAAGATAAAAACTAGCCCATGTAACTGGTTGGGTATTAACTTAAGAAAGCACATAGAAATGGTTTCTCAGACAATTCATTGTGTGTCAGAAAAAATGAATACTTTCTCAGATAAAACAGTTTGTATTGTTTCAGTGTGTGCTGACTGTTAATATACTAAGGTTTGTTGGGGAAAAAGGGATCAAGAATAAAAACCTGACAACTGGCTGCGATTAACAATAACATATATGGATGGTTCAACATCACTATGAGTCCTACTCATCTCCAAAATGGCTGATAGTGCCTTTGAGCAATAACTCCATCATTATATTTTGTCCATAGACTAGTGTAGCAATGGCATACAGAAGCTACAACCAAAAGGATTAACTATTTCACATTCTAATTTTAGGAATATTATACTTTCACCTTCTATGCTAGCTGACCATTTTAGGTACAAGATAAGAACACGTCATCCAGGAGCAGCACTAACCTGGTGTCCTATAGAATTATTGGACAATATATGCATCACTAACTAAATTTTGTTCTAGCAAAATCTTTAGCTATAAATGCATCTTGTTGGCTGCTGGCGCTTCCTGGAATTCGAACTAAAACAGAAAATAGAAAACATGAATTAAATACAGAAGTCTCTCCTCACTTTTCTGTCTTCCCCTCCTTTCTGTAATTATGTTCCAAATTAGAATGTAAAATGCATGAGAAATAGAAAAAGGGACAGAAAATAAATAGGAAAGTTCACAGCTAAACAAATAGCAAATAATCTCTGATTGATAAAAAAAAAACTTATACTTAGCATGGAGTCAACACCATTCAAACGAAGCAATGATAAACAATGAATAATTGTTAAACAATGATGATAAAATAAAATAATCTGACAAATTATCACTGAATGAACCTCATTAATGAAAAGTGATTCCATAGATAAACAAAGTGATTCCATTTTCGCTCGAGTCCTATGCTGATCCTAAAGGTGAATAAAGGTTGCTTAGCAAGTCTAATGTTTACAAATTACCACAAGAGGATAATATAGGATAGGTGGGTGCTCTATTAATTCTTTCTTGCTTCGAGTTTTCCTCCTTGGGAAACAGCAGTCCCATACAAGATGATATGAAACTAGCCAGATTGGAGCGCGCCTGTATAAAGTAATGATAAAAAAGTATTGCGTTAACGTATTGAGCTTAATTAGAAAAAAAAACAAAAATTGAAATTGAAATCAAATAAGAAACCGTGTTGCATTGAGAAAAGAACCTCCAGGAGGACACCGATTCCTACAGGTTTACTGCTTTAGCATATTTAACTTCATTAGGCTACTCCCAGTGAATTTCATGTAGTTTCCAGAATATTAGTGGGAAAAAAAAACATGTGACGTCACAAACTTATAAAGTTGATGTCAGAAAGAACGACCGACATACCTATTTATTACAGAAAAAACAGCTCCATTCGATACTTCATTTTCTTCTTACCCTTTTAGAGAAGAGAATATTGTGCCCTGGTCAGTGGTCACTACATCGGGCAGGTGCTGCAATTTTGGCGCAAGATCAACTCGGCGGTAAAAAAATAAAAAGGCGAAAAAGAAAAATACTATCATGGCTCCCTCGTCTTATCCTCCCCGTTTCGTTCACGACTCATCCCTCAATAAGCAATTTTGACCGTCTCGAGAAAAAGAAATGTAACATCGTCACAGCAGGCGCCACGCTTCTAGGTCCACGCCGCGCTGACGCCTAGCCGCTGTGTTGTTCATCCGCGCTAGATCCTGCTAGAAGCTGGGCGACCAAAGGTGCGGGGAGCTTGCGGCCGTCCGGCTTGCCGTGATGCATTAGAAAAAACAGAGCGCGCTGTTGGCGCGCTAATTTGGGTGTTCCAACGGATGACTTTGTGAGTAGTGGTACGATATGATATATTTGGAGGTATACACAATTATACATTTGACATATAGATGGAGATTAAGTGGGGTCGACACAATGATGATAGAGTTGTAGAGAACTTAGTTGAAGGTTTGAAAATTTTGTAAATAGAATTTAGGATGTAGATGTAGAGAGCGTAAGAGGTAGCAAAGGCTTCATAAAACGTGGAGATCTTAGTTGTAGGTTCGCGAACTAAGCAATAAAGTAGGTATCAAGAGGTTCCAGTGAACTGTTTATATTGGTTTGTTATCGAAATTGGACATATAGTGCAAGTAGAAGTAAATTACACTTGATAGTTAAGTGATATAAATAAATGGGCAATAAAAGTGATGCATTAGGAGGGCATTTGTTTTGGAAATTAAGGTTGGTACTTATTTTGATTCTTAGCGTAAACAATTCAACTGAAATAACGATATAAAGCAACTAATAACAATGTTTTAGAGCGAGTGTGCCATTCTTCTCCGCCATCTGCTGCAATCGGGAGCATGGAGATTTCTACGAGCAACACCACCAAGCCTCCACCAAAGCTATCGGGGAGATAAAGGACTAGGACGGTAGGCGCGCTACGCCACGCCCGCAGAGCAGTGGTGCATGCTAACATCATCAACGTTGTTACACTGACAATGTACCTTGTACGTGTGCAAGATTGCAAGTATAACCTGTAGTCATCAACGTGTTACACTGACAATGTACTTTGTACGTGTGCAAGATTGCAAGTATAACCTGTAGTCCTCGATGGGTAGGATAATACAGCATGAAGTTTAAGTTTCCAATATGGGTTGGAGGCATAGAAAAGTGAGAGACCAAGGTCCTACAAAAAGCAACAGATATAACAAAGTCACTTGTTTATCGTAACAAAACATGAATTGTTATTATCTTATTATTGGTTACAATGATCTTTATGTAGCTAAATGTCTGCAAACTCACGTACGTAGACTAAGATTGCAAAGTCGGCTTTACATTTTCGAACCCCAGCTGAGTGGACATGATAAGAAACACTAAAGGTACCAGAGAGTCCATCGGAGATTCAAATTTCTGAAGAGGTATTCAGATTTAGTATGGATAGTCGGCAAAGAAATCACATGAGCAAGTTCAGTTGTATAAGGAAATTTGTTAACACTCATGTTGACAACGCAAGTTCTTTAATGCCCAAACACAGGTCTTTAAAAAGCACTAAGTTGTGAACTTTTGGAGAAGCGAAGACAACAAAGATATTTAGAAGACTTGTATTGCAGGTATGACTCAAATTTAATTGCAAATGATGGCATATGCTACATTAACATTTTATCAAACAGTTGAGTGACATATAATAAACGGAGAAGACGATGGCCAAGTTACACAATATGCGAGCTTAGAATCACAGTTTGCAAGTAATCTGACGGATATGAAATTGGAAATGGAAACAACATTTATTCTGATGCTATAGCAAGACGTCCTTATCGAGGCAAGATTGCTTCATTCGCAGGACCTCGAAACAGTTACAAATGGTAAGGATTTGCAGCAGGCGCATGCATGTGGGCAGCATGAACGTACCTTTAAGCTAAAGAGGCGTGAGCATCCAGAGAGGAGAACATCATATCCCTATAGCATAAAGAAGCGGAGAAAACTACTCCCCTATGGGCTTGTCAGTAGAGCGCGTCAAGCTCAACCTGCACGATGAGGCGCATGTGTCGAGCAGAGGAGGCACAGGGGACGAACCATACTTCCGCTTCCGCGGCACCAAGGAATAGATGTCGACGGTGACCCATATTTTGGAAGGGGTGTGGTCAGGAAGAACGCGCAAGCCCAACGCGCAAGTCATTCGCGAGTCCAAAACGACGCTGGAAGCCTCGGGCGTCGGGTCGGCGTGAGGAATCCGTGGCCGTCTGCTAACGCAGCAAAGATTGGCCCCACCTGGACTCTTTGACTTGTGCATGGTTTTTTTCCGCAATGAGGACTGACGGACGTGGCAGACCGGCAGCACCACACGGTAAAAAAACGGACGCGCGGCAACGCATGAGAAACAGAGACCGCAGAGGCCCTGCCGAGCCTCTAAGGGCCTGTTTGTTTCAGCTTCTGACGAGCTTTTCGTGAACAGCTTTCCATACATCGGAAAGTCAGAAAGCTACGAAACTGGAAAGCTAGAAAGCTCACAGAAAGAGACTTCTTCAGAGCTTTCCGGCTTTTCGATATATGGAAAGCTATTCATGAAAAACTCGCTAGAAGCTGAAACAAACAGGCCCTAAAGCTCCCAGCTATATAGATACACATACATATATATATGGATTCCAATCCAGCTAGCTAATGGGCCGACGGAAATGAACGGGCCAACGAATAGAACAAACAACAGCCCGCCCGAGAAAAACGATGCACGAATCTTAAACGAATCCCAGCCGCAAATAATCCGAGTGAAATGGAGACAGAAAAACAACCGAGTAGAAATTTCGTTTTCTAAAACAATATTCAAGCTATTAAAAACATTTTTTTATCACACGGTACGTACTCATAAACACGCACGCACACTCGCTCCTACGAACACACGCACGCAACACTGGCCTTATGAGCACCTCCGAAAGACTGAACAACTATTAAAAACATAGTAAGATGTGCTGTATAAGTTTGCCGAAACAAATTTCGTCTTAGAGCCTGATTGGTTGGCTTTCAATATTTGCATTTTTTAGCCAAAATTAAGGCAAGCTAATAAAATTTGGCTACTGATTGGTCCATGGTAAAAAAAAATTGACACACCTAGCCAAAACCATGACATATGACTAGAAACTTCTTGATGCTATTACATGGGGAATAAGTATTGGTTGCAATATTTTAGCACTCAAAGTGAGTACCCAATTTTTTACTCTAATTTTGGCATGCCTCAATTTTGGTGAGCCATGATTTTTGTTAGCCATAGTTTTGAAAAATTGGTAGCTAACCAATCAATCAGGCCCTTACTTTCAGCCTATTTAGATTGGTGCCACCTGGCCCAAGAAAAAAAAAATTCAGGCATCAGTTCGAGGCCATTAGCATTTTAGTCCATCGAGAAGAAGGCAGCAGCAGTCAGGCGCCACCGCAGAAAAATCTTTCTTTTCCACAAAGAGCTTCTGCTGGCTCCTGGTCCTCCGGCGGCCGCCGCAGTGCTGCCTGGTAATCGTGGGGCTGATGAGATGCGGCAGCTCTTCCGCACCGGTGCGGCGGAGAGGATAGGCGGCGCAGGGCAGGGAGGGTATCGACTGAATCTGGCGGTGTCGTCTCCGATTCGCCGTCACGGCAGGTACGCAGATTCTTTTTCGTGATTGCAAATTGGTTTCGGAGTTCGGACAGCAATACATCCGTCGGTGCCGCCGAGAGCTCCTCGGATCTGGCGGTGCCGCCGTCTCCGTCTTGGCAGATTGCAAATCGTTTTCGGAGTCTGACTCCTTCCCTCTCTTCTGTTCCGATTCTAACACTCAGATTCTGCAGGGTGCGAGACCTTGCGGCAGCTGTATAAATTCAAGGCTCGATCTCTCTGCCAAACCTCTAAGGCTTGATCCGTGAACGCAGAGGAAGATTAGATTACTGTTATTGTTAGGTCCCCCAGCGCCGCCGTTGAGATGTCTAATAAGCGCCGGGGACATGATGGCCAAAGCTATCATGCCGCCGCTGGCGCTGATAAGAGATTGCGGCGGCGCAAGCACCTGTACCTCGTGTTGGATGACTGGGACAAGGGCTTCAGCATCCACAAGATCGATGCTGACAGCTTCGGCTCTGACGACGACGACGAGCACAGGGGCACTGCCCGGCACCTCCCAGAGCCGCCAGCCCTGCGGTTAGAGTCCCCGGTTGGCCCTGTGCCCCAAACTGGCATGTCATTCTCCGCCCTGGGCACAAAGATCTTCACCTTCATGAACGAGCGTTGCGGCCTCGTTTACAACACCGAGACGGCTGTTCTGGCGATCGGCGCCCATGCCCCTGCTCAGATGGTCTGCGGCTTCGGCATAACCATGGCCGTCGGTGATATGCTCTACGCATTATCTTATCGCTTCTCCGACAAACAACACTCCTTCGAGGTGATGTCATGGGATGCGACGCAGCATCCTATTGAGGGCTGGTCCTGGAAGACCCTGCCACCACCACCACCGACGTTCCACAGCCGTATTAACTCCTATGCGCTACACCCGGACGGATCCTCCATCTTCATGACCACGGCTAACAAAGGTCGCTTGGGCACCTACTCATTCAGCACCAAGGATTCTGTGTGGAGGTGGCATGGAGAATGGGCCTTGCCATTCCTTGGCCAAGGCCACTTCGACAGCGAGCTCGGTGCATGGGTTGGCCTTCACCGGGATGGCTACATCTGTGCTTGCCAGGTCGCCTCCCCCAGCTGCCACAGCACCACTCCACCATTGCAGCTGGATTGCCAGACGACTAAGGAGAAGCTGTTTAGCGAGGGCCCAGAGAGGCACATGAGAGCCTCTCTCACCTATGTGGGCACGAGCCAGTTCTGCCTCGTCCAGTGCGTGGCAGGGGAGGGAGTGGAGGATGGACAAGCACTGGGTGACCACAATGGCTGTGTGATCCATCTCACCATGTTTGGCCTCAAGTACAATAACAAGGGAGAGTTGCAGGTCACAGAGCACCGGTCCACACGCTCTTTTGTAGTGTCTAGGCATAAAAATCACTTCGGTCCTTTAGCATTCTGGATGTAGAAGCTGTTTTGCTTGTTCCAAAATGCTCTGCCTCCTGAATCCCTGCTTGACTGTCACTGCTTCATGTTGTGCTTGAAAGAAGTGGAACCAATAAGTAGTTTTGTTAGCATGGAAGTTGTGTGCTACTTATCCATGAGTTCTTTTTTTTTCTTTATATATGCAAGTTATTGATATGTGCTACAGTGTTACTTGATCTATTACTGAAAATATATATAATGTACGAAGATGCTTATGGTCCTGTGTTTCAACAACTGATATGTAATACTCTTGCTCTTTGCAATGCAAGCTAAATTTAGCCATGGGGCCAAATATCTATATTTGCAACTAAGTTAGTTCTGCCATTACATAAAAGAGCTAGTAATTAGGAATTAACTCAGCAAGAACTAGAGGCCGCACAGATATTTTCAGCTTAATAGTCTATTTTGTTGTATCTCAAAAATCTTTGCGTTTGGGGTTAGCAGCGTAGAGCCCCCCCCCCCCCCCCCCCCCCCCCCCAGTGATCCATCTATAAAGGTGGCGCCAGCAGATTGGTGTAACAGTACTACGATTCATCAGTTTTAATTTCTCTCCATGCAATGCTCTTATCTTTGTTATCGTTGTTAATCTTGTATGAGATCAGCCAACTAGTAAGTAAAATGTCAATAACAAAGGAATGGAACTTCTTTGTTTCGTTGCAAGCTTACTGAAAGAAAATAAACTGACATGATAGGCTGCTTGTCGCAGAAAGGTGATAACACCCCGGAAAATTAAGATTATGGGACTAAACATTGTAGCGGACTCCTTCAATCTTAATTGAAGCCTATTCCTCTGCATTTGGTTGGAAAAATCTCGCACCATTTTTCATCACAAAACCTCTGTTTAAGCAACTGCATGGGGGTCGTTAGCCTGTTGCCTTAGAACTCATTTGTGTTATTCTTTTGAGATAAGATACCCTGATGCAGCTGAATATGCTTAAAATCCTCTATACAATCTGGACCTGCTGCTAGTTGGCGCAATCGTTCCAAAAGCCCAGGTATGTTCGATGCACATTTGACATTTCTATAGAGATTTTCATGTTAGGCTTGGCAATTGGCTGGATGCAAAATATAGGATTTCATACTTTGATCGAATTGGTAAAGCCACAATCTCCCTAATAGGTTTGGATGATTGTTCAGTTAAAGAAAAAGGTTTGGGTGACTGGTTGAATATGGGTTGGCAACACTTAATTTGTCATCATATACAACATAACGAAAGATAGCACAACAATGGTTTGTAGAGTCTGAATTTGTAAATTTCAGTGAATGATTATTGGTTGTATCTTAACATGGCATGGTATTTATAAACTTATCAACATTTATTCAGGACATGATGATAGATATAAAGGTTCTTGGCCATGTGAAGTTCTCTTTATCTACCATCTTTGGCAGTTTCAGCTATGTTCTCTTTGGTCTTGCAGGCTCTGAAAGTTATCAAGAAGCTCATAGGATGCTTCCCCATTAAGCACGCATCGCTGAGGGTGCAGCTCACTGCACGAAAGCTCAATTTAATTTGGAGGCCTGATGGAGAAGGTTGCTGAATGGAATGCTGCTGTCATTTCAATGCATGAATCTGGCAATCAGCCTTCTGCCGTAAGCCTTTTAACTGTTGTTCTAAATTTTCTCACTATTCCTGCTGGGTCACATAATTCTGATATCATCTCGACGACACTGGCCGACGATGGCGTCGAGCTCTGGGAGAGGCACGGTGACATTGGTGAAGGTTTTTTTTTTTTTTAGAATACATTGGTGAAGGGGTTGTGCAGCATGCATGCGTAGGTGTGCGCGTGCTTGACATCGGGCCGTGTCGAGCCGTGGAGGCAGTACGTGTCCCGGAATGGGTGCGCCGGAACGCATCGTCGGTGAGGTCGTGGAAGGCTCTGCCGCCGACGTCCGCGCCACGGCGCTGCACCCGGACGGCCGCACCATCTTCATGACCTCCGAGCGGCGCAAGTGCACCTACTCCTTCTGGGTCGGCATGGACATGGACGGCCACGTCTGCGCCGGCCGAGTCGTCTCTCCCAGCTTCCAGAGGGATTGGTACTGCAACAAGACCGAGGAGAAGATGCAGAGGAGCATGGGGGCCTCCCTCACCTACATGGGCGCAAGCATGCCGACAGGCGGCCCGCTTTTGCAAGACACGACGGATTTGTCATCAACCTCACCGTGTTTGGCCTCAAGTACAATCACAGGGGAGAGCTGCAGATCAAGCATCACCGCTCCACGCGATCAGAGAGCAAAGCGCCTCCCATGATCAATCAAATCAAACTGCACACCTCAAACACATGCCGGAGTTGGCCGCAGTAGATGACGTGGAGGGTCTCCAAGCTGGGGAAGGAGGGCAACCGCACGGGAACGGCAAACTGGATGCTTGGGCAGGAGCGCAGGTGCACGTGCCGCAGGCTTTGCAAGTAGTAGCGACGATACAGAAGCATGTCCCGCGAGTGTGCCTCCGGGTCTTGATCGTCGGATCCGATCGGATTTGATGATGCGTCAGGTGCCGAGTCGGTGGCGAAGTTGCCGACCGAGTCAGAGTCACTGGAGTCGTTGCTAGGCGCTTGCGCGAAGAAGCTGATCCACTCGAGATGTTCAGAGATTTCCTTCAGAGTCTTGGGGAATACGACGTTGCAGTAAGGAGCTGTCATCGAGCTAGCTGTAGATGCTCCACGATCTCCCTACCTGTCATGCCAACTGTCGGACTTAAGGTCCGGCAATCCACTAGAGGGTACCCAAGTGGTTGATTTGTAGGAGTTGGGGGCATCGCGAAGCTAGGGAGCTCGAGGTAACACAGGAGATGCAAGGTTTACACAGGTTCAGGCGGCCCGGAGGCACAAACCCTACGTCCTGTGCTCGGTGGTGTCTTGTATTGATATGCTCGACAAAGCTCAATGAGCAATGGCGGGATGGGTGGTTACAAAGAGCTTGAATGAACTGGAAGGCGTGAGATCGCGTATCCCTCGAGGGATGACCTAGGCCGCCTTATATAGGCTGACGACCTAGGGTTACAAGTCAGTTGAGATCTAATCTTACCGGCTTACAATTTGGAAAGCAATCCGAGTCGGTTACAGCATATTCTCTGAGATATCTGAGCGTGATCCACCAGCTGGGCCGCGCGTATCTCGCGGGATCCGTGTGCCGCGCCGCACGCCTTGCGGGCTAAGTCTTTGTAGTCTTGTCCGGCAAGTTCGGGCTGTCTTGTGGGTCGGCTCATGAGTCGGCCCACATTCCTGTCAGATGTGGGCCCTGGCCGACTGACATCCTAGTCGATGAGGGGCCCCTGGGTACCCATGTCCCACACGAAGGAGCATGGATTCTCGTCGCCCGGGGGTAGATCCGGCCCAAGAGTTGATGGATCTAGTGGCCGGCGGCCCGGGGGCCGTCGGGGCACGGCGGATCGGCGAGCCGGAGCCGACGAACAGGAGCACCAAAATAGTGTGGAGAGTATATGAGAAAGGTGGGGCTGCTGTGGCTCGGGGCCGCCGCCGCCGCCGTGGCCGGAGTTGGCCGCGACGGCGGCGAGGAGGCGGCGGCAGGATCTAGGGGTCGGGGGCTGGGCGGCGGTGTCGCCTCCCGTCCGCCTCGGGCCGAGACGGGGGGAGGCCGAGCCTATCTCTTTTCCCTTTTCTCATTGTATACGTATATTAATCATTGACTTCACAGTGTGGAGTGGGCCGTACAAAAAGAAGAGCCCAATATGGGACCTCCACGAGGCCCGCTCGGCCTCTTGGCGATCATTTCGTTTGATTCTATTTTGGTTGACTGACTGGATTATTAACAAAGCTCTTAGAGGTTGCAATGAGATTCAGAGTGTTTTGTTGAATGAGTTAAAGTATACAGTATATGCTTGGGTCGATGACACTGCACTAGATTGATGACAACCATGCAGAATTGTAAAATACTAGCGCTGGCGCAATCAGTTTAATTGGTGAGATTATCCTCTGTGACCAAGCTGTTAATTAATTTTGATTTGAATACAAGGAGGCGTGTGCATGATCGAGAGGTGTGTGTGCGTGTGTGTATGGCAGGATTTGGATGGCCCACGCGTACTTTCCCCTAAGCTGACGGCGTCCGTATCGTATCCGTATCCGTAATGTGGCCGAGTCGGACCGAGGAATCAAAACCACGAGGAGTATATATATGTATCACGTACATGATTGATCCATTATTGAAGAAGCGGAAACCTAGAAAGACGGCTAGCTATGGCGTCTACGTCAGGGAGTAGTACAGGGTGGGCCGAGCTCCCGGCGGACCTGCTGGGCTGCGTCATCGCGCGCCTGCCGTTCCCCGGCGACCGCGCCGCCATCTGCGCCACCTGCCGCTCATGGCGCGCCGCCGCGCGCCACCACGTCCGCCGCCAGCCGCCATGGATCGTGCTCCCGGACTGCTCCGTGTGCACGACCGGCCGCTACGGCGCCTTCTTCGACAGGATCCCCGGCCTGCCCGGCGAGAACGCGACCTGCCTCGCCGCCGCCGGCGAGGGCTGGCTCGCGCTCGACCTCACCGACGACGCGTTCCGGCGCACGCCGACCATGGACACGTACTGCCCCGACACCAGGACGTTCCGCGACGCCAGGCCCGACGTGAAGCACAGCCACAGCTACCTGCTGCACAACCCCTTCACCAAGGCGACCGTGGCGCTCCCGGAGCTCGACGACCTCGTCGGCCATGTCGCCGAGACCTTCGAGATCCGCAAGGTGCTCATGCGCTCGACGACTCCAGACGATGTCGTTGCCGTCACGACCAATAACTGGAGCTGCAACATCATCCTGTGCCGGCCCGGCAAGAAGGGATCGTCGTTGGTGCTACCCAACTTGAGGGTCATTGACGTCGCGTTCGTGGGAGACACGACGCTCTATGGAATCACCAGGGCCGAAGAACTCGTGGCCTTCCATCTCGGTGAGGACGAGGACGGCAGGCCTAAGGTTACCCGGTTCGAACTAGTCATAGAAAACCCAATGGCTGCTTATTATTATGACGAAGAAATTCCATGGAGCTGGCCTCAACAAATAGACGATGGCAATAATAGTACTTGTGCTGCTGCTGCTGCTGCTGATGACGAGGATGATGAGGCCGAAGACCGACACCAAGACGTGATGGAGAACTACGATGACGAGTTCAATGGCGACGGCTTTGTGTCAGACAACGAGGTGAGAGAGGAGGATGGCGTGAACAGGGAGGTGCCCTACGATGGCACGGACGAGACATACACCGCCCGGTACCTGGTGCGGTCGTCCGTGAGAGGCAGCAGGGATGAGCTGCTCCTTGTGAGGCACCGGAACGAATCACCTCTGCATTCAAGCCCCTACACTAGCAAGGTCGAGCTCTTCAGGGCGGATGTCAGCACGGGCAGGTGGGTTCCGGTCACCGCCTCCGACGACGGCGGGCTAGGCGAAGGCGAAGCGCTCTTTCTCAGCCGGTCATTCAGCAAGTCCACTTGCGTGCACGGCAGAGACGACGTTGAGGAGGGATTGGTGTATTATGCAACCAATTATCTGGATGATGCGTTCGACACGAGGTCTGGGACTATTCGTAAGATGACATTTAGCTGGCCATGGCAACGGAACCTGGCGTATCAAAGCTGGCTGACATGGCTGTTCCCTCCGGAGCTGGTCGTTTAAGGCATCAACACAAAAAAATTATGTTTAATTATATTATCCGTCCATGTAATGGGGTCACGTCCTAGATTTGAAGATTTTGGGATGAACTCGAGAAGGGTGTGTTCTTCGCTAGATTTGAGATTCCCGGAGTTCTAGAAGGTTTGAGGCCGAGATCTTTGGGGCATAGCCTCTCCTTGAGGTGTATATCATCTACCCAAAATCTTGTCTCAAGACTCCAAGTCATTTGGAAGATCCATTCTCGAGTTGACCTTTTCGCTGAGTTGATCTATTGATCCGATCGGTTTTTCCTTGGCCAGGTCGGATCAATTGACCGCTAGGACTTCGCAGCTTTGCAATCTCGAGTTGACCTTTTCTCTGTGTCGATCTATTGATCCGATCGACCTTCCTTGGCTTGATCGGATCAATCGACCAACACTTTGCCCGGCGGTGTAAACTCTCTGGTAGAAGCTCGGTATTTCGATTGAATGCTCCGATCGACTCTTGGTCGGATGGTCCGATCGCTTTGAGAGAAAAGTGAGGTCAGGGGCACGACTGTTGACCTATTGATCCGATCGGTGGTTCTTGTACTAGTCGGATCAAAAGACCTGTTGTTCTCTCTCAACAACGGTCGGAGCATAGGGTGTAACTCCGATCGACTTTTTCCTTACACGGTCGGATCAAACGACCCGTGTAATTTGCGCTAGAATCTTCCATGTTTTGCTCTCAGTGACGGCCGGAGTATACGCGATAAATCCGATCGACTTGTCTGTTCGGTCGGATCAATCGACCCATGTGATTTTCGCTGAACTCTTCCCTTTCTGTCTTGTTTGAAGCCACGTCTTGTGCTCGATTTGTTCGATTCTTTTTCCGCTGCGTTGATCTAGTTCCTAGGGTCAGTAGCCTCTCACTAGCTACGTGATCTTGGCTATATTGTTTGGTTGGCTTGGAGTTGATTTGGGAGAGGCCAGATTTAGAAAAGAAAATTTTTATAGGCTTCCATTCACTCCCCCTCTCTCTGGTCGACTAATCGGTCCTTCACACTCGCCGACGCTGGCGTCGAGCTCTGGTAGCGGCACGGTGACATTGGTGAAGGTTTTTTTTCTAGGATACATTGGTGAAGGGGTTGTGCAGCATGTGTAGGTGTGTGCGTGCTTGACGTACAGAATGGGTGCGCCGAAATGCGTTGTCGGTGAGGTCGAGAGTGAGCCAGCCCTCGCTGGCGGTGGCGAGGCAGTTGGCGTTCTTGGCGGCTGGGAGGCCGGGAATGTGGCCGAAGAAGGCTGATCGATTTTTTTTCAGCCACATAAATCACGAGGGAAGTTCACCATACATCTCAAGTCACATAATGTAGATCACAAAACACAAGTTATATCTCAGGCTGCATCACACACGTAGGATAGATATAGACATGGGACATCGATCATATCAGAAATGACACAATTTCCTCGACTAGAGCGGGCACCTTATCGTTACACATGGGACGAATACGTGACCAGGCGACAAGGACCCCCACATGACAAGAGCAGACATTAAGCGAACCAAAGCTTCTACCTGACAGCTTTGCCTTGAACCGCACCTCCTCTCTATCAGCGACTGCTTGACCATCCCTCCAAGCTCGGACGGACACTATAAGCTCTCCCGAATCTTCAACGGAAACAACATGGCGCAAATGGGTCATGTTACCATCACCTCTAATAGACTCGCCATCACCTCCAAATGCAACGAGTAAGACTTTGTTTGGTGACTCGGAGGTAGAGGCAGCAAAATGACCCTGCAAACCAGCCGGCCACGAACCACCAATGACTCTCAAAAATATTGTGGCCTCCACACAATTGAGAAGAGCTCCAACTGAAATCTCCAGCCTGCTACCCTGTGCGCCGATAAACTCAACAACTCCAATATCGTCCGAAAGTACTTCCTTAGCCTCAAGGATGAAGTACCTGTCCTTAGATTTAACAGCGCCCTTCACTTTTAACTCGGCCTCGATGGTCACAGGGTCATTCATCCCAACAGCACGAGTAGGACCAGTCAGTGCCAAACATGGATCCTTTTCAGTGAGGGTTTGACAGTCATCCCTATCTCGATTGAAGATAATGTTGCGCATTGAGTCAATGGAATCACGTACAGCAACCACGCCGAACACTTGAAGCGGCCACTGTAAGTCTGCCGGACCTGTTCCAACCTTGATCTCGACATGATAAATCTGTAGACTATTGGAACGGCGATCGTACACATATTGGGGCACAGGTAGATTTGTGTATAACATGGCGCGGACCGGCGTGATGGCCTCGAATTCGAGGCCAGGATTCTTTGCAATCCAGTCGTCGTGGAACTGGAGATAAGCCGGGGCGTATTTGCGGTAGTACGCCATTAACTTGTTGTGCGCCTGCACCCCCTTTTCTCCAGCTTTCCACCGCGCCCGTTTCTTGGCATATAATTCCTCGAGTTCCATCATTTTCTTGCGATTTATCAGTAACAAGATCTCCATATGAAGTTTCAACTCGGAGGGCTTCCATCGCGCTCTGATTTTCTTCTGCTCTTCTTCCCGCTCGCGATTTTCCTCCTCTTGCTCCTGCTCCGGGGTCTCGTGCTTCTTCCATAGGAGAAGGAACTGCTCCGTAAGATTCTCCATCTCGCACGCGGCGGACACAGATACGAGTTGCACCGCCGGAACCGCTCTGAATCTTGATCTGTCTTCTTTGATCAATCAGCGGCGTCGGGTGTACGTTATATGTACCGCTCGTGTTTATTTGGATTCCTCAATCGATCCGATCCGACTGGGCCACAGTTGGGAACTCTTCTTCGTGACGGATACGAATATGATAGGTTAATTAGGGAATGTAGCACGTGGGTCAACCAAATCCTGCCAGTTGCACACACGGTTTATGGCAACGAAGAAGCCCAGCCCATACACAAGCATTGTACACGGGTTAGTTGTTTCCTTTTTCGAACCGGAGTCAGACTTGTCGTCCCTCTTCTGCTTTGCTTGCAAATAAAACCCAATGCAGTTTGATCCGTGAACGCCGCCCCTGTTTAAATTGCCATACTACTACTGGCAAGTAGTTGTTCCGATCCATCAGGCGCCACCGTCGACATGTCCTACAAGCGCCGGCGGCAGGAAGACACCAAGAACCAACGCGCCGGCGGCAGCGGTGACAAGAGGCCCCGGCGGCGCCGCCAGCCTCGCAAGAAGCACCTGTACCTCGTGCTGGATGACTGGAAAAAGGGTCACAGCATCCACAAGATCGACCCCGACATCTTCGACGACTCCAATGATGACGATTCCGACGATGACGACCGCCAGCACCTCCCGGAGCCTCCGGCCGTGCGGTTGGAGCCCCCCGTCAGCCGCGTGCCCGACCCCCACAAGGGCGTGTCGTCCTTCGCCGCCCTTGGCACCAAGCTCTTCGCCTTGACGAACCATCGCTGCGGCCTCGTCTACGACGCCGGCACGGCCGTGCTCTCCCTCGGCGCCCACGCCCCCGCCCAGATGGCCTGCGGCTTCGGCGTCTCCGTCGCCTCGGACCGCAGCTACTTGGACACGGAGAACCCGCAGTCGTTCGCGGCCATGTCGTGGGGGCCCACGTCGCCGGACGCGATGGGGTACCCGACGGAGGGGTGGTCGTGGAAGGCGCTGCCGCCGCCGCCGTTCGAGAGCCACGTCCGCGCGACGGCGCTGCACCCGGACGGCCGCACCATCTTCGTGACCTCGACGGACGACGAGCGGCGCAAGTGCACCTACTCCTTCTGGGTCGGCATGGACATGGACGACCACGTCTGCGCCGGCCGAGTCGTCTCTCCCAGCTTCCAGAGTTTCTACCCGGATTGGTATTGCAACAAGACCGAGGAGAAGATGTTCTCCAAGAGGAGGAGCATGGGGGCGTCCCTCACCTATAGTTGGCCATATGGGCCGCCCAGCCCAGCACATCACGAGCACGACGCGGCACGGCACGAACGGCACCTCGTGCCGTGTTGGGCGGCACGTCGTGCTGAGATTTCAGCACAGCACGAGCACGACGTCCATTTTTCGTGCTGGGCCGGCACGATGGCACGAAGTACAATCACAGGGGAGAGCTGCAGATCAAACATCACCGCTCCACGCGATCCTTCCTGGTTTCTAGGCATATGTGTGACTTCGTCCCCAAAGCATTCTGGGTGTAGAATGAGTGAACATGTCAATGGTTCATGTCCTTCTGTCGTTGTAGTGGTTGTTGGTGAAAACAGAAATTTCAGTAAAAAGTTCTTTTCGCTGGAAAGTTGTAGTGTCCCTTGTTGATCGTCCGTAAGTGTACGCGTAACGATTTGGTATTTGAAAAAAAACAGTTTTTCTCTTTTATGCAGGCTGTCTTCAGGGGAGCATACTGGCTGCGATATTGGTCCCTACTTCAGCATGAGAAAAAAAGGGAGTCTGTCCGTTTGGCAAGCAAGGCGTTGGAGGTCATTGCTCTAGATATCTTTGCCAAGAATGGATGGAAAAGCAATAGTAGACTTTGCTTTTAATATTCTCCCATCGTTTGCGTACTATTTGCCTTATTTATGTAATAAGCTTTGTGCTGAGAATGATGTAAAGACTGGGCTGTGTGCGGTTGCAGAGGCCGGAATTTTATCCTTTTTTCTAAAAAAAAAAGTGTTTTTCTCCCCTCTTATGTTGTTGTAGGTTTGTAGCTACAAAAGGAAATCTTTCAGTGTTTAGCGTTACCAGCATGGCAGCATATATACAACATCTGGTGATCCATCTTTGAAGGTAGTGCCATTATAATGGTGTGCAACTGTATATATTTTTTTTTGGATAAAGGGAGGCTTTATTTATTTTAAAGGTTTTACATCGAGATGATACTAGCGCATAAAAGAACTATGCCATTTTTTTCTCTCCTTTCTGGCAGTGCTTGTGCGATCATTTGTTGAAGGCTAAATGCCTCTCTCTCATACTAAAACTTATTAATCATGGATCTATTACATGACAATGTTGAAGCGCCACGAGCAGCGCCTACGCCGGCAGAGCAGTCTAACTGCTCCGTAAGTGAGACAAGACAATGCAGGAACAGAGCATGTCTTCCGAAAACAGGGCAATGCATAAGGCAAGGGAAGCAGCAGAGAAGATGCCAAGGGAGCAGAGGGCTCAAAATATTATGCAAGCTGCCTCTTCTCTGATTCAGCAACAGGGATCGAAAGAAGTTAAACAGAGCCAGCTCATTTTGGTGCAAAGATTATTATTCCAACAAAAAGGAAGCTGGTCCCCACCCAAGAACACAACAAGCGACGTATGATTTACACGGTGTCCTAATGTCTCACCGGTAATCACGCACATAACAAAAACCAGTTCAACAGGCGGCAACATGACTTATATATGTGCATGTAGATCATAGGGCGCCTGCCAGTAACCAAAAAATAGCCAGAAGCAGTAGCTAGCAGGGAGCATACATGCACATAAAGCAATCACACAGCGCATAAACGTTATCAGAATGTTTGGTTCCGTTTCATCATCAGAGAGCAAAGCGCCTCCCATGATCAATCAAATCAAACCGCACACGTCACACTAGCAGCTAAAGACACTGCTTATTACAGTGGCATCAGGCCTGTCGCAAACGCCAGGCGGCGTAGCAGACAGAACACAAACACACTCGTCAATCTCAAGTTAAACACAAATCCAAGCAAGGCACACACAGAGACACAGAGATACACGCATCAGCAGGTGGTGGTACGCACCAAAGCTGCAGATACTCAATCGCAAGCCACACACTCACTGTAGAAAGCAGGGCCAACTCGGCCGGCCATCAAGGCAGGCAGGAGGCAGCCTGACGAAGAGCCAATCAATGGGCCTTGGCTCGCAAGCAACAAGCTGATGGATCAACCACTGATCGAGTTAGCAGTAGATGCAGAGCTCGAAATGATTTCACCTGATGGGCAGAGCAGAGTGATGGAGAAGCAGAAGTTGATAGTCAGTAAGCTGCCTTTGCTCGAGTAAAAAATATGCAATGCAATTATTAGCATGTTAAAATTGTAACATACGAAGTAGTACATAACAGAGACGATCGATCGTTACCTGAGGACGGTGCCCTTGAGCAGGCGGCTCTGCTTGTAGTAGCGCGAGCACACCGGCGCATCGAACAGGGAAGGGTGGTGCCCAGCGTCCACCCCGTCCCACTCCAGCGCGTCCCACACGTCCTTCTCCATGCCCTCCACGACCGGCCTCCTCTCGCCGGGCATGCGACGACCCTTGAGGGCCGGCAGCCGGCGCAGGCTCCAGCATCCTCGAGTCTTGATGGTTTTAAGGGCGGGCGCAATCATCCCGACCTCGCATATCTGCCGCAGCGCCGGCAGGTCGTGCAGGTGGACGGTGGTCAGCTTCGGAAACCGTACAACATCATCGCCATTGTACCCTTGGTCCACCTCAAATACATGCCGGAGTTGGCCGCAGTAGATGACGTGGAGGGTCTCCAAGCTGGGGAAGGAGGGCAACCGCACGGGAACGGCAAACTGGATGCTTGGGCAGGAGCGCAGGTGCAAGTGCCGCAGGCTTTGCAAGTAGTAGCGACGATACAGCATGTCCCGCTCAGGGATGCCCTTGCTCCATATGCATCGAGCCATTAGGAGATGGGACACCCAGATGATCTCCAATTTATTTTCCTCGGATGTGCCCGGAGGGAAGACGGCGTGCAAGCTGGAGCACCTCTCCACGCGGCACCACCTTAGGGATCCCCAACAAGTTGCGGGCATGGTATTGCTGTAAGTCGAGACATCATGGACGTGAAGGGACTGGGTATGTTTCTCCATGAGCAAAGCTAAATTGTTTTCATAATGAGGAGCCTCCACCTCACTCTGCACGCTGTGGCTTCCATAGCCGATCTCAATATGGCGATCCAACTGTCGAGTCGGTGGTTGCGGGAAGGCTCGCATCGGGGTCCGGTCACAACCAGCTGCAGCCTGGGTAAAGACATCACCAGAATAAGCAGGGCCTGCTGTTGCTGCTGATTCGGGCGGTCCTTGTTGAACTACAACCCCACCACCACATGCAGCAGCAGTTGATGAAGCGGCGGTGATGTTGATGTTAAAATACACATTGCGGTCCAAGTTCCTATTCATACGAGGAAACAGCGGATAATCTAAGGATCGAACCAGCCTAGCATCCGCAGTAATAGCATGCACCTGCAGGTGGTCGGAGGCACCAACAAGCTGCAGGGATCCTGCAGGTACCCTCCTAGTCCCGGCCCCGGGCCGTGTGTCTATGCAGAGCAACAGTAGCTGCGTTGCTAGTAAATAAGAATAGCGCCACTCTATTTTACGAAGGTGCTCACAGCCTAACAGAAAGAGTCGCTTGAGCATCGGGATGCCCAACACCATAGTTCCAAAGTCAAGCACCTTGATTGCACACCCCGAGAGGTCTAGCTCCACAAGGTGGGGAAGCGAGTGGATCAACAGATTGTCCAGTCGTGTGCAGCCTTGTAAGGATATCATGGATGCCCGCGCAGACCCGGAGCCATAGAAGCTGAATGACCTTAGTGAGGCAGGAAGTCCGCTGGGCACAACAACATTCTCCAGCCCATCACAATCATTAACGATAAGCACTTGGAGGCGGCTTGCCTTGGATATGCTTGCTGGTAGATTTCTCATGCCTCTTCTGTTGCCAGATAGATCAAGTATCTCAAGGCTTGTTTTGTCCATAAGAAAAGAGTCGCTTATTATTATGTCGTCACTTGACGATGACGTCTCTGCCTCCTCATCATACTCAGGATTGATTATCCGGAGCCTTCGAAGGTGAGGTAGTCTTCTCTGTAACCGATTTGCCAATGACTGCGACCACCTTACTCCCTCTATGTTTAGCTCTATGAGGTTAGCCATCAGCTCCATCTTATCCTCGGATAATAATAACATCTCAACACACTCCGTGTAATTTAGGTCCATCACCCATAGGCTCTGCAGGCATGCCCACCCCGGCCCTCCTTCAAGTTCAGCTGCACTGTTGTTGTTATTGTTGTCGTCCGTACAGTGGTATAATCCAAGGAACCTTAATGTGTGGCAATGGTGGAAAGGTGGTGATACAAAACTGAAGGCGCAACGATAGAGGGCCAGCACGCGTAGGTTGCTGCAACATTTAAAAAGGCTGTTTATTATCTCTCGTTCCTTCAAATTTGTTTTGTTAGCAGCCGTAATTTCAAATGTTAGAAAGATTGAAGATGCCCCTGGCAATATAGCTTGCATATCTTCAAGTGCTTTGTTATTTTTCAACCTGAGAACAATCCAGCGGTAAGGCCTCTTTTCGTAGACAGCATCATCATCTTCAACTAGCAGAAAAGGAGCCTTCACATCTTTCTTCAACTTGTTAAACACGGGAACAAGCTCATAATAATACTTTCTGTTTTCTATTATTATTGGATGCAATGCGTAACTGGTCTCCAGTGCTCTATCCCTTTGTATGATCCCATCGCATACCCAATAGTTGGGAGCATGCGCTAGCACAGATGACGTAGCGGACACATAATAGGTGTGACAACGGAGTAATATCTCGTAGAGACAACAATCCAGCACGGTTGTCGCATCCATGTCCAGCACGCATGGGTGGTAGCGATCAACTATGCTGCCAGCCTCCTCACGTAACAGTGCCATGAATTCTGAACTTGACAATTGCATGGCATCGTGGTAGCTAGCAAGGCAAACATCTGTGTGTGTAACAGCCCTGGTGTGCGACTTCTATAGCTCACAGACCTTTTACTATAAGTCCATATTATTATGCTGTCGTTGTACTCTGGAATGCCAAGTGTGCCAGTCAGGGGAATCTCATCATTACTCCCATTAAGGAAGATCATTATAAATCTGCTCTCCCTCAGGGTTTGGTCGATCACTGCTGCAGCACTTCGGATCGGGCCCCTAGAGCCAAGGATGACTCCAATGAAGTCATCCTCGTCGTCCTGCTCGTCGAACATGGCCATGATCTCAGGGCCAAGTCTTAGCTCCTGAGCAATTTTCCTCTGCATCGCTCTTTTACTTGTCCACGTCGAGCAATCAATAAAAATTATTCTGCCGAAGCATAATTCTGGAGGAGGAGCTCTCATAGATGGAAGTACTTGTGCTAGGGATGTAAGAACCGCGCTTGCCGCCAAGGCCCCCCACCCATGAAAGTAGATGACGGTGTTGCTGCTGCTCCTTTGAATAAGATTAAGTATTTCCTCTCTGGCACCATTGACATCTCTTGCTTGGAACCTCTGAAATATAATGCACCAACGCGTGGATTATTTTCTAATCTAGCTAGCTATCCTTTATTTCGGGATATTATTTATTGTTAGAATGGGCCATTAGGCCGGCCACATGGGCCATTGGCGCCTAAGCCTTGCGGCTGGGTTGCTTAGGGTTTTCTAGTGATTGATTATAGATTAGGCAAGGATCTCCGTTGATTGGGTATATTCTATAAACTCTAGACGATCCTTGTCTATATATTGTACACCCTTTGTACCTCATTCAATCAATCCATTGTTTCCCGAGTCTCATCCTCTTTCATGGTATCACGAGTCCGGGTTCCCCTCTGCTTCCGCTGACCTAGCGCGCCAGCCGCCGCTGTGCTGCGCCCCCCCCCCCCCCCCTTTTGCGCGCCGGCGTCCCTGCCATGCTGCGCCATGCCGGACTCCCCCCCCCCCCCAACCACGCCCAAGGGCGCCGCCAAGGTCTCCGATCCCTCTGCCTCCGCAATCCTGACCGATTCCCAGCAGCAGGAGATCACGGCGCGCCAGGCGCAGGAGAAAGCCAACGCCGACGCCAAGGCCAAGCAGGAGGCCTATGACGCGGCGATGGCCCGCGTCTCCCAGGCCGAGGCGGACGCCACCAAAGCCATCCAGGCGCGTGACGAGGCCCTCGCCCGCGCCGAGAAGGAGCGGGCGCTCGCTGCAGCCACCGCCGTCGCACTGCGCCCCTCCACCCAGGACGCGTCCTCTGCCGGCGGCACTTCGCCCCCAACGGGCGCCCCTGCGGATCTTCACGCCGCCCTGCTGCTCCAGGAGGCCACCGCCCACCTCAACCTCCACGCTCAGGCCGTTGCCGACAAGAACATCCGGAGCCTTGTTTTCCATCATCCTCGGTGTCGACTCCGGGAACTTCAGCCGCTGGCGCGACCAGTTCCTGCTCGTCCTCGGCAAATTCTCCCTGTAGGAACACGTTCTCCTCGACGCCCCGATCCTCTCCCCGGACTGGGATCGGATGGATTGTGTCATCAAGGCTTGGGTCCTTGGCTCCCTTGCCGACGACCTCGCCGAGATCGTCTCCTCCCATGGCGGCACTGCTCGGGACACCTGGCTTGCCGTCAAATCCCAGTTCCTCGGCAACAAGGAGATACGCGCCATCCAGCTCGAGACGCGGTTCCGCAACTTCTTTCAAGGCGATCTCACCATCGGCGAGTACTGCCACCGTCTCAAGAAGATGGCCGACGACCTCTGCACTCTTGGTGAAGTCATCACCGACCGCACCCTCGTCCTCAACGTCATCTGTGGCCTCAACGAGCGATTCGCTCACGTCGGTGCCCTTCTTCGTCGCGCTCGGCCCTTCCCCTCCTTCCTCGATGCTCGCGACGATCTCATCCTGGAGGAGATCACCCTGGACGCCCGGCAGTCTTCCTCGGCGACCGCGCTAACTGCCACCACCAAGTCCAATCCCAGTCCCCCCTCCAACCAGCCTAGCACGGGCTCCGGGGGCGCTGGGAACGGGAACTCCAAGAACTCCCGCCGCAGCAAGCGCAGCGGCGGCGGCGGTGGACAGCGCACCCCCTCCTCTGCGCCACAGCAGCAACATCACGCCGGCACGCAGCAGACCGGCTGCACCACGCAGCAGGCCGGTGGCACCAGGGTCACCGTCCATCCTGGAGGATGGCCGACCCTCTACAACCCATGGACGGGCACCATCCAGATGTGGTCTGGTGCCCGCCCTCCCCTGGCGCCCATCCCTCAGCCGCGTCCTCCGCAGCAGCATGCCTTCGTCGCCCAGCAGCTGCAACAACAGCTCCCCGGCGCGCCCTCTGCTCCTTCCGAGGTCGGCCAGTGGGCTCCCCCTGGGTACTACAATCCCATGGCCGGCCTCCCCTCATGGGACGCGCAGTCCCTGGCCTTGGCGTTCAGCACAGCGACACTGACACCGCCATCATCCGGCGAATGGTATTTTGACTCACATGCTTCTTCCCACATGACTCCCACTTCCTACAATCTTTCACAATTTTTTTCCCAGCGGTACCCTACTCCTTCATCCATTGTTGTTGGTAATGGCTCCATGATCCCGGTCACAGCCACTGGCTCCACAGAGTTACCTAATTCCTTGCATCTTAATAATATTCTGGTTTCTCCTCAAATTATTAAGAATCTTATCTCTGTTCGCCAATTTACCACTGACAACAATTGTTCTGTCGAGTTTGACCCTGCTGGTTGTTCTGTGAAGGATCTCAACTCCAGGAACGTGATCGTCAGGTGCAATAGCTCCGGGCCACTCTACCCCCTGCGTCTTGACCCAGCACACTCCTTGATTGCCAAGACCACCTCTCCACTTTGGCATCGGCGTCTCGGTCATCCCGGTCATGAAGCTTTGTCCAAGCTTGCGTCTAGTGTTTCGTGTCAGATAGAGGATTGCTCAGATTTGTGTCATGCTTGTCAACTAGGTCGACATGTTCACCTACCTTTTCCAGTTTCTTCGTCTCGTGCGTCTCATAAGTTTGACCTTTTACATTGTGATCTGTGGACATCTCCAGTTGTTAGAGTCTCCGGTTACAAATATTATTTGGTTATTCTTGATGATTGCACTCATTATTTATGGACTTTTCCTTTGCGCCTCAAATCTGACACTTTCAGCACGCTCGCTTCATTCGTCGCCTACGCCGCCACGCAGTTTGGTGCCAGCGTAAAAGCCGTCCAGTGCGACAACGGGCGTGAGTTTGACAACTCCAGCGCCCGCACGTTCTTCCTCTCTAGGAGCATCCATCTTCGAATGTCCTGCCCCTACACGTCGTCCCAAAACGGTAAAGCCGAGCGCATTATTCGATCCATAAACAATGTCGTTCGCTCCCTGCTGTTTCAGGCCTCCATGCCTCCCTCCTACTGGGTCGAGGCCCTCTCCACGGCCACTTCCTTGATCAACATCTTGCCCACCAAGATGCTTGAGCTCTCTACGCCGCATCATGCCCTCCTTGGCACGCCGCCGACCTATGCTCACTTGCACGTTTTTGGCTGCAAATGATATCCGAACTTGTCCGCCACAGCTTCCCACAAACTCGCCCCCCGCTCTGCCATGTGTGTCTTCCTTGGATATTCCGCTCATCACAAAGGGTACCGCTGTCTTGATCTTTCTTCCAATAAGATCATCATCTCACGGCACGTCATCTTTGATGAGACTGCCTTTCCCTTTGCTGAGCATAATGGTCCATCCACACCAGCGACCTTCGAGTTTTTGGATGATATTGATGCTGTGCTCACTCCAATTGGACCGCCGCACAAGTTTCTGTCTGCAGGTACACTTCCTGGCGCCCCCCATCCTGTTCCTGATTCCACCATGGAGTCGGACACTGAGCTGGGCACCACGATCCCCACCCTGCAGTCCTCGACACCTTCAGCGCCACCGTCGTCCATGCCGCCCGCGCCACGCGCGGCACCGTTGTCCCCGCCGCTCACGCCACGCGCGGCATCGCCGACCCCGACGCCCGCGCCATGCGCGGGCTCAACGCCGCCGGCGTCCACGCCCCGTGCGGCCTTGCCGCTCTCACCTGGCGCGGCTCCCGGCTCCTCTGCTACGCCCCGCTACGTTCCACCTGCGCTCCGCGCAGGATGGAGCCCCTCGCCGCCCGGACCTCGCGGTCCGCCGCCCGGGTTCCCTCCTGTCCCTGCGTGCTGGGCGCCCCCGGAGCGCACCTTCACGCGGTTCTACGCACGCCGGGCAGCACCACCGTCGATGCCCACACCAGCAACTTCAGCGTCCACAACACCGCCGGCTCCTGCTCCTACCCCACAGCCAGCGCCATTGCCCAAAGGTGTTGTTGCTGTCCCTCCGGTCAGCAACCAGCACTCCATGGCGACCCGCGCCAATAAGGGCTTCCGAGTTCCGTCCGTCTTCCACGCCACACATTTGTCTCCTGTGCCGAAGACGTTCCGTGCGGCTCTCGCTGATCCGTGTTGGCGAGTCGCTATGGAAGAAGAACATGATGCTCTGCTAAAGAATCACACTTGGGATCTGGTGCCTCGTCCTTCTCAGGCCAATGTGGTCACCGGCAAGTGGATCTTCAAGCACAAGTTCAGTGCGGATGGTACTCTGGAGCGGTACAAGGCTCACTGGGTTCTTCGTGGCTTCACCCAGCGCCCCGGCGTCGACTTCGCGGAGACCTTCAGTCCGGTGGTCAAGCCTGCGACGGTTCGCACCGTCCTCTCACTGGCCCTGTCTAGGCACTGGCCTGTGCACCAGCTCAACGTGAAGAATGCCTTCCGGCATGGCACCCTGACGGAGACGGTTTACAGCATGCAGCCCTCTGGTTTTGAGGACCCAGCTCACCCGGACTATGTGTGTCGCCTCAACAAGTCCTTATGCGGGCTGAAGCAGGCACCTCGCGCATGGTACAGCCGGTTTGCTACATTCTTGCTTTCCCTCAGGTTCGTGGAAGCCAAGTCCGACACGTCTCTCTTCATCTACCAGCATGGCTCCGACACAGCATATCTGTTGCTCTATGTTGACGACATTGTCCTCACGGCTTCCTCCACCGGTCTTCGCCAGCGGATCATCTTAGCCTTACAGCAGGAGTTCGCAATGAAAGATCTTGGTGAGCTACATCACTTCCTAGGCATGCATGTCAAGCGCAGTGGCGCTGGACTTCTTCTCTCCCAGGAGCAGTATATGTTGGAGATCCTTGACCGAGCTGGTATGTCGGAGTGCAAGCCTTGCAGCACCCCCGTGGACACCAATCCCAAGGTGTCCGCCACTGATGGCGCCCTGATGGCTGATGCTTCTGATTTCCAGAGCCTAGCTGGTGCCTTGCAGTACCTGACGTTCACTCGTCCTGACATCGCCTATGCTGTCCAGCAGGTCTGTCTTCACATGCATGACCCTCGAGAGCCTCATCTGGCTGCTCTCAAGCGCATTCTTCGCTATGTTCGTGGCACCCTACAGTTTGGCCTTCTGCTGCGACCATCTTCCTGCACTGATCTTGTGGTATACACTGATGCTGATTGGGCTGGTTGTCCAGATACACGGAAGTCCACCTCGGGCTACGCGGTGTTTCTTGGTGACAATCTCATCTCCTGGTCCTCCAAGCGTCAGACCACTGTCTCACGATCCAGTGCCGAAGCTGAGTATCGCGTTGTGGCCAACGGGGTCGCTGAGGCTACATGGTTGCGCCAGCTCCTCCAGGAGCTCCACGCCCCTCTTCAGCATGCCACGCTGGTGTATTGCGACAACATCAGCGCCGTCTACATGTCCTCCAACCCGGTTCAACATCAACGTACCAAGCACATTGAGATTGATCTTCACTTCGTTCGGGAGCGTGTTGCTATTGGTGATCTTCGGGTTCTGCATGTGCCGACTTCGTCCCAGTATGCAGATATCTTCACCAAGGGCCTTCCTTCTTCGCTCTTCACGGAGTTCCGGTCCAGTCTGAACGTGCGCAGTGGCTGACGATCAAACTGCGGGGGCGTGTTAGAATGGGCCATTAGGCCGGCCACATGGGCCATTGGCGCCTAAGCCTTGCGGCTGGGTTGCTTAGGGTTTCTAGTGATTGATTATAGATTAGGCAAGGATCTCCGTTGATTGGGTATATTCTATAAAGCCTAGACGATCCTTGCCTATATATTGTACACCCCTTGTACCTCATTCAATCAATCCATTGTTTCCCGAGTCTCATCCTCTTTCATTTATATATAAAGAATTTGGTAACAAATAAAGAAAACAAACTAGTATTACCAATACTTTCATGACGAAATTCCTGCGCTGGCGGCGCTGCTGGTAAAGCAGGAGCAATAAATTGACAGCTAGCCAGAGACGACGAACGTACGCGAAACCAATTATGGATCTAACCCATGATCATTATGATAATAAAGTTAATCATCAAAGACCTCTCCCTCCCAGCATGCGTGCCTGCACACAACAGTAATGATAAGTAGCTAGCTAATTTGCTAGCAGCATCATTGATTTTCAAGGAATAGTTAAAGAATGGAAGCAAATTAAGATCAGGATCTGATGGGTACATACCTTTGCTATGAGCTTATTATATATTAATTTCGGCCCAAGATGTCGATGATTTGATCACTAAATCAAATGGAAGCCATATATACGATGGATGATGAAGATGAATGCGAGGGAGGCGAAGGTGGGAGAGCGTTAGTTCTGATGTGGTGTTGTTGAGTCCTCCGTTCCCTCTGCAAATTAAAGCGCATTCACTAGGTACGATTCCTTGCTTTCTTTCTTGGCTCACTCAAAGTATGAGCATCGTCTTTTGTAACGTGCTTTGCGTGTCACTCTCGTCTCTTTTTTATTTTTCCCTACTTTTCCTTTGTATCCCCAAAGCCTGGCATGAGCCCTTGGCTTTTTTCCCCTTCTCGTCTATCGATTTTAAGAGACTGATTGATGATGTATATAACCTTTACTTTAGGCAGCAGCGCTAGGTGCATGCTTACGGCTTATTTGATTGATAAGTACTACTTACAAGATTAGCTCAACACATGTGTGCTTGGCGCACACGGTAAAACCACAGCGACAATGTCGTAGTGCATATGTTCTTCATCACATTAATATATATTTTTTTACAAACAAATGCAGCATGCACAATGAAAACGAGCCTAGTGTCAATGTCCCTGGCCCATAGCATTGATCAATTATATACATATAAAACGACTAATAATTTAGAAATAACATATTAATTTAGCATTTTGCTCTTATATATGTACATAAAGAGATTATTTCTTCGATGCCTTAATTAAACCACCAACTCTGGAGGGAACAACCATGTCAGCAAATGGTCTTGCGCCTCTTCCCACTGCCATGGCCGCCTCAATGCCATCTGTTGAATAGTCAGAGACCTCGTGTCGAAGGCGTTCTCCTGTCCAATGGTTGCTGCATAGTAGACGAAGCCGTCCTTGACGTCTCCTCCGTGCGCACGAGTGGACTTGCTGAAGGACCTGCTGAGGAAAAGTGCCTCGCCTTCGCCTAGCCCGTCGTCGCCGTCGACCGGGACCCATCTCCCTGCGCTGAGATCCGGCTTGAACACCTCGACGTTGAGAGTGTAGGGGTACAAGTAGGGAGACGATAGGCGCCCGTGCCTCACCAGGAGCAGGTCGCGTTCTCGGCGGCCGAAGAAGGCGCCGCCGTCGTGTCCGCTGGTGCAGAAGGTGCAGTCCGGCAGCACGATCCATGGCGGTTGGTGCCGGACAAAGCGGCGCGCGGCGGAGCGCCACCAGCGGCACGCGGCGCAGATGGCGGCGCGGTCACCAGAGTACGGCAGGCGCGCGACGACGCAGCCCAGCAGGTCGGCCGGGAGCTCGGCCCACCGGCCTGTACGACTCCCTGTCGTTGACGCCATCTCGTCTCTCGTCTGCTTCGATCGGTTTGACCAATCAGCGGCGGCGGGTGTTATTGCCAATATAATTGCCATGATCGGCATCTTTTTGATTCCTCGATCCGAGTCGGCGTCGGCCACATTTTGGGACTCTTCTTCCTCATGGTGACGGATACGAATTCGATACGGACGCCCTATGCTAGCTAGGGGAAGTAACGTGGGCCATCGAGTCCTGCCACACACACACGCGGTTCGTCACTGCTACTACACATTTGTAAGAGCCAGAGTTTTTTTTTTTCAGGGGCAAACTAAAAGACGACGCGTCCTTACAAAAGCAAACGTCTGTAGATAAAGGCCGCCCTTGGAAATGCCACCATTTCCAGGGGTGCGCCATGCCATCGCCTGCCCCTGGAAATCATTTCCAAGGGCGGGCTATGGCCTTGGACGGGTGCGCCCTTAAAAACAGTTCCACATAAATAAATTTATAACTTTTTTATCTGATCTCAGATGAAGATAAGCTTTATACGAAAATTGCAGAGCTCAACGAGATCTAAAACTTTGCAGTTGATAATTTTTTGGTTTGAGAACGTTTAGTTCCTCAAAATATTATTATAAGCTCTCTAATCTTGGAATATAGACCTTGTTGGATCAAAAGCTTGTTGGGCCGGCCCATATATGGTTGGAGGAGTGGGCTATAAGCGTAGTTGAGCTTTGTAAATGGCCCACAAAAAAGAACAAAAAATATTTTAAACTTGTGCGCTTAATTTGTATTGAAATATATCACATATAGAAAATGAGGATAGAATATTTTAAAAAGTGCATTTAGTTTGAGATCATTTTGCTATCTGAAAATGCATTATAAGCCCATAAAAAACATCGTTTTATCCTCTTCTCCTTCTTGTAAGTGAGTGGATAAAACAATACTCTATTATTTACCTGCACCGTTTTATCCTCTCCTTTTTCTTGTAAGTGTGAGGATAAAATGGTGCTCTATTATTTGTATGCACCGTTTTATCTTCTCCTTTTTATTGTAAGCAAGAGGATAAAATGGTGCATCAACTACTACAACCAAAGTCCCAAGAATCGGTGACCTCTCAGACCACTAAATTACTGCAGCAATTATTTAAGCCAATGACAGGTGGGGCCTCCGGCTGAGTTTACGTAGGACAACTCCAGGTGTTTCCCTTCCAGAACTCTCTAAGGCTATCGACTCACCCCCATGTATACTCATCTAAACTCCATGAACAATACAAGCTATGCTAATCAATTACTATATACTAAAGTCCCAAGAATCAGTGGCCTCTCAGGCCACTAAGTTATTGTAGCAATTATTTAACACTACTATAAAGATGCTAGTATATTGTAACACATAACTAAAAAGGGATAAAATGTGTTCTAGATACATATCCTATAGCAACACATAATAATATTATAGCTAAGTGTTGGTGTCGCTTTTAAGTTCATATCACAAAGGCAAACACACATTTATTACCGAGTTAGCATCAACTATGTTACAAATGAAATATCGGTACACAATTTTTGCAATTGGTACCGTAATATTAGACTCAATGTCGCCATTACATTAAACACGTTCCAATATGCTACAACTATGCTATTTCGAGTGGATTTAACAGATACAGTAAGTTATTAGAGTGCGGTCAAATTTGACCAAATATTAAAGAAATTACAAATATGAAAGGCAATTGGCATATCGACATATCCTATTCACTACAGGAAACGCACGGTTCGCCGTGTGCCAAGGGCACACGGCGAAGCCTGAAAGGCACACGGCAAAGCTGTTTGCCGTGTGCAAAAGGCTTTGCCGTGTGCAAAATGGCACACGGCAAACCGTACGACGGCAAACAGCTGTTTGCCGTGTGCCAGAACACGGGCACACGGCAAACCTGTTTGCCGTGTGCCAAGTGTTTTTGCCGTGCGCCATATGGGGCACACGGCAAAATAAAGTAACTGACGGTGGACACCTGGAAAACGGTGGTTTGCCGTGTGCCACATGGCCGGCACACGGCAAACACCAGGCTGTTTGCCGTGTGCCACGTGTATGGCACACGGCAAACACAGGTTGTTTGCCGTGTGCCACGTGTATGGCGCACGGCAAACAACCTGTGTTTGCCGTGTGCCTTGACCTTTGCACACGGCAAACACAGGTTGTTTGCCGTGTGCCTTGACCTTTGCACACGGCAAACACTAGGTGTTTGCCGTGTGCCAGCCTTTGCACACGGCAAACATCCTTCCCCCCTGCCCAAATTTTTGCTGTTTTTGCTTTTAAATGTCCCCCAAACAACAGAAACAATTTCATATACATTACAATTAACATCCCAGACAGTTTATATGCATCACAGACAATCAAATATTGCTTCACCAGCTCACAAACACCATAAGCCATAACACGGCCACAGAAATTCATACAAAGTCCATAAACAAGTTCAAATACAGTCCATACGAGTCGATATGACTCCAAAGTTCATAAACAAGTTCATACAACCTCCATAGTCCAGAACAAGTTCATACAAAGCACACGGCATAGAAACCACATGATATATACCGCTCACTCGTCCGCCGGCGGCTGAGTCGGAGGCGGAGGCTGCACACCCCAAGCCCAGGGCGGCGGCACCTGCGACGACGACGGCGGAAGCTGACACGGCAACGACGGAGGCGGCGCCCACTGAGGCGACGCCCCCTGCCACGGCTGAGTCGGCGGCCCGTGCCACGAGCGAGCCTGCATCCCCTGCGGAGACGGCCACGGAGGCGACATATCTGGATTGATTGGCCCTTCATTGGATGCCGCCGATGGAGGCTGTCCAAAGTTGAAGATATTGAATGTGTTAAGCTAAGTGATTTTACTAAGTCATTGGTTTCTATACTAAGTCTTTCTACTTTGTATCCTGAGTTTGGAAAGTGCTAAGTCACTATAACAAATGAAAGTAAACGGCTATGAAGTCGCTCACAGGAGTCGGAGTACCGCCACGAGCTCCAGGTGGTGGACCGAACGGTGACAGCGGTGGCTGCGGATAGCCCAAGGACTGCATGTACTGAGCATAGGCCTCCCATCTCCTTGCATTTTCCTGCTCAATCCTTTCTGTCTGGGCCCGCAACTGCTCCTGGACCGTCGCCTGTACCTGCGCCTCCATCTGGGCCTACAAAATATGATGCATGGGTTAGAATACGAAGCTAACGTGTGTAAAGCGCTTGAACGACGAGTGCAACAGAAATAACCTTGAATTGCTCCATGTCTATCTGTACGGCGCTTCGCCTCGGTCGTATAGGCGGTGTGGAGTCGGTTTGCCGAGCACGAAGTTGCGAGAGAGTGGGAGTACTAGCCGTGTCGATCACGCTGCCAGCCATAACGTACCGCCCATGCTTCTTGCCTCCTCCCATCCTCATGACGGTCTCTCCATCAATGGGCTCCGTGTGTGGATCGAAATCCGGCCCCCTCACCGCCTTTGCCATCTCGGTGTAGTCACTCAGGCGGCTGTGGACAGAGGAGTTGCTGTATGCCGAGGGGGGGTCATCCGGATTGTACGTGACATCGGAGGTCGCCTTCCCCTTTTTTGAGCAAGCATAAGCCCCGAGGATGCTGATTTCTTGGCCATGTGCCTGCGACTGCGGGAAAAGGCAGATTCATTAGAAATTCTGCAGAATTTAGCATTGGAATAAATAAGTAAATACACGTACCCATTTTTTTCTGTATCCCTTGAGGTTGTTGCTGCCTTGGTGGTGTGATGATCCTCCCATCATCCCTCGCCGCACTCGACCACTCTCACTCCTCTCCGTGAAACCCTCTGTCAACCACTTGTCGACCACCATACCCCAGCACCGATCATTGTTAGCTAGCCACCACGGAGGCACCTGCACGCCATACGCCATCAAGGCACTACGGAGGCACCGATAATTGATCAAAGAAATTAAATGTTGAACATTTACCTTTAGAAATTGTTCCTTCGTCAGCATCATTCTTCTCGCCTCCACTTTCGGCACTGCGTCGCCTCTCGCGTTTAGGCGCATGGTGAGCCCACCACTGTATGATGGCACACAGCTTCGTCTCATACCACATATCGGCCACCAGCTTGCGGCAGGCCGTGTCAGCCACCTCGATCGCCTGGTTCAACGTTCCATCCAGCGGCTTGTAGAAATCCTGCACAAATCACATGATGTATTAGTAATTTCAAAAATAATGGATGAATGCGATGTAACACGAAGAATACTTACAAACAGCTCGAGCACAACCCATCGCGCCTTGCTCCCAAACTGCTGCCCATTCTCATCTAGTTCCAAGTCCTGGGTGATCGCGTAGTCCTCCCACGACCACGCCGGCTGCTCTCGGCCCCCTTTCTGTATGACGCCAGGGTAGTGCAACCTGCAAAGCTGGCCCAGAATGCCGTTGGGAAGGCGAGAGTGAACGCCTGGCTCCACAATCTCAAAGCCCCTGCCAAAGGTAAAAAAACAAATTAATTAGTTTTAATTATCCATGAAAACATTAGAACAAACATTAGTCAGAACATGTAAGTTAATTACCTGGGAGGGTCGGGTGCAATAACCGGCCGTTGAGCCATAGGTATGGGTCGTCTCGGGAGGGAAGAGGAGCCTCGCAACCAAACTTTAGGTGAGTCGCCTCCCTCCGCCCCCTCCTCCCCCTCCCCATCCTGCTCCTCCTCCTCTCCCTCCCCCTCCTGCTCCGGCTCCTCCTCCCCCTCTTGCTCTGGCTCCTCCTGCTCCGCATCCTCCTCTCGGTCGTCCTCCGCACTAGAGCTGTGCTCAGAGGGTACAGGCGAGGGCGCCCTCCTGCGAGTACTCCTCCGCGGTCTCTCCACTGTAATTAAAAAGAGTTGTGTGTAAGTACAGGTATTAGAAAGACCATTGTAATTAAAAAGACCAAGCGTAAGTACCTTCAGCCGCCGACGAACTCACTGAACCCTTCCCTTTTCCCCTGTTGGCCCCCTTGGAGGACGACGCCGAACCGCTGCCCCTCCCAATGAGAGAGTTGAGCGACCTCATCACACCTCTGTCGCCCCCACCATATTTGATCAATCACCTGCAATGACAAAAGGTAAAACAAGTAGTACTAAAAAATAAATTCAGAAAATATAGATTTATAATACATTATTAATACACATATCTTACACGAATTAGAAATAGTCATCATGATCCACATTAGCTGGATCACATGACTCATCATCGCTATCACGCGTGTCCATATCTTCAACACCGTGCTCCAAAGGAGGTTCGTTGTCAGAATCGTTGTCGTTGCCTAATCGTAGTTTCTCAAGTAACTCTAAGTCTTTCACATTATGAATCACATCTCCGGCATCCTCCTGCTCAACTCTTTCATTATCTACTTCCATTCCGATCGCTTCGCTCAAGTCTATCTGAAATGTCCCTTCTAGCCCATCTTCTTGATAAAACTCTCCGGCATATGTGTTTGGGTCAATGTTGTAATCTTCATTGTTTGGGACAGGTAGTTTGCCGCGTGGCGATACTTTGTACACAACATCCCAGCTCAGGAGACGTTGGTCGGTTTGGCATGGGTATGAGAGATAATAGACTTGTGTGGCCTGTTGGGCCACAATATAAACATCATCTCCTTTGTACACGGATGACCGTCGAATTTCGACTAGCCCAAGTTTCGGAGAACGTCTCACAGCTTGAGGATCATACCAATGGCATTTGAATATGACAGGTTTCAGGGTTTTCGAGCCATGAAAGTCCAGTTCGTATATTTGTTCGACTATTCCATAGTACTCGAGTTCATCGTCTCCTGGAGTAAAAATTCCAGTATTTGTGGTTCTTCGATTGGGACGACTCTGCTCGTGGCTTGTTGTGTGAAAACGATACCCATTCACATCATAAGCGCCGAATGACTTGACCCTATAGGCAAAGCCTTTGGAAACCTGTTGCAACTCAGCACTCATAGAAATATCTTTTAGAGCCTACAAGTTCAAAACAGGAAACAATTTCGTCATATTATAGGGGAGCAACTTGTAATGTCATACTACGAACTACGAACGAGCTAAATTGTTCATTACCTTTTGTGAGAACCAAGAAATGAAATTAGGTCCCCCATTTCTCGCACCCTGCCTAAGAAGGGTATCCATTTCCTGTAGGGTAGGGGCCCTAGGACCGTGCCAGAATTCCGCACTGAAATTCCCTGTATACCAAAGAGGAACAATGGGGTTGGATGCAGAATACAAAGTATTGAAATACTAAACGATTGTTGAAAACTTACTCTATGTACGGCACGACTTCTTCAAGGTTGGTCAACACATATAGCATGATTTTGCTCCACTCTTCATGGTTCAAGGTCTTGATGGCCGAACTACTTGCACTTCCGAGTTGCCCTCGGAAAAGACTGAGATTCGATTCATGCTCGCCAACATTGTGACGAGAGGGTGGATTATGCACGCTAGGAAGGTTGTCAGCATAGTATTTCGATGTGAAGTTTGAGACCTCCTCCAGAATGTATGCCTCGGCAATAGAAGCTTCAATTTTGCATTTGTTTTTACATTTAGTTCGAAGCACTTTTTGGCATCTCTCAATAGAATAGCACCAACGTGCTTGCACAGGCCCCCCCATTCGTGCTTCGTACGGGAGGTGCAAAATCATATGCTCCATCGGATTGAAAAAGCCGGGTGGAAAGATCTTCTCCAACTTACAGAGCAACACGGGCGCCATTTTTTCCATTTCCTTGATCACTGTCACAGATAATTCCTTAGCACAAAGCGCGCGGAAGAAAAAACTCAACTCTGCAAGCACTTGCCAGACATGATCAGGAACGTAGCCTCGAATCATCACCGGAAGAAGCCGCTCGATCCATATGTGATAGTCATGACTCTTGAGCCCGTTGATTCGCATAGTAGTCAAGTTCACCCCTCGCCTCAGATTCGCTGCGTACCCATCAGGGAACATTAAGTTCTGAATCCAGCGTAGTACTTCCCTCCTTTGGTCCGGCGTTAGACAGAAATCGGACTTTGGCTTCTTCCACCTCCTCCCCTCTTGGGGAGCCGGAATATTCAACTCTGGTCTGTTGCATAACTCTGCTTGATCAAGTCTAGCCTTAACGTTGTCCTTTGATTTATCAGGCCAGGCCATGATTGAACCCAAGGTCGCCTCAGCGACATTCTTTTCAGTGTGCATCATGTCGATGTTGTGTGGTAGAAGGAGATCTTGCATATAGGGGAGCCTCCACAAGCCACACATATCCGCCCAGGCATGTTCCTCGCCATATCCTACAAACCGACCATCTTCATTCATCACGAGGGCTTCTAACTCGGCACGAATCTCATCAGGTGTCATCATGTGCGGTATAGGGTCTTTAACTTCGACGCCTTTACTAAAGTTTTTCTTATCTCGTCTGAATGGGTGGTCAATAGGGAGGAATTGTCGATGTTTGTCGAACGAACAATATTTGCCGCCCTTCTTCAACCAAATGAACCTCAGACGTGCCTTGCATATTGGGCAAGGGAACTTCCCGTGCACACACCAGCCACAGAATATCCCATACGCAGGCATGTCATGCAGAGAGTAGTGGTACCACACATACATTCTGAAGTTTGTCTTTGTAGCTCGGTCGTATGTCCAAACCCCTTCCTCCCAAGCACGGAGCAAATCATCAATCAGAGGCTCCATAAACACACTCATATTATTCCCCGGGTGTTCAGGAATTATCAACGACAGGAAAATATTCCGTCGTTCAAAGATAACGCCCGGAGGGAGATTGAGAGGGATAACGAACACAGGCCAACATGTGTATGGGGCTGCCGACATTCCGTAAGGTTGGAAGCCATCTGTCGCCAACGCAACACGCACATTACGAGCTTCAGCAGCTTTAACATGGTGGATCCCGTCAAAATGGGTCCATGATTCAGCATCGGATGGATGTATAAGCTTGTCTAGTTTGTATCGAGTTCCATTTTTGTGCCATGTCATCTGTTTTGCGGTGTCCTCGCTCATGAACAGCCGTTGGACCCTCGGTATGAATGGAAGGTACCGTAGAACTTTCGCGGGGATCGCGAGCTGCCTCTTCTGACCATCACCAGCGTCTACCTCCAAGAACCTTGAGGATTCACACTTTGGACAGTACTTTGCATTCTCGTGTTCTTTTCTAAATAAGATGCAGTTCTTAGGACAGGCGTCAATCTTCTCGTAAGACATCTTAAGTGCACGAAGGACCTTTTGTGACTCATACATGTTCTTTGGCAGAATGTGACCTTCCGGAAGCAGACTTCCAAATACCGTCAACATAACATCGTAGGCGTCTCGACTCAGTGCAAACTGGGACTTCACGGCCATTAGGCGCCCAATAGCATCCAATTGGGAAACCTTTGTATGCTCGTGAAGGGGTTGACCAGCTGCAGCTAACATGTCGTAGTACGCCTTCGCGCTTGGCTCTGGCTCATCTTCCATTCCTCCTTCATCAAACTGAGCTTCCTCAAAGTCATCTAACATGTCCGCCACCCCAGCATCTGAATCAAGTTCCTCAATGCGTTGTCTCACGGCCTCGTCTCTTCTACGATTATTGCCTTCAACATAGTAAGTCCACCGGGTTTGGTCTATCGTAAATCCGTGTTTGAAAAGATGACTTGTCATTTCTTTCTTTGTTCTTCGACGCGTGTTCCCACATTTATCACAAGGACACTAAGTGGTCTTGTTGCTTCCTTTAACCTTTGCAAATGCTTCATCTATAAAAGCCTCGGTCCTCCGAACCCATTCCACACTCACATCACCCCCAGGGTTCCAACCCGTGTGCATCCAGCTACGATCATTCATCATCTATGACACCGGCAAATGAAAATGGAATTCTTTTACATGTACATAGTGTAGGTCCTACACGATGTCTATACTCTCTACTAGGTGAAGATAGGTCCTAATCCCACCCTAGGATGCGTAGCTAGGGTAGGTTTACATAGTCTACTCCGATCTGGGACAGAATTTCGGCAGCACCTCCCCGCTGTTCTCCAAATACACGTCCCAGAGGGAGATTGTGTATCCGGAGAACACCGGAGAGATGCTGCCGAAATCCTGTACCAGATCGGAGTAGACTATGTAAACCTACTCTAGCTACGCATCCTTGGGCTGTCCAAATAACGTGGACAATTCGAAACAGATACGGTCGTAGATATGCAAAGTTCTGCATATTTACAACCGTATCTCTTTCGAACGGGAGACACCTAACAGGGTTACGTGATCTACGAACATGCATGTAACGCGAGCGTGATGGCGGTGCTTACGGTGGGTCGGCGGTGTAGGCGTGGCCGGCGTGGTGTAGACTCGCGGTCCCGCTCCCGCTCCGGCTCCCGCTTCGGCTCTCGCTCTTGGTACCGCTCCGGCTCCGACTCCCGCTACAGCTCCGATTCTCCGTCGAATAAGTGGAAGCGGATTCCTGCAATATTCAATAAATGATTATATGAAATTCAAAATTTCGCCAGCACCTCCCCTATACGGTGAGGGTTTCCAAACCTGCAACAAAAACCACGACACGAAGGTCGGGCCACACAGATGTTTAAGCACACGGCTCGATGGCCGGACACAATGCTTTGACCTCCAAAACCACAAGGATCACCTAAAGGCTCAACGGCGGCGAGGCGGAGATGGGCTCCGTGGACGGTGGCTTCTGCACATCAAAAACCAAAAAATGTCAATGTAAATATTTCGGCAGCACCTAATTATCACTAAGTATATGCTAACTAAGTTTTTCTAACTAAAATAGTAACTAATTATAACTAAGTATATGCTATCTAAGTTTTTCTAACTAAATTAACAACTAATTATTACTAAATTAAATTAAATCAAACAACTAATTAAAACTAAGCAACTAAATAAAAAAACTCACCGGCTGGCAGGTGAGGTCGTGGAGCGGCCGAGGAGGGCGTGGAGCAGCCGGGGAGGCCGAGGAGCGGCGGAGCGGGGGCCGGAGAGGCGGCGCGGCGGCGTGGCGGCCCGGCGGCGCTGCGGCGCGGCGGCACAGCGGCCCGGCGGCGGGGCGGCACGACGGCGCGGCACGGCGGCTCGGCGGCGTGGTGGCCCGGCGGCGCGGCGGCGCGGCGGCCCGGCGGCGCGGCGGCGGGGCGGCACGGCGGCCCGGCGGCGCCGCGGCGTGGCGGCGTGGTGGCCCGGCGGCGCGGCGGCCCGGCGGCGCGGAGGCGTGGCGGCCCGGCGGCGCGGCGGCGCGGCGTGGTGGCCCGGCGGCGCGGCGGCGTGGCGGCGCGGCGGCGTGGAGGCCCGGCGGGGCGGCACGGCGGCGCGGCGTGGTGGCCCGGCGGCGCGGCGGCGTGGCGGCCCGGCGGCGCAGAGGCGTGGCGTGTGTGAGTGTGTGTGCGTGCGTGTGTGAGTGTGTGTGTGCGCTGTGTGAGTGGGAGAGGCGGCCCAAAACGGCTAAGTGCCGTGGGCTTCGCCGTGTGCCCTGGATCTGGGCACACGGCAAAGCTGCAGGCTTTGCCGTGTGCCCAGATCCAGGGCACACGGCGAACATTTTTTTTTATTTTTTAGAATTTCAAAAATGTTCGACGTGTGCCCTGGATCTGGGCACACGGCAAAGCCTGCGGCGAACATTTTTTTTATTTTTTGGCATTTCAAAACTTGTTGCCGTGTGCCCACCGTGAGGCACACGGCAACCAGTCTATGCCGTGTGCCTCTAGGGGAAGCACACGGCAACCAGTCTATGCCGTGTGCCTCTAGGGGAAGCACACGGCAAACATTTTCTGCCTACACAGAAAAAAAATTAGAAAATATCAAACGGATTCAAAAAATAACCAAATTTGGACATGGACCTGTCTAAGGTGTATGAAGACTATAAAAAATGACTTTTGTGGTAAAAAAAATTTGAATTGTCACGTTGCTTCAAATCACAACGTCTCATTCAAAACTCTTAGGATCTTCTCCCGAGAAGCTCCGGTTTGTAAAGAGGCAATGCGTCAACTTGCTCGAAACCTTCTACATTTTTTACCATAGCCTCTACGTATGAAAACATGACATCACGCCAAAATTTATAATGTTTTGGCCTTTTTTGTATTTTATAAAAATTTTAAACGAACCGAGCCCAAATGCGGGCACACGGTATGCGAGCAATATATTCAAAATTTGATTCCATCTAATGGACATGGCATCATATTAGTCTTAAGAATCCGAATAACATTTTTCCGAACATTACATTACATTATTCGAAACACTTACAGTTCAAATTTGCCGTATCGACAAAATTAAAAATAATGATATAAAATGATTAAATATAGCAAACAGACCGAAAAACATGCACAAAACTAACATGGAATAATACAAGGACAAAGAAGTTAGTAAAAAAATTTTGGAGGCAAAATTCAAAATTTTTGCTGCCTGTTTGCCGTGTGCCTACGCGTGGCACACGGCAAACAGGCCACTTTGCCGTGTGCGTTCCTTTTTGCCGTGTGCCACGTGGCCCCAGCACACGGCAAACAGGCCTGTTTGCCGTGTGCTGGATGTTTGCCGTGTGCCACATGGCAAGGGCGCACGGCAAAGATGACGGCCAAGCCAACTGCCGTTTGGGGCGACCTGTTTGCCGTGTGCTGGTCGTTAGGCACACGGCAAACAGGCATGTTTGCCGTGTGCTACATGTATGCCGTGTGCCACGTGGCAGGCACACGGCAAACAGTCTTGTTTGCCGTGTGCCTGCTTTTTTGCCGTGTGCCTGCCTGGGTCCACCGTGTGCCACGGCTTCGCCGTGTGCCACGTGGGCAGGCACACGGCAAACAGGCTTGTTTGCCGTGTGCCCGCGAAGAGGCACACGGCGAACAAGCGGTTTCCCGTAGTGATTCTTTTAACTAAGTATAACGTGTCTATACCTAGTCTCTCTCTCCGAGTTTCCCAAACTAATAAAATCTTTTTAAACTTGTGTGTACCATTTTATCCTCTCATTTTTCTTGTAAGAGAGAGGATAAAAAGATGCTCTATTATTTGTATGTACAGTTTTATCCGCATCGTCGTCGTCGTAGTGCTCATCGTCTGACTCCTCCTCTTGGTGTTGGTAATTTTCCTCTTCCTCCTCCTCCTTGTTGTTGTCACCTTGGTTTTGTTGGTTTATTGGTGCCTCAGTGCTACAGTCATTATCAGCATCTCTACTGTCGTCGTCTATTTGAGGCCAGCTCCATGGAAATTCGTTCGTCGTCATAATAATAAGCCGCCATTGGGTTTTTAATGACTCGTTCAAACCGGAAAACCTTAGGCCTGCCGTCTGTTGTGAGTAAAAAGTAGAAGTGAAAAGTAGATAATGATGGAATGGAATGGATGATCTCATTGATGCCTGGACTGTTTCTTTTATACATGGGGAAAAGGCATGATTGCCTTTTGGAGGCACCCGTTCGGGAAGGGTTGGCCCCTTGGAGGCACCCTCCCGTGAGGCGGTTCCCCCTTCTCTCTAATGAACAACTAATTACAATAATTGATCACTAATTAATCCTCTAATTAATTTCTTAACACTCCCCCCTGATCAATTGTTTCTTGAGATCTTGTAAACAGTCCATGAGTGAATCCTTTATTCTTCAGGAATTGTATAGGAAAAACTCCTCCAAAAACCCTGTGGGAAAAACTTGAGGAGAACCTAACTTTATGTGTATATGCCATCAAAACTCCTTTAAAACCCAGTGGGAAAAATATAAGGAGAAAATGATATGTCATATATGATTATGTGTCTTTGCAAACTTATATGAGAAAAAACTTGAAAGGAAAACTCATAATAAAGTTTGAGATCAATAGTATGATCTGTGGATCATATTTAGATAATCTCCCCAAAACCCGATGGGAAAATATGAGGAGAAACTATATGTCTTGAATATCATCCCTTTAAAAACCCTGATGGGAAAAATTAGATGATATCACATATATGATTGCTTTGAGAAGCATATTGCCTCATTAAAAACCTAGATATATATAAGAAAAACCTTGATAGAAAAACTTATTAGGAAAAGAGTACAATATATGTGTATATAATCGGAAGATTATATTTGGGAATTGATTACTCCCCCTGATGCTTGCAAGTCCCTAAGTCGTCTCATACCAATTCCAAAAACATATTTCTGGAATAATGAAGTTGGTAGAGATTTAGTGAATAAATCTGCAAGATTGTCACATGACTTAGTTTGCAATATATCAATTTCCCCATTTTTCTGTAATTCATGAGGATAAAATAATTTAGGAGCAATGTGCTTTGTGATATTGCTCTTTATATAACCTGCATCCATTTGTGCAATGCAAGCAGAATTATCTTCATAGATAATTGTTGGATTCGTGATCGATCCAATATCACATGACTATTGTATGTGATTAATCATTCTACGAAGCCATACGCATTCACGTGATGCTTCAAATAATGCAATTATTTCAGAATGATTTGTAGATGTGGCTACTAAAGTCTGTTTTGATGACTTCCAAGATATAGCTGTTCCACCATGTAAGAATACAAAACCAGTTTGAGACCTGGCATTATGTGGATCAGATAAATAGCCAGCATCTGTATATCCAACCATAGTCTTGTCTTGGTCAAATTTGTAAAATAGGCCAAGATCAATTGTACCTTGTAAATATCGGAAGATATTCTTAACTCCTGTCCAGTGACGTTTGGTTGGTGCTGCGCTATATCTAGCCAACAAATTAACCGCAAATGCAATATCAGGTCTTGTGCAATTTGCGACATACATAAGTGCTCCAATAGCACTTAGATAGGGACCTCTGGTCCTAGTATCTCTTCATCACCATCCTTTGGTCTAAATTGATCTTTATTGATATCAAGAGATCGAACGATCATAGGTGTTTTAGATGGATGAGATTTATCCATATTAAATTTCTGCAATATTTTCTGAATATATGCAGATTGATGAATTAATATCCCTGTAGGGAGATGCTCAAGCTGAAGACCTAAGCAAAATTTGGTTTGACCCAAATCTTTCATTTCAAATTCCGTCTTGAGATGGTTGCGTGCTTCATCTATATCTCGTGTATTTCCAATGATGTTGAGATCATCAACATACACAGATATGATACAAAATCCTGTTGATGATTTCTTGATGAATACACATGGGCAATCATCATTGTTGGAAAACCCCTTCTGTAGACGGCTAGCTATGGCGTTCTTGTAGGATGAGGCATGGGAGTTCAGAGGTCCAACTCCCACCAATCTCTTTTCATGGGGAAGGGTGGTAATTGGAAGGGAATTGTGCTTTGAGATGAAAACGAATCATCTCAACCATTCATCATGGCTTATGATACAATTTTCCACATCAATACCCATACACCAAACAGAGGATATGAATTTCCTACTCAACTCCCTCTCCTAGTTCCCTTCACAAATCAAACAAAGGATTGGGACTAAAAATCAAACTCCAAGTAAATTCTCCATCTTCCCACAACTGCGCCCTTCCTCCCCCACATCGTCGGTTGCGCCCTCCTCCCAGCATCCGGGCCATGCACGCCTCTCTCCCATTCTCTCCCTCCAGCGGTCGCGCCTCTTTCTCTCCGGCGGAGGAGCATAGGCCCCGCGCCGACGTCAAATTTATTCATAAAACCCCTCAAATTTATTCAAAATATGTTCCGCCGTCCATCGGCCTCTCTCACTGGAGATTTTTTTATAAAACCTGTAAACTTTGTCAAAATACGACCAAAGTCCATCAGCCTCTCTCATGCAACATTACAAAAAAACCATCTACCTTTCATAAAATTACAAACCCATCCTAACATTTTTTAAATACAAAGAAAAATAGGAAAATATGAATTAGCTTTTGTTTGCTTATATCCAATATAAAAGTGTTAAATCCGGGCAATACCTGTTCTATCCTTTTTAGGACATATCTATTCTACTCAGTAAAAATTAAAATGTGCATAAAATCATGTCAACTTTAAAGTGACTTGATGCTAGAATTTATTGCTCTAATAAAAACCATTCAAAGTTTGATGAATCAACTTGTAGTCCAAGTGCCTTGGTTCCTTTACCAAAAACCTTTTTATTTTGCCTCCAGAGGTTGACTGACTGGGTTAACAAAGCACTTAGAGCTCCAGAGGTTGACTGACTGGGTTAACAAAGCTCTAGTATATATAGGATTTCCTGCTCTTGTATGCTTCACACTGGAGTGGGCCGTACAAAAAGAAGAGCCCAACCAATACGAGACCTCCACGAGGCCCGCTCGGCCTCTCGGCGATCATTTCGTTTGATTCTATATATTTTGGTTGACTGACTGGGTTGTTAACAAAGCTCTTAGAGGTTGCAATAATGAGATTTAGAGTGTTTTGTTGTATGATTTAAATTATATAATATGCTTGGTTTGGGTCGACGGCACTGCACTAAATTGATGACAACCATGCAGAATTGTAAAATACTAGTGCTGGTTCTGAATCAGCGCAGTCAGTTTGGTGAGATTATCCTCTGTGACCAAGCTGTTAATTAATTTTGATTTGAATACAACGCGTGTGCATGAAACAATGCTTGTGTTATGCTGGGCACGAACACGACGATGGCGTGCGTGTGTGTATGGCAGGATTTGGATGGCCCTAAGCTGACGGCGTCCGTATCGTATCCGTATCCGTAATGTGGCCCGAGTCGGATCGAGGAATCAACACGACGAGGAGTATATCTATACACGCACGTACATGGATTCATTAATTATTGATGAAGCGGACCATAGAAAGACGGCTAGCTATGGCGTCGTCGACAGGGTGGGCCGACCTCCCGGCGGACCTGCTCGGCGGCGTCATCGCGCGCCTGCCGTTCCCCGGCGACCGCGCCGCCATCTGCGCCGCCTGCCGCGCATGGCGCTCCGCCGCGCGGCACCATGTCCGGCACCAGGCGCCATGGATCGTGCTCCCGGACTGCTCCGTCTGCACGACCGGCCGCGACGGCGCCTTCTTTGACAGGATCCCCGGTCTCCCCGGCGAGAACGTGACCTGCCTCGCCGCCGCCGGCGAGGGCTGGCTCGCGCTCGACCTCACCGACGACGCGTTCCGGCGCACCCCCAGCTGGGACATGTACTGCCCCGCCACGGGCACGTTCAGCGACGCCAGGCCCGACGTGAAGCACACGCACAGGTACATGCTGCACAACCCCTTCTCCGGCCAGACCGTGCCGCTGCCCGAGCTCGACGGCGTCGTCGGCCATGTCGCCGAGACGTTCGAGATCCGCAAGGTGCTGATGCGGTCAACTCCAGACGATGTCATTGCCGTCACGACCAACAACTGCAACTACAACATCATCCTGTGCCGCCCTGGGAAGGGCACGTTTGTGCTACCTGACTTCAGGGTCGCCGACGCCGCGTTCGTGGGGGACGTGCTGTATGGGATCACCACCGGCGAAGAACTCCTCGCCTTCCATCTCGGCGAGGACAGCGAGGATGGCAAGCCTAATGTTACTAGGGTTAAACGAGTCATCAAGAACCCCATGGCTGCTTACTACATTAAATATTCTTCCTGGAGATGGCCTCAGATAGTAGATGATGACAGTAGCGACGACGACGATGGCCGTGGCGACTACGATCACCAAGATTACTCTGACGGCGATGAGGTGGAAATCCAGGAGGACCAAGCTGAGTTTGACGACGATCCGGATATCCGCTTCATCAATGGCGACGGCATGGTGTCTGACAACGAGGGAAAAGTGTACCAAGACGACTGGGATCCGGAGGTGCCCTACGATGCCAAGGATGAGACATACATTGCCCGCTACCTGGTGAGCTGCGGGGATGAGCTGCTCCTTGTGAGGCACCAGAACGAATCACCTCTGGAAGGACCGTCCTACACTAGCAAGGTTGAGGTCTTCAGGGCGGATGTCAGCGTGGGCAGGTGGGTTCCTGTCACCGCCGATGACGGCGGGCTAGGCGAAGGCGAGGCGCTCTTCCTCAGCCGGTCATTCAGCAAGTCCACTCGCGCGCACGGCAGAGACGTTGAGGAGGGCTTGGTGTATTATGCATCAAATTATCTGGACGATGCGTTCGACACAAGGTCTGGGACTATTCGTAACATAGCGTTTAGGTGGCCATGGCAACGGCAGCTGGAGTATAAACGTTGGCTAACATGGCTTTTCCCTCCGGAGCTGGTGGTTTAAGGCATCAAAACAATCAACACAAAAAAAATTGATGTTTAATTATATATTCATCCATGTAATGGACAGTGGCCCTACGTCTATCTGTGCAAAAATAAATTGGATTTCAATTTAGTTTGCAGTTAGTTATTTAGAGTAGTGTGTACTTTTAAGTTTGTAACTAACCTGCCAAGTGCCAACTATCTCGATTTCTACAACGTCTCTGTAGTAGTTATACATCCAGCTCGTGATCTTCTTGATAGCCCCCTCCACCCTTTTCTTTGATTCACCATAGCAGTTGTACTAATCCTTGATGTGGACTTCAATAATAGATCTTGTAGTATATATGAACTATCAACAAAAAGGTGTGATTTGTATTACTAGAATGATAATTTTCACGATTTTGACAAATTTTAGAAAATATTATAAAATCATTGATTCTCTCCCCATATTAAAGTGAAATTGTGATTTTTGTATTTTTCTAACTTTATAATTTTGCCTTTTACTATTTGAAGTGAATGCTATCTTGCCATAGGTCTTTGTGTATTTGTCCATATTTTCATAGGTTACTATGGGTTTCCTAGTACCTTGGGTCTGAAACAACTGTGCTATAGACACATCTTTATGACAAAAATTTGCAGAACTTACCAATTCAGTTATTATAAATGTTTGGCATTATCACAGTAATTCTACCTAGAATGTACTCCCTCCGTATCGAAATACTTGTCGCCGTTGACTTTTTTTCAAACTTTGACCATTCGTCTTATTCAAAAAATTATTGTAAATATACAAAAAGATAAGTCAAACTTAAAATTCATTTGATGATAAAGTAGGTCATAAATAAAATAAAAGATATTTGTATAATTTTTTAAATAAGACGAATGGTCAAACGTTGCGAAAAAAGTCAACGGCGACAAATATTTCGATACCGAAATAAGATTCTATTTAGTGGATGGAACATGAAGAATATTTTTGAGATGGAAGAGAGTGAATTTGCCCGCACTCCTCCACCGGCTCCTCACGTGTCAACCGCTCCTAGATAAGATTCTATTTAGTGGATGGAACATGAAGAAAATTTTTGAGATGGAAGAGAGTGAATTTGCCCAAGAGTTGTGTGTCTCATTTGGAGACCCCTCCCTCTTATTTATAGGCTCCAACACCAGCAGCATCTCGAGCGAATATTCCTTGGAACACCTTAGAACAGACCTTGGGAGAGCACCAGGAGCTGACACGTGAAAGCAGCAGATGAGAGGAGCCAGAGGCGGTTCGGCCGATCCTGTGGTTCGGCCGACCCCTCCTTGGCCTCCCTCGGATTGTGCTTCTTCAGGGTGGCTGACAGGTGGTCCCAAGTGTGTACACTGAGTTGAGGCGGTTTGGTCCCTGGTGGGCCCCTCAATCCATGTGATGCACACGTGACGGCGTCTGATTCGTAGAGAGGTTGTCACTTGGATCCATGAGGTGGAGTCTCCTTCATTTTCTTTTATTTATGCAGCAAAACACCTACAACCAAATATTCTCCAAGGACATGTGGAATTACATTATTCGAAGGGAAATATGCGTGTTAGCATTGCAAATCCTTCACTTTAGTAGAGAATGTTGGCGGTTATTTTGGCACTTAACAGCCGCCAACAGTTTGTCCCTATCATGATATGGTTGAGCTGTGCTCAAGTTCTTGCTCTCTTATAATGGCTTATATGCTTGTGAAGTCCTATACCCTAGCATTGATAGCATAGAATTGAGTACCCTCATGCATGTTAGACTTTGCTCTAGTTCAATTAGATTATGGTTTCATGCTTTATATGCCTTTCATGAGCTATGCCTTGGTTTGGGTTCTCCGGCTATCCTTATAGCCTCATTGATCAATAGCTCGAGGTGGTCAATGTGTCGTGAACAATGCAAGCATGGTGCTTGGGTTGAAATCATCGAGAGATTATGAGCGTTCCCCACGGTTTGGCCGGGGTAGGCCGCGGGTGGTGATTGCCCCGTTGGACCCTCTAAAACCCCCCACGTTCGGGTTCGTTGTAAGAGTTCTGAAATGAGTAACAACCTGGTTGTGCGTAAGCAATGAGGGAGGTTATCTCCCCCTTCTAGGGTGCATAACTCAGTTTGTATATTTGAGTGGATCCGTAGTTCTAGATTGACCTGTGTCATATATAGAAAGTACATAATAACCTAGATGCTAACTCTTAGTCCTTCTCCCTAGCCTATATGACCTTGAGTTGATCCTTTGTGTGTGTCACACTACCACCATATCTATCTATCTTGTTTCCCCCTCCTAGTGTGACTCTATCCATGCTCTGCTATATTCATGATTCGCAATAGTATTCTTCAGCCATCCCGCCTTCCTTTGGAAAATACGATACCCTTGGGAATACTCATGGGTGAAGTGCTACAATGGTATATCCGTGCGCTTGCGGATTCATTCGCAATTGTTAGATTACCATACGGTATTCCTAGTGGCGCTACTAAGAAATTAGTAGTGACGTTAAGAAACGCCAACAAGTAGGAACTGGAGATTCCTGCATGATTTGATCTGTAGACGATCTCCAAGCGATGCAAGACCAACCCACCCAATAAATGGCCGATTATGGGCATCTAATTGATCAAAAATCAATCTATATTTTATCTTTTACCTTTATCTTTTTACCCTACTTTCCAACCCCATTTGTTGTTCTTGTCAAGTCTACACGGCATGGGAGGTGCCCTAGGTGGCTTGCCAACCCTAGGATAGACGTCCCTCTGAGGGGTTCCTCCTGGGCAGGCGTTCGTTGGACCTTCGTTGGAGATCCGGTGAAACCGGTATAACGGGTTTCCAAAACCAATCCGGCCGATTTTTGCTAGGGCGTTGCGAGGAGCTCTTCTTGAGGTGCATGATTTAGGGTGCGTTTGGTTGGGAGACAAGCTGGGATGGGATGATCCCGTCTGGTGTTTGTTTGAAGGGATTGGAAATGGCAGATGGATGACAAAGTTAACACCGTGAGATGCAATTATTAGTTGGACCCACATGTCATATGTGGAGGCCACCTTCATCCTCTCTTTTTTTCTCCCCTGACTTATCTTCTCCTTCGCTCTCTATGCCATCCTCCTCACGGTCTCCCTCTGGCCAGCGCTCCCCATGGCTGGAGCTCGCCCGGCCGGTCGCGCCAGGCTGCGGCGGAGCTCTGGAGCTCCCCCGGCCAGCCGCGGTGGAGCTCGAGCTCCCCCGGCCGACCGCGTAGGACAGCAGCGGGGGCTGGAGCTTGCTCGGCCGCCCGCGGCGGAGCTCGAGCTCTGGAGTTCCCCTGACCGGTCGTGTCTGCCTGCGGCGGAGCTCGAGCCCGCCGACCATGGAGCAAGCTGCCGACAGGCTGCCGCCTCCACTGGCGCGGCTACTCTCGCCGCAGCCCCGACAGTCGCCGCCTCCCGCCGGCGCGACTCCTCCCCGCGCCGCTAGCCTCATGTCGGCGCCTCTTCCCTGTGCCCCCAGACCGCTTCCCGCCGGCACGACTCCTAGCCCCCCTGACCCCGCCCGGCCTTGGTCCTTGACCCTACTCTTCCACCGGGAGCAGACGGAGAACGACGACGTAGAAAGGGGACGAGCCCGTCCGCTCGATTTTGGCGGATGGGGCCGTCCCAGATCTCTTGCGAATATTCGCCCTAGAGGGATGACCCTGTCTCTCTTTTGCATAACCAAACACCTCTAAAAAAACGGACCATCGCGTGTCCCGTCCCATCCTTGCATCCAAACACATGCTTAGCGTTCGGTGTTTGGTGTGCCGCACCTTTCGATGTCAATAGTAGGAGGGTTTGTTTATGATGACCGATGAATAAATTATTAACTAGTAACAAGGATGGCACACCAAACACCGAGCGCTAAGCATGTGTTTGTTTATTACGGTCCTCAGAAGCCACTGTGCAATTAGGGTTAAAAATTTACTGGTGCGTGTTTATTACATCCCTAGCTAACATTAGGTGCATACATATCCAATACATATATAGTAGAATGATAATAATAAGTGTATCTATATCGCTGGGAGGATTGGTGGCCTCCCAGCGCATGTAGTATGTAGCAAAAAAAATTGTTGTCCTTTTTTGTTTTATTTTTTAGTTTTCTTTTTTAGGCACTATTTCAATTTTGTCTCAAAAAAATAAGTACAAGTATATCACTAAAAGATTTTTTACATACGAGCAGTATTTTGATTTTGTGTCTAGAAAAATAAGTATAGTTGTATATATATCGCTGGGAGGTTTGGCGCCTCCCAGCGACTTGGCCGCTGTAGCAAATTTTTTTCTTTTTCTTTTTATTTCTTTTTTCTTTTTTTACATTTTGTCTCTAGAAAAATAAGTAGATCTAGGGTACTAAAAGATTTTTTTTCCATACGAACACTATTTTGATTTTGTCTCTAGAAAAAATAAGTACTCTATGTCACTAAAACAAGGTGTGACCATCTAGAGTCGATGCATCCTCACTTCCCATATGGTTCCAGACTTTCAACATTGAGCTTTGCATATGAGCGTCGTGTGTGTTGGTCTTCAAAAGAAATAGGTACATCCGTGTCGCAGAAAGAAAGCGAACGCACTAAGAGTCGATGCATCCTCACTTGCCGCGTTGTTCCAGGCTTCTAGCGTTGCACTATTACGCAATTGCTCGGTCGTCACGTATTTATATTTTGTATTGTTGGCAAATAAAATCGTGGCGCCCCTTGTGCATTATAGAGTCGTCGTTGCCTCCACACGAAGTTGAGAACATGACACAAATATTGCGCTATCTCTCAGCTACTCACCAATTTCTCCCTCACGTGCCAATTCGCCTTCTCTATCCTCCGCTCAAATCCCTGCTCGGAGCAGAGGTAGTGCCATTGCCTTGGAAGGAGGCATCACCCGCGTGGTCATCAACTTCATGTGTGAAGCCTACTGCAACCGTTTTTGGGAGGATGCGTTTGGTAGACCGTAGTTCCTCATTTTAGGTTGTCCTCTCTGTTCTCTTTGTCGCGGGCTAGCAGGCCATCAATGTCACAATGCGTCGTTCTGGTCCTCAATTCCTAGAAACTCTAGCGTAGAGATACGAAAAGGCCCTCATAGGTGCGCACTTTGTATCAACACCGCCACACTCTCTATGGTCGAGAGCATTTGTCTTGCCACCATCTCAACTTGCTGAGGGGTCACGCGCAGAATGAACCATCACTATACATGATCGCTACTCCGTGCCTACCTTCTATGCACATTACCTACTACATTCAGTAGCCTCAGGTTCTTTCATATATGTTGCACCTGTTCACCAAAACTAAATAATATAGAGAATCCAGAACCACACATTGTAATGACAAGTGATTATATATATGTAAACCATAACAGGCGCGGCGTTAGCGCGCAGTCTTTCCTAGTATCTATATCACTGGGAGGATTGGTGGCCTCCCAGCGCATGTGGTACTGTAGCAACAACAATTTATGTGTTTTGTTTTTTTGTTTTCTTTTTTTCATAGGCACTATTTCAATTTTGTCTCAAAAAATAAGTACATCTATATCACTAAAAGTTTTTTTTACATACGAGCAGTATTTTGATTTTGTGTCTAGAAAAAAATAAGTACATCTATGTCACTAAAAGAAATTGTGCCCACCTAGAATCAGTGCATCCTCACTTGCCACGTGGTTTCAGACTTTCAACGTTGCGCTTTGCATATGAGCGTCACGCGTGCTGGTATCTCGGCATTGTCTTCAGAAGAAATAGGTACATCCACGTCGCCGGAAGAAAGCGAGCCCACTGAGAGTCGGTGCGCTCTCACTTGCCACGTTGTTCCATTAAATCGTGGTGCCCCTTGCACATTAGAGAGTCATCATTGCCTCCCCACGAAGTTGAGAACAAGACACAAACACTGCCCTCATCAGCCACTCACCCAATTTCTCCCTCACGTGTCAACTCGCCTTCTCTATCCTCTATTCGAGCCCCTGCTCAGATCAGAGGTGGTGCCGCTGCTGTGAAAGGAGACACCACGCTCCTCGTGCTCATCAACTTCACGTGTGAAGCCCGCTAACACCGTTTTTGGGGAGGATGCGTTCGCTAGACCGTACTTCCACCTCTCAGGTTGTCCTCTCTGTTCTATTTGTTGTCGCCGGCTAGCAGGCCACCAATGTCACAACGTGTCGCTTTGGTCTTCAATTTCTAAAAACTCTAGCGCAACAATAGAAGAAGGCCTTCATAGGTGTGCACTTTGTGTCAACACGACCACACTCTATGGTCGACAACATCTGTGTTGCCGCCATCAAAACTTGCCGAGGGGTCATACCAGAATGAACCATCATTATCTATGATTGTTGTTCTATGCCTAAATTCTGTGCACATTATCTACTACATTCAGTGGCATGAGGTTCTTTCGTGTATGTTACAGCTGATCACCAAAATTAAATAATATAGAGAACCATAGTATCCCCTCCGTTCCAAAATATAAGTCATTCCAACTTTCTTGGAGAGTCAAACTATTTTAACTTTGACCAAAATTATACCGCATAGCTATATTATGAAAATATATCTAATGAAAAACCTAACGATACTTATTTGATATCATAAATGTTAGTACTTTATTGTATAAATTTAGTCAAAGTTGAGAAAGTTTGACTCTCCAAAAAAATTGGAATGACTTATATTTTAAAACAGAGGAAGTAATCACAAGTGATTATTATATATGTAATCTATAACAGACACGGCGTTAGCGCACAATCCTTCCTAGTTATATATATATACCCGTCTCTTACATGCGCGAGGGAGAGGACAGAAAGAGGGAGACAACGGCAGGTGGGAGGGCATTGCAATTGCAACTTGCAAGCTCCTTTTCGCCTAAATAAACTAGTTAGGTTTGGCTAGCTGATGATATAGTAAGCTTGAGGGGGTGTTTAGTTCCACCATTTTTTTTCATAAATGTCATATCAAAGAAAATTTATATAGACAAAAAATAACTCATTACAGGGATGGAGTGAAATTTGCGAGACGAATGTAATGATCCTACTTAATCCATGATTTGCAACAATAATGTTACATAACCATCCACTAATCATGTGTTGGGGATCGACGAAACGTGACCCACTCCCAAGCCCCTCCGGAAGTTCCCGGAGCCCAGAGACCGCCCCGAGCCGCGAGACGGGGCAGACGGCAGGGGGACTGGGGCGGTCACGCAACGAAAGGCGGAGCCCCCGGCGGAGGCTCTGCGGTTACTAACCTTGTCCTGCCTTTTAGGGACCGGAGCCCTGTGGCAACTGCAACGCACAGAAGGCGAAGCCCCCACGGCGGCTCCGCAAGAACCTATCTCCTCTTGTGCCTCAGGAGTCGAAACCCTAGGGCGATTGCAACGCGCGGATGGCAGAGCCCCCTCAGCAGCTCCGCAGGGATTGGGCGGCGAGTGATCTCGGAGTCGCCCAGAGGGACCTCCAGGACACAAGAACCGAAGCCCCGGCGTGCAGGCTAGCGCGAACCCTGACAGGGCAGCTAGAAGACTTCGGAGCCGGCCGGCTGGAGACGTAAGCGAGACGGCACCGGAGGCGGCTTTTCGGGAAGGCACCTTGGGTAGTCTAGCCGGGCACGACAACTCTGTAGGAATCCAAGTCGGATTAGTCGGGATAGTTGAGCCCGAGGGCGAATGTACAAAAATGGGCCTGCGTGCCCTAGATGTTGTAATGTGGCCCAAGGGCAAGATCGTCCCATAGAATTCGAAGAGAGGGGTATAAAAGGCGCCCCTCCCCCGCTTGTAAAGGGGTTGGCATTTTGGATGAATACAAGGGTCGTTGGTCCCTAAGTTTTGTCTATTGCTTTTCATTGTGTTTGGACTCGAGGGACCCACGTGGAACCCTAGACCCAACATCATGGATTAATTACTCTCATTAATTAGATTGATATCACGGTTTTCAAGCAAGATCTATAATAAATTTTATTATTAATCTACATTTAATACTTTTAAATGATAAGATTCAACGCAAAAAAATTCACATTCCAACTAAATACCGCCGAGACTTAGCTAGAAATTAACTTACCTAGTTTCGTCTGGTCTTTATTACTCTTTTGCTAGGCTTTGTGTGTTTATGTTTGGAGTAGATCGACGACCTCTTTCAAATTTGCTTGCGTGTTGTACCACTCGGAGAGGACAAAGGCGTGACGTGATGGATGACAAGTTGACACGACTACGCTGGTATCGTATGTACGTAGATACGATACAAACTGTGGCCTGGCTATCGTGACGTCATCTTTCCTCTTTTATCTATTCCCCAAGAGGCCAAGAGGCCAAGGCATCAGAAGACGCACTCCTCTTTTCCTCGTCCTCGATTCCCATGGGTCGCCGCCGCTGTGGAGGTGGAGTTCCCCAGCCTATGGATCGGAGGAGGTTGTCGCTCAGCCCCCCTGAAGGTACGGTTCTCCCACGCGCGCGCGCGCGCTCTCTCTCTCTCTCTCTCTCGTTGCATGCAGTTTGTCAATCCTAGCTGATCGAGGTCCTTGCATATTGACATACCAGATCTGTTTGCCTCACGAGGTGAGAATAAGTGAGGTCCATGGAAGAAAATTAGTCGATCCGATCCCTAGCCTAGCTAGCGTGTGCATGCATGGTTCCCAGCCAGCTAGGGCACCATCCGTCTTCCTTGTCAGAGCCCATGGATCCGGGGCGCATGGCGGCCGGCCGGCTGGCCGGGCAGACTGTTTAACTTCTGCCATATATGGTTGGTCCGTCTTGAAGGTGGCCGGCTGGCCGCCGTCGGTTAGTGGACATAGCATCTGTGGCCACACGCGCTCAGATCCGGATGTGGTGCCGACGAACCAAGGCTTGGCCGTACCAATCAATCCCCCCACGGTGTACTGCCATAGTAATTTTTCATTGTGCAACAGTCGGGTTGTTTGGAATCCCTCTGCCCACCTGTTAGGAATCGCTCTGCTTCAATCTCTCGTTTAGTCGCTTTATATTTTTTGTTGGTTTTGGATGGCAGATCCGTTCTTGCCTGTACACCTCATGAAAAGCAATTGCTATTTACTACCTCTCAAGTTTAGATAAAAAAGTGGGAAAATACGTTTTATTCTTCTCAGCAACAGAAAAGCATTGTATGACTTCATTGATCTTTTCAATGAGTAACTGGTTTGTGCTAAAAGTTGAGCTTCAAGATTACAATGGGATTCAAAAGTTAGTTTGGATTCAAATATATATAGGTCCAGTTACAATCCTTCAAAAGGAAAATAACAGTTATATTTACACTTCCTAGACTAATGACCTCCTTGTTTCTGCATTATATTAGTCATTTATTTCACATTGTTAGAATGGACACTGCTAGGTGCATCTCAACCAGGTCAAAATGCATCATCCAAGCAGTTATCAACCACTGACACGCCAATTATTGGGTGCAGTTTTTACTCACTTGCAAAACTATTTATAAAGTGAATGTTTTTCCTACCTATTTGTTTATTATCTACTAGCAAAAATGGCCGTGCGTTGCTATGGGCAAAGGTTAAATGGATACAAGCAAGTTTTCTACTACAGAACGTCTTATGTATTTTTGTTATAAACAATTCATCCCATTTTATGGTTCATGATCCTTGCTACATTAAAATATATAAAATTACACTATTTGGACAATTCATCTTCCACATATCATTTGTCAGTTTTTTGGATCTTTTTTCCTCTCAATTTTTTTATCATTGTGCTGAAATTATCTCTATATTTTTTCCTTCAGTTAAAACCACGATTCATCATTACAAATAATTATATTCAGTTATATGCAAACTCTTATCTTGGTTGTGGGGGTATAATAGCATAATGTATCATGTGAATATGACTGGAGATCATAAATCATTTTTTGATAACTAAAATACTCAAAATTAGTGTGTGGAAATCATAAATCATTTTTTTGTTAACTAAAACACTAAATATTGGTATCTGATATGAAATATCTAAACAACAATCATGTGCCATTTAGATACTGATCAGGATCACTCCGGACATACTTTACCTGGTCAATTACCAAAATCTCAGTAGTCCATTGCCTGTCAAAATTACGCGCCTAACTGATTCATTGATGTATCAATTACCAAAATCTCATAGTCCATTGCCTGTCAAAATTACGCACCTAATCATGCAGATGGCAGTACAAGTGTACAGCCACAAGACAAGGCACTACTACCTGGCTGCGGTGTTGGCAGGATGTGACTTTGCTCACAACTCAAGCATACAACTTGCCTGATAAATTGACTTCAGCATTAACTATTGTACCTAAATTATCATCTGCAATCCTATGTTTCTTCATTATCACATCTATGATGCCATTCCACTCATGAATGGGGTAAATTTAGGCTGCATGCATGTGGAAAGAGAACCCCATGACAGATCTGTTATTAACATTACATAACCACCGTTCTTATTTTATTACCATTCTAAGAAATCTTGTACTTCCCTGGATAAAAATATTCTAGTGTGTTCATTAATCAAAAGGGAACCTTAGCTCAGTTGGTGCGACTTCAGCATGTAGAGATTGGGGTAAAGGGTTCGAATCCCCCCTCAGCACCCTGTTTGGGATTTTATGTACACTAGTTCGGTTCTGGTTGATGGAATTGATGCCTAATCGTGTATATGATGCATGCAGAAGCTCCAAGACTACAGCATTATTGGTTCAAAGCAATTTAGATTTCAGGATGCTGCAATTGAGTTGAAAGGGAAACATTTGGGTTGCTTGACTTGGTACTTGGTAGAAAAAGTCAACTTATATGCATGGGTAGTTTGAAATCGTAAACTGTTTACTGCAATTCACGTTGTGAGGATTACATGTTGCTGGATATTTGGAAAATGCAATACTTGGTTTGTACAGTTGGTCTGAAACTCTGAACCCCCCATCGAAATTGTTTTGCCTCATTTTCACTTCGGTTTGAATGTATTAATGTAGAGCTGTATAACTGTTTTTCTTTCTCCAACAGTTAAATAAACAGATTTCTCACTAACAAATTGCATATCAACTGAAACAGCCATTGTGTATGCATAGCTACTGAAACATCCATGGGTGTTGTGGTTTTATGTGAAATCAGTACATTGAATTTAACATATTGCGGGTTGGGAACTCAGCCCATGGTTTTGATGAGAGATACTTGGGTAGGTTTTAAGAGATACTGTTGTCATGTGTGATTTGAATGTTGTTCAGCACATTCAGGTGGAGCATTTTCTTCCCTGTTTTGATAATTATATTGCAGTTCACCTAGGGTGTTGATACCTTTATAAAGATGAAATTGGTGCAGGATAAAGCTGATGCATCAATATGTTTTGATTTTAAAGTAACATGTTCTAGACTTTTGGTATCACAAACTTATCGGTTTTTTATTCCCCCAAGAAAAAAAACACAGGGCTTGTTTTGTTCCATACTGTACCAGATCTGGCAGGAGCAGTACGAACAGAATGGGCTGTATCTCCTTCCCAGTCATCCTCAACCGTGCCTTGTGTTAATTGATTCCATGAGAAGAGTCATCTCATCCTTGATGAGCCATGTAGCACCCCCACTGTTCGATAGAATGTAATACTAGGGACTTGGTGGAATGTGTTTTTTCGGAACCAAACAATTGAGAGTGTACCCGATGCACCGGAGCCGTGTGACCAACCCAAGCATACCACGAACAATGATGTGTCTGCCAAACTACTTCAAAAAGGAAAACACGAGCAAAACCAGCAAGTAGTTGCTTTGGACTGTGATTTCGTAAGTGAATTGCTTTAACACCTCTTTCAATCAAAGTTTTGGCAGACTAAACTCATCGGTTTACTCTCTTTGGTAATGTTGTGGTTTTGAGAAGTGCAGAGTTGTCGTCACTTCTCTTTATTTTTCAATTCTAATAATATGAAAATTTTTAAGTTTTTGTGTCTGGTAATTCTTCTTTTCTTTGTTTGACAGAATATGGAATAATCTAAGTTATGCAACTTTTCCTTCAAAAATTGAAATAATCCTAAGGTACGACGTGTGGTTTAGCATATTGTTTGTCTTTTCTTTTACTGCAATTGTGTTGTGTGTGTTTTTGTGAAGGATTGCAAGAGAAAACATTATTTCCCTGCCCCAGATTAGAAATTCTGAATGCCCCTTTTTATCCACCACCAGAAGCATTAGAGAATGATCTCTTCTATATTGTTATTATTTGTGTTGATCCAAGCATTGCTTTTGGTGGCTGATAAAATAGTGTGCTCTGTGGAACAGATGAACACTTCTATAGAAATACTGTGGCACTTTATCTATCATAGGGCCTTAGTATATTTGAATTTTTTGTTGTAAGATATAGTGTAGTCCAAGCTTTTTTTTCGAAAACGCATGAGAACTGGGCTTCTTTGTATTATAGAGAAGAAAAAAGGTCCCAAACGCCCCCATCCATCTCTGATATGGGGACCAAATATGAAGTGGTTTTAACAGTTTACAAAAAACTAACTAAAGAAAAAGGAAATACAAACTTGACCAATACCTTGACCTAGCCTTTTAGAGCACGCCTGCTAAGCCCAGGCCGTGTAGCTTCTAAGCACCAGCCAGACACCAGAGACTATGCTCATCCTTAAGCTCTCTCATGATAGCATTGGCTGACGGGGTAGCTCCTTCAAATACACAAGCATTCCTGGTTAGGCACATAATTTCTTGATAACCTTTCTCCACCAGCCAGCAAAACTTCGTTCCCTCTGCTTAGGCACTTTTCCCAGGTTCAGCAGCCGAAGTAAGTTGAACCAGAGCTCTCTGGCCACCACACAAGAAGCTAATAAATGTTGTACTGTATCTTCCTCTTGATCACATAATGGGCATTTTTCTGGATGGGGCAGACCTCTTTTTGCCAGCCTATCAGCAGTCCAACATCTATTACGGATTGCTAACCATAGGAAAACTTTGCATTTATTCGGTGCCCAGGACTTCCAAACCTATTTCCATGGTTCAAAGGTTACTGAACCATAGAAATAAGCTCTATATGCAGATTTAGAGGAATAGCAACCTCCTGCTTCCAATTTCCAAATATGCTTATCTTCTTGGTCAGATAGTTCAAATGTAGTCCAAGTGTTATAATGCAATACATTTAACTGAATTTTATCTTGAACTCTGAATCTACATCCAAACTTAATGCAATACCATTAATTTGAATTTTGGTTTGGGCTCTGAATCTACATCCAAACAGGGTGTAACAGCTATTATGGTTGGCATCTCATTATTCCTGGTTTTTTGAGTGTTGTACACGCTCTCTTCAAAGCTAGGATTCAGCATCTGTTGGAACAAACATCTATTCTGCATGTGTAGAGACATACTCAAGATGGATTAAAATGGAACAATGGTTGTACATTTGCTCTTCATATCCACATATATATTTATTTATGTCCTGATGGTCCAGGTAAGGTCATAATCTTTATGAAAATGTGCAAAAGAAACCGGTTGTCGGTCTCCAATGGTGTGCAAGTTATCCCTTACTGATATTTGTTAGCTGGTTATGTGTTTTTAGTGGTTTTTCAGTAACCTTCTTGGTATGTTTGTCTCATGTGATCCATTGTTAGGTTTTGTGAAATTTGATGCTTCTTTATGCCTTATTATGGTTGGGTGTTTTGGGTGCAATCAACCATGGAAGGGGTTCTGTTTCTGCCAATCCTATTTTGTTTTTCTGCATCCGAAATAAAATTTTCTATGCATGGACCTTAGAAAGTCTTTCTCAGCATTTGGACATGGCAACGGTAGGCTGTCCTACCACAGCTCATAGCTTTGTATAATGTATTTTTATAAAATAATAGGGTATCCTACCGCAGCTCATACCTAATCATATTAATGTTGCCTATCTCCTATATATGTTATTAGAGATTGGCACTCTGATGCTTATGGAAAATTAGATCAAGGAAAGAATCATAATTTTTCAATGTTACAACTCAGTGTTGTTTCACTTGATGAAAAGTTCTGGATGAAAATGTCACAAGATCCAGTTTTTTTCCAACTCAGCGTTGTTTCTCCTTTATTTTTGCAATCTCACTTTTCATATTGGAATCAGTAAAAAGCATTGTTTTTCTTGTGTATATTGATTACAATTAATCACCATCTCTAGTTTAGTGTAGGCAAAGCTGTGCAGGTATTTATAAAAATGGTGAGACCATGCCCTTGGCTTTCTTTAGCCAGGCTTTTAGAAATACGCATTCCATGAAGTAGAAAACATGATTGGCCTTGGTTTAAGAAATGTTACTAAACTGAGTCTAATGATGATATGTTAGATTCTGACTGAAAATATTTATGTGATGCTCTTTTGCAGATGTGATTACGTGAATAGCAAACTGGAGCACCATCTCTACGACCAAACCGCCTCCCTCCAAACTTAAACTTTTCCCACTCCACTTCGCATGATCCATCCATTCCTCCTTCCCAAATCCCTAGAGAGACCAAGCTGCTGAGCTGAGCTGCAGGCAGGAAAGAATGCACTACACTACACTGTATATCACTGCATCCATACCGGACGCTACACTGACAAGCAAATAAATGGATGCATCAAATACATACATACTCCTCACTAAGCCATACATACATACTCCTCACTAAGCCATACATACATACTCCTCACTAAACCACAGCCATTGTTCAAGCACAGAAGGGCAAACCACAACAAGAAGCTCATACAACATTCCAGTCACAGAATGGGCAAGAATTCCAGTCTTGTGCAACAAAAACAGGCCAACCACAGAAGGGGCAACAATTCCAGTCTTGTGCAACAAAAACAGGCCAACCACAGAAGGGGCAACAATTCCAGTCTTGTGCAACAAAAACATGCCAACCACAGAAGGGGCAACAATTTCAGTCTTGTGCAACAAAAACAGGCCAACCACAGAAGGGGCAACCAATCCGTTTGCATCGCCAATGAGGGCACTGCATGCCAACAGCAGCACCAATCATTAGACATCCTCCCCATCACATTCCATTGCTTTCATTCACAGAACAAGGGACAACAGCAGCACCAATCATTAGCCACCTTCCCCATCACACATCACATTCCATTCCTGTCATTCACAGAACAATAACCAGGTGCTGCATTCAAGCACGCATACACACTAGATAGATAGCCAAGATGCAACAGATCAGTGACCCAAGGAACTGGAATTCAGGGACATCAACCGTTCAGGTATCAGCACTCAGTGACCAAAACTGCATGCAGCAAGAAGAAGAAAAGCTAGAATAGATATGCAGCAATTATTTCATATTCGGGCCAAAATGCCATGTCTTGCAGGTCAGAAACCAACTGAATGTGAATACAAAGCTCACATGAGTTCAAATAAATAGAGCGATTAACCAGCAAAATCTCAGACCATTCTAAATAAATATAGATAGACCGATACGTAATCTCAACCAACAACCAATAGAAGAATTGTGTCTGTTATCCCGATCTCGATCAACGCCGCCGCCTCCTCCGCCCACCACCCTGCGCCGCGGCCGCCTGGCGTCGCTGGGCCTCGCGATCCTGGATCATCTTCTGGCGGTTGACCTGTATCAGCTTGCACTCCTTGTGCTTGTTCACCCACTTCTGGGGGTACAGATTTTCCTTCATCGTACAGGTCTGAGACTATTTGCAACGGTGTCCCCTAAATATCATTCTCTAAAGGAATATTTCAACCCTTCTCTAAAAAATTTCATCCCCTAAATATCATCATGCTGCAATGGTACCCTCTATTTTCCTCCTCTATTCTTTTTTTTTTGCTGGTCCCACATGTCATAACCTTATCTTCTTCCCTCCTCCCCCCTTCTTCCTCCCAATCTTCTCCCTTCTCTCCCGAGCACCGTTCCCCTGCCCGACCTTGCTCCCCCAAGTCACGGCCACGGGGGGAGCCGAGCTCGCGCCGGCGGCGGAGCTCCGGCAGTCCGGCCCGGCTCCTTGTGCGTGCGGACGGTGGGGCAGCGAGGAAGCTCGAGCGGAGCTCCAGGCGGGCGCGAGGCCACCGGGGGGGCGCCGACGGCGGAGCTCCGGGCGGCTCCATGTGCGCAAGCGGGGTGGGGCGGCGAGGAAGCTCGGGCGGAGCTTCGGACGGGCGCGGGGGCCGCCGGGGGCGTGGCGGCAGCGGAGCTCCAGCCGGCTCCTTGTGCGCGCGTGGGGTAGGGCGGCGAGAAAGCTCGGGCGGAGCTCCGGGCGGGCGCGGGGCCGCCGGGGGCGCGGCGGCAGCGGAGCTCCGGCCGGCTCCTTGTGCGCGCGCGGGGTGGGGCGGCGAGGGGCGCGCAGGGAGCACGGAGGGCATGGGAGAGCGGCGGCGCCGGAGGGCAGGGGAGCGCGGCGCGCTGGAGGGGAAGGGGTGGGGAGGAGCGGAGAAGAAGATCCAGGAGCAGAGGGGAGCCTGCATATTTAGGGGATGGTGGAGAGTCCCCTCAATTTAGGGAAGGCTATAGAGGACACTGCTGCAGAGAGTTTTTTGAGCAAAACCTTTATATTTAGGGGTTCAGGAGGCTACAGGGGGACACCGTTGCAAATAGTCTGACACTTGAATAGCACCTTCTCGTTACCATCGACGACCACGGGGCGCGCGGCACCTCCCCCCATGAGCGCCTCGACCAGCGCTGCCTGGTCAGCGACGGGCCGCTCCGCCCCCAGCGCCTCCAGCTGCCTGAGCGGCTCCGTGGATGAGAGGAGCGTCAGTGCTGGGCTGGGAAAGCCTCTATGGGCCGTTAAAAGGCCCAGTTGAAGTCTCCGTGCTATTCCTCCAAAAAAAAAAACCCTCAAAACTCCCTCCCTCCCGCCTTCCTTCCCGCCCTCCGCTTCAAACAGCGGCCAGGAACCTTTTGGCTGCCAACCCGTGGACTGCTCGCCGGAGAAGGCCGCGGAGGAGGACGGGATGCCGATCGAGATGCCCCGGGGGCTGCCGTTCGCGGTGGACACGTGGACGCCGGCGTCGGCAGTGAAGCGCCACCGCTTCCTCACCCACGCCCACCGCGACCACCTCGCCGGCATCGCCGCCACCTCCGCCGTCTCCGCCTCCTCCCGCGTCTACGCCTCCCGCCTCACCGTCCTCATCGCCCTCCGCATCTTCCCGCAGCTCGACCGCGCCGCGTTCGTCGAGCTGGAGGCGGGCGACCCGCCGCGGCGCGTCCCCGATCCCGACGGCGACTTCACCGTCACCGCCTTCGACGCCAACCACTGCCCAGGTCCGCGCGCCCCTCTCCTCCTGACCTCCTCCTTGCTTCTCCCCGATTCGGATGGTGCTGACCCCGTCCGATCTGCAGGCGCGGTGATGTTCCTGTTCGAGGGCCCCTTCGGCGCCGTCCTCCACACCGGCGACTGCCGCCTCACGCCGGAGTGCCTGAGCGCCATGATGCCCCTCCTCGCCCGCCGCATCGACTACCTCTTCCTCGACTGCACCTTCGCGCGATGCCCCCTGCAGTTCCCCACAAAGGAGGACTCCATCCGTCAGGTGAGCGCACCTGATTCCCCACATCCATCCGAATTCAGCAAATGGTCTGAATTCTCGCCCAATCGCTGTAATTTCTGAACCCATCGCTGTATCTTTATGATGATTCCAGGTGATCAATTGCATCTGGAAGCACCCGAACGCGCCGGTGTACCTGGTGTGTGACATGCTGGGGCAGGAGGACGTCCTCATCGAGGTGTCCAAGGCGTTCGGGTCCAAGATATACGTCGACAGAGACAGGAATTCAGACTGCCACGACACGCTCACCCGCGTCGCACCGGAGATCCTCGCCGCCGATGACGCAGCAACCACCTGCCGATTCCAGGTGATCCCGTTCCCGCGGCTGTCAGACCGGGCCACGGAGATCCTCGCGCTGGCACGGGCCAAGCAGCAGCCGGAGCCCCTCATCATCAGGCCGTCCTCGCAGTGGTACGCCTACTATGAGGCACCGGAGAGTTCGACGGAGCGGAAACCGCTGCTGACGGAGCCGATGCGGGATGAGTTTGGGGTCTGGCATGTCTGCCTGTCGATGCACTCGTCCCGGGAAGAGCTGGAGCAGGCGCTGGGGATCCTCAAGCCCAAATGGGTTGTCTCGACGACGCCCCCCTGTATGGCAGTGGATCTGAGCTATGTCAGGAAGCATTGCGCTCTGTCCCGGTTTGGTCCTGATGATCCCATCTGGAAATTGCTTGGGTTATCTGACGGGATGTCTACTATTACCTGCTCAACACAGGCAGTGCTGACGGTGGAAGCTGTTAGGGAAAGTGAGGAACAGTTCAGTTCTTGTACTGATGTGTGTGGCTCTGATGATGACAGTCAGGTAGAGGCTGCAGAACCGACACTGGTTGGTTATGATATCAGAATTGAGCCGCCGGTGACGCTATTCGGAAGTGCAAGGTTTGGACTAGTGATACACGAATCTGAACTGTGGAAACATGAGGATGAAAGTGTTAAGATGACTGATGATGTTGAACTTGAAGCCAAGGACTCTGGTACTGAAACTGGGCGCTCTGACAACAGCAAGCCTGATAAGAGTGTTAAAGTACTTGATTTAACTGAAGTTGCAACAAAGGAGCAGAGTTCAGTCTCTGAATCTGACCTGCTGAAGGACAGCAAATCTGATGATGCAGTTGCAGTAGTTGATCTAACTGAAGATGGAAAGAAAGAGCTGAGTTTGAGTGCACAGCCTGAGAAGTGTACAGATGACAAAGGGAATGGGGAAGCTCAAATGGTTGAAGCCCAAGAACAGAATCTGACTGTTTATTCTGAATCACAGGAAGTTTGCAGGCATAAGGTCACTGATGCAGGTAGAAACGGAATGGAAGTGACCAAAGAGATCCCAGCTGTGCATGTCACAGTTTCGGCTACATTCAACAAGGAGGCAACAGAGGATAACATAACTACATCAGAAATTGGGAAGAGCTCTGATCAAGGCTTTGAAAAGGCAACCTGATTCTGCAACCGCTGTTGGATCATCAAAGGGGCTTAATGCGAACCTGAGGCGCCTGTACAGGTCGATGAATGTGTCGGTGCCACGGCCCCTGCCGTCACTGGTTGAGCTCATGGCCGCCTCAAAGCGACCCAGAGTTTCCCAAACCTGTGCAGCTGTAGGCTTGTAGCAGATTAATTATTTTATTGCTATTAAATTCAGATATCTGTATTGGTAGTTAGCTACCTGAATTGTGGCTCAACAAGCAATTCAGATTTATTTGGTTCTACAAAGAGGCAAGTATAAGCTTGCAGTAGAGTAGGCAGCAATGATGTATTAACTGAAAAAAAAAAAAAAAAAAACCCTTGTGTTCTGAATCCACATCTCCAGCAATTTCCTACTCCCATGTTATCATTGTGGCTTGTCTAAAACTGCAAGTATGCAACACATATGCTGTGACTCAATATTACAGAATATAGTGAAAATTTTCTGTTCATCGACTCCAATGTGAAAAAGTGGTGTCTAGCAATTTGGCAGTAGATTGATACTATGTTTTTTTTTTGACAGAAACAGACATTTAACTTGCAGGAAATGCTCTATCACGAAATCTGCAAAGTTTGCTCTGCTGTTTGTCTTGGCATAGCAGTTATTCTATTGGTGAAGTAGTTGATCTAACTGAAGATGGAAGGAAAGAGCTGAGTTTGAGTGCAGAGCCTGAACATGATAAAGGGAATGGGGAAGCTGGCGCCGAGCTCGGCGCCAAAATCCCTGGCGCCAAGCTCGGCTGACTAGCGGCTTGCTCACTCGATGGACACGACCGTGGTGGTCTCGCTGTAGCTAGCGTGTTTTCAGCAGGCGAGCAGGGTACAACTTGACTTGTGACACACATGTGTTCCCTTCCGTCCATTCGGTGTCGTCGCCATCATGCATATTAAATAAAAGTTGTGCAGGTACAGGCTAGCAGCAACCACTCACGAATAGCTAGCTTGGAGGCACGCACGCTAGCTGCTAGCAGCTATTTGCTCTAGCCGCGTTAGTACGCACGCGTTGAATAAAGAGCTAGCAGCTGGCTCTAGCTCGGATGGGCACACACGCACGGTGTGACAGGAGACAAGACATGTCGCCCCAGCTGACCAGCAGCTCGGCGCCGTAGATCTCGGCGCCGACCTTGGCGCCATAGATCTTGGCGCCGATATTTGCTGCCACATAGGCACTACTTGCGCCACGTTTACTGATTTGGGAGAGCTGAATTGGTGGAAGCCCAAGAACAGAATCTGAGTGTCCATGCTGATTTGAGGGAAGTTTGCAGGCATAAAGGTGACTGATGAAGGTAAAAGCAAGATGAAAGTGACTAAAGAGATTTCAGTTGTGCATGTCACAGTTTCGGCTACAATCAACAAGGATGCAACAGAGGACGATACAACATCAGAAATTGGGAAGAGCTCTGATCAAGACTCTGAAAGGGCAAGCGGTTCTTAACCACTGTTGGATCATCAAAGGGGGGCTTAACGCGAACCTGAGGTGCTGTACAGGCCGATGAACGTGTCAGTGCCACGGCCCCTGCCGTCACGGGTTAAGCTCATGGGGGCCTCCAAGCGACCCAGGGTTTCCCAAACTGTGCAGCTATAGGCTTGTAGCAGATTAGGTATGTTCTAGATATCAAATTCAGATATCTGTTGAACCTGTATTGCTAGTTAGTTACTTGAATTGTTGCTTAATTGAGATTGATTTGATTCTACAAAGAGGCTTGCAGTAGAGTAGGCAGTAATGATGTATATCCTGAATAAACCCCTTTTATTCTGAATCTACATTTCTAGCAAGTTCCTGCACCCATGCTATTCATTGTGGTTTGTCGAAAACTGCAAGTATGCCACACACGTTCTGACTCGATGCTACAGAATATAGATTAAGAAAACTTCAACTTCATCGACTCTGAAAGTGAAAAGAATGATGCCTTGGAAATTGGCAGGAGTTGGTTGATGCCGTGTTTATTGTTTGTCAGAAGCAGACGATTAACTTGCAGTCTTGCAGGAAATGCTTTGTCTTGGCATAATGGTTATTCTATTTGGTGATTTGCTAATTTGTGGAACAGCTTGCCTAAGAATGAATGACAGTCGCAAGAATGAGCCTGAAAGCATTCCCAATTCTCCAATCCAGGATGGCACCAGAAATGATGGCTTAAAAAATGAATAATAGTCCTGAATCAACTTGGAACAACATGAATGATGGCACCAGCTGAAAGCCTGAAAGAACAATCGACATGCTAGTTATCTTCTTGAATTGTGGCTCAACAACTGCTTCGGATTGATTTGATTCTACAAAGAGGCTTGCAGTAGAGTAGTCAGCAAAGATTAAAAAACTTTACATCAACATGTAGAAGCTTGCAGCAGCTTAGGCAGCAACGATGTATTCAACTGAAGAAACTCTTTTAGTTCTGAATCCACATTTCCAGCAATTTTCTACACCATGTTTTTCATTGTGGTCTGTACTGTGAATCTGCAACACATACGCACTGACTCGACATTGCACAACACAGGTTAACAAAGCTTCCAGTTCATCGGCTCCAAAAATCCAAATGAAAATGATGCGTAGGAACTTGGCAGGTCTCAGTTGATGCCATGTTATTTGTTTGTCAGAAGCAGATCACTCTTGGTCTCTTACAGGAAATGCTGGCCTCATACCTGCAGGGAAGTTTGCTCTGTTATTTGTCCTGGCATAACAATTATTCTAGTATTTGGTGATTTGCAAATTTGCAGAACAACTTGCCTGAACATGAATGATAGTCGCGACAATGATGGCCTGAAATCATTCCCCAATTCTCTAATCCAGGATAGCACCAGAAATGATGGCCTTAAATGAATAATAATCTTAAAAAAAAGAATGAACTTGGAACAACTTGCCTAAACATGAATGACGGCATTAGCTGAAAGCCTGAAAGAACAACCTAGTCTGACGGCACCTGACCTGAACATTGCAGAGATTGCTTGGATCCAACTCAGGGGGCTATTTGTAAATTCTTTGGATCGCAATTAATAGTCGCGATCCAAAATGGGGGCATATCTGCAAATCATCCCATCCGTTAGGTCAAGACGTACGGCCCGGATCCAGGGGGCAGCCGGTGGATATTTGCAGAACAGTCCTTTGAGTTGTTGCCCAGGAGGAAAAAGAGGAGAGCACGTCTGGTTTGCGGCGGCCACCTCCGAAACCCCAATCCAGTCGCTGAGAAGGGAAGAGGGAGAGTAAAAAAAATCGATGGCGAGCGGCGGCGGCAACAACGGCGGCGGCGCGAGCGACGACGAGTTCTACCTGCGGTACTACGTGGGTCACAAGGGCAAGTTCGGGCACGAGTTCCTCGAGTTCGAGTTCCGCCCCGACGGCAAGCTCCGCTACGCCAACAACTCCAACTACAAGAACGACACCATGATCCGCAAGGAGGTCTTCGTCTCCCCCTCCGTCCTCCGCGAGGCCAGGAGGATCATCCAGGAGTCGGATGTGAGCGCAAAATCCCATCTTGTTATGGTTCCATTCGACATCTGTAGAGGGAAACCTAGCTCTAGGGTTTGCAGATTTGATTTCATTGCTTGCTTCGTGCTCCGCCGCAGATTATGAAGGAGGATGACAGCAACTGGCCGGAGCCCGACCGCATCGGCCGCCAGGAGCTCGAGATCGTCATGGGCAACGAGCACATCTCCTTCACCACATCCAAGATCGGCTCCCTCGTCGACGTCCAGTCCAGCAAGGACCCGGAGGGCCTCCGGATCTTCTACTACCTCGTCCAGGTTTGCCCTCAACCCCCCATTCCTCCCACAACTGCCTACATTGTTTGCTCGGTCCTCCAGAATTTTGATGGCTCTACCTCTCTAACGGAGACAATGGTCACACGAATTACTTGTTTGCTCGTGAGATAAATCGTTGTGTAGTTTCACCGATGATAACTTGCAGAACTATTATGACCTTTATGTTATGTTGTAGCTTAGCCAAGTATTAGGTTCATATTTGTACAGTACAGAGTTGGGGTCCTTGTTATGGCCATTGGCATAGTGACATTGCTTAATTGAACCGATTAGCTGCTGAGCAACTGAGGTTAATTGCATATTAAGGGTTTCAGATAAGCTTGTACCTTTCAATAATCATGTGACTCACAAGAACAACTTTAGATGAGAAATGAGCCAAGTCTATTCTTAGTGGCTATTTTTTTGGGAAGAAAATGATGTACTTTGAAGTCTTAATACAATGATGAATCTTATACTGATGGAAGAAAATCTGTAGAATGTAAATGTTGAACAAGAACCTTCATTGTAATACAACCCAGCAAGCTGTGCTTATTGCCTGAGATATGCGGAAAACCTTACTTTTCCTTTTTAATCTCAAGTTTCTTTTTGGAGTTTTAGGAGCAAATATCCCCCTTTTTTTCTTTTCAAAAATTGTTGGTTTCAGAAAACCGTGAGTTATTTGGATGAACTGCAACATTCCAAATGCTTTGTATCTCTAGTGTCATTTTTTGGTCATTTCATGAACATTTATTTTTTTGAGCTGAGGGGGCATAGTCTTGTCCATGCTCTATGATTTGTACTTTCATTCTTTGAATCTTTGATTGCATTGAGGTAATGCTCATTATTGAGAAGATATCTATTTGCTGTTTATCAAATTAATCTGGATACTATTTCCTGGATTTCACTACCTGGGATCGTGCAAGTTCAAACTGCATGCAGGGGAAATGATGAATATTGGTTTTTTGCTTTTTCTAGTACCGATTGCCCTTCCGGAACTTAACCACTTTACTATTCCTGGCCTTACAATCCACTTAGATGTCTGAAATATATTATTGTGTGAGTCTGTATGGTTGGTAGATGGTTGCTGGTTCTTTGATGTTTTGCCAGATACTCTGATTTTGATACTCAAGAATTGTTGCTCTTACAATGGAGCATTGTTTGCATTTCAGTACTATTTTCAGGAAACAGTTTCAGGTTGGGTAATTGGTAAATTTCTGAAATTTGCCTGTAAGATAGGCAAAGAACTCAGAACTTTGAGTTAGGTAGCCAAAAAAAATTATTTTACCTCTGCTAATGGTCATGTTATGTTCTTGACTGGTCGTGTGCATCTTTTATTTGATGTATCTCTGTAAAAATGACTAGATGCCCCTCTAGCGTAACTGTGATTATATGAGTGCGACCTTCTTTTATTGGCTTCTTCAGTGAGAATTTTCATGGTTGACTGCATGATAAATTCTGGATCATAGCCATCGGATTGTGTCATTGTAAAATAAAAAAAATGATGGATATGCTGTTTTGTTGAAATTCGGTCAGATGCTATGATTTTACGCTGTAGACCTGTTTGAGCTCTTAATAACTGAAGCATGATTGCATTTAGGACTTGTTTGTGGAATATTTTAGGTTGGATAAACAGACAGTTGGTTTGTTGTATCTGAAATCGGGCTATAAGAAATGTTAGGTACTTAGAACTGTGAGGTGTGTACAAAGATACATATTTGTTAGGCATGTGTTGGTCACGGTATGTTGCTCACTGGTTATGTGCATTTTAAATTGGGTACTCTCCTGTGACGTAGATATGATTATACCAATACACCCCTAAACTTTTGTTCTGCTAGCTTAGTGAATAATTTTTCATGTTTGACTACATTATAAATTCTGGATCACTGCCATGGGCTTGCAGTTTGAACATGGTCGAAGAGTGTGCTATATTCTGGATGTGTTAGCTACTTCTGACTGACTGGTTTAAATTTATATGAAAACTTGTACTTTTTTTTTCAAGAAAAAGGCCTTGTTATTCTGTTGTGCGCAGGACATGGCACTGTAAATGAGATGTATTGCTAACTTGGCCCCTCCCAATGTTTTTGTCTGCAGGATCTGAAGTGTTTTGTGTTTTCACTCATCAATCTCCACTTCAAGATCAAGCCGATTCAGTCCTAAGAATGTTTTGCGTTATGACACTGAGAATGTTTAAGAGAGAACCCTGTACCATGTAAGATCCTATTTAGTTTGTGATGATGCACTCGGGATGTGTGGAGCACTGGGTGGAAGTGGAACTTTGAGTTTGCCTGGGATTGCTGTTTGGATTTTGCAAACTGCGAGTAATGATATTTATGGGGTTTTTTCCCAGTCTCCTGTTGGGTGGAGTTTTCTTGTTATCAGTCAATTAGTAAGGTCGTTTGCCCCACTTGTCTTTTCTGTTGTTTGTGCTGAACCTCCTGTGTGAGGCTGTGACTTTATTGTCAGTGCTGTGGGGAAGATGGCACGCACAGTAACTGGTGCCGACCTGTGGTGATCCAAGTCCAGCCAATTGCCATCGGATGGGGTAATCTACTGTGCACTTCTGTGGTGGGTTGGTTGTAAAAAATGGCTGGATTCATCAACTATAGTGCAAGAAACCTTTGGTTTTGTAAAGCAGCTGAAGAGAAGCGTGTGTGGACCGGCCGGTTGATCTTTAATCCGATGCGCCCTTTCTGCTTAATGCGGCCATGGATGGCATCTCTTCCCAGGAGCAATGCGTGCACTGTTGGTAGCCTTGTTGCTTTATTTCTTTTGGCTTTTGGGGATTCCTCGTCCAGTATGAAAGCTGTGCCGTAGATGATTTTGCTTTTTACATGCACAACTTTGTATCAGCTTCAACTTTGAAAGAAGAAAATTTGTAACACAAGGGTCGCACCATTATGTTCAAACTCTTTCACATTGCTGTTGGCAACCGGAGAAAACTGCTAGGGGGTTAAGACATGTAAACTAAAAAAATGGTGAAATGAGAGGTTGAGGTTGAAAGAGGAATAGACGAATGAGGCGCAAAGAGAAACAAATGCTGAAATCCGGCCGCCAGGTGCTCCAGAACCAAGGGAACTAGGGAGACAACAATCCTGCGATGAAAATATGTGACCATGCCTTGGTTGTTGCTTTGCCTTTTATCCATCTTGAGCTGCTGCATCGCCGTTGTTGCAGGAGCAGAACAAGCCCATGTTACCTCGCTGCACTGTCGCTATTGCACTGGGGTACCCGTACCTAGCTGCTTCTTTCCTTCAAAATTCACATCCAAAGTCCAAATGGTCCATACACAGCAGCTATTACACATGAATCGTCAGCTTAGCCAAAGCCAAAGCATATAGAATGCGTCCAGGAAAGAAGATGCTGAGATACACCTTTAATTTCCATTCCATCTCCATGTGATCTCTTCTTTTCCCTGTCTACCTGCTTTTGTTTCTCCTCCGAGACCTACCAAACAGCCTTATTAATTTTGATCTGGTACAATTCTGGACCATCAATCTCCATGCAGTAGCCTTTCATTTGGATTTAGTGGCTTTACAGAGGCTTTCGTCAAGCCAGCAGGTGGTAAAAACGCCGAGATAGATTTGTATGTTTTCACCAAGGTCATAATTTCCTTCAACTGATGAGGCAGTTGGCCAACATAACAACATGGTCAATTGCACGGCATTTGCCCATACTCAACAGACATTCAATACTATGTCGTTCGTTAGATACTCAAACGTTGAAATCCTGCTGCACTGATATCATGAATTGCCCGTGTGTTCTGAAAATTTCACTGTATACCTTGGAGACTTGAAATCAGAACTTCTTTCTTGTGGTCGGACTTTAGACGTGAGATTTGTTACACACGAAGCACTTCCTGGCGCCAAAGCATATGTGTTTAGGAGACCTGAGCTGAGATGCATCTTTCTCCACCATTCCATCATGTGCTCTCTTCTTTTACCTGCCTGCCAGCCTTTCTCTGTCCTCCGAAACCTACCTATCGGCCTTAGTAACGCCACATATTTGGACCACAAAAGACTCTTTATTCTTGGTATAAGTTTCTAGTTTTCCAGTGAATATGTAGCAATCGGTTTTAGAGGCTAATTACTTCAAAAACCAAAATGAAGAGAAATAACCACATCATTTATATCCAGCTTTGGACAATGGACGGTAGAGTGATGAAATCCAGGGATTTTTTTTTCGAACAAAAAAAATCCAGGGATTGAAAGCCGAGATATTCTTCTCGCCATCGAGTTTTCTCTTCATTGTTTTTCCAGATTAGTAGGTTCACATATAAATCATGGAAACGAACCTTATTGCCCGTTTCTATCAACTGTACATGTTCAACGAAAGAACAGGTGAAGTGGGATAGTGCCTACCCCATAGCTATTCATCTACTAATCATGAACAGAGGCATCTGGATAATTTGCCGTCTAGCAGTACATAGTTATAAAAAAAAGTACATAGTTATCCCCATAAGAACGGTCCATATCCACAATCAGGGAAAACACATTCTTCTCTGAACTCAATTTGAATCCTCACCATATATTAAGAACATTTAATTTCTTCTTCAGTGATTAACTGACAGTAGTACAGAGATACACACACATATGAATCAACTCATCACTGGACTACTTACATACATATTAACAAGTGGAGCACTAGTGATGCTGTTCTACCAAAATCACAGAGACTACATACGTGTCATTACACGCAGGCTCAACAAACAAATTACGTTGCTAACACGAAGGATGATGATTGGAGTAGCGGATCAGCATCAGCATCTCAGCTAGCCGCTGGTGTTGGCGAGGAGCGCGATGATGTCGAGCGCGACGGAGCAGAGCTGCCGGAGCGCCTCCTCCCTGGCCGCGAGCTCCGCCGGGTACTGACCGGGCCTCTGCCGCCGGAACAGCGCCCTGCACACCTGCGGGTACTCGGCGGCGGCGCTCACGTGCACCGCCGCGAAGTCGTAGTCCTGCGCCGCGATCGACTCCCTCGCCGCCGCCAGCGCGTCGCGGGCCTCGCCGTACTTGGCGGCGCATGTCCGGAGCAGCGCCTGCACGGTGGCGTCGCCAGCCGCGGCCGACGCCGTGCCCTCCGGTGCGGTGCCGTTCGCCAGCGCGGCGGCCGTGGCGGCGCCGCCCGAGGCGTTGGCGGCCGCGGCGGAGACGGCGATGGCGGAGAGGCCGCGCACGTCCGCCGTGGCGCTGGACGGGTCCGCGCCCAGCGCCGACACGCACAGGTCGGGGTAGGCTGTGGAGTTGCAGGTGGCGCGCACCAGCGCCGCCGCGGCGGCCGGAGGTGGAGAAGATGAGGGAGGGGATGGGTGCACGTGCTTGGGCCCGTGGCCGTGGCCGTGGCTTTTGTGCGCGGCGGACGACGGGCCGGCGCGGGAGGAGACGGCGGCGAGAGGGAGGAGCGCCAGGAGCAGGAACACCATGGCGTTCTTGGCGGTGGTTGCCATTGGAGCCATTAATATTGCTGGAGATCGATCAGTACGTGATGACGAGCTTGATCTTGTCTGTGGAGGACTGAGGAGTGATGAGTAGCTGTGATGTGATGAGTTGCTTGTGCTGGAGTGAAGGGAAGGGAGGATGCGAGTGGGTGGTGGGGTTTTATAGGAGGAGCCGAGGAGGTCGAGCTAGCATTGCTGGCTCTGTCAGTCACAAGTGGAGGAAGGAGACCATGACCACTATCACTATAGAGGCCGTGTCTAGCTACTTTCCACAATTGCTCCTCTCAGTGCTCTATTACTAGCAACCGTAGGCTATAGCTGACTTGTTACGCTAGCTTTGTTAGGCAAAATCCATCTGGAGAGAGCTTCTTCTTCTTCTCTCTGGTTGTTTCCCTGCACTCCGGCAACAGAAATGAAACTTCCTCTCGATCAGTTGGTTACCCACTATATATACATCTTGTTGCATTTGAATGTGCAGTTCCGCCTTAGTTCTCACTGGTGGGCTTCACACTGATGCAGTGATGCTCTGTTTGTGTTTGATACACACTAACAACGACAGCGAAAGGACAAAGTTTTGGACGAAATAGGAAGCAAAGTCGTCAAGTTGCTCTGCAAGTAGACAACATTCATGCATCTTTCTATCCTTGACAATAATGCAAAGGGCACTTCTCGTTATAGTTTAACTCTAACTTCTCCCCCATGATCGTGAGCATGCATGGCCCGTGTTTCTCGTGTGGATGCCTCCTAGCTAGGTTGCATTAAGCACATTAAAATAATTACCACGTACTGTACGCCACTAGCCACTACAAGACTTGGTGTTTAATTAGTCCATGATTGTGGTGATTGTGAAGATGTCGATGCTTCGATCTGCCGCATGTCGTCCGGTCTTGTTCTTTTCTGCTTGACCGGCCGGATCGATCGGCGTGTACGCGCTCAACATAAGGACTCCCCAAGTTTCCTACCTGCTTCACTCCACTCGCTGCTTTCCAAGGGTTTGACATTCATCGACTGTTGCGTTGCTTTCCAGCGGCGGCAGTGCAGTACGTGGTGGCAATCCAACGGACAAATATATGGTCTGCAGACGCGACATAGAAACCAGTCGTAAATTAAGTCCGGTAGAATTCGGTAGGATTCCTCCCAAATCCAGCATGTCAACGAGCAAATCTAGACTAATAAGTGGGCCAATTGGTGGAAAATTCTCGTCAACCTAAATATTAATTTTTGACTCCTTTGTCTCACGAAGTGTAACTATAGCATTACTCAAAAAGTTCAACAAACAATGGCATCTTAGATATTTGACAATCTTAGCATTTTGTATGACAATTGGTCAAAGTTAAATTTTATTTACCACCCTAATTACACGCATGCCTAATATATAGTATGTGGCAGTTGATCAAACCACAAGTAAATATTCGTTTACCTAAATATTGATATTTGACAATCTTAGCATTATTCGTTTCATTTTGTAGCCATAAATATCACATGGCAAATATAAGAAACCACAAGTGTTAGTCCAACCAAATGTGCTAACTGGCTTGGGGGCACATGCCCCTAATTCGATTATTTAGTTAACTTTGAAACAATCGGGACTTTTCGAAGATTGGCTGTTGTCGCCGGTTCTATTGAAGAGGAAGTCTTTGTCATCAAACAACTTTAGGTACTACATGTTAAAAAACGATGGTGAAATTCCTTATTTCTTTCAAGATCTAGAACTCTTCATCGTCGGGATGGTGTAGGATAAGGAAGCTGGGAACGTACACCATGTCAAAGAATACGATGAAATTTATGGAGTAATACTATTAATTACTGAGTGATAGCGAGGCAACTCAGCCTCAAAGTAAGTTACCCACAATTTGATTAAAATCAAGCAAAAACCCATCGGATCACCAATCTTACTTGTGGATCGATTTTCTTTCTAGGATAAAGGACTTTTTAACAATAAATCAAGAATTAGGGATGTGATCACAGCGTCGCTGGTATAGAAAATAACCGCATTTTTACCCTGTTTTAGCTTGTCCCTCAGGGCCAGGACAAATTAAGCTCCATCTCGATTATGTAAAAAATCAACAAAATTAGCACATTCCCATGCCGATTTTATTAAAAGAAACACTTTTACAAGTGGAAGTGATAGCGTATGGTAGCTGTTGATATATATACCAAAATCAAAATGAGAACACGAGTCCTGTACGTGTCATTACACGTGGACTCACGAGACTATTTACACGTACTGTACTTGCGTCGCATACATGTATTAGTGATCTATAGGACATGAATGAATCAACAGTAATTAATAATCAAGGTAACTGATTAATAAGGTTGGCATCTCTTGCATGGCGGATGCATGTGGCACCGGATCGGATCATCAGCTATTATTATAATAGCCGCTAGCTGTTGTTGGAGAGGATCGTGATGATGTCGAGCGCCACGGTGCAGAGCTGCCGGAGCGCCACCTCCCTTGCCGCCAGCGCCGCCGGGTACTCCCCGGGCCTCTGCCGCTGGAACAGCACCATGCACACCTGCGGGTACTCGCCGGCGGCGCTCACCTGCACCGACGCGGAGTCGTAGTCCCGCGCCGCGATCGATCCCCCCGCGGCGCTCAGCGCGTCCCGGGCCTCGCCGTACTTGGCGGCTCACGCCCGGAGCAGCGCCTCCTGCACGGTTGCGTTTTCTCCGCCGGCTGCCGCCGTGGCGTTCGGAAGGGCGGCGCCGCCCGAGGCGTTGGCGGCGGCGGCGGAGACGGCGATGGCGGAGAGGCCGTGGCGCTGGACGGGTCGGCGCTCAGCGCGGACACGCACAGGTCCGGGTAGGTGGTGGAGTTGCAGGTGGTGCGCACCAGCGCGGCGGGGGAGGAGAAGGGGAACCGCGAGGCGGCGAGTGCTTGGGAGGCTTCCCGTGGCTGCTGCTGCGGTGAGAGGACGGCCCGGCGCGGGAGGAGACGGTGCTGAGTGGGAGGAGCGCTAGGAGGACGAGCACCAGCGCCTTCCTGCTGGCTGTGGTGGCTGCCATTAATTGCTAGAGATTAGTAATCACCATTCACCACGTACGTGATCGAGATGGGTTTATGAAGACACGAGAGCTAGCTTGTGCGACGATAGATGTAGAGTTGCTTCTTGCTTGTGTACGTATAGGTGCAATGTGGGGGACGAAATAGATGTCTAGAATAGGATTGTTCCTTTAAAAATAATACAAATATATATCTATGACACCCGACCTGACGTATCCACATTTTCTTCAAAGAGAATACAAAGGTTGTAGGCCAAGAAGAGAGGCCCTGTAAATATATAGTTTCTTCCACTTTTTTAGCTTCCACTTGACTGATGTTACAAAAGGGTATACAGATCGACTTATCCGGCTAGAACCATATTCTTTCTTACTATGATGTTGGAGGTGTTTGAGCAAGATAAAAAAAAAATTATACAATCTGTAGTTGCTTCTACAATGACATGATTTTCGCAGCTGTGTGTATAGAGAAAAAATAATTCATTTTTACCAAAAAATTACATACGTACTGTATAATAAGTACAAACATTGTACTATACAAACAAAAATAAAAACTTCCTTTAAAGATAATATTTACCATGGTTTCTAAAATATGCGGTGCTGTTATTGTTTTGGTGTAGTGGTTCATCGCTTGCACATTCATTCCATTTTGTAACCATAAAGACCATATGGCAAATAAGAAATTGCAAGTGTTAGTCCAACCAAATAGACCGAGTGATTGATGAATTTGAGAGATTGTAGGAGAAGCAAGCCAATGGCAATGCATGCACCCAAACTCAATTCACACGATTTTCATTAATAGAGACTCAATTCATACGCAAACTGAATGGGTTGATAAAACACTCAAACTGAAAGAATTCGTGTCTCCGATCCTAAATTCTAGAAGTGTGCGAATTGGGTGTCAAATAATGAAAGGTGTGTGAATTGAGTCCCAAATAATCAAATTTTTTGAGGGGAAATATGGTTAAACGATTAAAAAAGAATCGTGTATTTGTTTTTATTTTATCCCTTCTAGCAAATAGTTTTTGTATTTAGACCCACATGGAGAAATGAATTCATTATTAAAAATTGCATCGTTGGGGTCCATATATAAAAGTTGTTTTGCACAAAGGATAAATAAAAAAACACCGCTGCCATCCTAGGCCTAGCACGACTATTAGGGATGAGCACAAAACCCGATACCTGAACCCAAAAAACCCGACCCCAAACCCGTATTACTCAAACCTAATGCTTGAAATTCTAACTCGTGTTGACATACTGAAACCCCGAATTTACTTGGAAAAGTCTAGGTTGCAACCTTCGGTACCCGAACAACCCAATTTACCCGAACTACACAGAATGGTCCATTAACACTGCTCATCAGTAAAAATTTTTGCCCCACCCTAACCAGTCGGCATCCCTTCCCTATCGCCTGCGCCCCCTTCCCATCTTCCTCTGTGCCAGCAGGGCCCCATGGCCCCGTCCTCTCTCCTCCGTGAGCCTGTGATCTACCTCCTCCTCTGGTGGCCTTGCTTTTGCTTTGGCTCTAATGTGTGGAGCAATGGAAGGAAACGACAAACTACTAGATGAGCAATGGAGGATGTTGTCACCTGAGGTGCTTGGACATGTCTAATACCCCCGACGGCCTCCTTGTCGTGCTGCCGCATCAGGAGCCCGCTGGATTGAGCTCCTAGCTTGCCTTGCTATAGTGCAATTAGGCAAAAGGCGACCGGGCGAGCCTCTATCGATTTGTCTGAGTGAGGTTTATTTCTTCGATTTGTAGATCCGAGTTCTTCTTGTACGTGCCTTCTTTGTATGCAATTTAATTGAAAGAATATGCACGAATTCGTCTGATTCATTCACCGCAAGATATTGTTGCATTTTTCTTTACTCTTTGTAATTGTTAAGCAATTCGGGATTACTCGAACATGAACCCAATTTGTCAGGTACTCGAACGGTCATGTTTCAATTTCTTCGGGCAATTCTTGGGTTCTAATTTCCAAAACTCGAATTACTCGATATGAACTTTTTGGGTTACCCGAGGGCCCACCTGCCCACCCTAGTGGCTGTTGGGTTCACACTTTACCATTTCCCCACTTGGTTTCTCCCATTCACTTCACTCTCCATCATTTCTTTCCCCAGGCGGAGGGACGGCGCCACCTTTCGTCATTCCTGACCTAGACCTTCGTCGGGCCTTGGTTCGGCCGTTCAATACCGAGAGCACCTACCAGGTATCCCGTCCATTTCCTCCCCTTTCCTCCATGTTATGCGAAACTAAGTACATCGAGCCATAACGTAATTCATTTATACTTGGATCTAAACCATTTACAAGTATGTACGTGTATTACTCCTGTCAAAAAGTATATACATGTATTACGCTTATTAATCAGAGGCATCTCGTATTTGTTAGAACTAACAACATATTGATTATTAAATTAGGAAACCAACTAAAAGAAATTAAAATTTTTAATTGATCAATATTGGAATATAAATTCAGCCTAAGTTAGTTATACCTTGCGTTATTAGTTCTCTGAGTCGTAGTGTCATACAATAAATTGAGAATTGATGATTATTAGACATTTACGTTGTATTGGTTCTTTAAGCACCACATAATAATTTTCAAGAATCGTAAGTTAATATTTTATAAAAGAATTGAACTATGATGGATCCCAGTCCCACATATAGTGGTCTGTGGGCCCAAGAAAGATGGGTCTGTGGGCCCCACGTATGACGGACCATGTGGCATTGTTAGCTCTCTGAGTCGGAGCATCATACAATAAATTAAGAATTTGATGATTATTAGAATTTCATGTTGGGTTGGTTCTCTAAGCACCACATAATAATTTTTAAGAACAGTAAGTTAATCTTTTGCAAAAAAAGTTGAACTATGGTGGGTCCCAAATATAGTGGTATGTGGGTCCCACACACGATGGGTTTGCGGGTCCCACGTGTGACAGACCATGTGGGGCCATATACTGTGTGTCATGTGGATCCCACGCACGATGGGTCCCGCAGGACCCATGAATAGTACTACCTAGCCTAAGATTGCTCAAATTTAAAGGTTTAGTACTATCTCCGTTTCAAAAAAAACATGCAATTCTAAGGTTTAAATTTGTTCAAAAAACATGCAACTCTAGCACATAATCGAGATCCATCAACTGACAAGCGAGACCCACCAACTCACAAACGGGACTAACCAACTGACAAGCGAGGCCCACAAACTCACAAAGCGGGATCGGCCAACTCACAAACGGGACCCACCAACTCTAGCGGGATCCACCAAATCTAGCACCATTGAAAGAGGATAAGAAGGGCACACATGTCTTTTAACCTACTCCTTCCGTCCCACTATAAATGGATTTCTAAGCTTTGAATTGCAAAATTAGTAGTGGCATGAAATTACAAAATTGCCCCTATGCTTAAATGACTGACACTTGCGAACAACAGTGATCGCTGCAGCTGTAAAAAGGAGCATGAGCCAACCAACCGCCACGTTTACACTCTAGAACATTCCACAGGAAAAACAATTGTTGTCGTACTGGTGCTTTTGATTCTTTTTAACGAGTAAGGCTTACGTGCACAGACTTTCTCCTTGTTGACGCCTATACTGTGGCATTAAATTTGAGTCAAAATTCAAATCCTCTAAATGCAATTAAATTGGGACAGATGGAGTATACTCTATCTGTCCCATTTTAATTGCCCTTATATGGTTTAAAACTTTTCCCAAACTAAACGTATCAATACTCCCTCCGTCTCAAAATAAATGCAATTCTAGTGTTTGAAATTTGTCCCACAAAAAATGCAACTTTGATCTATCAACCACAAAAGACAATAGTCTCCGGAAGGTTCTCGTAGAAAAGACAAAACAATGTTTAGATATTTATCACAAAGGACAAAGGGTAATTTGATAATTTCACACTTAGCATTGGTTTGCGTGTCCAAACCTAGAATTGCATTTATTTTGGGACGGAGGAAATACCAGTGAGCATCGGTCCCAATACTAGTTTCTGCTGTGCACCAGTGCATGCGGGCCCTACTGGCTTGATAAAACAAAGAATCTAAAGCAGTAGACAGCCAAACCCTCCATGGCTGGACCGCTGGATGGAGATATCTAGTTTCTTCTGCGTCGCTTTTAACCTGAATGTGAGATCTTTTCTAAGGACAATTTTATCATTTTACTTTCTTTTTTTTGAAAAGGTAGTAGGAACACTGCTCTATCATATAAAAAGAAGAAGCATTCGTACATCACGCGCCGAAGCGTACACCCACACCACACAAACAAACGCACGCAACACAACACTACACCACCACCACCTGAGAGAAGAGCTGAAAGTAAACCGCCGACAACCGTGCCGTTGTCGCCAACGTGTGCCACGCCAATAGTCGTAGCCCGCTGCAAGCCCGAACGGCTACCTGAAGTCCTCCACCATGGGGCTATCGTCCTCAAGCCGCATACACATGACCGTCGATCATTCTGCTCCAGCTGTGCTTTAGTAGAACACTCCCGTCGCGACACCATAGAAAACCACGACTCCTGGACACTCTGCGTGGGGGCCTCGCCACTCCCACCGCCTCACACTACTCTAAGCAACCACCTGAAAGTGTACGGGGACCTTGCCACCCGCCACACTGGACACTGCTCTACCAGGACCGAACATCTGAGACCGCCTTGAGAGCAACACTTACGCAAAGTCGTCACCAAGATCACCACAACGCCATGCGCGCCAACTCAAGACACCCAACACCCATGGTCCCTCTGCACCTTGCCGTCAACACATTGACCATGCACACCTTTCAGCCCCTACACATAAGCCCTCCAAACTCCCACCATCACTGCCACAAGTCGTGTCAAGTCTCCTTATACGACGCCTCCATGGAGGGCATGACACCAAAGGCGTCGCCGTCGCACGTCCAGTAACGGACAATATTTTCACCCCGAGACCCATGTTTCAGGATGTCCGTATGGTGCCCCCAACGGGAAGAGCGGCGCCCGCCCCAACGGGAAGAGCGACGCCCCAAGGGCGCCGCCACCAATACCACCGGCAAGAGCGCCGGTGAAGGCTTTCGCCCGTTCCACCGTGCCTGTCGCACACACAGACAAAGCAGCAACAACCAGCTCCCCATCGCCTCCGCAACGCCTCTGTCGGAGAGAGGACTCAGCCCATCCCAGAACACCACCACGGCACCACAGGAGCTCACCTGAGCCACCCGGCCCCGCCACCGAAGCAGTGCCGATACCGCGGAGCTGTCGAGGAGACGAACGGAGGAGCACCAGCTAGCGTACCATCGATCCCACTGCCTGTGCGCAGTTTTTCGCCGGCACCACCTCCAGGTCACCAAGACCCAGAACGGCCAGCTTCGCCATCGCCTCCCCACGCTGGGCCTCCCACGGCACCAAGTCGCGACGTCGTGCACCTCGCATGCCGCCGCCACCACTGCCATTACCGTCCCTGCACAGGGGGCGCGCGAGCACCTACAACCCCTGTGCTGGCAGCCTCCATCCCACACCAGTAGGAGACCTCGTCGAAGGCCCTCCGCAACTGGCCGCCGCCACCAGCGTCGCCGCGCCGGCCGAACCCGCCGCCGCTGCCTTCAACTACCGCCCCCGCCGCCGCCGGATCCCTCACGGCCCCATCCACGAAGCTTGCCACTGGATCCGGCCTGGGGGTCGCCGGATCCGTGGCCCCAGCCACCACTGCCGCGGGGGCCCGCCGCCTCTGGCGGCACCTGCGGAGGTCGGGCGGCCGCGCCCGCCCCAACACCACCGAGGCAGGGTAGAAGGCCGCGCCGTCGCCGTCCTCGGCGTCACCCCGGCTTCCGGGGATGCCTCAGGGCAGCGGCGCGACGGAGGAGACGGAGGGGCGGCGGGCGGCGGCTAGGGTTAGAGGCGCCCCCCGTCGCCCACGCGGAGGCGACGCGGAGAGCTCTCTGTTTTTTGCTCCCCTATAGCTATTCGATGCGACTACTGCATTCATTTTACATTTCCATTGGTTACCATGGCAGACTCTGCAAGTGAAAATATTATAGGACGGAGGGAGTACATTGGTTTGGTTTGTATGAGAAATCTTAGAGTTGTATATTTTTTTGTTGTACAGAGCAGGGTTTGTTTTACCGTTGGTAACCGGTCCGGTTTGACCGGTTACCGGTCAAACCGGTCCGATCCGGTAGCATAATAGGGCCGGTTACCGCTCAAAACCGACCCTACCAAACCGCTCCTACTGGTTAACCGGCCGGTTTGACCTGTTTACCGGACCGGTTTTTATTAAAAAAACCGGTACTGTAGCGAAAAAAAAAACCCTGGTACAGAGTATATACGAATAGATTCGTGGGAAAACCTAAGTTCGCCAGCGCAAATACGTTTTCGCAGCGCTGATACGCCCTCCCGTTCCTCTCCAGATCCGCTCCCCAGCCGGGCTGTTCGTTCCGTCCGTGGCTCATGGTGGCTTCGTGCTCAAGAGCTCACTCTTCTCTCCTCTCCTCCGACGATTCGTGCTCGTCCAACTCCGGCGGGTGCTGGTAGACGGCCGGCGATGAGGTGGGTCCTCCTCCTCCCGCTCCTGCTCTTCATTCTTCTCTCGGATTGAGGCATGGTGGTGGCTGGGTTAGGGTTTCGGTTCGCGGTCGTAGGGGAGGGTTCCATGGCCGGCGGGCTTAGAGGAGTGTCTGGCGGTGGCAGTTGGCACGGAGGTGGTGGAGGATAGAGGGTGGCGAGGTGAGGCGGCGTGGGCGCCGCGGGCGGCGGACGACAGGGGCGGCCTGTGTCTGGCGCTGCCGGCGGTGCCATGGCCGGCGGTGGCAGGGGCAGTCCGGTTCATTGAACCTGGACTGTGGTCCAAAGCTGGAAATGGTTCAGTTCGAACCCAGTTTTTTTGGTTGGGCGTTGATCTGATTGAGCTTGGTTTGGTGGGAACCGGTTGCTCCAAGTAACGAGTGTGGTTGGATTTGGTTTCTAACTGAGATTGGATTTCAATGGGTGCTCACGTGTTGAAAGACTTCTTCACGTACTCCTTCACGCACGCCTCTTCTCCCTGAAGGGCCACGGCGACGTCGCCGCCATCACCAGAGGCAGGTTACATTGGTTTGGTTTTTTAGGCATGCAGTTCAGTTTAGTTGAGTTTGATCGGTGATGATAACAGTGGTTGGTTTGGTGCAGTTTCAGTCCAGGTCTCGCATCATTGCCAGCTTTAATATGTGGATGCTGTCGCCCCAAATTTTGCATGTGTAGGCGTTAGTAAAGTCCTGGATTTATTTCCGTGTCGAAGCTGCGCATCATGGCGGCCACGCCTTTCTCCTTCACCATTTTGTCATGTGATGATTTATTCTAGCAACAGGGAAATAGGAATTAACTGATTTATTTTTCAAATCGAAAGGTTTGGTTCGTTTAGCTCTTGGATCCTTGTTTGTGTTGAATTAATGAATTATATTATGGCATTAAAGATTATGAAATAACTCGTAAATTCTTTGTGCCAGAATTGATCGCTAATCAGGTGTGATAAGTCTAGAAATAGAAGCTTTTTCGTGCTTGCTTGTGAGCATTAGAATGGCCTGAATGGAATGAATATTAAGATAAATAAAAGAAAAAAAAGAAGCCCTAAGAAATGCATGGGAAAGAAGGTCAGATTAACCCCGAAAAAAAGGAAAGAATGTTCTTGTTTTTCGTTGGAAAAACCAACGCCGACCAAAATCCAAGTCTCCCTTTCTCTTTTGGGATGGGAGCTGCTACCTTTTTATAGGAGGTACCATCTTCAATATTTAAACATCAATTTATTATTTGCTTGCACTCTTATTTGTGTGATTTCAATGAGAATGAAAGGCATTTGTCTAGCATGTTCGCTCCACCTAAAATTTAGAGCGTGCTCAGCCACTGCTACTAACTTCGATTTTTTTTTGGCAAAGTTATCGATTGCATATGTGTACACCCCTCAACCCTGTCCTATACTGGGTTCATCCCTGTTTCGCAATTTTGGGTAACATTTGTTTCCTTTTGGGCAGGGTTTGGAGACCTCTTGTATGCTCACGTGTTCGGCGCTGACTGGTGAAAATTGTTTGGGGGTTCTGAGGACCGAAATTCTGTGGATCAATTGTAAAACGGTGTGGCTATTTGCACTATCCGAGGTGTGAAGAAATGGAATGCAATAGAGATGAGGCCCAACGGGCAAAGGATATTGCAATAAAGAAGTTTGAAGCGAAGGACCTGCAGGGTGCCAAGAAATTTGCCCTCAAGGCTCAGGCACTCTTTCCTGATCTTGAGGGCATCTCTCAGATGATTGCCACCTTCGAGGTTTATCTTGCTTCGGAAGTGAAGGTGGCTGGGGAGAAGGACTGGTACTCTATCCTTTCTGTTACCGCAGCAGAAGATGATGAAACGATCAAGAAACAGTACAGGAAGCTGGTTCTGCAGCTCCACCCTGACAAGAACAAGCAAGTGGGTGCTGAGGGTGCTTTTCAGATGGTCAAAGAGGCATATACAGTGCTTTCCGATAAAACCAAGAGAGCAGTATATGACCAAAAGAGGAATGTAAGGGCATTCCAACAGAGGACAACTCAATCAAGTAAGGCAAGTGTGGCTCCTAGTGCATCTAACGGCTTCTATAATTTCGCAGCTAATGCTGCCGCTGCCTCCAAGCGCACAGTAAACAAGCAAACAGCAGGAACAGCAACGCCTGCCGTGCGCCCGCGCCCGCGCCCACCTCAACCTCCACCACCATCAGCACCCCCTTCTGCACCTTCCTCTTCTACCCCTGCGGCTGCGGCAAAATCTCCTACATTTTGGACCTCATGCAACAAATGCAAGATGAACTATGAGTATCTCAGGGTGTATCTGAATCACCATCTTCGTTGCCCTAGCTGCCGTGAGCCGTTTCTAGCAAAAGAGGTACCAATACCACCAACTGAGACTGTTTTACAGGATTCAAACATCAGTGGTGCAAATCAAAATGCAAGCACTAACAGAAATATGCAGTGGGGTCCATTTTCAAGGGCTGCTGGAGCAGCTAGTGCTACTGCATCGTCTGCTGCTGCTGCTCAAGCTGCCAATGTAGTTCATCAGACGTATGAAAAAGTTAAGAGGGAGAGGGAGGAGGCACAAGCAGCGGCAAGAAGGGAAGAGGCTCTTCGACGGAAGTACAATCCTCTAAAAAGGCATGCTAGTGTGTCAGAGAATGTTAATCTTGGAACAGGTGATTTTGCATCAGGAAAGAAAATGAAGACTACGGTTAAAGATGCTGGAGTTGGTTCTTCATCAGTGATACCAGGTCCTGGAGCAAATTGTTTTAGAGTGGCTGGTGTGAATATACCTTTTTCAGCCAACATTGGGGTCTATGAGTTTCAAGGTGTTAATGGTGGACCCAATTGGAAACCCAGGCCTCCAATTCGCATAAGTTTAGCCAAGACCTTCTCACAGTTGGATGTTAGGGGTCTTTTGCTGGAAAAAGCGAAAAATGAGCTGAAAAACAAGCTAACAGAAATAAAAAGTAAAACATCCCAAGTTGCTGCTAGTGGAAAAGCGGGCAAAAAACATGCAATTAATGAAAATGGAAGGGATAATGAAGCTCTCGCATCAGATGATCCTACAGCCAGTAAAGATGTCCATGCTGATCCGAAAGAGATTGGCTCTAATACGAGCTCTGATGCTGAAAATGAAGATGATGATCCCTTGTCTTACAATGTTCCTGATCCTGATTTCCATGATTTTGACAAGGATCGCACAGAGGAATATTTTCAAACTGATCAAATTTGGGCTACATATGATGATGAAGATGGCATGCCTCGTTATTATGCATTTGTTCAGAAAGTTCTCTCCTTGAAACCATTCAAGCTCAGAATAAGCTATCTTGAAACAAAGACAAATAGTGAATTTGGGCCTTTGAAGTGGGTTTCTTCAGGCTTCACAAAGACATGTGGAGATTTCAGAACCGGCAAATCTGAAACCTGTGATATAGTCAACATGTTCTCTCACCAGATGAAATGGGAGAAAGGGCAGCGTGGGATTATCAAAATCTATCCACAGAAAGGTGACATATGGGCTATTTATAGGAATTGGTCGCCTGACTGGGATGAAGATACTCCAGATAATGTGCTCCATGCTTATGATGTGGTTGAAGTGCTAGATGGTTATGATGAAGATCATGGCATCTCCGTTATTCCCTTAGCTAAAGTTGTGGGGTTTCGAACGCTATTTGAGCGCCATCAGGATCTGAATGCTTCCATGAAGATTTCCAAAGAAGAGATGTTCCGATTTTCACATCAAGTGCCCTTTTACAGGATGTCAGGCGAAGAAGCTCCAAATGTGCCCAAAGATAGTTATGAGCTTGACCCAGCTGCTATTTCTAAAGAACTTCTTCAAGGGGCTACAGAAACAGTGGAGGCAAATGGAACTTCCTAATATTGATTAAGACAGTTGATGATGGTCTGTTGGTTGACCTACCATTTTTATGCGATCAAGCAAAAGTTGTTGATGCTTGCAAGTTTTATGGTTTTCCTTCTACAGCTTTTGATAATTACCTTTGCATAGAAGGATTAGAATGGGGTCTTCAGGAGTCAGCCGCTTAGCTGCTTCTGGTGTAATTAGGGTGCTCTGACATGAATTTTGTTGTGATACTGTACTCAGTAACTCTAAACGTGGGTGGAGTACTAACATGAAAGCTCATGTAGTAGTTTTTAATGTCAGTGTAGACATTGTTTTGTCTTGAGTTGATCCAATTGTTTTTCTGGGAAATCAAATGCTAATCAAGATATTATGTTGTGTCCATTTGTTGGTTCTATTATATTAAAAGCACCCATGTATTGTACATGATAATCAGCATGGCTTCATTCCATAGTTCTTAAATTCCTGCTTGCTGTGCTGTACTGTGTGGCTAGCACATTAGTGGTGGGTTTGTTTGTGACAGCTTATGTTCCTTTTGGAAGGAAAATGTCTTTTAGTATTTTGGACCCAATGGACTCCTCTTCTTTTCCTTAATTCCGGAACTGTTCCTTAAAATATCAAGCTGAGTTAGTATTTTGCTGGAGAAGGCCATCGACATGGTCCTCACTGAATACTGTATATGACCTTCTCAAGGCCATCGAGTTATAAGAAATTGATCCATTTCTGTCATGTTTTACTTCAATTTTGCATTTCATGTCTTACTCCCATACCCTGCAAAATTCACGGATGTTTTCAGGCGTTGAACCCCTGAAGTCAGTACCGGTGACCATCACGTGGTATGAAAACCAGCCCCAACAGGTTAGCCTTTCTTTCTTTACTTTTTATCTGAAAGTATTTTTTAGAGCTAGTTTTTGTGCTAAAAAGAACAACCTTCCTTTGCTCTGAATGCCTGCTGCAGTTTTTGGCAGTAATAGATGGGTTAAAGCCCATAGAAATTCTCAATGTAATTACAGTGCTTCAGTAAACATTTATCCTCTGCCTGTAGTCCTGTACCTGCCTTTTCCCCATCATGAGCAAATAGTCCATATAAACTTTTGATGCACTGGTGGTGGCCCTCTTGGTGAGGTCCAGCCGTCCAGGTCAGGAGACCGATGGTCTCGGTTGCTTGCTTTGAGATTGGAACAAGGTTTTTGAGTTGGATGTGTGTTTTTTTTTGGGTGAGACATAGCCACATAGGAAGAATCGGATCACAACTCATAATCTGTGGATGTTGTCTGATATTCAGATGCTCTGTCAGGAGCATCTTGGCCTGCCTTTCCTCAAAGGGTGATGTAACCCCCCTGATTTCTAGTTAACAGATGAGATCACATAATAAAAGAGGCAGCATACGTTGACTACACAAAGCATTCATCCTCCTGATGAGGGAAGTAGAAACAAATGCCTCACAATTCACCCTTAAATTCTACATAAAAGGTATTTCACCAAATAAAACTGGAACCCAAAATATAGAACACATAGAAATATGTCGGAGAACTGTAGACAGTGTTCTCAGGTAACATATTTTGGGTTATAAGCCCATCATGTGTTTAGTTTGTTTATACCACAGGCACGGTTTCCATGAGGCCACAAGGGGAAAAGAGGCACGATTAAATTAAAGTAACAGCAAGTCTCCTTTTTCAAAATAAAGTACCAGTAACTCTCAGATCTCTAGGAAAAAAGGTGACATTGGATTACAGCATGGGGAAGCTGAGTTTTGACCTTTTGTCACTGAATACTTGAGGGAGGAGAATGGTGAAGGCCATCTATCCATCTGCATATATACATCTGTTCCTTCTCTCATCTTGTAGGGTGTTGCACACTACTGTGTGGTAACAGTGTCACCCAATGGCTAAAGCTGCTCTGTTCCCTGATGCAGCAAGGAAGACGGTTGGGGTCTATGAGCTTAAGAATAAAAAGGGGGATTTCTCTATCAAGGTCACCAACTGGGGAGCCACCCTGATGTCAGTGATTGTTCCTGATTCCAAAGGTATGGTTTCTTTGTTTCAAGAATTCATGCCACAGATTGCGTTGTGATACAATAATGCATGGTGGATCACAAGCTTGCATATTTGTTGCTGTGTAGGAAATCTGGTTGATGTCGTCCTTGGGTATGACACCCTTGCAGAATATGTGGTAATGTCATAAACATCTGTTTTACAGATGCAGAGTCTTGTATATCTAAAAGATGCTTCTAGCTATTTGTCTCAGGCGCCGGCATGGCCGGGTTCGACATTAACTATGTGGTGGACGGGGTCAGGCTTCGGTCAGTGGCACGCCTTTGGGACCCCGCGCTGGAGCTGTAGGTGCAGCTCAATCTACACCGGCAGCAACGTGGAGGGCAAGGGCGGGAAGGTGTACGGGCGCACGGCACCGTGTGCCTGGAGACGCAGGCAGGGGTTCACCGATGCCGTGAACCACCCCAACTTTCCCTCTCAGATCGTCAGGCCCGGGGTGGCTGTACCAGCACGACATGCTGTTCAAGTTGTCGTTCTAGCACTGCGAGCGAGCTGGGAAGTTTGGTCAGAAGGATCAGCCTTATAGGTAACTCCCACTTCAGTACATAATCTGTTGTTTGCATCTCCATCGTTTCTACAGTGTCTTGTATGGTTTATACCAGATGTCCTTCCCACTTCAGTAGGGACATCTACATTATGTGCAGGGTGTGACATGGATCTTATGTACCAGTATATAGCTTCACTGCGTTATGACAGAATCTGTAAGATATATGCAAATAAGCCTCAAGGCAAATTAAAGAATGCAGAGAAGGTGAACTCTGTCTGTCAGCATACGCTCGTGAAGGTAGAATATCCAAATCAGGATGAATGTAAGGTATGTCTGCTATACCCTCATTGCTAGAGCATTTATCCGTGAAATGAGTTTAAACAAGAGCAATATAAATCCTTTACCTCGCAGCCGCCAGTTAAATCTCATTTGTTTCATGATGAGACGCCACCATCTTTCTTTCGGAGGTTGGCATGGTCACCTGATGGATCTTTTCTAGTACTGCCAGCAGGTATAATTTTTTTTCGTTAGCAGTAATAGCTTTTGGTTCAGCTCAAGCTGTCTGCATAATATCATAGGTTCTAATCTTGAAAATTATGTTATCTGGCTGCACATAATTTTAGCCTATTTTCTGATAATTCTGATGTTGTAACCCCCGAAATAAATTTATCTGCATTTTCCTGTCTTGTTCAGGTCTTTCTAAACACTCGTCTGAAGTGATTAATACTGCTTATATAATGTCAAGGCGGGACCTCTCAAGGTCACTGAGTAAGCCTAATAAAAAATGAGTTACTACAGTTGTGATTAATTAGGTAGCTTAATCAGTTAGATCTTATACGGTTTCTGCAAGTATTACGACTCACTTTTATAGGTTACCAGTAGAAATTCAGTCTCTGTTCATATATACCTTCTGTTCTGCACCTAAAGATTGGGATTTCTATTTGTGATGCATTGTGCAGACGTGCTGTGCTAAGTATTAACTACCACATATTGTTATAATTGGCATGGTGGCTTTAAAGTACCTCATCTACAGAAATATTACAACAGCAATACAGCACTTTCAATGAAATAGGTCTTTGATGTCTTTGGTCCAATCGTTTGAAAGAAAACCATTTTTATCAAGTAGCTATGCAGAAACAGATTTTTCTCTGCATGTTGGGCCATATGCTTTGCAATCCTTACTCTTCACATGCATTTTCTTGAAGGAACTCTGACAATGGTTCAACATACAGGAACAGACGAGCTTGCTAAGGAAATGTGACCTGAGAAAACAAGAAGCCGGTAGCAGTAGACAGTATGGAACTATGGAAGTCGAGGTCAGTGACAACAAAGTTAAGGCGGCAACGGCAACCGGTCATGTGGCTGTTGAAGTGACACTGCCACCAGTGTCGACCAAGAACAGCTCATCGAGTAAGCCTAGTAAGAAGCGGATTACTCCTATCACAATTAACTAAGTAGCTGAAGCAGTTAGGATTGTGATGTCTAATGTAGTGATGACAAGTGGGTATTTGGTTTAGGCTACCTTGTAAAGCTGATTGTGCAGTAGTCGTGTTCGCCTTCTGGCCAAATCCCCAGATATTCTCTTCCTGCTCTTGACACAATGGGGGAATGTGGGTACATGTTGTGTACGAGCAACACTTTATTATGAAGCAACATGCAGCCACTAACCGGTATCTTACACAATGGCCTTTTGTGAAATTCCTGCAGAAATTTTTTCGTATACATAAACTGCTCATGTACAGTTGGAGGTCCGCGGCGGCCGGAGGCGGAGAAGATGATGGAGGGGTTGGGTGCTTGTTGGCATCGTGGCCGTGGCTTTTTTGCGCGGACGTCGGGCCGGTGCGGGAGGAGACGGCGACGAGAGGGAGGACAGCCACGAGGAGGAGCACCATGGCGTTCTTGGTGGTGGTGGCCATTGGAGCCATTGCTCGAGATCGATCAGTACGTGATCGATGAGCTTGATCTTGTCGTGTGAGGACTGGGGAGTGACGAGCTCCTGCAGCTTGTGTTTTGGTTTGCTCCTGCGTTGCTGGATGTTAATGTTGACTATGACAGTCGCAACTGGATCGGAGGAGACCACGACCACTATAGATGCGTGTGTACTTTCCACAATTGCTCAGTGCTTAATTAACTAGCAACCGTAGGCTAGCTAACTTGTTACACTAGCTTTGTTAATTAGGCAAAATCCATCTGGAGAGCAAGGGCTTCTTCTCTCTGGTTGTATCCCTGGACTCCGGCAACAGAAATGAAGCTTCCTCTCATTTGGTTGCCCACTTACTCCGGCAGTTCTTTAGTTCACACAGGTGTGGTGGGATAAAGAATACAGTGGAGGAGGCTTCACACTGATGCTCTATCTGATGCACACTAACAACGACAGCGAGAAGACAGAGTTTTGGACGAAATAATTAAGCAGCAAAGTCGTCAAGTTGCTCTGCAACTGCAAGTAGACAGCATCCATCTTTTTATCCTTGATTGACAGTGCAAGGGCACTTCTCGTTATAGTTTAATTCTTACTTCTTCCTCATGATTGTGAATTTGCATGGCCCGTGTTTCTCGTGTGGATGCCATGTGCCCATATCCACAGTTTCTGTCTTTCTGATAGACTGTGTGATTGGTTTCATGCGCAAGTTCCTCTGGTTGGGTCTTCTTTGACATGGAGAATATAACACGTTATAGTTTAATTCTTGTTCTTTTCTGCTTGACCGGCCGGATCGATCGGCGTACGCGCGCTCAACATCAGGACTCTCCCAAGTTTCCTACCTGCTTCACTCCGCTCACTGCTTTCAAGGGTTTGACATTGACTCTACTTTCCAGCGGCGGCAGCGCAGTGGTGGCAATCCAACGGACAAATTTATGGTGTGCAGACGCGCGCGACTAGACACATACCGTATCTAGATAGACCCAAGTCGTACGTCGTAAATTAAGTCTGGTAGAACCGGTAGGATTCCTCCCAAATCCAGCATGTCAACGCGCAAATCTAGACAAATAGTAAGTGGGCAAGTGGTGAGTACCTCCATGGCTCCATACCATTTTTTTAGAAACGGGAATATATTCCATACCTACTTCCTCCGTATCATAAACAGTATAATTATACCATTAAAAGGTAAAAAAAAACCATCTTAGATATTTTACTATCTTATTAGTATTCTCTATGGCAATTGGTCATTAAAATTTATTTACCACCCTAATTGCATGCACGCCTAATATCTACGTGGCAATTCATCAAACTTGATTTATTATCCTCAGTTACATGTTTAATTTGAAAGTGGACGATTCTTGTTTCCATTTGATGTAGAGTTCTTCTAAACAAAAAATGCATCATATCATATAAGCACAAATAGAGTTCCATAGAATGCAAACTTCCTTTAAAGATAATATTTACCATGGTTTCTTAAAAAATGATATTAGTATGTGGTGGTGTTATAGCTTTAGTGTAGTGTTTTCATCACTCGACCAAATTCGTTTCATTTTGTAACCATAAATATCACATGGCAACTAATTGGATTCTTTAGTTAACTTCTTGTTGCCAGTTCTATTGAAGAGGAAGTTTTCATCATCGAAGAACTTTAGGTAGTATGTGTCAATAATTATGATGGAATTCCTCATTATTTTTTCAAGATCTAGAATTTCTAAAATAAACGCAGAGTCGTTGCATGTCAAGCTGATGATGTGCACCATGTCAAAAGAATATAATGAAATTCCTAGAGTAATAGTACTAATTACTGAGTGATAGCGAGGCAACTCTGCCTCAAAGTCTAGTTGCCTACAAGTTCATCAAAAGCAAGCTAAAATCCCTCGGGTCACTAATCCTTGTGGATAGATTTTCTTTCCAGGATAAAGGACTTCTAACAATAAGACAAGAATCAAGGATGCGATCACGACATCACTGGTATGGAAAATAACCGCACTGTGTCTTTTGTTTAGCTGTTTCAGATTGTTGCCTCGCAGGGCCATGACAAATTAAACTCGCTCTTGATTATGTATAAAATCAACAAAATTGGCACATTCTCATGCCGATTTATTAAAAGAAAACATTTTACAAGTGGAAGTGATAGCCTATGCAATTTAATATTTATTATATAACCAAAATCACAGGAACACGAGTCCCATGTCATTACACGTGGACGCACAAGACTACTTACACATGGCAAATAAGTGTCGTGGCGTCGAAGGTGGTGTTGGGGTTGGCAAGAGCGGCGGTTGTGACTTTATTGTAGTGGTTCATCACTCGACAAAATTCATTTCATTTTGTAACGATAAATATCACATGGAAAATAAGAAACCACAAGCGTTAGTCTAGTTAAATGGGCTAACTGGCTTGGGGACACATGCCCCTAATTGGATTCGTTAGTTAACTTGTAGTCGCCGGTTAATCATCAAAGAACTTTAGGTAGCATGTGTCAAAAGAATGGTTGGATTCCTAAATTTTTTTTCAATATCTAGAATTCCTGAAATACCGGTTGATGAAGGAGTGAATATAATGAAATTCCAGAATAATACTATTATTACTTACCGAGTGATAGCTAGGCAACTCTGCCTCAAAGTAAGTTGTACAGAAGCAAGCAAAAATCGCTTCTGGATTTGGAATAATGATTGGATTGCATGATTTTCGTTTCAGCATAAAAGGACTTTTAGCAATCTTTGGTCCTAAAGGAAAATCAAGAATCGAGGATGTGATAAGCATGAACCTCACTAGTCCGGAAAATAACCGCATTGTATCTTTTCTTTTTCCTGCTTTAGCTTGCTGCCTCGCAGGGTAACGACAAACTCGCTCTTGATTATGTATAAAAATCAACAAAATTGACACACTTCTCGTGCCGATTTATTAAAAAAAATCACTTGTTAACAAGTCGAAGTATAACATATGCATGCTACATATACCAAAAATCACAAGAACACGAGTCGCATTATTATTGGTAGTCTATAGGGCATACATGTATTAACGGTAGTCTATAGGGCATGAATGAATCAAGTAATAACTAATGAGGTTGGTATCACTTCACTTGCATGATGCATGGGAAAGAGAATATGGATCATCCATCAGCTAGCTGCTGTTGGAGAGGAGCGTGATGATGTCGAGCGACACGGTGCAGAGCTGCCGGAGCGCCACCTCCCTTGCCGCGAGCTCCGCCGGGTACGCGCCGGGCCTCTGCCGCTGGAACAGCACCCTGCACACCTGCGGGTACTCCGCAGCGGCGCTCACGTGCACCGACGCGGAGTCGTAGTCCTGCGCCGCGATCGAGCCTCTCGCCGCCGACAGCGCATCCCGAGCCTCGCCGTACTTGGCGGCGCAGGTCCGGAGCAGCGCCTGCACGGCGGCGGCGGCTGAGGAAGGCGCCGCCGCCGTGGCGTTGGTCATGGAGTTCGCTAGAGCGGCGGCCGTGGCTGCGCCGCCCGAGGCGTTGGCGGCGGCGGCCGTGACGGCGATGGCGGAGAGGCCGCGCATGTCGGCCGTGGCGCTGGACGGGTCGGCACTCAGCGCGGACACGCACAGGTCGGGGTAGGTCGTCGAGTTGCAGGTGGCGCGCACCAGCGCCGCCGTGGTGGGCGCCGGCGGGGGAGGAGAAGGGGAACCGCGAGGCGGTGAGTGCTTGGGCGGCTTCCCGTGGCTGCTGCGGTGAGAGGACGACGGCCCGGCGCGGGAGGCGAGGGTGGTTAGAGGGAGCAGCGCTAGGAGCAGGAGCACCATTGCCTTGTAGCTGGTGGTTGCCATTGTAGCCACTGCTAGAGATCTCAGATCACCGCGTAATTTACGATGTCAAGAGCTTGGGTTTGTGGCTTTGTGTTTTGCTCTTCCTTGTTGGTAATATTGTCGAGTTGCTTGTGTTGGAGGATGCAAAGAGGATGATGGGTTTTTATAGGAGTAGAGCGTTGTCGTTGGCTGCTAATGTTGACTCTAACAAGCTAGCTAAGTGCAGGAGTCCACAACGACCGCCATGCATGCCGTGTTAGGCATATTGGTTGTTATACACACTAGCTTGTTAGGCAAAACCTACACAATCTAGAGACAGGCCGGTTATTATCTCTGACTGTTCCATTGACTCTGTCTCTGGCAAAATAGAAATGGAGTTTTTCTTCTAGTCAAAACCGATTCCCACGTTTCCACATGTCCTTGATTTTGTTTATGTAGTCCATGTTTTGTGCACTCACTAGCTAGCCATCCTCTCCCATGCCGATTGACGCCGTCCTAAATCCCTTTTATGCGATACGAGTAGTAGGGTTTTCTTGAGCTATAGATGGTGCAAAGCATGGTGCTCAGTACGTAGGATGAGGGGCGCTTCAATAGATCGATCAGGGTTCTGGCCAAAGCATGTCGACATTTTCTACAAAGAGCACACAAAGGTTGTATGCCCAAGAAGAGAATCCTATAAAGAGATGGGCTACAATTTCTTCCACTTAATTAGACTGATGTTACAAAGAGTATACTACATGTTGATTTATCCAAAACCATAATCTTTCTTCCTATGATGTTGGAGGTGTTTGAGCAAGATAAAAAAGCAGAATTTGTAGTTGCTTCTACAATAACATGGTTTTCACATCTATATGTATACAAAAAAAAGATAAATTCTTTTTTTACCAAAATTTTATTCATGATATTTGGCGTACCCGCTATAGTGTCCTACAAACGGTTCATGCATTGTCACATAACATTAAGACAACATCGACAATATGTTGCCTTTAACTTGTCTCGTACGATTTGCACAATCCCTTTGTTTGTGCATGAAAAAGGACTGTTGTGGTTTGCATAATAACGACAACTCGTGCAATGGTGCAAGAGTGGTCACATAGTCCTAAATTCTAACTCATGCACTGGTTGTGGTTGCTCCATGAAACAACCAAATCGGTCTTTCTCTCACCTCCATCCCTCTCCTGCACTTCATAAAAAAACATACGTGGAATTACATGAGACAACCTATAAGATTAATGACTTATATCAATGTACTTGCCCCAAGTGGGTAATATGATTTCCGTGAAGAAAAGATAACATATTGTCCTCGTATGTAAACCCTTATAACCTGAGTTCGTGAATCGTGGCCACCCAACTCTGATAGTCTCATAGCAAGACATGGAGCGTTTGTGGTTCTTGGAATGGGATTTCATTGCTTCAATTTTTGAAACAGTTAGCTCGAATTTAGTTGAACATCAAGCTAGCCAATAAATCCATCGGGAAGAGAACTGAGGTTCCAACAAAATTATTTGGAAAGGGAATGATATCTCTCCAAGAGCCATTTGGCATCATTCAAGCATGACGAGATAGTGGCCTACAGTAAAACACTTGCCAACTGAGTTGTAGCCATGGAAAGTCTAGGTTCCTATAGAATTTATGGAGATATTAGTAATTAAAGATCAAGTTGTAGCTATAGACAATATGTACCACAACTTTGCTTCTTGTAGATTGAAACACACACTAACAAAAGCAAGAAAAGACTACCTTTTGGAAAGCAAAGTCAAGATGCTGTTAAGAGTTAAGACAAGTAGCATTATCCATGTTAACTTGACAATGCAATAGCACATTTTCATTTAGTTAATTATCCCATATTTTTGTTACTTTGAACAAAACAACACCAGCAATTTTTTATTTTGATTCACCCATTTATCTGTAGAAAATACTAAATACCAATTTTATCTACTCTATAATCCTCACATCTCATTTTTCTCTTGTAACTTTTAGGAATTGACATTATAAACCAAGTTTCTTATTGTATGATCAAATATTCATGCACCTCCGCTACTCCAATTTTGATGAACACCTCACCCCAAGATTCTCCTCATTCTAGATCTCTTTTAGCAATATAAGTGCAGGGTTTAATTTTTTGAGTTATTGTTGAACGTGCAACGGTGCAAGCGGCAAAGGAGACATGGAATGAGAATGAGGTGGTGCACAAGCAGGCCGGAGATATGTCAAATCTAAAGGTAATTCATCCAAACTATTTAATTTATAAGATGGTCGACTATTGCAATCAGAATAATATAACGTACCATGTACAGATGAGCCTCTAGTTTCATGTGTTGTACAAAGGGTGATACCAAAGGGACAGAGTCATGAATATAAACCACATATTTTCGCTCGCAGATCGCAATGCATACTAGTTCCAACCAAAAAAAAAATCAAGACTGCACCTTTTGGCAAGCAAAGTCAAGTTGCTGTCGACAATTAGCTCGGCAGCCACTTTTACTCGACAGTGCAAGGGCACTGCTTTTTCCCATATAGTCATCTCCACTGTATTTCTTGTTGCCTGTAGCTGAATATGGGCCGCGTTTCTCGTGTGGATGCCTCCTAGGTTGGTAGCACTTTGAATTGGTGCCACTAATTTAAAGGGTCATCTTGGTGCTTAGTCCATGATAAGCTACATATTTGGATTTACGCTTGTGTACTGATGCACCGTTAGTGCTGAACTGAAGATGCTGCCGGGCGCAGCTGTCATTGCTCTGCCTGTTCCATTTCTTCTCTTCACAGGAATAACGAGCTGATGGCTGACGGTCGATTACTTCCGGTCGTCGTCCCAGCTGCAGGCTGCTGGTTTCCTACCAGCTTCACTCCACTCACTCACTCACTCACAAATCTGAATCTCTAGCGTGTTTGACAATTGCAGAGGCATGCTTTGCTCACTTGCTTGCTTTCCAGTGGCGGCATTGCAAGTGATGGCAACCCAGCGGACAAAATATATGGTGTGCAAACGCTTGTGTAGGAACGCTGACGAGACAGCCCATGGATCATACATAACATCCCGGCTGTATAAAGTCTGGCAAGATCTCCTTTTGAAAACAAAAAAAAAAAAATCTGGCAAAATCCGGTAGGGTTCCTCTGAAGTCTGAAATCCGTCCGGCAACACGAGACTTTTACATGCATGTAAACCATGTCTGCTGCTGATGTTGGGGATCATGTCATGTCTGTAGGAAATATGTTGTCAGACTCTCATGGCTGACTCTGCTACTTGCTATTTTGCTAATTAGCCAACAAAGGTCAGCTACGCCTTAATAACAACTACACTAATTTGATTTAATCGATTTGACCAGCTTTTTAAATTTTAGTCACATAGTAGCAGTACAGATTGTATATTATCAGTAGAAGTAGCTACGGGCGCGCTTTAGTGGTTGGATCAATGGATAGAGATCCTTCAGTTCCATTCATGTCGTGGAGATCAGAAGCAGAGAAAACAGATGACGATGAAACTGATCACTGCAAACGCTCAAATAATGAGGGGAAAAACTGTTGCACAAGCACCTTTTCAACCGCTGCATGTTCCTGCTAAATCAAAAGGTGCTAACTCATACTACTACGGAACATCAGTTGGTTGTGTCTGAAAAGTGAAGAACAGCACTTATACTGTATCAAGTATAAAAAAAACACTTATACTGTATCTCATTCAGGAGGCCGGTGTAATTTTTTAATACTTATTTTTTGGGGAAAAAAACTGATCATTGCAAGTGGTCAGCAACCTAGCTAGCACAAACGTAAGAGCGATCATATCTGCTTTCCTTTTCTCCCTTTTCTTCTTATATCGACCTGCTTTATTTTTAATTAGTTTCGTTTCATAGCGCTGTTGAGTGCATAGTTTCTGGAGTATTCGCCACTTATATACTTTCCTCTCAATCAAACCTTTTTACTGTCCTTTTTTGCTCTTTGTAGTGCTCAAGGAATTTTTGTTCAGTGTTTAATTGTCACTGATAGCCCCAAGCAACGCCATCGTTGTCTAACACTACAGATTGTGGACTTAATAGACATTTAGTCATTTAGATCGTCCCTTTTTTCTGACATCTCTCTTCCATGATGTCAGATGTCACCATAAACAAAATCCAACGTGGCAGTATTGTAGTACTAATACTGAACTAGTATTGATCAACTCAACATTGGAGTAGGCAGATTCGTATGCATACAGTTAACGAGTACTGAAAGTAGACGTACTCTAAGGACTCGTGTCATTACACGTAGACTCCCTAGTAGACTGCTCACGCCGGCCGGCTATCTACTGCCTTGGCGTATGATTAACATCGCCGGCGTGAAGATCTTGATGATCACTTGCAAGATGGATGATGAATTCATGGAGATCATCCATCAGTTATTAGCCGCTGGTACGGTGTTGGCGAGGAGCGCGATGATGTCGCTGGCGACGGAGCAGAGCTGCCGGAGCGCCTCCTCCCTGGCCGCGAGCTCCGCCGGGTACGCGCCGGGCCTCTGCCGCCGGAACAGCGTCTTGCACACCTGCGGGTACTCGGCGGCGGCGCTCACGTGCACCGCCGCGAAGTCGTAGTCCTGCGCCGCGATCGACTCCCTCGCCGCCGCCAGCGCGTCCCGGGCGCTGCCGTACTTGGCGGCGCAGACCCGGAGCAGCGCCTGCTGCTGTGCGTCGCCGGCGTCCGCCTGCGCGTTCGACGACGCGGCGGGGCCGGTGCCGTTGGCGAGCGCGGCGGCCGTCGCGGCGCCGCCCGAGGCGTTGGTGGCCGCGGCGGAGACGGCGATGGAAGAGAGCCCGCGCACGTCCGCCGTCGCGCTCGACGGGTCCGCGCCCAGCGCCGCCACGCACAGCTCGGGGAAGGTTGTGGAGTTGCAGGTGGTGCGCACCAGCGCCGCCGCCGCCGTGGTGGTGGGCGGCGCCGCCGCGGGGGCGGGAGACGTTGACGGCGTGGGAGTAGGAGATGGTAGCGGCGACGACGACGCCGGCGGCGAGTGCTGGTGCTTGGGGCCGTGGCCGGTGTGGCCGTGGTGCGCGCCGTGGACGGCAGAGCGGGAGGCGACGGTGGCGAGAGGGAGGAGGGCGCCAAGCAGGAGGAGTAACACGGCCTTGGTGGTGGTGGTTGCCATTGGCGACGCCATTGTTGCTAGCTAGAGATTACTGATCTTGTGTGAACTGAAGAGTGATGAGCTTGTTGTGTAACGGATGGATGCTCTTGGCTTTGGTTGGATATAGCTACTGAGATGATGACAAGTTGTTTGTGTGTTGGATTGAATGAAGGGGATGGTGGGGTTTTATAGGAGGGAAAGATTGTTGGAATGTTGGCTGTCAATGTTGACTCCAACAATTCAAGTGGAGTGGAGGAGTCCACCTCCACCATGACCACCATGCCGTGTACACTTTGTTCGTGTTGTTTTTCTTGGTGCCTAACTGGCTACCATAGGCTGTTATGTATGCTAGCTTTTTAGGCAAAATCTAGTTAATTATATGGAGGCCGGGTTCTGAGGCCTGATTTTTTTTTCTTTTTTTTTTTGCAAATGTTTGTTAGTTATTGTTCATCTTCCTGTTTTCCCCTCATATTTTCATGGTTTTGGTATGGGGTGTAGCTAGTTAGTTAGACATATCGTACAAGAGTATGTAATAAGAAGAAAACTCATACCAAAAGGAAAATAAATATCTTCTCCAAGAAAAAGAACACACTTGTCAATTACTATTATATAAGTATCTTGTAGCGCACATATAAATCTCTCATGTGTTTCTCGACATTTTTTTTTCTTTTGAAAATGTTCAGTGCCGCGAGCCGGCCTCCATCATCACCACTTTTCTCAAGTCGTTAAGGGCTCCATATAGTTATTTTCCCAATAAAGCTGAAAACAAATGAGTAACAGAGAAATCTCTTATCAATATAATTTCCCAACAAAAAAGTAAACTTGGCCATCTCACAATCGACAGAAACGTCGCCTACTGTTGAAAGCACAACGCCATTAAATTTTGAAAATTTCACTCTCATGGGGAGCGAACCCAAGACCTCAGTGCTACTGAGGCTCTTGTAACACAGCGAGACTGAGAGGCATGTTTTTAATGCTTGAGGATCGCAATACAAATATATAATGCATATATACACCACCCAACTTTTGGGCGTGAACAGCACAGAGAGTCATGTTGCTCTCCACACGAGACCTCAAGAAGTCGGCAGTCGGCACAATTCAACGATCATAGTTGCTACTTCATACTCGTCAATGCGGCCGGGCATGCACTATACTTCATACTTGGTCTCTCTCAGCTGAGATATACTATATAATACAGTGGAGTATGTGTCAAACTTGCTTCTCGATTGTGTTGCGACAATCTGAACCGTGTTTCTCGTGTGAATGCCTTATGCCTTTCATCATCCTAATTAAGCTAGCTAGCTTGGTAGTACTATATAATTACCCCCACTTACTAAGACTTAGTGCTTAGTCCACGATAGGCTATAGCTATTCCATTGCGTGTCCATCCTCTAACTTATACTTACGTACCTCCGTTCCAAATTATAAGTCGTTTTGGATTTTCTCGGTTCATCATCTTTGTTATACACCTAGACAAACGCTACGTCTAGATTGATAGCAAAATTTATAAAAGCTAAAATGACCTATAATTTTAAACGGATGTAGTAATTAAAATTAATAATGTCAAGGGCTGATTGCCTTTTTTTTGGAAAGCTGATGAGGGGTGGTATGAACACTGATAGACTGAAGATGCTACCCACACGAATATAATGGTCATTGTAATTCCTGTAGCCTTTTGGTCCACGGACCATCGGATCAATCGGATCGGCGTCGTACACGCGCTAGCTAGCTGACGCTCTCGTTTCCTACCTGCTTCATTCATCATCAGAGGATCAGCCCATCCACTCACGCAAATTGTTGTTTGACTATTTGCATGCTGCATGATTTTATTAATTATTATTTCATTCGCTCATCATCTTATAGGGCGGCAGCAAGCAGTAGTGGTGGCAGTCGAGCGGACAAAGTATGAGCTGTCTCTATACCAGTATACGGCCGGCGTGCAATGCAAAAGTATGTAAACGCGTACGTACGAGGGCGACGAGACATGTACGAGATAAGATACCCAGCTGTGTGAAGTCGGGCAGAATCCGGTAGGGTTCCTCTCAAAGGCCGTGTTTAGATGCCCTCCGAAAAAATTTTCAGAGGCATTAAATGCAAAGAATCTTGTATGCATGAAGTACTAAATGAAGTTTATTTGTAAAACCTTTTCATAGATGGGTGCAACTTTGCGCGACGAATCTAATGATCATAATTAATCTATAATTTGGTACAGTAACTCTACAGTAACCATCCTCTAATCGTGTGGTCAAAGACCTCATTAGATTCGTCTCGAGAATTTACCTAGGGTTGTGGAGATAGTTTTGTAAACTGCATTTAATTAATACCCCTAATTATTGATCAAATGTACATTTATTACCCTCAAAAACTTTTTACAACCTATCTAAAGTTCTAAACACGGCCAGCTAGTAATCAACGCGGAAAAGGATGGACCAAATTTAATTAGCCACTGCATGCTCTGCTCTGCTGATGCTGATGGAGGAACGAAATCTCTGGAACTCTCGCATGCCTGCCTCTGCTACTTGATTAGGGCTACCAGCTAGGTTAGCTACGTCGTCATAACAACAACTTTATTTACATTAATAATAATACACTAAGTACGTATCATCAATCTGAAAACGCAACGCAAGCTGTGTGCTTAACCAGTCGCAATGCAATAGCAGATCATATACATATATCAGGAATGCATGCGTGTGATCATTTGTGTGCTTTAGTGGTTTGCTCAATCAGTGGGAGTTCGTCCTTTCCGTTCACTGGATCGCTGCACATGCAGCGCAACCAGAGATCGATGTACAACATTGCAACCAGCTCTGCAGCCATACCTTCCATTTGTAGTACGTATAGTAGAGCTTATACTGTATTATTGTACGACACGGTATTACTGTTTTTCCTACACGTACGTACAAATACGTAGTATGTAGCATCACCAGCTTCATGCACTTTTCGATACCCCGATGTAAGCCAGCCATGTGTGTAATTAATTTTAATTTTAATAATCCATGCATAGCCTTCGCTTTTTCAGGTGGCCTATAATCCTATATATATATTTAATTTATGCGCCAAGCTAGCTAGTCATTAGCGAGTGAGTGCACATATATTAGGATTGTTGGCCACTTATTTTCATCAATCTCATCAGCCCCCCTTTTTCTTGCCCTTTTTCGCTCTTTCTTACAGCATCTATCTTATCGCCGTAGATCATGCGCGCACGCATTACCTGCTTAGTGTGCAACAAATTTTATTTATTATTTGCCGACAATATATATTTTTTTCCTTTCCATACAACATATATTGACCATATATGTAGTGCTTGGTAGGTGATTATTGATGCCTGCCTACCAGCAGGATCATGTATATCCATCCATCTACTAGTCCACTTGTGTGTACTGGGCCGGGAAGTGCAGCACTATAGTAGTACTATCATATATCTTGTTTTTTTTAAAAACTAATATCTCATCGACAATATCCGGTGCCACGTTAATCTGTTTTATCGTTCCAGAAATGAGTAAACAATTCTATTCTTTTTGCTTGTTATTATTACAGAGGAAGAAGGAAACTCATCTAATCTGGACTGGAATTTGGGTGACTGATATTCTTTTTTTTTAACGGGGGTAACAGTAACTATATAGTAGTCATGTAAGTGTGTCAACAGTATTGGGCCGAACCCACGAATCAGGCCCAGTCCAACACCCACTGCGCTATCCAACCTACGTGATGCTGTAATTAAGCACGTGCAGGCAGAGGCTGCAGCCGTGTTCTCGTCCATACATTGATTCTCAGAATCTCAGTCCAACCAACGGTATCATATTATCATATACAAGCGGTTTTTTTTTTTGTGCGTGTGCCGTGACACAACACCTTCTGTTAATTTTAATCCATATAGCATCTCTTTTTCAGGTGCCTATATGTGCGCCAATAAGCTAATCTAGTCAGTAGCGACTAGTGAGTGAGAGCATTTTAGGATTGCTTGCTGGCCACTTACCTCTTGCCTTTTTTTTTTTTTTTTTTTTTGCTCTTTTTCCCATCTTCTTCATATCGTTAAGCTAAGCCCTGTTCGTTTCGTTATTACCTTGTAGACTGTGGACTGTAGTCGTCAGTGGCAGTAAACCATGATTGCAGTGTTTTGTGCATAGTAGTCCACTGTTCTTAATTCTTAGGTTCTTCTTTTTCGACTCCGCCACACCTTAGTTCTTATCAGTAGTTTGCAAGTTGTTATAATCCACAGGTTGAAACAAACGAGTCTTAGACTGTAACCAGATTTTAACAATCCACATGCCATGTTGGCACACTTATCACACCTTTGCCGATTGTAACAATTGTCAAGCTGGAATTAATATAATATTTGGAAGCTAAAGAAATAGGCCTAAGTGTGTCACCCATTAATGGCCGGCCTCGCTGATTCTGCAGACAAGATTTTTGATGCTAAAAACTGAGGCCAGTGAAGCTATTTTGCTAGCTCGCTTAGTGCCTGCTGAGACTTTACTGATGGCTACCACCATGTATATCCACCCATTGCATCTACTGCTCCACTTGCCGGCCGGGTAGGGCACACCCTCATGGATGTTTTTCCTGTTCTTGGTGCTCGGAATTTCTTCCAGATAGTTTACTCCGATTAATTTCAAAAAAAAGTTTACTCGAGTATATCTTTACATTTATTTTCCAAATAGTAATTAACAAAGACCAAGTAATCAAGTTTTATTACTATGTATTAGCAATCTTTCGAAGACGTGGGGAATAATAAACAGACATCGAGTCTAGCCCATGGATCAGGTACAAACAGCCTCCTATTGGAAAGTAGGCCCAGAAGTGAGTGAAATTGGAAGGCCGTTTATGGGCCGAGCCCAATGGAAATGAGGCCCAACGGAGGAACGCTAGTAAGTAGAAGAGCGCGGCAAGGAGAAAGAGGGAAGAGGAGTGTTGAGAGCTGCGCGCCCAATCGCCTCCCTTTTCCCGCCGTGCCAACCTCCCCCAAATCCAAACCCTAGAGAGAGCGCGCGAAGCAGGAGGAGGGCGAGAGAGATTGGAGGCGGAGGAGGGATCCATCCATCGATAGAGGAGGAAGAGGAGGAGAGCAAGATGCGGGGCGGCACGGTGCAGATCAACTGGCACGACCTGCAGCCGGTGCTCAGCCTCGACTTCCACCCGGCCTCCCGCCGCCTCGCCACCGCCGGGGCCGACCACGACGTCAAGGTTACTTTCACCATCCCTTCTCCCTTCCTCCCGTGGTTTCCCCTGAGATGTCCCCCCATCTCGGCCCCGCATTTCTGTTTCCTCACTCACGCAGTTGCGTTTCGGCTCTTGCAGATCTGGATCATATCGTCGGATGGGTCGGAGAGCAAGCTCCCCACCGCCACCTTCCAGAGCGGCCTCGTCCCCAACGGCACCGCCCACAGCTCCGCGGTCAACGTCATCCGCTTCTCCCCTTCCGGTACTGCAATTTCTGCCCCCCTTTTGAGCCTAACCAATTTACTACCTCTCTTCTAGTTTTTTTTTCCTGTTGTTGTTTTCTATGCAAAATCGAGTAGACATATGAACTTCCTGTGAGTCCTTGTGCAGACGTAACTAATGCTGTTTCCCTCCTTGGTTGTCTCATGCAGGGGAATATCTCGCCTCCGGTGCTGACGGTACGCTCAATTTTGGAATTTATAGTTATATGCCAAGTCATAATAAGTTTAGCCAATCTTTATTGAACTGAAATAATTGGATGCTCAATTTGGCATTTGCATCTGCGTTAGGACTTTATACCAAGTCATTACTTTATTTTTCATTGTCTGGTAGGAGACAGAGCATGCTTTAATTGTCGTGACCTGGCTCTAATAATTGCCGTGCCTAGCATTCCAATCTAATTTCTCACTGGACGCATACTAGTTCTTAGATGGATTCTGCGTGTCCAGGTTCTGATAGTTGTGGTGGTTCATAATATGCAGGTGGCGGTATTATCCTGTGGAAATTGCATTCCACTGAGGACGGCGAGGCATGGAAAATCCACAAGACGTTACTGTGAGTTCTGTCCTCAAGCAAAATTTAAAAAGGCGTTTCTTAAACCAGCCTCTTCTTTGGAATCTTGCTAAGTCGTAACGGCTCTGTTTATTTGACAGGTTCCATCACAAGGATGTTCTTGACCTCCAGTGGTCGCACGATAGCGTGTTCCTTGTTTCTGCATCAGTTGACAACACTTGCATAATCTGGGATGCTATTAAAGGTAACTCCTGCTTCACTAAGGAATCTGTTATCTGCGTCTCCACGGTTTCTACAGTGTCTTATATGGTTTATACCTGATGTCCCACTTCTCAGGCACGGTGCAGCAAAAGTTAGAGGGACATCTACATTATGTTCAGGGCGTGACATGGGATCCTCTGGGCCAGTATATAGCTTCACTGAGTTCTGACAGGACCTGCAAGATATATGCAAATAAGCCTCAAGGCAAATCAAAGAACGCAGAGAAGATGAACTTTGTCTGTCAGCATACGCTCGTGAAGGTAGAATATCCAAATAAGGATGAATCTAAGGTATGTCTGCTCTACCCTCATTGCTAGAGCATTTAACCGTGAACTGAGTTTGAACAAAAGCAATATAAATCATTTACCTTGCAGCCTCCAGTTAAATCTCATTTGTTTCATGATGAAACGTTACCATCTTTCTTTCGGAGGTTGGCATGGTCACCTGATGGATCTTTTCTAGTACTGCCAGCAGGTATAAATTATTTTTCCATTAGCAATAGTGGCTATTGGTTCAGCTCAAGTTGTCCGCATAATATCACAGGTTCTAGGCTTGAAAATTATGTTATCTGGCTGCACATGATTTTAGCCTATTTTCAGATAATTCTGATGTTGTAACCCCCGAAATAAATTTATCTGTGCTTTCCTGTCTTGTTCAGGTCTTTCTAAACACTCGTCTGAAGTGATTAATACTGCTTATATAATGTCAAGGCGGGACCTCTCAAGGTATGACATCTGGTACTTGAAATAACAATATGTCTTCCTCTTCTTGCCATATAAACTGAGTGATCGATCTGGTTGAGTTCAACTGGTACTCAAAATAAGATACTACAATAAATGGAGCATCAGAGAATCATTATCGCTAAATTCCTTTTTGCAATTGTAGATCAATTTACTGCACCTAAGAGTAAGCTGTGAGAACTATAAGTCCTAAATTTTGGAAGATCATGTCTTTGATTGCTTAATTGCTGCATGGTGCTGTTATATCTTATTGTTCGCTACATATGTGCTACGTTACTGATGAGATGTCACAGAAAGATGGTATTTAGTTAAGGCTATCGTGATCTATTTGTGCCTTCAGTCAGTATAACATACTTGAGCATATAGCTTGGCCTGTACATGTAGTTCTGTTATTCTTTAAGGTTACTAACTTTCTTTGGCCCTGCAGGCCTGCAATTCAACTTCCTGGGGCAAGTAAAGCTATAGTAGCAGTGCGCTTCTGCCCTGTTTTATTCAGACCACGTGGTTCTAACTCAGGTACCTCCATTTATGACAACTTTGCCTTGCTTTGAGGTCCTCAAGGTTTTATTCTGTCACAATAAATCTGAATCACATTGTAAATTTTGCAGATGGTTTCTTCAAGCTTCCTTATAGAGTTGTTTTTGCTGTCGCTACTTTGAATTCTCTGTATGTCTATGATACTGAAAGTGTTCCTCCAATTCTAATACATGCTGGTCTACACTATGCTGCCATTACTGATATTGCATGGTGAGTACTAAAACAGTTTTGCTTTTGTTGTCTCCTTCATTGGGCTTTATGTGTATACTGGGACTTAAAATCCATCTTTGCAATTTGTTTCTGTCAGGTCTTCTGATGCCAAGTACCTGTCAGTGTCATCACGAGATGGCTACTGTACCATAATAGAGTTTGAGAATGAGGAACTGGGACAGCCTCACATCCTCCCAGGTATCCATCCGTTATATTCCTCTTTCCATATCCTTATTTTCTTGGGTGGGATGTTGCTGCTTTGAACATTGCACACATCATTTAGTGTAATTATGGTGAATTTCAGAGCAGTTTTAGGTTTCAAGACTGAATCATATGGCAGTAACAATGACCTAGTTGTAGGTATACCAAAAAGTAATGGGCAACCAATATGACTTGTGGTACTTGGGAAAATCACTGATATGACCAAACAATTTTGCTTACATGTGATGGAATGTGCTGCAATTCTTGTTTTCAGACGTTCCTTTAGTATCTCCAGGTTACATGAAGCTAAAAAGAATGGTGCACAAGTTAATGTATTAATATGTAGACCCATTTCCTTAGAGGCAGTACCGATTCAAATGTTTCTTAGTTCTGCATTTCGTTTATTTACAATATGTATATTGAACCAATACCATTTAACTGTATTGCGTCTGGTTTCCTCCCTTCTGATAAGCAATATTCTTCTAACATGGTCCCTTCTGGATAAATCTGTAGGATCAAAGGAAGTTGCTAAAGGAAATATGACATGTGAAAAGAAGCCTGTACATGTAGATAGCATGGAGGTTGATGTTAGTTCCAGCAAGCTGAAGATGGAAGCTAGCCCTGTGGCTGTAGGAGTTACAGTGCCTGCACCGTTGTCGGCCGAGAACGTCACATTGAGTAAGCCTGATAAAAAATGTATTACTGCAGTTGCGATTAACTAGGTAGCTTAAGCAGTTTGATCTTATATGGCTTCTGCAAGTATTGCGACTCACTTTTATAGGTTACCAGTAAAGAAATTCACTCTGTTTATATATACCTTCTGTTCTGCACCTAAAGATTGGGAAGTCTGTTTGTGCTGCATGGGTCAGACTGCTGTGCAAGTGTTAACTACCACATATTGTTATAAGTGACATGTTGGCTCTAAAGTACCTAATCTACAGAAATCTTACAAAACAGCAACATAGGGCTTTCAATCAAATAGGTCTTTGATGTCTTTGTTCCAATCAATCAGACTTTTCTCTGCATGTTGGGCCATATGCTTTGCAATCTTTACTCTTCACATGCATTTTCTTGAAGAAACTCTGACAGGGTTCAATATAACAGGGACAGGGGAGCTTGCTGAAGGAAATGTGACCTGTGAAAACAAGAAGCCGGTAGCAGTAGACAGTATGGAAGTCAATGCCAGTGACAACAAAGTTAAGGTGACAACCAGTCCTGCGGCTGCTGAAGTGACACCGCCACCAGTGTCGACCAAGAACAGCTCATCAAGTAAGCCTACTAAGAAGCGGATTACTCCTATCGCAATTAACTAAGTAGCTGAAGCAGTTAGGATTATGATGTCTTATGTAGTGATAACAAGTACTGGGTATTTGGTTTAGGCTACCCTGTAAAGTTGAGTGTGCAGTAGTCGTGTTCACCTTCTGCCCAAGTCCCCAGATATTCTCTTCCTGCTCTTGACACAATGGGGAATGTAGACACAGGTTGTGTACAAGCACACTTATTATGAATATGAAGCAACATGCAGCCACTAGCCAGCATCTTACACAATGGACGTTTTTTGAAATTCCTGCTGAAACCCTTTCACACAAACTGCTCATATACAATTGCTTACAAATAATTACACAATGAATCCAATCAACTGGGTCTCTGACACCCTTATTTCAGTCACATGAAAGAACATAGAATCTTTTCAAAATACTCAAATGCATGCAAGGGTATGTGTATTGTGCGTGTATGGGTATGGATATGATAATTGCCTCAAGCTGAAGGCCCTTCATCAGTATTGGGAGTCTTGGGCAGACAGTGGCATCATCTTCTTAGGACTTGGTCATGTGCCCCTTGGATTTCTCAAACTCTTCTTCATTCTGGCCTGCCTCTTCGAATCTGATGTCTTCATCTTCCGAAAGGACCTCAATCTTTTCGCCGTGTGGCCCCGGCATGATCTTCTCGTCGATGTGCTTGTGCTTTGTGACGTTGATGAGCTCTGTCTTCTTCTCTTCTTTGCTTTCATGCTTCTTGTGCCAGGTCCAAGGGAGGTGGTGCGCCGCCTTCCCTGCTGCTGCAGCGCTCGAGGATTCACCAATGGCTTCCTGCTTCTTCACAGCCTCTTGGAACTTGATGTCCTCGTCTATTGAGAGCTTGACAACGTCGGCGCCATGGGGGCCTGACATGGTCTCCTTGTGGACATGGACGTGATCGCTGTAGTTGAGCACCTCAGCCTTTCTCTCTGTCTTCCTCCCCTTTTTCTTGTGCCAGCAGAAGAATGCGGCGAGGCATCCCAGTAGCAGCAGGCCTCCCAATGAGACGAACACCACAATGATGACGATGTGGTGCGGTGGGCTAGGCGGAGGCGGCACTGGCGTTGGAGGCGGGAGGATATGCGGTGGAGGCGGCGCTAGCTGGTGAGGTGGTGGTGGTGCTTGAGGGCGAGGGGTTGGCGGTGGCGGCGGGTGGATGGGCGGTGATGGTGGGGGTGGAGCATGGCGTGGTGGTGGTGGGGGTGATACGGGTGGAGGCGGAGCACGGCGAGGTGGTGGTGGAGGCAATGACGGTGGAGGCGGGGCACGACGTGGTGGTGGCGGGGGCAGAGCGGGCGGAGGAGGAGCACGGCGTGGCGGTGGAGGAGGCAGAGTGGGCGGTGGCGGAGCACGCCGTGGAGGCGGGAATTGAGGTGGCGGCGGAGCACGCTGTGGCGGTGGAGGGGCTCGGATGGGCGGGGGGAAGCGCTGTGGGGGTGGTGGTGCTTGGGGCCGCGGCGGTGGCCTGGGAAGGTAGGGGTTTGGAGGGAAGTAAGGGAAGCCCAATCCTGGAGGACTAGGGTTGAACGCCATTGTTGGATGAGAGAGCTAGAGAGGCAACTGTGCTGCTGCTGTAGTGCGATGAGCTGAGTGAGTTGTGGTGGCGATCATGTAGCGCATATTTATACATACGCAAAGCCTCTGTGGCTTGGAGGGAAGGGCGTGAAGATTTGATTTGAGTTGCAAGTGACTTGGCTCCTCTGCTACGGTTTCGGCTGGGTTTGCTTCCAAACAATGCGTTCCTTGGCATCAAAGCCCATGTGTGCAGCTGGCCCGGGTCCGGGTATGAGTGAGACTGAGACACCTAGCTCGATTGATCTGACTTTTGGACCTCATGATTTACCCAAAAACTTCCTTAATTTTCAATGAAGCCACTGTCATGATGATCGTATCATTCTTTATTTGGAATGGCGTAGCAAATGGATCACACAATGCAAACACTTCTTGTGCCCTCAGCAATATAATGGCTCCCTAGTGTTCTTCAGTTTCTGCAATGCTTTTGAGTGAAGTAGGCTTGGCTTGAAGCTCATGCGACGGAGGAAGACGCTTTTTGGCCGGTGCCTGGTGGCATGCAGAGACCGGGGTGTCCAGTCCGGATGATGTGGATGCCGTTCGATGGGCGTGTGCCCAGTCTAGGAGAGAAGCTGGCTTGTAAGCAAATGGCACCTCGTTGAGTGTGTTGTAAGGTACGGATGCGATCGGCATCTCGTCTTTTGTTATCATGCTGACCAGTGGAGAACGAAGCTGTCTATTTTTACATCGATTTATCATCTTACGACAACAAAATATCCATAATTTCTGTACAGACAAAATACACTGATGATGGTATATAGCCCAAGAAGACCAACCCCACCACGGCCCCGGTTAGAATTTGGGCCGATTTTGGCCAGATGGCCTATCCTGTTTAGGCCCAACAGGACTCCAAAGACAGACAAACTCTACGACCACGATGATCAGACAACGAGAAGAGAGAAAGAATCAAGTTGCGGATGGGCATACACATATGAGCTGAGGTGCCACCGACCACAAGTGCGATCCGGCGTTTCAGTGCTGGTATGATAGTATGCGTGCGATGTTGCTCTCGACTGGTACATCGTTAATGAGGCCCCAAAAGAGGGAGTACCACACGACCGCTCGATCACTAGGCAAAGCCAGTATGGAGTTCAAATAAAGGACGTGTAGAAAGAAAGGTGTCCTTTTTTGTGTCTGGAGAAGGCAATTAAGCTAGGTACAAACAACAGAATGCGGCATCTTTGTTCAGCTTCCTTCGGCGCTGCCAGTCCAGATTCGACTACTTGTGATGTTCAGATTCGAGTAGTACCAAGTCGCTGCACTCAGATCATCAAAGGACACATGAGCAGACAGACTTTGGTACTGGTGTCTAGTGTGAAGCATGTCCCACATGGATGTGCTTGCTGCATGGCCTCCCAAAGTCGAGGTCGCAGGACACCAAAAGGCACATCACAGCATCCATGCATATGATATTTTGTACACGCACACACTCACATTGAGCCATCAACATCACTCTCATGGCCGGCCGCATGGCGATATGGCATGGAGTGTATGGGATTATGGGCTGATGCCGCAAATGCCGACCAAGGAAATAAAAGGCTGCTCACTCACCTACAGCTGCTTATTGGAAGGAGCTGCAGTGCTGCCGCACAACATAATGCATGGCATGGCATGGAAGAATGAGCAATGTGCTAGCTAGTGACCTGCACATGAGCAGCAGCACACAAAGAAAATGAGGCGTGTCCTTGGCCTCCCTTTCTGCCCAATCATGGCACAACACACCAGCCGCCGTACCGATCCATCAGAGCCGCCATTAGGCCTTGCATTGGTTGCAGAGGAGCATGGATTCTCCTGTTCCTGCAGCTAGGAACCAAGGGCTTAGCTTGTTTGGAACGAAGGACGATGGCCGTATCGAGACGAGACGTACCTAAAAACATCTTTACATATGTGTATAGCTTTATTTGTTGATCTCTACAAAAGATGCATATACGAATGGCGGCTGGCTTTTGAAATAGTAAGAAAATGGCAGGTAATAATATCTAGCTAGGGTGGTGATGGCATTGCCAAAAGATGGATCGAATGCACTGCACATTGATGAACAAGGGTCCAAGTGACCTCTGCAGCGAGCCGTATATGCCTACGGAGCTCACGCGATCAGTGACGTGGACGCCTCCGGCCGGCCGGCCTCTGCTCAGGTCCACCATGCCCGCATGATCTGCTATAGCTTGCTGCATATAGAAGCGTACACACTACACGCGGCGGATCGCAGAAAATACGTCGCCACTTCTATGTTCAGACCTACACACACACACACCTCCTAGGCGTGCCATGGCCAGGACCACGCGCCGTATGTACATGTATGCATAATATATGTACACTTGCTTGCATGGAAGGATTTATTTTTATTCTCCCTACTACTTGCATTGGGCCACAGAGCATGTACAGCGTGCAACGCCCATAATGTTAAGGGAAAAAATACAGCTGTATTCATATTCTTGAGAGAAATTAAAAGGAGCTAGTACGCACATTATAAAAAGTTAGTCATGAAGACCTTTGGTGGCTGGTACAATGCCTTCTTCCTCGTCCACCGTTCGGTCCCCCTTTCGCCTTGCAACCTTGCTCCTTGATCGGCCGCCTTCTTCAGCACAGGGCGGCAGAACCTTAAATTGAATATGGCCAGCTCCTTTAGTGTCATGGGCAATGTGTATGAGTTATGGGCACTTTAATTTGATGAATGGTAGCAACCGTCTCACTATGGTATGTATATATACAGGTTGAAAACTACTGGAGATTTCTACCACAAGTTGCAATCCGCAATATGGATGTAATATAACCACAAGTTTTTTGAGTTTTCTCTCCCTAATTAATGCAATCATGTATATCTTTCTTTGTTGTACCAAGTAATGAGAATACATCGCACTGGCTGCACCGCCCTTAGATCACCTCCTTGGTGACCATCCCACCCTTGCGAACCGCCTGTCGGAACAGAGAGCTATAGCTAAGACGTGTTAATTGAATAACATCTAGAATGGATCCCCTTTGTGCTTCCACCTCCTCAATCCCCTGCCTTGTTTTCTCTTCCTCCCTACTTTCGATTACTCACAACGTTGTTACACTTTGCCCTACACGATCTAAGTTGAATGTGGCCAGCTCCCTCTAGTGTGATGGGCAAAAATGGATCTATATATCACCGTTTGTCAAGGACCTCAAGGTATCAATCAATATATAATTACAGGCAAAATGTCGTACTAGCAATGCATCAATCAATATATAATTACTAGCAAATTCTAATAGTAGCCTACAATAAAGAAATTAAATGACTCTTGAGTTAGATGATTCTCGTGCGATCACAATCATACCATTTTTCCTTGTCACCTAGTAGGCCATAAAAAGCAATACAAACCACAAATATGTCTTTGTCACACCACACTTGTGTACTATCGCTACCCTAACTCAAAAGTGTAAGGCCACGGACTACTCCAACTTTTTGTTGACAGTGATGAGTTCTTCCATAGAGATTTTTTTTGGAAGTTAGGTTTTGCTCAACCTGATTGTGAAAGTGTTTGATGTAAATTTCTATCCTAGTTTGTGTGCTTCTTTTGGGTTGTTGATGCTTCAGTTGGTAGTGCCGGCTTTAGTTTCGGGTCATCAGCTGGTTTGCCTGGTTTGATGGAGGCCGTTTGATCTGCCTGGAAAATGATGATGGTGGTCATTAATTGTTGAGGTTGTGTTCGCCTGCATACATCTCTTGCGGTCTATACCAGGTTTTGAGTATATTCATAATTGAACTTTCATGGTGGTCTAGTTAATTTCAACTTGAAGATAGTTGGGTTTTTTGTCAGACATGAAGATGAGCTTTGGTGTTGTGCGACACTGTTAATCCCGAAAATCCTTCTAGTAAAATGAAAGAAAGAAAGCTAAAGCATGTATAGAAGCGCTATTTGATGAATGCTCACCACTTCAAAATTATTACCAATTGGAAAACCATCAACATTATTTCTTATAACCAGAAAGCTAAGGTTATTCAAATTTTGCTACCTAATCCAAAAGCTCCTAAAACCCTTACATCAATTGTTGAAACGGTTTACAGTTAGTTTTTAAAATCTTGAAATAATATATATATGTGCATGTGCCTGCCGCCCATACGGAAACAAAGTATAGAGCATGGCATGTCCTACTATACAACATAGAAAGCTGCACCGTACATGATGCAGGCAAGGCGACCCTGGCCCTGCCTGCTGCTGCCGGCATGCCTGTAGCGCTCGCAGCTGCCGTTGCACGCTGGGGGTCGAGCCAAACAAGTTGGGCACGCTGGTATACCTCCGTGAAACACGGTTTGGTAGCCCCTTTTCTCTTCGCTGTGTTCAGTGGACAGACTGGTAGCACGCACAGCTAGCTACTCTCGATCAATCATATATTCATGCTGATAGCATGCATGAATCGGTATATGCTTGCGTACAGTGACATGTCAATGATACAACAGTCGACTAGAAAGATACAAAGATCCTCGTTACGCTGGGTCCCACTGCAGAGTGGGCCATCTTTCGGTTGTGGTGTGTGTGTGGTGGCACTTTTGTCAGATGATGGAGGGGTCCACACATCATGCATGCAAGGCACATATGGTACTGTGTGTGTAGTATACATTGGCTGCTCAATTTCTTTTATGTTCTTTTTTTTATATGCATAGCCTTTTATCATAAGATCATATGCATGATGGAGCCGATCGAGACCATTATTTTAAAAAGTGGCATCAACCACCTTTTATCTTCTTTTTGTGTGTGTATAAAAATAATGGCCTACAAATAATGCAATAGAACAGTAGCTAGAGAGAGAGAGCAAGTGTGATGTGTGCATGGGTAAAACGAAGCACCGCAGCTATCTAGTAGCTAATAGCCACTATGTTGCCGCCGCCGTCCTTGCTATAGCAGTCGTAGTAGCTACAACAGGCTAGCAGGCTTATCTCCTGTTGTGCACACACCGGCATTGGCGCTCTGAATCTGATAGCGACAGTGACGCCTCAACGGCATGTGTGTGTGCATGCCTCCGATTGATCCGGCCGCCCCGGCCCCAATAATGATATGGATCCTCCCTCCATCTCTCTCGCGGGGCCGTAAAGTTGTTGCATACTATTGCAATCGGGAGGCAGGCAGGCCGACGCCGCCGTACAATCTTACACTGTGCTCAGATCGCCATCTGTTCTCTAGTGTTGGCCACCATGTATGCACACCCTAGCTACGACGCCATGCATTCCGTGCTTGGTTTGATCTGGCCTCGTCATCGAATTCTTAATAAATGAATTTACTATATAATAATATGTGTGCATGCTTAATTATACGTACTCAACAACTCGCACTACCAGGGAAACACGGCCTTTACCGGAACACAGGCACACGACAAAGGCCCTCTTTGCCTTGTGTTGGACACACGACAAAGAGGGCCTTTGCCGCGTGCCTTTTCTCGGGCACACGATAAGCAGGGTATGTGTGCAATAAGGCCTTTGTCGTGTGCCTCTGGCACACAGCGAAGAAAGTTGTATTCCATAGTGTCGAGCTAGAGCAATATTCTCTCCATCCCAAAAAAACAACAACAAATAAGTCTTGAAACGAAGAAATGCCTTAGGTGTTCTTAATCAACACACAAGCTAGGATCGCATTCTTTATGGGACAATGTTTGAATCTTGTTGGCATGGAGGGAGAGTACATCAGAGTGTAGCTTATATACATGTTAATAATACAATAATAACATGCATGGTTAATCCATTCTCATAGCAAGAATATTGGTAGTACAATCTTGAATGAGGATATAGATTATGGTGTGTGCCAAACATTGCCTCGCCAAACCTAAGACGCGCCATAGTTTGTTAAACTTTCCTAAACTAGTGTCGCCCTGTCATTGGCTCTCTCATTGCTTTGATGGACCTTAGTGAAAGGCCTCTAACCTAGTATTAGTTAGTGCACCTAAGTAGCACTCAGTAGACCAGGGCTCGAATTCTCACGGGAGCAAATTTAGGGGATGGTTTAAGAAAAATCTCCTCACTGGTGGTTTTCTAGGCCGGGAGAAAGTTGCTTCTCGTTAATGAAAACCCGCGGGGGCGGTCTTAACCCATCAATCTAGGTCTTTTTTTTTTTTTTGCTGGACCTTATCTAACCTATATATGGAGGACAATTTGTTGGTTAGCCACAACTTAGACATGGTTTGGGTAAAATAAGGTGAGGCAACAAGCAAGTGTGGAGAGGAAACCAAGCCCTAAACCTCCGTTCTGTGATTTGTTTTCTTATGCTTTCTCGAGATCCAAGGAAAGAGGAGGAAACAAAGGAGAGTAATGATCTGAATGAATATGGACGGCAGGCGTTGCTCAGCGAAGGCCATGCGTACTAGTAGCGATACATCTCTTCTCTGTTGCATGATTGGCTCCTGTCTGTCAGGCACTGTAATCAGTGCATGCATGCCTACCGCAGATAACCTTTTCTATTCTAGCCCTTGTTTAGTTCCAAAACGAAATCTTTTCACCATCACATCAAAGGAGAATTTTAGATGCATGGAGTATTAAACGTAGACGAAAATGATGAAAAGTTATATGGATAGGCTGTAAATCGCTAGACGAATCTAACGAGCCTACTTAATCCATGATTTGCAACAGTAATGCTACAGTAACCTAATTATGGATTAATTACTCTCTAATTACCATCATTAGATTCGTCTCGAGATTTCCAACATATCGTCATATCCATATAACTTTTCACCATTTTCGTCTACATCTATTACTCTTAAATTGATAAAGTCAAAACCCGAAATCTTTTCAACGAAAAAAGTTCGGGAACTGAACAAGGCCCAAATACCTTGCTCCTTTTCCGTTCTCAACCGATCCTAGCTAGCTTTCCTCTTTCTAATTTTGTCAATAAACAAAAAAAGAAGATAGAGAGCTTTGCAGAGGACACATTAACTTAAATGTTCTGTCACACATCATATCATGTGACCTTATATATACTCAGGTGATCTTCGGTGGAGCTTACCAGTTGTGTCACTTGCCTCTCTGTTGTGGAAAGTGGGAGATCGAAATGGACGATTCACATATGGCATGCCTACATTTGGAGGCCATTACCTAATATACTCCATCCGTCTTACAAAAAAGTCACTCTACAAAGACTCCAAAAAAAGAAGAAGCAAAGGTGTGTATTAGCCTTGGTTGATACATAAAGATACTAAATTGGGTAACAATGATAAAAATTGTAGGACAAATTTTGAATCACATAATGACTTTCTTTTAGGAACGAAGGGAGTACTGGTTTTCCACCACCAATAGGTGGTTGTTGGGCAATAGACTATGTGACGGTTGATAATATTTCAAACATCACGGGGTTTGTTATTTTATTTCGTCGATGTTTCATCCTTTGAGAGCTAGAGTAATGTTATTTTTTTTATAAAAAGGAGCTATAGTAATGTAATAATCTTTAATGCTACATGCATCCCATATATGGTATGGGTGGTCAGAGAGATGAGACGATTTTTGTTATCTTAAAAAATAACCATAGAGTAATAGACTTACAAGAAATGTAAGGTTGATGCTAGGGTTAGTATTCCCACCAATGTGGCGAGCCCAAGACCGTGTCCGGGGACCTCACCTTGGAGACCGGGAGCATATCCTTGGTGGAGCTCCAATTTGAACTAGAGGTGGCAGTTATTTACCTACTGATACCACGGGTCGAAGCTACAAGCTTAGTGGGAGGGAGAAAGGCGATGGCATTGTGCCCCCAGATGGGCGGCAATTGTGGCGAGCATGATGGGGGCGGTGGGCAATGGTAGTTATATAGTGTATTAGATAGTGGAGCGAGCAGTTGCGATGACTAGCCACAAGGGATGAAAGAGGTGTTTTGGTGTGGCAACGGGGCTATGCCCAAAGATGAAGTACCCTATATGGGTGCACAACAAAGGGCCAATCTTGGGTCGAGGTCAATGTTGAGCGAGTGTGAGCTACGTGTGTGAACATTAATTTTTATCCCAGAGCCCCACAACTTGACTTGAACGCATTCAACCGTGTATCCTCTGTAGCTGGACACACATTTTTCCAATTATCAAAAGTGTGGGTTAAACAAACAGTTCACAGTTGGACTATTGTGTGCTTGTGTGTACTGCGTGCACCTTCGAGGTCCCTTTCAGCTTTCACAAGCTTAAACAACTCGCTGAAGGAAGGGCCTACGAGTCTCCTTTTGATCATCTAGCTAATGTACACTGGGCATGCATGTGTATATATTTATGTTATTCACTCCACGGCTGGAAAACTCTTCATCAGTGCCGGTCACACAGGCAGTTAGTGCCGGTTAACGTGCCAACACGTTAGTGCCGGCTGGGGTTGCGTCAACCAAAAAAAAATATTACACGCACTCAGGAGGCCCGCACGCGATTTTTTCACGCGTAAATACGCGTACGCGGCCGCGAGGATTCGAACCCACGACCTCTAGCCTCACACGTTGCTTCCTTACCATCTCACCTATGCATCACATGTGATTGAGTGAGAGATGTTGTCCTTTTAAAGGAACCTGCTCGGGACACGTTAGTGCCGGTCGATAACACCAGCCGGCACTAACGTGCGTCATTTAGTGCCGGCTGGTGTTATCGACCGGCACTAACGTGACGTGCCCGTTTAGTGCCGGTCAATAACACCAGCCGGCACTAAATGACGCACGTTAGTGCCGGCTGGTGTTATTGACCGGCACTAAAGTGGCTTCGCGGTCACTGTTTCTCGACGCGCCACGTTAGTGCCGGCTCCAGGCTGACCGGCACTAAGTGTCACACACCAATGTGAGTTTTTCTGGTAGTGCTCGATTTATTTTTACACGCAACCATCGATGGATGATCACTCGCTCATATTACACTTTGATGGCCATGATCGATCAGAATGTGATATGCAGAATTAAAAGCAAAAAGATATAGCTTTACTTCAGTAAATAACCAATTAATATAAGAATGTATGAAAAAAATAGGACAATATAGTTGAAGATCTATACCTATTACATTTTTATATCACCCTTCTGAATATGCATGACACGTGTAACACACAAGAACAAAATCTCCAAGGAGTACCTTACAAAGTTCATGCTATGCTGACATTTATTTTTTATTATTGTGGTAGATGTTCCCTGTTGATGTTGAGGCTGAAACAGTACGCAGACCAACTACCGCAGGGATCATGCCAGAAAAATAAATTTAACTGAACCAGGTAGGCATGATTATATCAATGTCAGAAGTACAATTTATCTAGCTCTTATTTGGATAGCTGCTAGATAGATAAATATGCATGCATGGATCGTCTTGTTTCTTCATTAAGGTCATTTAAATGTGTATACCTACATCTGGTATATATATGCAATCAAAGGAGTATATATGTTCACTGCTTTATGTTTATTAATTATACATGTGAAGATTAATCGGTTACAAATTCTCTTGATTTTGTAGTAATACCAGTACATTATTGTGTCGTCCTATAATTTCTTGCCAAGTTATACATATTAATTATTATGTTTTTAGGAGTGAAAATCTGCCATAACTTTTTAGGATAGTGTGATTCACTCGAGGATTTTTTTTGGGACTGGGGATTAAAGTAAAGGGGAGTACGTGTGTATATTGTAGGTTTTTATGCATTTGGTAATTATGTGAGATATTTCCTTAATTAGTGGCTTATTGGTTTTTCATTTGTTCTGGTGGTGGGCCTGGCCATCAGCGATGATGTGGTAATGATATCGTAGTAACAGTTTTGAAAAAAAAATGCATCATATATATAATGAAAGTACAATCTTGTAGCAACGAAATGTCATTTTAGGTTAATTTTACTTAAGCTAGTTCAGTGAAAAAAATGTTGGTGTACATCTTTTGTTAGGCCACTTCACAGTAGTTTCAACTTTCAACAAGACTTCATATATATTAACATGAAATCAAACTGGCTTAGAAGTATGAACATAGTCTGTAATATGTTTAGACGACTTGAGATGCCAAATTAGTTTGATCTAGTGAGCAGCAAGAGAAAGGCTGCTTTAGATTTGTGCATCAGAGATTGGAATGGGAAATATTGAAAGACAACCTTACATAGTACGTATTGGAGTGCAACAAGACAACATTATTATTAGAACTGCAATTAGACTAAGAGGATAGTATACACTGGGTAGTTCAAGATCACAAACTTAGTTCATTCTCGTTCAAAAAATTTCATGCTTTAAAATCCAATAATTCAATCAGTTATTTTTTGGCCTTTTGGGTAAACTGAATGACCCCGAAACCAAAACTTGTATTCCTACCTGCAATGTACATATACATGTATGCATGTATTCATCATGAGGGTATCGAAAACTTTGGGGGCGTCATCATCCTTTTCCTGACAAATATAGAAGTCTGGAACCAATTTTATGAAAAGCCATGGGTTATTAGGCTTAAATAAATAGGTATTAATTTTAGGAAAATTTTGCTACAGGACACTACTTGATTTTGATATTGTTATGAGACACCGGAAAAAAAATAATTGGCCACAACACAATAGGTTGTGTCTTACAGCAAAGAAATTAGTGTGTTATGCAAAGAAAAAATATTGTAGTGGACAAGCAACTTCATTCAAAATGAACTAATTAGCTGCTTGTCCTAAATGTCATAGATAGACTTAAATGGATCAAAGGACTTATGTCTTTATTTGAGTAGATTAACTTATAGTAAGACACTGAAAAATGGGTGTGTAATATATCAAAGATCAAATTATAGGATTTACATGCATCCTGCGAGCAGGATCTCATGATCGAATACCCAAGACTTGCTGTATTAGATTACCATTATGCATATTTTACATTTCACAGGTACATTGTTTTACTGTAGGTCTTACGTTACAGAACAAAAGATAGGAGAAGCAAGGGGGAAAGTGAAATTTTGGGCTTTAATTTGGAAAGGCACAAGCAGAATATCATGTCAGAAAAATGTCAAACATCAAAAGCAAAAAATTACAATGATTTTATGCTTCAGATCCTTCAAGCAGTTGTACTAGTGATCATAACACTTACCATTATAAATGTGCATTATAAGGCTAAATCTACAACTAAACAAATAGGCGCCTGACATGAAAATAAACATGAACATGCATGATGCATGCATGTACTGTGTAGTGCATATAGTCTGTACAAACCAAAAGTGTAAAGTATACATATATCGAAAGTATTTTGATAGGGATAAAATTTATACTTCCAATGATCATCAAAACAAAAAAAAAACAAAAATGAATGAGCATCATTGCATAACATCTTAATTTACATGAAATAGTGGTGGTGCAAATGGAATAATTTTGACCCCCCATTTAACACCATAGTTTATGCATGATCATTTTCAAATCTAGTTTAGGAGAGAATACATATAGATAAAGCTACTGACCAACATATATATATATATATATATATATATATGTATATATATTGGCAAAAACAAAAACATGCGTGCACGTACATTGCATTTTGAGCTAGAGCAAAGAGCATATATACATGCATGCATGTAAAGGAATTTTGGGCAGAACTATAGGCACTAGAGTTTGAGAAGAAAAAACACAAAGTATTGTCTCTTTTTTCCATGCTAAGAATCAGTACGCTGCAGGCTACTGCTCTAGGCTGCTGAGCTAAGCGTGATACACCAGACATCATGCTATAGGTAGATGGTAGAGGTCGTCACACATGCATGACACACAGCTTTTCGATGGTTGGTTTGGCCGCACTGTCCGTCCGATCCTCTCTGGGGACTCTCTCCCAACCCAAATCTGAAATATTTTTTTGCCCTCTTGATGCATAGAATTCAGCACCTCACCACTCATGACTGATCATGGCACTGAATCCCTTGCACTACCAATAATTCATTCCCTCCACCTATCTACACTACCTGCTTCTTTCTCATCACCCTTGTGTGTATATATGTATCTTTATTTTGATCAGATTTCCAGAGCTCTTGTGTATGCAAATTTCAACTGGAAAAATTTGTGCCTCTTGAATTGAATGAATACAAACAAGAATGCAAAAAGTAGTTAGTGACAAACTGCTAACGAGTAACCGATAGATAGATCGACCAATAAATGCAAGTATGCATCTCTGCATCGGCTGGCTCTCTGATCCATCGGATCCATCACATGCTCAAGCTGCAGCGGCTATAGTATTGTACGGATTGGAGTAGTCAACAAGGCCTGTGACTGCAGAGGCTTGGATCGATTGCCACCATAACACCACACGCAAGCCAGCAAAGCTATCTAGTACAACCACGACACAACAACACATCATGCATGCATATGGACAACAATTTTATATATGTGGTAAGTACTCTGTGTCTCGTGTGCCTAATATTTTTGGGTCCAATTCCTTGACTGAAATTTTAGTTAGTTTCCACATATGAACATTTCAGAAAGAGGGAAGAAAAAAAAGGAAAGGGATACTGATGACACTGAAGAACAGCAGCTGAACAAATAATAAAGACCTTGCCTGAGCTGAAGAGAGATCGATATGATGGTAAAAATTGGCACATACAAACCCTAGCTAAACTTATTAATTAGTTTACTTTGGATCGTTCACAGAACATCATGCTGGATGATTAACACCAGAGAATTGATGAACACATACACTAGCTAGCTAGTAGCTACCGGCCTCTCTATTACAGCTAAACTTGAATAATCAAAGATCAAATCAAAATTACCTCGATCGATCGATCTGATCATCTAGTACGTCATCCATCCCATCCGATCCACCAATAATATAATCCATCATCATCACCACCGGTGATTCCATTCCTAGTTAATCCTTCTCCTCTAATAAGAGCAAGCAAAGCTTCCCCTCCTCCGGTCTTCTCTCAGTGCATTCCATGGCTGCTCTGGCCGGCGCTGCTGAACCCGAATCCGAGCGCCGCATGCGCGCCGCCCATCGACGACGAGGACGACGACGACGTCGGCCCATGGATATCCACGGGCCTGACAAGCCCGGCCCAGTCAATCAGCGGCCCAGGACCCAGCGGGAGGAACGGCGGCCCGGCCCGCCCGCCCACGACCGAGGTGCCGCTGGGCCCGGCTCCAGCTCCGGCTCCGGCGCCGGCGGGGTATTGCTGCGCCGCCGCCGTCGGCTGTGGCTGGTGCTGGAGCTCCTGGACCTGCCTCTTGAGGAACTTGATGTAGCGGATGGCCTCGTCGAGCATGGAGGCCGTGTCCATCTTGGTGCCCCCCGGCACCAGCCTCTGGAGGATGCGGATGCGCTCGCTGATCCGCTCCCGGCGGTGGCGCGCCGCCACGCTCTGCGGGTCCTCGCTGATCCGCACGTTGCGGCGGCGGGGCTTCTTGATGGTGGCCGGGTCGATGTCCACCGGCTGCATCGCCGCGATCCGGTACATCATCTCCTTCATGGCGCCAAGCTCCTCCTCCACCTCCTCTGCGCCGCCGGGGCCGCCGCGGTCATCGTGCTGCTCGCCGGAGCCGGGGTCCTGGTGCTGGAGCTGGAGGTCGTCGTGCTGCTCGTGGCCGGAGCTGGGGTCCTGGTGGTACGGCTCGTGTGGAGGCTGGCGGTGGTGGTGGGAGGAGGGGTCGATGTCGAGGCCGAGGAGCCGGTGGTGGTGATGGTGGTGGTGCGGCGCAGGGAAGAGGGAGGAGGAAGGGGAAGGATCCTGCTGCAGCCCATGGTGGTGGTGGTGGTGCGGCGGCGGAGGAGGGTGGTGGTGGGAGGTGGAACCAGAGAGGTTGAAGGGTAGCAGTAATGGCGGCGGCGGCGGAGGAGGAGGATTGGGGTGGGCGGTGGTGTCGAAGAGGAGAGGGTGGTGGTGGCTGCCGAGGCTCATGTCCAAATCCCATGAGCTGCTGCTGCTCGAGTTGTGGGTCATGTTGTCCATGCCGGCCTTGTTTCTTGCTTCGGCCCGGCCACTCAGAGATCGAGCACACAGTAGCTCCGTAGATGTTCTCTCTCAATCAGCTCCTCCCAAGTGCAGCTGCGCAGCTGCAAACCTAGCTAGAGGAACAAGCTGCTGTCTCAGCTGTGAGACAGGGAGAAAAAGAGAGAGAGAGCCCATGAGTGGTCGCGTAAGTGAAGGCTTTATAGGGGAATGGGGAGGAGAGGAGAGGAGTAAAAGAGAATGGATCGGAGGAGGGGGTGGAATTGAAGAAGCTAAGGAGGAAGAAGAGCTGAGGTGATAAATAATGTCATGTGCAAGAGGTGCTTGCTAGTGTAGTGTGCTGTACTACTACATATATGGCAGTGCAGGTGTGAGGCTTGCTAGCTACAAGAACAAAAAAAGGTTTTTTTTTTTTTGTAAGGACCTATATATACTACAACAAATTAAAGAAAGGTTAAGGGTGCAGGCAAAGGGCTGGAGAGATAGAACTTGCAAGCTTGTCATGGTGCAGCAGCACATCGATCAGGGGCTATATGCATTGCATATATGCTTAGATAGAGGGTGGGGCAAAGTTTGCCTCAACATCATATAGGCACCTACAACATCTATATATACCTGCTTGACAGTTAGTCACTGGTTAGCTAATTGACAATCTGTCTGTATGTATACAAAAATGGAGTAGCTGTTCTTGTCCCTTGCTATCTTTACATATAGCTTGAGCCAGCTTTGTCCTACTGCATATGCTATGGTTTTCGGTGTAATCTCTTTTAGCACTATCATATGGACAGTTACAAGTTTCTGTAAACTCTATATACTACTCGCCATCAGGATTCTCGAGGGCACATCTTTGTTTGGTTCCTCTCTCACCCTTAGCTCTTTTTTTTCCATTTCTTTTTCTTGCCAACTATCTTTGACCACCGTCAGCTAGCTGCAGCTAGCTACGGCACTGTATAGGCCTAGGGCCTGAATAACAATAGCAAATCCTGAATAACAATGGCAAATTACTGGTTTGGTGCCACTGCTGTTCGGACTTCTACTCTCTCTTTGAAATGATAAAGTGCATTTCGTCTTTATGACGACAAGTTGTTGACTAACTATTATCCAATTAATATATAACTTTTTACGACAAATTTTTTTGCACTATTATTAGTTTGTTTTCAGAATACTTTTCTAACAACCATACTTGTATATGACAAAAATAAAATATTCAGTGTAATTGTTTGTCAAATGCTTGTCCCAATACATTGAAATATGTGTTATGTAACTTCGAATGGATAGAGTATTAGAGTGACTATAACAATTTAGCAACATATGATGTACACATGTTGATCCATGACTCTCTCTCCCCATCAAGTTCCAAACGAGAAAAATAGGAGTTGACTACAATTATTTTATTCAGTTGCATCCAACAAGATTCGAACTCGCGACCACTAGCCCCGATAGCAAATAGTATGCATTAGTTCAACACAAAAGCTTAACCTAACGAAAAATGATGGGCATTGCAGTTCACTTATACTTACAACGTCATGCCGCATAGTAACAACAGCTATAGATCTTGATTATGAATTTTTCCTAGTGAATTCATATCATGAATTTCTAAACTTTTCAAAATAAAATATCATGAATTTCTTACATGTTTTTCCTATCACATTATATAGAAATTAATGTCTCTCCTTGCATTGGTAGGACTAATAGAACATCATATACATGGTGTGTATTTATTGCGGAATGAAGAAAGGTCGACGGATGGGGGTCAGGTAGGAGGACGGTGGAGATCCAACCAAGGTAGAGTAGAGACTAGGCTCTCGTGGTAACTGGTAAGTAGGGCGCTGGGTGGGGTGAAGCCATGATATGGATACGGTGGTTACTAAAAATGGCAATGGTGATGCAGCATGAGAGAGAGGCCGGGCAATAGAATAGAATAATGATGATGGATCGGCCGGGGTTGCAGGAGGAGCAGAGCAGGACAGGCCGGGCAGAGGAGGAAGAAATTATTCAAAAAAAAAGCAGAGGAGGAAGAAGACAGAGGACGCATGCATATGCAAGGCTGATGTGGGTGCGAGTACTAGCAGTTTCAATCAAAGACAGGAGAGGAGAGGAGAGAGAAGTCCATGAACCGATCGCTCTGCCCTGCCTGCGCCCTCGTGAAGCTCCTGCAGGCTTTATTTCACGCATCCCTAGGTCTTCTCTCTCTCTCTCCCCGGCCTGCTGCTACCTGTATTTCTTCCTCCTCTGTCCTCTCCTCCTTTCAGGTTTCCTTCATTCATCTCTTCTCTCTTCCTTCTTGTTCTCACTTGCTCATGGTACAAAGTAGATCTCTGCAATTTATGACGCCGTTGGGAAATTTGTCCTACCCCACCCAATCCATGAAGGATCTTTCAACTTTCCATCAAGGTAACTTTTGTTACCGAATTACCTCAGCTCGTGTAGGACGGCCGATTATTTCTTTCATGTGAAATTATTGCTACGGTAAAAAAATGTGTATTATGCACCTAATGGCTAATAGTTTTCTCTCTAGAACGAACCCATGCAATGCAATCTATAGTAGGCATTTACTACTCAACCCATCCATGGAACCGATGATACTGACATATCATCAGTTTTCTATATCCTTGGTCAAGATTGTTCATGTTTCTTGTGGACAAGACGAGGTGATGCACCTGAACGGCCCAGCCTCTCTCTCTCTCTCTCTCTCTCTCTCTCTCTCTCTCTCTCTCTCTCTCATGAGTCATGAATGTGTGTGACGTGATGACGAATGCAGGCAGGAGAGCATTAAATTCCTAGGTTTCCTGCTTCAGCCAATGTGCACCTTCCCTCCTCGGGTAGACAAGCAGTTGCTTCCTACACATAGGTTGCTGCTTATTAGCCACCATCTCCATGCTAATTTAATCACCACCATGCTTTCATTTCTTTTCAACCTAGTAGTGTCTCTCCATGCTCTTGCTCTGTACTGTTATGATCTTGTACATATTCCATAGTAGTAGATAGCTTGGCAATGGACAATGCAAAGATTCTGTTCCATGCATGGACATTATCAAATGTCCTGTGAGCTGCAGATTCCACCCCATCCCATGCATGTACCCACAAAGAAACTTAATTTGGTATATATAGTAGTACTAGCAACAACAGAGAGAGTAAAGTTAATTTTGTCTTAAACACCAGACGTACTGGCTTATTAAATAAAAATGCATATGCAGTGATCACTGGATTGCTAGATCTTGTATATATATACTCCTAATTAATAAATGGAGATGCATTCTGCACCTAGCTGTTTCCTCAAATGGAAACAAAGTGACCTAGCTAAACAAATACTATGATGGAACAGACGCTTTCCAATTGAATAATTGACCATCTAGCATTGATTATTTGATGATTTATGCATGGTAAAGGAGAATCGTACGTCTTCGGCTTTGGGAGAATACATCAATGAATAACTAACCACTTGACCAGCTAATTAACTGAAAAAATAACAATGTTATCCGATCCTCCAGGGAATGCAGGCATTACTTACAAGGATATGATGATGGTATCTAGTTTCAAAGCGCTAGCTGGAGCAATTTGGAATCAAGACAAACGTGGCCATCAGTACTGCCTAGTTACTTATCTAAGCTGATCTGATCGAGGAGATGGCATATATGCATGCATGCATACAGATCGAACATATATGTATGCATGATCTTATATACTAATCAACCCTGCCTCTGCTAGCTGCATCGATCGCAGGGTTATATATAGAATTAGTTTAATCTCCCGGCCCATCGCAGCAAGCAGCTGCACTTGTCAGAAGCTGTGCCAAGGTGTAGTCAAGTCAACAGGACATGCAGCACCGTCACTGCTTCAACACACATAGCCGACACGTACGCCATCATCCTGTCGATGATCGTTAGATTCTCGATGCATGTGTCCTGTACAGATGGATGCGATGCAAGCAATCCCTAGATTAGTTACTGTTTGATTCGTTGATTTGATTGACATCGCAAACGTACGCAGTACGTGCTTTCTCTAAAAGAAATTAAAAGAAAGGGCGTGGTTCTAAAATACCATTCTCATTTGCCTCTTTTAAGGCAAGGCAAGCTCCTTTTGAGCAAAGCAGCTCGGTGCATGGAACCTAGTTGCCCTAGCTACCACTACTGTGCTCCTCTTTTCCTCTCATCTCCCCCCTTTATTTCTCACCTTCTCCATTACATTAATTTTATCAGCTTTGATACATAGGAGAAGGAGAAGCTGGATCTGATGATATATGCATTGAATTGCTTACATTCAATTCTATAGCAATATACTATATATGTTTCTTTCTTGGAGCACATCATTATTACTTTATTTTTTTAAGCATGCAATAAATATATATATGTATGCAGGCCGGCCATGGCCATTGTATGTATGAATGGGGAAAATGAACGTTACATGTCCATACCTAGCTAGACACATACGATGCAATTAAGAGGCCTCTGCAGTATGATGTACATAATAAAATTTGTATCCATTGTGTTTGTGATGATGTGCACACATATACTTGACAGAAGTGTTGCTAGATATGTTGTTGGATTCCCTCTCTCTATTTTTTTTTCATTCCCTTTTGTTGTTGATGTTACAGCAACAACCAGTGCCTGCATTGCATATTGCAATCAGTTGGAATCTAGGAAACACAATCGATCCCAAGTTTAGGCTCGGGCATCATCACATGGCACTCAGCATGCAGCATTATTATATGTATCCAGCTAGATTGTGCATGCTAGCTAGACTGTATACATGTCTCCATGGGGCAGCATCTAGTGAGCTCAGATTTGTGTGGATATCTCTGCACATGGATACATATAAACTATTAGGACAGGAAGCAGAAAGACAGTTTACTAGGGCAGAAGATATTGATATATATTATTTCTTCTGTGATCGAGGCCAAAGTTTCAAGAAGAGATATCATCATCAAGTTGGAAGGAACCCCACTAGCACGCATCTATCTCTCTACCACCAGGAATATAATGGAGGTATCCTTGCCAGCCAACTCACCCTACGGAGATGCCACTTGCTGCCTTCTCCTTGTTTAGCAAAAGCAACAAGGCAAAAGTAATACTATACAAACCCTACTTCTAAAGGTCAACAGAAGCTAACTTATTCAATTACCTCTCAAATCTTTGTTTAATATATACTCTACATACCTTTCCTGAAATGGAAGTGAGGCCGGGTTAGTTGTTGTATGGGCGGAATAGTGCATGTTATGTCAACACAGATCAGAATGATGATCTATCGCAACTCCTTAAAGATACATGCATGCATGTCTATTTTATTCTAGAAAAGTCAAACTTTGTACATTTTGATCAACACTTAGTCACATTAAGTTTTGTGTATAAAACTATACTGCTAGCAGGTTCATGTTTTAAAATGTTATCACACTATATGTTCATTTTGTACCTACATACAACTATTACCTACATACAACTATTTTCTGCGAGAAAGAATAGTCAGTTTGAAGGATCAGAAAGATTAAAATGTTGTAATAACTTAATTGGCCTTGTTCAGCGCAGCTTATTTAGGACAACTAACACCCAAACCTTCTAATTAGTAAAGGTCAACGGGACATTCTAAACCTTTTTGTTTAATATACACCTACCCACCGTTTCCTTCCTTGAGTGAAAGTAAAAGGTTAGGAGTATGGGAGGAATAATGCATGTTACCAGCACAGAAGAATATCTGGTCATTAGTTTATTTGCAAGCACACCAGAGCAAATAAATATTTAACATAGCCAAGCTATATGTGACCTCTTAAGTGTATGCATGCAGTTTAATTTGTACAAACAGGGCACTGCATTGGCAAGTTGTTAGTGGCAGAAGAAGTTACAGATCTCGACCAGTATACACGTAAAGAACAGCAAGGAAGAGAAGGCAAAGAATGTTAGTACTTGTAACATAAAAGCTGTGAAGCAGCACGGAAAGATCCAAAGTTTCTCATCACAAAGCCAACTCCCAGTGGCCGGTGGTGTGAATGCCTGCAAAGCAGCATATGCCTCACTGTATCTGCCTGACAGTGCTACATATACCATACACCTCGCAATTAGGACAAGCACCAAACAACAAGAACAAAAATCGCATCTTGTACACATATGATGAATCTTGCTTTCGGCCTAGCTTCTCTGTCTGTATGCATCCATCCAATGATATCGTGTTTGCAAATATTTATATTTAATTTATACTTATATATCATATATCACGGACGAGAAAGCATATCATCGATCGATCATACATATTGCAGCAGAAAAAACATTATGCGCGCAGGGAATGTGGGCCTGGAAAGCAAAGTCTGCAAGGATCAATATGGACAATCCACAATAATAATATACATGTATATATAGTTCTAGCTAGGTGCTGAATGAATAACTAGTCGATCAATCTGCGTAAAGATATAGATGTGATCAGGTAAGGCCATCACGCATGGAGAGGGACTTGCCAAGAAGATAGCATGTTCTCTATGACCGCATACACATTTGGTCCATGCCTAGCTAGGCTAGCCCCTGCTACATATATACCCGAAAGGCGCCTTTCGTGTTTTCAAATCAAATCAAGTAAAAAGGAAAAGGAATTGTACTCGATCCCTGGTGTTCCATGTAATGATCAGTGATAACTACTGTGATCTTCTTGTTAAAAAAATAACCGCGGACGAGTTCCTCATGGCGATGCGGTATTAGTGCATATCGAATAGCTATTAATTGCCAACTCTAACGCTTTGTTCGCTTGGCTTATCAGCCCAGCACTCCAGATTATTTTCCTCACAGAACACTATTGAATCAGCCAAAATCAATAGACTTTTCAGCCCAGTCCTGCCAAACGAACAGAGGGAAGACCATTATTACACGATGCCAGTTGTGAATCGGCAGTGACAATATATACTAAGGTATATTACCACTGAATGGCTTCTGCCAGCTCTGTAGCACTGAATGGCTTCTGCTAGCTATGTAGAGATACACGGTGTTCTGTGGTGGCAGTAACATTTTTTTGCTGTTGTCAAATTAACCAAGTTTTAACATACTACCTTACAAATTGATAAACATTATATTATATAACTTAGAAACTCATGCATCATTATATTGAGAGTATGACATATGTCGTCATTTATGTTGTGGATGGAGAAGATACACAGTACTAGTACCTACTACCCTAACCCTAAGTTATGATCATGAAGCAATTGATCAATCGATCAGATAGGGCTGTGGGGTGGGATCACATTGAAATAAATGGAGGGTACCTGCGAAAGCAGGTTCTTCTTCTTGTTGCTAGCAGCTAGCTGCTGCAGCCTGGCGGTGCATTGGTGGTCCAAGTGAGAGCTCGATCCTGCGGCATGCATGCAAGCAACGCAGTGTGCTAGCTTTTAGCTTTGCTGCTGCTGCTTCAATTCTGATGCAGCTAGAGCGAGTCCCAAGGCAGTGTACTTGCTGTTAACAAGTCTTCAGAGTACCCTGCAGTCCTGGTCCTGCACTAGAACGAGTCATGAGAGAGAGAGAGAGATGTAAAGTCTGATGGATCTGATTAAAGGGAGAGGAGAGGAGAGGAGAGGAGAGTTTAGAGAGAGAGAGCCAAGTATGCATTGCAATGCAAGGAGTTGCAAAAGGCTGTGGCATTTCCGAGTAGTAGGATAGCGATGTGTGGGGATGAAGGACTGCAGCAGGGATCAGGATATATTGCATCTGCAGGCAATGGTGGAATTGAATTGAAGCCGCAGCGCAGCAGCCTGCAGGTCAGGGGTCCAGCCGGGCCAGGGCACTGAATCGAATGCCTGACCTGACCCCCGGCGCCCTAGCTTCCGCTTCAGATTTTGCATCGGAGTGCGCGCTGCTCTCTCTCTCTCTCTCCTCTCTCCCAAAGGCTGAAAGGCAAACAAAGCGCAGGGCTTTCCATCTTTGCATCTCCCCTCTCCCTCTCCCTCGTGCGTACGCATGGCTATGCAGCTTGGCTGCCTAGCTTTCCAGCCACATAAAAGAACACATAATGCTCCTGTCCTGTAAGCGTACAAGGTTGCATTGTATCGATATCAATGACCGATGATGGATCATGATTCATGCATGCATGAATCAGATCGAGGAAGAATCTCTCTCTCTCTCTCTCTCTCTCTCTCTCTCTCTGACGAACAAGAATAATTATTTCAGTCTTTGTTTAGTTTGACAAGGAATTGCTTAGTTAATTACTTGTTCAGAGACTCAGATTGATCCGGATGATAAACAAATCATGCCAGCCACTAACTAGCTGCAAATAAAAATCAGTCTTTGGATCCTGAGCTTTTCTGGGTGGCATGGCATATTTGTCGATGAAACCGGTAGATACCAAAAGGCAGCTGAAAGGCGCTACTCATGTGTAGGTATTCACTTCAGTGCGCAGGTGGATGCAGAGGAGGCCATCATGCATGCCCGTGTCAAAAGAGAGAGCAGGAGGGAGAAGTACAGTAGTACCATCCACAACAGCAGGGTGAACAGAATAGTCACAGAGCTAGCCAAGCCTCATTGCTGAATGCAGAAATGCTGCTGATCCATGGACGAACATGCAGCAGCAAACCAAAAGGGATATTTGGTTTCCCAATGCAAGGCGACTAGTCTTGTGGGGTGATGGTCTCTGATGGTGTGATGGAGATGGGTCTCTCCTCTTCCTCTCCCTCCTCCAACTTGGCTTTCCTTCCTGTAAGCAAATGCATCAGCCTCAGGTCACCAACATCTGCTACTTGAAGGATGTGATGACAGTCCCTGCCTAACAACTAACTGCTGCTTTTTGGTGTTGGACCCAAGACAGAATCCAACGACACTTTGAATCTGCAGGCCTACCTTGATAGTAGCTTCATAGCAAGGCAGCCACCTAGTGCCTATTTGCACATAGGCATATGATTACCATCATGCCTTCTTTCTGTACGCAGGGCAATGCATGGACTTGGTGGCTCTGTGTCGATGAAAATGCTGGGAACTTGGGGTCACTGCTGACCATGGGCTGGACATGCCATACACTGGTGGTAGGGTAGACCACTGCACTCAGGTGCAAAACCAATCAGAGACTTCTTTCTCATCAGTCTCCAGCAATCACCAATTCACCACACACCACAGTAGTGTGCAAGCAGAACAACAGCAGGAACATTGTATACTATTGGGCGCCTGCATGAGAAGATTGAACAATTGTACTGCTAGACTGTATTTTACTGCTACCTGCATGTAGATGATAGTAACTGCATATAGGAATTCAGCCTGTATAAGTTGCTAATTAGTATAAACTTGGCCAAATCTTCTGTTAAGCTCTGCATCTTACTGGTCAGTTTCAACTCTCAAGCCTAACAGTCAATCAGAGCTCTGCTACTTTTTCTTCAGCCCAGGCCTCAACATCATCTCTGGCAGGCCCGTAAGGCCCACTACCACTGTGGAGCCCAAAAAAAGAAAGGCATATATAAACCGGCCCAAAATAATGGTCTCAGCCTTTTGTGCTTGTGAATTTCACTTCTTTAATCTGATCTTAATTCATTGCAACTCCAATAGGATTCGCCTAATTAATTTTAAAATTTTGGAAACTATTTTTTCCCCGTCTCTTTCCATGTACAGCAAGATGGATAAGAGTAGTAGGAACAAAGACGTGTGAACATATTTTTTAATACCAGTTAATAAGAAAAAATATCTTGCAGCTTTGTTCTGACCAGCGAGCAAGACAAATTAAACGCTAAAAAAACAACAAACCAAACAAAAATTCCAGTTGTTTGGTAAAAGTGCAAGTGGGTGAAGGCGTGCTTGTGGCCATCCACGGATTAGGTGCCACCTCACGCATTCTTCAATATAGTCCAGTTTTGTATCTTGCATCCAGAAAGAACAAAGGTACAAAAACAGCACCATAAAAATTATTGGCGGTTGTTGGTGCCGGCAGGCATGAATCGAGAGGACTCATTTTAGTAGTTGCTATTCATTTCCTGTTTAAGCGACTCATTTGTATCTTCCACTTCTACTTTTTTTGGGTAAAACAAATTGTCCAACCTTTTCTTTTTCTTTTTTTTTTGAACGAACCGCACAGATAGTGCGAGTTTCATTGATATAGCAAAAAAAATATAAGATAAAGGCCATAATCATAAAAATAAAAAGAATAAGAAAAAAAATGAAGTTCCGACCGGTTAGATTGTCCAACTTTTTTCCGTCTACATTTATGTGCCTTCACCAATGAACCTAACTCCAAACTCTATGTCGATGATCCTGGAGAGTTAAGTCCATTATATGGATGCTATGAATCCATAGGATGTTTACCAATGCACTAATTTTGTCAACAAAGAATGTTAATGCATTGGAGGAGGTTTTTTTTTTTTTGAGGAGGTTGTTATAAATTTCTTAGCCAACAGTAAGTGAAGGTTTAGCGATAAACGTGTTAGTGTTGGATTATGTCTTATATGTCGTGATGCATATCATCTTGAAGCCTTTAGCTGATGTATCAAGCAGAGCATTTCTTTGCATACCACATACTAAAACTGTAAGGACAAGATCCACAGACTACAAGGGTAGGCACAATGAACTGTCTTGCTAGGAAGAAATAGCTAGTAATTTTGATTTCTGAAGAAACCATGGACTATTCGATCTGAAAAGAACACGAGCATGGATCATGGTCGTGTACTCGTGTATATCCACTGAAACTACAAGAGAGGGAACGCACTCAACTTGTTTTACACATTCAAATTGTCACTTGAAATCTACAAGAGAGCACTACAAAATTATAAGACCTTTCACTATTGAGAAGTAGTATGGAGCACTGTAAAAGAGCTCCTCACTATTACAAGCACGACACAAGGTTAGATACGGTTATGCAGCTATGTACAGGCGATCAGCAAAATCCTTGTGGCCTAAGAGGATTTCAACTTGTCCAAGTTGTGTTTAACCTGCAGACCACATACAGCATGTATGAGCAAGAAGTTCTGATCTTTCATTATAGCAACTTTAATCTTAGTAATAAACAGAGGTGAAGTTCGAAACCCTGACCGAAATTGCATCAATCTCCTCTAACATGGGCTGGACAGCATAGGTCAACATCTTCGCATCTTCTGTAAGATCCTCAAAGCCTTGACAGTTACCCATCAGCAGCGCTATGAGAACCTCTCTTTCTGGGACGAGCTTCATTGCTACCTGACAGCTATGCTCAACAGATTAGGTCAGTGGGCAAAATCAAACCAAGTAAGTAATTGCAGAACTAATTCTGCAACCAAGATTTGCAAATATAAACAGCAAAGAAGTAACTCTGTGAACAAACAGTTTTCAGAAATTTGATTTTAACCGCCTGAAATAGCAATAAATGCCTCAGGTGATACCTTGTAAGCAGCTGATGAGATCCAACCATGCCATGGCTTTAGAGTTTTTGCATAGGCTTCTTCCACAATCTCTGACAGGCTCAACTCTGGGGCTTTTAGCAGCCTCTCCATTAAACATTTTGAGAAACTTATTGACCTGAGTTGACCATTTACCGCGACATTTCAGGATGAAGATTGGCAACAGAACAGACATGGTACACATGAATGCCAGACAAAACCAAAACTCGGTGTACCTAGACAGCCAGATGATAGCTCTGGTGCAGCTTTTGGTCTTCTTTACTGTCCCTTGCTCCACTTCCTCTGTAACTATCGCCGTCAAGCTCGCATATTTGGAAGAGTCTGTTTCAAGTAGATCCTGTAATCTCTATAGGAGGGAAGATCATAATACAAGCATTCTTGGTTATTGATTGAACAAATGAAATGAATTAACAACAGCTGAAGAGCAGCCTGACTGCCAGGGTGTAAGTTTGTAAATGGAGTGGCATGTTCAGAGCCAAAGGGCATCTAGCATGCAGAGATCAATTACCTGAATGTTTTGCTGAATGTCTTGCCTCAGGACTAGCAACGTTGGTCCAATCTCATCTGCAACAGTAGCCAGAAGGCCGTGGTTGTCAGTTTTTCAGATATGTATCATATATGTGTAGTAGAGAGAGCAGCATATGGAAAAAGAAACAGCTGACTGTACTTTGGGTGTCTTGGTACAGTGGTACACTGAGTTTTGGCATCCTAAAAAGAAATTAATAAGTAGCCCTTTGGTATCTCAAGAGGAAAGTTCTTGGAGAGAGATACGGTACTAAATCACTTGGTCTGTAAAAGTGATTTCAGAATTTTATTCCTTTCCCGTTTTACATGGGTAATAATTCCATGTCCAATTTGATGGCACCATGACAGAATAATGTCTCGAGTCACTTATCTAGTTGAGGAATCCATTCCTGCTCACTTGCTCAGAATCAAACAAGGCATAAAGGGTTTATGCAAAATTCTCAAATTCCATACATGAACATGGCAGCACAATGAGGCGCGCTAAATCTGAACCACAACGCGTGGACACTACAGCACCTATATAATCACAGCATTTCCTGGAAAAAAGGAACCTATCTCACTCTGTTGAATAGTCCCTCCCAATAACATTCGTATAAACATTATAAACATTATATATTACTGATAAGAACATCAGACCTACTGAAATAAAACACCAGAAAATCAGCTGAATCCTAACTGAAAATGAAAATCTTTCAGTAAAGAAATTGCATATGAAAGAGCATATGTCAGTTACCAACCGAGGACACGGAGGAGCTGCTTGGAGACAGAGAGGAGGTCCATGGTGGACGACCTTGGCTGCTCCTGCGCTTTCACCTGCACCTGCTCCTCCTTCTCATCTCCTGAACTGTATAAACAGAGCTCCTCCATGGCCAACCTCAGCCCAGACTTGGCCTTCTCCATCTCCTTTCTTTTCTTCTCCATGTACCCAACTGCTATCCTATCTTACCTGAATCTCCATGGCTCAACTAATCCACTACTTATACAGGCAGAGAGGCAAGCTCATTTGCTGGCATTTTCTTGGGGCAAATGATGGGGTCAACCTCTAGTTTCTGTCCTTTTCTTGAAAAGAAAAAACAGTGGCGCCTTGGTGTTGTTCATCGCATCCCTCTATGTGAAGTCAGGACAGCGAATGGCGAATTATTGAGAGTAAAAAAAAATGGGTCGTGCCTCCTGTCCTTACTCGGCTTGGAGATGTTAATTGCTTGATGAAGGATGGACTTGTTTATTAACACTTCACGCATTGCCGTGTACTTAGGAATATCTTTTTATATATGTCTGATTGTTGGTGAAAACTGAAAACTTTTGGTAATGTACACCCAACCCAAACTCCAGCCTGTGAAAATACAGATTCTTTTGAGGGAGTGGTACGTTAATTCTTGGGCTTCTCTACAAGCTGTTTTTGTTTAGAATGAGAGTGGACATAAAAAAGTCTCGCTGATAAGCCTCATTTGCTTGATTATCACAAGTAAAAAAAGTTGAGCAACAGAGGTTTTTATCGAGACAGAGAATAAACTACTTGGGTATCTCTTCTCCCCTACAATTTAATACAGCTCCTGTGGATAACAGTGCTATTTTATTTTTTTTTGAAACGGAACCGGCAGGAGAGCTGCCGTTGCTGCATGGTTGTTGGTTAATGGTTACTAATGAACAATTTAAATATTTTGATGTTGGCCCCTGTTCTCTGTAACATCCTTTTCTGCGTCCATGGACGTCATAGACGTGACATTTAATTTATGCGTGTAACCCGGCCTGACCTGATGGTTGCATTTGCCACTTGTATCGATCAGCGGGCTAGGCTCCAATGTCAGTGATATTTTACCCGGCCATGTGTTTGGCACTTGCTCTTCTATATGGATCCAGGTACTCTTCTCAGTCAAAGCGTCAAATAAATGTTAACAGAGTGATGAGTAAGCTGGTAAACTCGGTGAAAATAAACCCACAGAATCTATCTGTTGTCAATGCAGTCTCACCACAGATTCCTCTAAAGCAAAGTCAACCAATATTAGGAGAAGAACTGGGATAACCTGATACATATCAGAGTAATAGATTAACTTTTTTGAATCATGAGTAATAAATTAACTGGAGTTGTGTGGGAGAGAACTAAAAGAAGAAGAGAGAAGCGCAGTGGTGCGGGTGCTGGGCCACGGGGGGCCTGCTTGAAGCGTTTTTGGCCCATACTGAAGAAGGGCCCAACAACAGTGGCCGACCCACACAAACAGGGAACCCTAGCAAGAAACCACCTCCTCCTCCACACTCGCTCGATCCAAACCAGCCGCCGCCTCCACACTCTCTCTCTCTCTCCGAGCAACCCACCAAAATCCTCGCCGCCGCCGCAGCATGGCGGCCACCGCTCCGACGCAGTTCGGCCCCAGGGACTTCGCGAAGCTGGATGATCCGCAGAAGATGATGATTCAGGATGTGTACGAGAGCTTGCCTAAGCATCCCGCCGCCGCCGCCCCCCTCTCCCGTGCGGCCGCGGCGTGGGGCCCCAGCGACGGCGCCGACCGCCTGAGCATCCTCCCCGCAGTCCTCCTCCGCAACGTCGTCTCCCGCCTCCCCGCCAAGGACGCCGCGCGCACCACCGTCCTCTCCAAGCGCTGGCGCCGCGTCTGGCACTCGGTGCCCCTCTCACTTGTCGACGCGCTGCGCCGACCTCGCCGCAGCGGTGTCCAGCGTGCTCGCCGCGCACCCCGGGCCCTTCCGCATCGTCAGCCTCGGCGGCGCCCCCATGGACGAGCGCCCGGCCGCCGGGGTCACGCACTGGCTCCGCCTCCTCGCCGACAAGGGAGTGAAGGAACTCGACCTCATCAACCGTGCAGGGGCGATCGGCCGCGCAACGCCTCTCCCCCTCACTCTGCTCAACTGCAAGGCTCTGGTGCGCCTCTACATCGGTTTCTGGGACTTCCCCAGCCTGGACACCCTGCCGCCGAGAGCCGTGTTCCCCCAGCTCCGGGAACTCGGCTTCTGTTCTCTAGTGATGGAGGAGCGCGATCTCTCCTTCCTCCTGGAGAGGTGCCCCGTTCTGGACAGGATGCTCATCGTGGGCAGCCGCTGCCCTGTACCAGTTCGCGTCCGCAGTTGCATTCTCCTTTCTTCATAGGTATCCACTGTCTTAGCATTAGCAATAAATGCATCCAGAACACTTTTGTCCTCCAGAATATATGAGAACATTAACATCTCCATGCTTTTTCCTTCAGCATAACATTTAGAATGTACACACAAATAGTGAAGTGCAGTCGCTTTGTCTAGGGGTACAAAATTATCCATATCTACTGCACTTCACTATTTGTGTGTACATTCTAAATGTTATGCTGAAGGAAAAAGCATGGAGATGTTAATGTTCTCATATATTCTGGAGGACAAAAGTGTTCTGGATGCATTTATTGCTAATGCTAAGACAGTGGATACCTATGAAGAAAGGAGAAAATTCCTTGCTGATTTGAAGAAAAACGGAGCATTGAAGATACCTGAACTGGTAGGAATAGATCCAAATTTGCTACCTCCAGATTTCCGTTGAGTTCCCTGCTCTTCCAGGTGACTTCCTGCTCTTCCTGCTGATGTGTAGTGCTCCCTGTGACTTTCATTATGCTGTTTTGGTTGTACCAGTTTTTGTAGCAAATTGGTGATACCAATACCTACATTTCTCCTCTCTCTGAGCTGGAAAAATATTGTGAAACAATCTTTGTCTGATGCCATCCAGCCCACATCCACAGTTTATGATTTCAAAATTCACTGCTAATCTAGCATATGCGTACTTATTCTTGCTATTATTAATGCTAGAGCTTGTAATCCTCATAAATCTTTTAAATTTGAGTGGCTTCTGGAGAGAGATTATGAAACATAGCACAGGTTTATGGGATCAATTTTGTCTAATGCTGGGACCGTTACAACATAACACAGGTTATAGGATCAATTTTGCATAAGTATTTCTACATTGCGTCTTTGAAATTTTCTCTAATAATATTATCTTTATTGGCTACTCTAAAGAAATTGGTTTTCCTTGGTTGATAATATCTTAAGTAGGTCTGATTTTTATGTGACTGCAGTTGGGATTATGGATACATTTTTGTTAGGATTCCTAGTTTTGTGCATTTATATTCAGAAAATTTGTCTAATAGACACTACTTAACTACTGTCTTTTGGAATCTGAATATTGTTACATCATGGATGACACTTTCAGCTAGCTATTCATTAAATAGAATCTGAATATTATTGCAGACTGAATTTTTATTATGATAATGCAAACTGAAGCCGTTGTTCTAACCTGAGATGAATATGCTCTTTACTAATATTGCTAGTACCATAGGTCAAGTATGTTGCTACTGCTGGTTGGCTGTGTGTTATGGCCGAAGCCTATGTGCTTAGCAGTTAGCACGTTTGTCTATTGCTACTAATCTGAGGCCAATATTTTTTCCCCATTATGTTTGGTTACGATGTTTGCAGTCAAAAAGAACTTGTACTTTGATGTAAGCACTAATATGAGGCAGCGCTGTTTGTTTTTGCAGTGTTGTGAGCTTAAGACTGCCCTGTGGCAATGGAGGACTGTCAGACCAGCTGGAACTTTTTTTTAATCTTTTTAAAGACTTGAATTGAAGGGCTACTGCCTTGTATTGTGTCGTTATGAGCTGCTGCTGCTGCAGTTTGAACTGTGTCGAATTAGTTGTTTGAGACTAGTCGACTTTGAGGTTGTGGTTAAAAACTCATGCTGAGCTTCGCTCAGCCTTTTAATATGAACTTTGAGTTGCTTAAATTCGAACTTTGGCTTGTAATATTAATTAGGTTGCACTCTTTTATTTCATGATGTTGGCTTCAGTGATATCCAATGTCGGCTCCTACATGATGTCTCTGAATACTTGCCTTCAGCCTTTCATATACAAACCTTGCCTGGATAAACGAAATGAGAACAAGGTGAACTAATCCTCTTTTTTTTCATTGTTCGGTATAGAACCTGTTGTTACCTTGGAGCTCTGATAGCCTGTAATGAAATAGATCTTTCGAAAAAATTGACGAACCTCAAATACCCCCTTGACCGGCCAAATATCCTCTTGACCGGCCAAATATCCCCTTGACCGGCCAAGACCACCTGGCCAAATACACTTTGACCGGCTCCCGCGCTGGGTCAAAAACGGTTCGTTGACCGGCCAAATACCCCCTTGACCGGCCAAGACCACCTGGCCAAATAAACTTTGACCCGCTCCCGCGCCGGGTCAAAAACGCTTCCTTGACCGGCCAAATACCCCCTTGACCGGCCAAATATGTTGGCGGCGAGGCATGACCGCGAGTCAACGACGCCTGCTCGTCGGGGCGAGAAGCTTAGATGCCCCGATGGGCCTCTGATTGCTGTGCAATCCCTAGTGATAGCTGCAGGGCTATTATCTAGAATGTTATTAACTTCTTATCCATAAATTATATATGTTGCTGAATCTGCACATATGCATTGGTCCTTTTTTTCCTCCAATCTTAGAACGATACAGTAACTCATTAGATTACGATGCGTAATTCTAGTATTCTTACTTAATACCTGTTCATATTTGAATAAAGGCAAAATAGCCGAATTCATCCCTAAACTATCGTTCGTGGCTCAGTTTCGTCCCTAAACGACTGTGGGTTTCATGTCCTCTTATACATTCAGCGCTATGGGTGCAGTGACATGTATGGAATTGATGCGGTTAGTAACATGCTTGTTAAGTAACAGTGTGATTTGTTTTTATTTTACAAAATATACTTGTGCCTTTAAATGCAGGAACGAATTTTATGTTACCGTAAGCAGCTTGCTTATGAGCTCAAGAAGGAATTCAATGATCTTCCTTCCACACCAAGACCGTACATGGATGAATCACCCTTACATGTCTTGCATGGAACCCCATCTTTGTCAGGAAGCTCCAGTTCAACAAAGACTGACTCTTCGGGCAGTTCCAAGCCGAATGCTGGGAACGAGGATGATGGTCAAGACGGAAAAAGAAAAAAAGCAAAGACTGATAAGACTCTCGTTGAAACACCAGTTGTGCCAAAACGATGCTTACCGAGTGAATCTGCAGACAGTTTATGCAAGCTTGTCTTAAAAGCAGACCCTACCAGTGACAGGTATGCTTTGAAGACTTATTTTGTTTCTTTATGTAAGCATGTCAATCTGTACTTTGTATAGTAACTAATATCATTTCTAAATTGGAAAAAAATGACAGCAGCAACCTAATCACACTGAACCAACTGGTGATGACAATAAAGGAATGTGCTACTTTCTTGACTGGTGGCTCGGCCACCGTCGAGATGCTCAAAGAATTTTCTTCCCTCATGGCTGTTTCTGATAACAAGGACAATATTAAAAAATTCAGGGTGATGGTTGGTCCTATGGACATGGTAAGTTTTCTACTGTGTAGCATAATGATTTTGCTCTGCTTTGTAGTCATATAGTTGTTTTACCATGAGTGCAGTCCACCTTGGACAACGACACTGGCAGCGAGGGCTTCAAGGATGCAGTGAAGAACCAAAGTTCACATTGACAGTTCACAAATGACACATTGAAAAATGATACTACTTAGTGTTGCACAAACGCAATGCAACATGCCAACACAGTACACACCAGTACACTACTACAAGAAATCACCACATAGTTCAAGTTCACAACTGGACCAACATTGTGCTAATAAAAACATTAGTGCCATGGGGGACTCTTCGGCCAAACGTGCAGATTGTAAACGGTATTCGGCCAAACACTATTTTCATAACTATTTTCACCTGATACTATTTTCACCTGAGACTGAAAATTAGAAATTTGGCAAATACAAAATACTACTCAGGTGAAACACTATTTTCATCAACTATTTTCACCTGAGACTATTTTCACCTGAACATACTACTCAGGTGAAACACTATTTTCATCAACTATTTTCACCTGAGACTATTTTCACCTGAACATACTACTTAGGTGAAACACTATTTTCATCAACTATTTTCACCTGAGACTGAAAATTAGAAATTTGGCAAATACAAAATACTACTCAGGTGAAACACTATTTTCATCAACTATTTGCACCTGAGACTATTTTCACCTGAGACTGAAAATTAGAAATTTGGCAAATACAAAATACTACTCAGGTGAAACACTATTTTCATCAACTATTTTCACTTGAGACTATTTTCACCTGAACACTATTCGTGTGAAAATACTACTCAGGTGAAACACTATTTTCACCAAATTTATTCAGCTATGCATCAAATCAAATCTATCTATCCAAATCGATTCAGATTGTTCGTCAGCCCTAGCCCTAGTGTCAGGTATGCATCATTCAGGTCCAGGTATGCATGAAATCTATCCAAATCGATTCAGATTGTTCGTCAGCCCCAGCCCTAGTGAAGGTGAAAAGACCTAGTTTGTTTCCAACGAGAGAGTGTGCATACCTCAGCTGTCACCGCACGGTCGCCGCGCTGTCGCCGGTCGCCGGTCGCCGCGCCGTCCTCTCCAACTTGTTCGGCGCCGGCCTCTCCAACTTCGACTCGCGGGTTATGAGTTCAAAAAGGCCAACTCTTCAAGTACTAAAGGTTGGGTGGGCGTTACACAAAAAAAGAAAAAAAAGGGCTGGGTGGGCCGCAGCAACTCGCGGCCTGCTATGCAGCCTGCCACGCCAGCGCCCCACTTGGGCCAGCGCGAGTACTAGGATAGTCGGCTGCTGTGGCTGGGCCGGTGATGTCCTTTTTTTTTCTTTTTCTTAATTCCTTTTACCTTCTCTATTAAACCAGTGATGAATCTGTTAAGAATCTGGTTATGGTCGGGCACATATATGTTGATCTGGATAGTTAGACAATAATAAACAATTGCACAACATAATATGTTATACAAATATCTATTTTTTCCACTTATATGTCAGGTGAAAATAGTTTGTCAGGTGAAGATAGTGTCAGGTGAAAATAGTGTCCGGTGAAAATAGTTTGTCAGGTGAAAATAGTGTCAGATAATGGTTGCACTAGTTGATTTTCATGCGGGTTAATTTTGAGAAATTTTTTGAGTATATAGTATGTACAATACACATGTATACAGATCCACATAAAGCTCACAAGCTACCATGACAAGGAGCATAACAAAGATCAGATCAGGCAAGGATAAACGGATAACTAAAGTCTACTGCAGACCTACATCAGTTCACGTTGATGACCAACATTACAAAGTTCAGAAACTACTTGACCGAAAGCACAAGATCTTAGTACTGAACATCATAAAAGCAAAAGCCAGGCTACATGATCTTGAGGGATCTTGATCAAGGGGAGTCAAGGGGAGTCATTGAGCTACTTAGACACTTGATAGCACCAACACGCTACAAAGATCACAAAAGCAAAAAGCACTAGTGACATGGGGAAGTAGCAAATCTTCTTCACCTCCTCCTCCTTCACCTCCTTCAACTTGTCATGCATCCCTCGCAGCAACCTATCCTTCTCATCTACTTCTTTTAGCAATTTAGCAAGATTATTATCCTTCCACCGCACCAAATCATCCATTTGAGCTACTTGTGCTTCCAAACTCGAAACCTGGTTCTGCAAACTCATAACCTTGTCCTTCAACTTCAAAACTGTTTTCTTCTGAAAAGAGTTGGAGATTTCAGGGTCATTCCACTCATAAAGTTGGCACCTGGCATTCTGCAAAGAAAGATCAACACTGAGTTCATGGAGTCCAACAAAAGGCGGCTATCTCGATAATCATAAATGAACCAACCAAAAGAATGCAACAACCGGCCAAAAGAACCTACCGGATTTTTCAATCTAAGAGGACAGACGGTAAACCTTCTCAATGGGTTTTTAGGGGTCCACGAGACAAACTGGATCGTCTCCTTCCTTTCCGCGCAGTTGCAGTAGCGTGGTGATGGATTGTAAAACTCCTCATCAAATGGCACTGGAGGTGGGAGAGGTGGGTCCTGCTGGCGCGATGTGCTGCTAGTGGATGTCGTAGAAACCATCGTCTGTGGCACATGATTCCTGCACAGCCACATTTGCCAACAACCACATACAATTTATAGGAAATGGGCATGAAGTAGGGTGGTCCGTTCAAACTTTTTATAAACAGTTCACAAAAAATACTGACACTATTTTCACCTCACACTATTTCACAGGACAAACTATTTTCACCTCCCCACTATTTTCACCTGACAAACTATTTTCACCTGCCACTATTTTCACCTCGCCAAGTATTTTCACCTGACAAACTATTTTCACCTGACAGTATTTTCACCTCCGCACTATTTTCACCTGACACCTGTTTCACCGGACAAACTATTTTCACCTCAGCACTATTTTCACCTCGGCACCTATTTTCACCTGACACTATTTTCACCTGACACTATTTTCACCTCACAAGCTATTTTCACCTCGCCAACTAAATTCACCTGACGCCTGGAATGAAGCTTAGATGTCTGGATGGATGTCAACTTGGCAGGAGGTGAGCAGCAACTGGAGGCATATAGCATGTTTGGCTGTGTGGTGTTGCTTAACACTTGGTGGAGTTGGTAAAACAATGTACTTTGCTGGGAGACATCAACTTATGTGCCTGTAACTTGTGCTGGAATTGTGACTGGAATTGTGACTGGAATTGTGACTGTAACTTGTGCTGGGATTGTCTTTGGGTGGTACGTTGCTCCTGGAATTGTGACTGTAACTTGTGCTGCTGCTTCTAGACATCCACTAATGATATATGTTGGTATTAGACATCCACTGATTTGCCTGATATATATGTTGGTATTAGACATCCACTAATGCGCCTAGACATCTACGTTGCTGCGAGACATCCACAAATGCGCCTAGACATCTACATTGCTGCGAGATATCCACTGCTGCGCCTAGACATCTTGCTGCGAACATCCACAAATGCGCCTAGACATCCACTTATAGGCATGTTTGGATGACACAAGAAGTAGCAGTTTGTTTTTAAGCTTACTGCTATTTTTTTAAGCTTACCACCGCAATTAGATTCATAATTGCACGTAGACACCAACCCTGACCTAAGCTCCCTCCGATCCACGACAACAATGCCACCCAAGTGGGGTGGGATGGTGCTGGCGCAATGGTGATGGAGAGGGATGGTGCTGGCGCAATGGCGGCGGGGGCGAGGGACTCGAGGACGGCGTCGTAGAACTTGAGGTCGCCGCCGTCGAACGCGCATGAGATGCAGAGCCGGACGCCGGCTCGGAGATGACCGCACACGAAACCTGGCGCGGAGTTCTTGTTGGCTTATTTTTCTTGTTTAGCAACCGTCTAGTATGATAATTAGCAACAAAAACTCACGACTCAATTAGCAAAATAGACTAAAATTTGTTGGAGATGACTCAATATGATAATTAAGCAACAACTTTGTGCACAATAGCGTGACTAGATAATAAAACTAAAAGCTCGCATTCACACAATAAATATTTTAGCAAAATTGACTGAATTTTATTGGAGATGGCTTTGTTGATTTGTGCATGCAATTTACATAATTTTCAGTTGTATAGGAGCCCCCGACGGTGAGGAGTAAAATAAAACGATGAATCGGACTATCGGATTAATCTACGACGACCCCTCCGAGGAGTTCTCCGATGAATCTGGCATGGGACCGAGACTAGCAGGAGCTCTAGGTCCGACATTGGAGGGACCAGCGTCGATGTCGAAGTCTGCACTCTGAAACTTCTTGGCCATCTTCGAGTCCACCTCCTCCTCCTCCTCCCCCCCACCCTTCTCTTCTCCGCAGCCCCTTTCTTGTCTCTCTACTCCTTCGCTCGATTCCTCTTCTTGGCCTCTTCTGTCGCTTCATCGTCCTCGTCCGAGTTCTCCTCAACGTAGTCATCGTACTCATCAGACAAATAGGAGGTCTCGTCGTCCTCCTCCTTGTTGTACTCGGTCTCCTCTCCATAGGAGTCATTGGGAGACTTTGGTACACTACTAAAGGGCTCCAATGAGAGGTCAGAGTCGTCATACTCATCGGAGGAGTAGTTGTTGACAGAGTCACCATCCTCGTCAGAGGAGTAGTTGGTTGTACGAGACCACATGTTAGTTATGGTAGTTTTTTGGATTAAGAGAACGTGGAGGCAAGGTAATGGAGGGTTTGGTTAGCACATGAGGATGGTCCTAGGTATATATGTAGGACTCAATGGCTCAAACATGCAGTTATTTGCTGGAGATGGGTGTGCAGACATCTTCGTGGCCTTTGTCAGTCATGCGTGGTCATGCACTTCAACAGAACGAGTAAGTCCTGTACTTCTCCATTATTTCCTCTTAGCCTAGCCAACTTCTACTTATATCTGCCAATGACAATACGCTAATTTTTGTTGCAGTTTTGATTCCGGAATCCTTGTGCTCATGTACATTGATGGTTTTGCAACGAGGGACATATATGGTCATGACAAGGTTAGTGCTTGCTTCATGTTTCTTTTAGTATTGAGATGCTACAGTTTTGAAAACCAAAGACAAGCAATATCTTAGGGTAAAGGCCATGACCCTTGTGATGCGTGTAGCCACTTTGTCGTTGTGGTTCTTGTGATGTGTGCAGCAACAGCAGGGAAATGGAGCAGATCAAGGAAATGGAGCAAAATATCAGGGAAATGAAGCAAAATATCAGGGAAATGGAGCAACAGCAGGGAAATGGAGCAATAGCAGGGAAATGGAGCAGATCAGGGAAATGAAGCAAACTATCAGGGAAATGGAGCAGTAGCAACAGCAGGGAAATGGAGCAATAGCAGGGAAATGGAGCGGATCAGGGAAATGCAGCAGATCAGGGAAATAGAGCAACAGCAGGGAAAAGGAGCAATAGCAGGGAAATGGAGCAGATCAGGGAAATGGAGCAAACTATCATGAAGGAGTTCCACGCCTCTTTGATCCGGTAAAAGTTAAAGATGAGAAGATCTTTGATCTGGCGGGCATGATTACAAATCCGCTCTCCATTAATCCGCTCTCCATTAAGCCTTTGTTGCCAGATGGGAAGGCTTCAAAAAAGAAGAAAAAATGGTGGAGGATTGGAGTTTTTTAAGCCAACGATGCAGAAAGCAATAGTCTTGGTTGTAGTCTTGGTTGTGCTACTCTTGTTTCGCTGATCGGGGCCTTAGTGTTCTGTCTTTTGTCTTTGATCTCTTTGGCTGGGCTGTCTTTGGCTGGGCCGTGGAGGGGGACGGCCCACGCCCGATCCACCCAGCATCAGATTCCTCTTCTTCCCCTCCTGTGCGGCGACTGCGAACCTCACAGTGCAGGCGAGCGGGAGCAGGCATCCCCTCCGGCGAGCTCGAGAGCCCCGCGGCAGCCTCCACTCCGGCGAGATCGAGAGCCCTGCTGCGGCCTCCCCTCCCGCGACCTGATGCGACAGGCGACCAGGTCTGTTCCCTCTACAGCCGCCGCGCATCTGACCATCAGTCCACCGGTATTAGTATTACAGATGTCTAGGGTTGACGCGGTGAGGCTGCTGTGCATGTGTGAGGGGAGAGGGCCACTGAGCTTAACCATAGCCATGTGCAGGCACACAAAAATCTGAGAGAGGGAAAGAGACGGCCGGTGGCGCACCTGACGATGGCGGTGGCGGCGGCGGCGGGATGGCTGTGAGTTTCTTCCCGCTCCGCGCATGAGCTTCTTCCCCTGCCATCGAGTGCCTGATGTGCTCCTCAATGCTGCCTGGTCATCTGCTATGCACAAATGCTTTTCTACTTGCCTGGTCATCTGCTATGCACAAATGTCCACTGCTTTGCTACTTGCCTGCTGCCTAGTGCTCTGTAATTTGTCTTTATGTTGTGCTTTGTGCCATTGTCCCATTTCGGTGTCAAACTGACTGTAAAAATGCTTTGCTACTTGTTTGCTGCCTAGTGCTCTGTAATTGCTCTTTATTTACATGGCCTGCCTAGAATATCTTGTGCTTTGTGACTGCACACTGCTTTGTGCTTGGACCTGGTTCACTTTTAACAACTCACCGCCGTGTGTTGGACCTGGACCTGGTTCCAAAGAACCCGCTCTCCTGCTCACTCAACAATTGTTGTTTCAGTTGAAAAGATGGATCGGCAGGATAATCAAGACGAGGAAGATGATGAGCAGGCCGCTAAGGATGAAGAAGATGAGAAAATGAAGTATGCAATGAAACTGATGTTAGGTGTGTGTGTGTTTGTGATTTTTGTGGGCATCCTTTGTGTGATCAAGTTGTCTCAAATGTAAGCTGGTGAAGCTCTCTACTTTTCTGGCTTGCAATTACATATCACCATTTTTAGACAAAACCAAAGACGTTTCATCAATTGCGTTCAGTGCCAACTCCAAGCACAGCGGCCTAGGATGTATGCTTGCCCTTGAGCGATATAATGGAGTAAAGATGCCCCCAACACTGAAGACTCCAGAGGTTAGTTTATTACCTATTTATATTGATGTGAAGTGCTTATTACCCTATTTATATCTTCTTTTTATTTCAATTTGCAGAGTATGGAGACCTACAAAGCTGAGAAATTAGCATACCAAATTTTCCATCAGGAAAATACTGCAGTTGTGCCTGCAGATATTGAAAAGCTACGGCCAAAGAAGAACAGAAAAAAGGGGGTGAACTGATGTGATGAATGATGGACATGCTTTTGCTGGAAACTCTGATGTGATGAATGATAGACATGTTTTTGCTGGAAACTCTGCACAGCCTGCGTGCTGTTATTGCTATTCATGAACTCATGTCTTGTAGAGCTCAAACTACTAGCATCTGGGCTTGTGTCTTGTTTAGTATACTGCTTCGGTCGGTCTAAGTTAAGTCTGTGACTTTTATGTGTTGTTTCGGTCCTCTATTCTCATGTGACCTTTTCACCCATAGGTGCCCGGTACACGACGACAAAAGTCACAGTGCGGTAACACGTAGGAACAGAGTTCTAAAAGTCACAGATTCGTAGGTGGACGGTACAGGGATATAAAACTCACTAGAACGGATCAGCTCCTCACCAGCCAAAAACGGACCAGCTCCTCACCAGCCAAAAACGGACCAGCTCCTCACCAGCCAAAAACGGACCAGCTCCTCACCAGCCAAAAACGGACATGCTCTGCGCCAGCCCCTTTTCAGCCGTTGGGCCTGCTCACCTTGCTAGGCTGGCCGCCTGCTTCCAGCTGGGCGCTGCGGCCCAAGCGCAGCTGGGCCTCGCGCGTGCGCTGGATACAGAAGCAACACATAAAAGTCACAGGATTAGACCGAAACTAAACAGGACACAAAAGGCACATATGGTTACAAGACCGAAACAACATACAAAATTCACATATGTGTGCTACACTGAGAAGTGGGGGCAAATACCGGGTGGGCGACGCCATGACGAGGCTACTCCAAACCGGACTCCTGCGTGGTCCGGCCTGTTCACGCGATTCCGCCTAGTGGATCTGGTGGACCTCTGCAGGCTTACAGCCCGAACTAGTGGCCAAAGAGGCCACCAGCCAGAAGTCCGCCAGGGAACCCGAACTTCTCCTTGGGGCTCACCGCGGGCGCATGACGTGCACGCGCGTGCGGCGTCGCACGCCTGGGCACGGGCGCGGCACGATGGTGCAGCTCCGGCGACAGTATATTTCGTTTATCCTGCGCATCCATTTCATTTATCCACTCATTTATCCACAGTATATTTCGTTTATCCTGAGTATCCATTTCGTTTATTCAGGCGACGGTTGTATATGAAAGACTGAAGGAAGTATTCAGAGACATCATGTAGGAGCCGACATTGGATGTCACTGAAGCCAACATCATGAAATAAAAGAGTGCAACCTAATTAATATTACAAGCCAAAGTTCGAATTTAAGCAACTCAAAGTTCATATTAAAAGGCTGAGCGAAGCTCAGCATGAGTTTTTAACCACAACCTCAAAGTCCATTACTCCCAAACAACTAATTTGACACAGTTCAAACTGCAGCAGCAGCAGCTCATAACGACACAATACAAGGCAGTAGCCCTTCAAACTGCTGCTGCAGCAGCTCATAACGACACAATACAAGGCAGTAGCCCTTCAATTCAAGTCTTTAAAAAGATTAAAAAAAGTTCCAGCTGGTCTGACAGTCCTCCATTGCCACAGGGCAGTCTTAAGCTCACAACACTGCAAAAACAAACAGCGCTGCCTCATATTAGTGCTTACATCAAAGTACAAGTTCTTTTTGACTGCAAACATCGTAACCAAACATAATGGGGAAAAATATTGGTCTCAGATTAGTAGCAATAGACAAACGTGCTAACTGCTAAGCACATAGGCTTCGGCCATAACACACAGCCAACCAGCAGTAGCAACATATATACCTAGGACCCTCCTCATGTGCTAACCAAACCCTCCATTACCTTGCCAAATGGAGCAGATCAGGGAAATGGAGCACCAGGGAAATGGAGCAGATCAGGGAAATGGAGCAAAATATCAAGGAAGCTCAATGGAGCAAGTCACAGCACAATGGATCAGCAGCTGCCAAAACGGACCAGCTCCTCACCAGCCAAAAACGGACATGCTCTGCGCCAGCCAAAACGGACTAGCCCTAAATCACAGTCACAAGTCACAGCACAAATCACAAGTCTACCTATATACGGAGTAAGCCATTACAAGTCACAGCTCACATGTTCACAGGTCTTTCTTTGCCCTTTTCCGTTGATTTTTCTCGACCACCAATTCATCAAGTGCAGCAGGCACGGGTGCCGCGTTTTTCTTGTGGCCAATCAAGTATGGCAAAAGAGAGAACTTGTACTTTTTCATGTATTCATCCTGAAGCTGCAAATTGAAAAAAAAACAGAGAAATGATGTTATACAGTTTTTGCAGAACATCATAGCAGGTTAAAAGGAAAGCTCTTTCAAAAGGAAAGTTCTTTCAACAGACCTCCTTTTCCTTCCAGGCCAACCTATTCAAACATGTCGCTTCAGAGCCCTGGAATTGTTCCATGAAATACATGCACGCAAAGGCACTGCCATTGGGCTCTATGGTCGAAGAAGTGCGTGCAATTTTGAATACAAATTCTCTCTCTCTCCGTAATTGCATCTTTTGAAGGCTGCATTTAGTTCATTTCCCAAAGAATAACAGAAAGGAATAACATCTTTTAAGGATTTATTGCGGCAAAGAACATGGATATGGGGACAGGATATGGGAAGCACATTGATCTTGGGAAGCACAAAACATATAACCACCCATTCGCCAGAGAAGAAAGTAGGGCAGTAAATCTGTATAAGAAGACATGTAACACATCTTGGTTTTGGCAGGTTCAAAAAAGCAAACATGTATTGATGCACAACTTACAATTGTATTCTGTAAGAAGACGGTATGGCGACTTCGATGAATAGGAAGTGCAGCCTCAAACTTTGTTCCCAAATCTTTGTCGTCCTGCAGTTAGGGGAAAACAATAAGGACAAGTTCTTAAATTTGCTGGCAAACCAATGTCCTTTTACCTTGTTTAGTGGTGAGACAAACACTCTTTTATATCTCGATGTCGTTTCAGCACCCAGGCATTGCTCTAAAACTATCATCAGATTCTTGGCACCCTCACCCCCCTGGAGGGACTGTTGTAACTGCGAACCCGTCATTGAAATCTCTCCAAAACTCAATACAACCTGTCCCTTACTGTTAGAATTGAAAAATGACACATATCAGTATAGCAAGTTTTACAAGAATATAATCATAAGGTTTCCAGAAACATACCAATCATCAGTGACAAGCTTATAAACCTCTTCAAGTTTTTTAACCTCAAGCCACGGGCGTGCAAGATCAAGCGTGCCAGAATACTTAGAACAATTTACTTGCCTCCCGCAAGCTGATGGCACCAATTCTGGGGAATCAAGCTTTGAAGACGTCCTCTTGCTCTGTTTATTTTTTTTTTACACCCTTTTTGTCACCAGCATCCTTCAAATCTGTTTTGGTGTCGTTTCCCTGCTTGTGTTCATCAGCATTCACTGATAAGTTTTCTGCAGGCGTCTTTATCTTACTACTTATCCGCTTCCAATTCAGCTTCCGCTCGAAAACCGTTGGGATAGCCTGATTTTGGTCACCAGCATCCTTCAAATCAATGCTTGCAGCCTTGGCATTTCCTCCTGTTTCGGTGTCTCCTGTTCCTGGATGTTCCTCCATGGCTGCCTTCTCTTTTTCTCCAGGCTTCTCTTTTTCTTCTGAGGCTGTTTTGGTGCCTCCAGTTTCATTGTTGATTTCTGTATGTTCCTCCATGGTTGCCTTCTCTTTTTCTCTAGGCTTGTCTTTTTCTCCTGAGGCTGTTTCAGTGTCTCTAGTTCCAATGTTGATTTCTTGATGCCCCTTGTCTTTTTCTCCTGGTGGAGAGAAAGTGTTGTCATGGAATCCGAACAACAGACCGTCTTCAAATTTATCCTGAAGAGCAGTATTGAATACAGCGTTGTTATATGAGAACTCGTCATCAATACATTGAATTTGGACACTATGATCAAGACGTTGAATTTGGACACTATCTCTTCTGTTAAGACGGTGGCAGATAAGGTCTACGGAAGTTTGGATGCGACATTGTTCCACCATATTCTTGTCAATTCCACATATCTGCTTTTTGTCATCAAATGCTGTTTGTGAGGTGCTGGTATTCTTTTCCTTTCATGTGTGCTAAGCTAGACTGGGTCATGTAATGTGTTTGTTTAAGATAGGGTAGCTGTTTAGTTTCTGACTTGGGCCTTTGGTTACTTATTAAGAACTGCAGGCGTTTAAGCTATTTTGCATCTCACCTATCTTGCAGAAGTCTTACTTTTTTAAATTGCTTTTGGCTTTTGCCTGTTCTATGTTCAGATGTTCATTATGATTAGCATGCTGCCGTTATGAACCCTCACTAGCATTGTTTTATTTGTTAGCCCCCAAGTCGATTAAATGTGACTTAACCGGCAAAATAGGCTAGAGGATAGAAATTTGTAGCTAGCCAAGGGCATGTTGCTAGCTGTACAAATGCATGCAATAATGTACTTGTGGTAAGTACTATTTGGTGCCAATTTCTGTTACTTGACACTGTCGGGTATCTGTGTCGGTAAGTTTGGCTACAGTTGTTCCTGAAGCAACGAAACTATGTGCCTACGCAACGTTTAGGGCTGCTTACAAACTTAATTTTGAGACCATTCCTGAGGGGTGATTGTTAATTGTTATGGGCAGAAAATGTATTGGTGTGGATGTTAGTGCATATATACACAGCAATATAATTGCGTAGCAGTGAGGTTGCAATGTGCTTGCCAACACTTGAGTACTTGTATCTAAAAAGTTTTGTGAGGTTTCTGGATTGTGTGGTGGATGGACGGTTGCTGAATCTTGCAGTTATCAGTTCTATCCTTTTGTGCCCTGTTTGTTGGTAGAGTGCAACTGTGCAACACTCTGGAGACCTTTGGGTGGAAAATGAATCTGTAGCTTGTAGCCGTCGTTTGCTGTTGGTAATTTGCTGGATTGCAGTTATGTCCGATATCCGATGTGTTTGCTGGCTTCAGGTCATCTATGTGGAATCGGAGCGGACAGAAAGCAGGTTACTCATCATCAGTATCCTTAGGCATTGCTCACCATCCAAAATTCAGTGTCGAGTATGGTGCATCAAGGCCTCTTTCGAAATCCTTTGGCTTGCTTTATTAATAAAAGATCTTCAAAAATGATTTAAATTTGACTATGTCTATACAATTTTTTTGATAAAAATGAACGATCATATTTGGGGTAAAAAAAAAGTCAAACAAACAAAGTAAAAAATAATGGAGTCGCCAGGTAACACCCGAACACGAAATAGTATCGATCAATTCCATAGTTCCTATTGCACAGCGGCAAAGCTAGGCAAGATTTGGGCCCCACATGTTTGCATTGCAACTACGGAAAATAGTTGACCTCAAGCTGGAATCAAACTGCTTAGCGCCTCCTGTTAAGCACAGCAAGCATTGGTGCAGTGACATTTGACAAGGATCCACATTATACAAACTCGGAAGCAGTAATAACTGGTCATAAATCTCGGCAAAGCTGTTGTCACATCCATCACATTTTGCAGCGCACTCAGTTCATCATTAGCATGTTCTACTGTCCTATCTTGCATTTCTTCTTTTATTCTCCGTAATCTATCGCGCAGCGTGTAATATAGATATATTTAATTACAATGAATAAAGCCGTGAATTCACGAAGGAAGCTGATAAAATGCCGATCCAGGCAAAGGGAAATTAGGGTTAATTATGGAAATTGGATTAGCAACATTCCTTACACATTTAAGATTTATCTAAAACAAACCCCAAAGAGAAACATATACATATAAAGGGCTTCTGATGGCAAGACTGCATGGAATTGGTTTGGAAGTTAATTCTACTTATTTCCATGACAATCAAGGTTTGCAATACTATCTGCAGAAACTCCTCTATCTAAAACAAACCCCAAAGAGAAACATATACATATACATATAAAGGGCTTCTGATGGCAAGACTGCATGGAATTGGTTTGGAAGTTAATTCTACTTATTTCCATGACAATCAAGGTTTGCAATACTATCTGCAGAAACTCCTCTTTACCATCCAGCCTCGATGCGGTTTTCATACGACTGCAACAGCTTCTGATGCATGTCGACCGTGATCATCCAGTCATCATCACCGCAAGGATATTCATGTAATATGAAGTGGAGAACACCCTCTTGCCGCATGCTAACCATAGGGAACTGCGGCACCCATCGTGGCAACGGCGAATCCTTGAAGGTAGGGAGTTGCCAGAGCTCATCGTCCACCTGGAGCACGCGGACCTCGTGCCACTCAAACTCGGGCATCTTGAGAGCCCAGATGGTGATGGTGAAGCCAGATTTCTTGTGCAATCCAAAGAGCCCATTGTCGACATGGACAAAGATGACAGTGCCGCCCTTGTAGGCACCAGCAGTCCGGTATGCCTCAGGGCGCATGCGGCCTTGTAGGAACATGTAGGCGGGGAATGAGTAACTATTCCAGCTCTCAATCTCCGGGAGCCTGATGAATCGGAGCATAGGTGCGCAGTTGCCGACGTCGCAGCGCAGCAGGCCGAGGTGGTAGTCCACCCAGTACATTATTGCTGTTGAGCCATTATCTGTCTGTTTATCATCTGTGGAGGAGCAGAAGCACATGTCCGTCCTCCAGTGGTCCGGCTTGAGGGCGTCGCCGTCGTACGGCATTGCCAGCGGCGCCTTGAAGTCCCACCGGTCAGTGGCGGAGAAGTAGCGCACGAGGCAGGCGATCTCCTGGAGGTGTCCTGTGGCCGGATCGAGCTGATAACGCGAACTGTACATCTGCAAGTCGGCGAGGATGAAGTGGCCGCCGCCGCCAGGGAGGGAGACGATGCCGAGGGGGTTGTTGATCCGGCAGTAGTAGTAGGAAGCATGCGGAACGCGACGGAGCCAGCATGGGTGCCCGACGCAGGCCCTGAAGACGAACAAGTCATGCTGATGCCGGCGAGAGTAGGAGGGGGAGTCGTCGTCGACGAGGGGCATGCAGATGAGGAGGAGGTCGCCGTGAGCCGCGACGACCCTGCTGGTGGGATCCAGGCGCAGGCGCGGCTTGAGCTTGTCGCCGGCGGCGGCGGATTGAACCTTGACGAAGGAGGTGGCCGGCGGAGAGGCAAGGCGGACGGAGATGCGGACCTCGTTACCGTCGCTCGTGGTGGCGGAGGCCGAGGCCCAGGACTGCGGTATATCGCCATCTGGAATCACGGCCAGGCGAGGATGGAATAGCGCACCTGATCCGTGGCCGACGACCGGCGGCGCAGAGCAGAGGTTCGGCAGGGCGGTCATGGCGCGGCGGCACAGATCTGATCTGATCTTGTTGCTTGGGAAAGCGGCGGCGGATCTATATTGAAGTCTGTCGGAAATAGATAAGGACACCGCTCGCCTCCGTGTCCGTACGCGCCATGGTAACTCAGCCTGTTGTGTAGCAATGGGCCTGGTAAGCCTTGGCCTGCTTCATACACGGAGAGAGAGGCAGGAGGTAATCCTGCAAGGGACCGGCAGCGAGGGAGGCCAACGTGAGGATTTTTCAGGCAGGCCCTGTTTGGCATGGCACCGTAGCAAAACTTTTTGAGAAATTAAAATCAGTTATAAGGCTTAGGAACATCATTGTTGCATTCATGCTGGTGCATTTAATTTTTGTTTGAGTTGTTTGGTTGTTTCTTCTTCTTCTTCCCTTTTTCTCCAAAGTCTAGAAAATCCCTTTTTTTCTTTTTCCCCTTCCCCCTTTTCCTCCCTGGCCAGCGCAGCCCGCCAACGCGCTGCTCGGCCCAGCTTCCTTCCCGCGCGCGCCCGCAGCCCAGCCGCTCCCGCCTCCGCTCTAGGGCCGGCCCACCAGCGCGCCCGCTCCGCGCCCCGCAGCCCAGCCGCCAGCCGCGGCCCCACCTGTCAGCCCTGCCCTCCGCCGCGCCGCCGCACCGAGCCGGACTCGGGTGCGAGTCCGACCGCGCCGCCGCGCGTGCCCCAGGCGCGCAAGCCAAGGACGGCCTATTTAAGGCCGCGTCAAGCCACCCGCGCCCCCTTTTCGCCCAACCCTAGCCGCTCGAGTTCGCGCCGCCGCCCCGGAACCCTAGCGAGCGCCGCCGCCCGCTGCTGCCGTCTTCGATCGCCGCCGGCCCCCGACGACAACCTCATCGACCCCGCGGTGAGCTCCGCCGCGCCCCTGTGGTCTCCGCGCCGCTTCCCGTGCACCGCAGCACCGGGACGCCGCACGCCGGCCATTCCCGGCCATGGCGCCGCCGCGTGCCGGCGACCCGCCGCCGCCCCGCGCCCCGCAGCCACCGGCCGCCGTCCGATCCCGCGCGAGCGGCCGGGATCAGATCCCCTGAAGGGGTACGCGCGTCGGTCCACCGTGGACCATGGACCGCGGTCGCCGCGCGGTCCACGAGCCGGTCCACGGCACAGTGCCGCCGCCGCCACGCGTCAGCGCTGACGCCAGCAGACGGCGTCTACTGACGTCAGCGGCCGTCCGCCGCCGTCGCCGCTTTGCACCGAGGCCCTGCGCTTTCCCCTTTTTGTGATCTGGTCCGACGTAGTTATAGATTTCCCGCGGTTTAATCCTTTTTTTCGCAGATAGGCCCCTGGTAGTTTCAGTTTCTTGTCAGCAAGTCCCTGTAGCTTGTTTTTAGCGTAGTTTCCACGTTTTAGCTCCGAATTGGGTGATTCTCGCCTTCATGTGTTTGTAGCAAAGCGTAGAATAGTTTTATAGCCTTCTTTTGCTCCCTTTTACTCTTTGGTGTACTGTTCTAATAGAGTAACCTTGTTTGCATGTATTGGCTTGTGTGGATGCTTGTGTGGTGATTGCGTGACCAGCCGGTGAGCCGTTCGAGTTCGTGGGTGACTAGGAGTTCGAGGAGCAGGGCTTGCAGCTGCAGCCAGGCTTTGAGGAATGCAAGTATGGCATGGAACATCCTTGATACCTATACATTATTGCAATAATTTATACATATGCATGTGTCTTAAAATGTTTACCTTAAGGTTATTCCTAGACCTTTATTCTTGTACCTTGTTATCCCGGGTTTTTGCACATGGGTAGTCCTTTGCTAAGCGCAGCTACACCACCTTATTTAAATGCTAAACATGACTTAATGGTTCACTTTAGCTATGGTAAAACTTGTTTTTTAGCAACATGGTTCAGGGAGCTAGAGCTCTGCTTCGTGGATGCTCTAGTGTCTCTCCTTAAGGTCCGGTTCATTAAGCGGCAACCCAGGAACCTGTCGCCGCCGCCGTAACTATTATGGCTCTGGTCTTGGACAAGTAGCTTGTACGTCTATAGCTTACCAGTGGTTACCGTGTTAGGGAATATGGGTGCGAGTATGGTTTGATCCACCGAGGACGGAAGATCCGTTGGCTATGTCTTGTTAGGCACAGTCTCGTGCTGGGAGTCCCTGTGTGATGGGAGCTCCTACACGTTGCGCTGGTTGAGGTTGCGCTCCGGACGCCATTGACCCCCTCATGGTGTGAATATCCGTGGGCGTACGTCAATCTTGGTGCCTAGGATCATGCTGCCCATACTGTACCGACACGGCTACTGTGTTTGTTAGGGTGTCTTGCGAAAAGCCTTGTAGCGTCCCTATGCACTCACACCTCGAAAGTGTGAATGGTGTGTGGTTGGGTTGAAAGCTCCTTTGAGCTTTTACGCTAACGGTTGGGGAAAGGGCGAAACCTCTGCAGAGTGTACATCTATCATGATAGCCATGCTCACGGACACGAGCGGCCTGGATCCTTTTTTATTAGAAGATGATGTTAATGGTGATGCTTTATGGTATTAATGCTACTTACATCTTTAATGGGGTTACAACTGGGAGTTCCTTTACACTTGTAGTAACTAGGAGGATGATAAAACGAACCAACTAAAAATGCTAAAGCAGTAAACCCGAGTCAGCCTTTTCAGCCTTGCATATACTCCTGTTATACTTATTCTTTAAAAAATTATGATTTTTTAAATTTATGTTATTTTTATAACACGTGCCTGTGGCACGTGCCAACCTACTAGTATGAATAAAATTTGACCAACATAAACATATATTTAGGTAGGTCTACAATTTGCTTTCATCCCCCACCCCCCAGGTGTTCTTATCCGACAAAAAAAATCTTTGTACTTTTTACCTTTTTGGGGGAATGAACAGACTATTTCCAAAAGACAATCCAAGTTGTTTTTTCTAAAGCTTCGTTGATGCTGGTTACATATCATTTTTCTCCCATGGTCGTGCAGTGCAATTTAGTTCTAATTATGGATATATTATCTTCCTGTTGCTAAAAGACCCCTTCACGATTATATGCAATTGAGACTGACGGGTTTTGGAAATAATTACATGGCACTGAATCAACCTCTGGAGAAGAAGCCGAGTATGACATACGGGTGCAGATGGTTGAAATATACGAACTCATGGTTGAAATATACAAACAAGTTCGTGAATTTCCAAATGAGGGGGTAAATCTGTATTCTTTTTATTTCTTCGAAAGATGGACTGATGAACTTTTCAGGTATAAGGATCGGGCCAAGTGTAGTCCCCTTCTGATGATATCAAATTGACGCCATTGGGTGAAAAGCACTGAGTTTTTAGTTCCACAACAGTGAATCGTGGACTGAATGCACGGGACTTTCTTTATGTACTTAAGTTTAGAAGAGCATTCTTGGACATTTGTGAACATTCATATTCTGCTAACCTTGATAATCTATTTAATATCGTCGGCCTGGTCATGTGTTAAGTTACTGCAGTTATGTACAGTCATCAGGTATTCAGGTGATCGGCAAAATCCTTGTGGCCTAAGAGGATTTCAGCTTGTCCAAGTTGTGCTTAGCCTGCAGACCACATACAACATGTATGAGCAAGAAGTTCTGATCTTTCATTGCAACTTTAATCTTAGTAATAAACAGAGGTGAAGTTCGAAACCCTGACCGAAATTGCATCGATCTCCTCTAACATGGGCTGGACAGCATAGGTCAACATCTTCGCATCTTCTGTAAGATCCTCAAAGTCTTGACAGTTACCCATCAGCAGCGCTATGAGAACTTCTCTTTCTGGGACGAGCTTCACTGCTACCTGACAGCTATGCTCAACAGATTAGGTCAGTGGGCAAAATCAAACCAAGTAAGTAACCAAATAAGATTGCAAACATAAACAACAAACAAGTAACTCTGTGAACAAACAGTTTTCAGAAATTTGATTTTAACCGCCTGAAATAGCAATAAATGCCTCAGGTGATACCTTGTAAGCAGCTGATGAGATCCAACCATGCCATGGCTTTAGAGTTTTTGCATAGGCTTCTTCCACAATCTCTGACAGGCTCAAGTCTGGGGCTTTTAGCAGCCTCTCAAGTAAACATTTTGAGAAACTTATTGACCTGAGTTGACCATTTACCGCGACATTTCAGGACGAAGGTTGGCAACAGAACGGACATGGTACATATGAATGCCAGACAACCAAAACTCGGTGTACCTAGACAGCCAGATGATAGCTCTGGTGCAGCTTTTGGTCTTCTTTGTTGTCCCTTGCTCCACTTCCTCTGTAACTATCGCCGTCAAGCTCACATATTTGGAAGAGTCTGTTTCATGCAGATCCTGTAATCTCTATAGGAGGGAAGATCAGAGAGGTGTTCTTGGTTTTTTATTGAACAAATGAAATGAACCATCGACAGCTGCAGAGCAGCCTGACTGCCAGGGAGCAAGTTTGTAAATGGAGTGGCATGTTCAGAGCCAAAGGGCAACTGGCATGCAGAGATTCAGATCAAAAAAAAAAAAAAAAAAAAAAAAAAAAAAAAAAAAAAAAAAAACTGGCATGCAGAGATCAATTACCTGAACTGTTTTGCTGAATGTCTTGCCTCAGGACTAGCAACGTTGGTCCAATCTCATCTGCAACAGTAACCAGAAGGCCGTGGTTGTCAGTTTTTCAGATATATATATGTGTGTGTGTGTGTGTGTGTGTGTGTGTGTGTGTGTGTAGTAGTAGTAGAGAGAGCAGCATATGGAAAAAGAAACAGCTGAATGTACTTTGGGTGTCTTGGTACAGTGGTACACTAGTTTTGGCATCCTAAAAAGAAATTAATAAGTACCCTTTGGTATCTCAAGAGGAAAGTTCTTGGAGAGAGATAAGATACTAAATCACTTCGTCTGTAAAAGTAATTTCAGAATTTTATTCCTTTCCCGTTTTACATGGGTAATTCCATATCTAATTTGATGGCACCATGACAGAATAATGTCTCGAGTCACTTATCTAGTTGAGGAATCCATTCCTGCTCACTTGCTCAGAATCAAACAAGGCATAAAGGGTTTATGCAAAATTCTAAAATCCCATACATGACATGGCAGGACAATGAGGCGTGCTAAATCTGACCCACAACACATGGACACTACAACACCTATATAATCACAGCGTTTCCTGGAAAAAAGGAACCTATCTCACTCTGTTGAATAGTCCCTCCCAATAACATTCGTATAAACATTATAAACGGTGATTATTACTGATAAGAACATCAGACCTACTGAAATAAAACACCAGAAAATCAGCTGAATCCTGAAAGAAATTGAATATGAAAGAGCATATATCAGTTACCAACCAAGGACATGGAGGAGCTGCTTGGAGACAGAGAGGAGGTCCATGGTGGACGACCTTGGCTGCTCCTGCGCTTTCACCTGAACCTGCTCCTCCTTCTCATCTCCTGAACTGCATAAACAGAGCTCCTCCATGGTCAGCCTCAGCCCAGACTTGGCCTTCTCCATCTCCTTTCTTTTCTTCTCCATGTACCCTACTGCTGCTATCCTATCTTACCTAAATCTCCATGGCTCAACTAATCCACTACTTATACAGGCAGAGAGGCAAGCTCATTTGCTGGCATTTTCTTGGGGCAAATGATGGGGTCAACCTCTAGTTTCTGTCCTTTTCTTGAAAAGAAAACACAGTGGCGCCTTGGTGTTGTTCATCGCATCCCTCTATGTGAAGTCAGGACAGCGAATGGCGAATTATTGAGAGTAAAAAAATGGGTCATGGCTCCTGTCCTTACTCGGCTTGGAGATTAATTTTAATTGCTTGATGCAGTTGGCTAGGATGGACTTGTTTATTAACACTTCAGGAATATCTTTTTAATATATACTATGTCTGATTGTTGGTGAAAACTTTTGTAATGTACACCAAAAACCCAGTCTGTGAAAATACAGATTCTTTTTAGGGAAAGTGGTACATTAATTCTTGGACTTTTCTACATGACAATTAAGCTGTTTTTGTTTAGAATGACAGTGGACACAAAAAAGTCTCGTGATAATTCTTTCAGAGTCTCGCGATGTTGGGCCCTGTCTTTTGTAACATTCTTTCCTTCCTGCCAAGCTAACCCGCGGCCAGAACCATGCATGCACACTGACAGAAACGGATTCCTTGATGAGCTGCTTCTGATCGTGATGCGTCCATGGACGTCAGACGTGACATTTAACTTATGCGTCTAACACTGATGGTTACATTTGCCGCATGGATTGATCAGTGGGCTAGGCTGAACGCTGATAGGATAGTTACATGCATCCTTGCTTTGTTAATGTCAGTGTAGTGTTGTTATCTGACCATGTATTTGGCACTTGCTCTTCTATATGCGTCAGGTAAGCGCCAGATGTTAACAGAATGATGTGTATCAAGCTGCATGCTACTAGTAACTGGGTGAAAACCCACAGGATCTGTCTGTTGCCAATGCAGTTTCACCGCACGTTTCTCGAAAGCAAAGTCAACCAGTGCTAGGACTTAAAAACTATCAGAGAAAAACTGCAATAACCTCTACTACTATCTTGTACAAATATCAGCAGCAGTCTATCAGAGCCTGCACACACACATATGGGTGTCTCCCTCCTGCACGGCACTTTTTGTGAACCAATGGTGCTTGATCCATCTCACAGCCCTAGAATAGAATATGAGCATCACATCACATGACTTCATCAGTTTTACATGTGGCCTATGAGAGCATGGTTGGCTGGTTGCTTCCTATCCTAAGAGAGGTTGACCTGCATTGGATGTATTGTGTTGTTGTGATAAGATCGGAGGGGAAATTAAAGATGTTTTTTTCCTGCCATTTGTAGTTTTTAATGTCGTTGGTACATCGACCAATCACTAACGTGTTTCATGTTGGGAGGTGCTACAAAACTGTTTGGGGGCAATGGTATCAGGACCGGTGTCCTGACAGATGCATTTTAAAACAGTGGGAGGCAGAGTAGACTGCAATGGAACCACATTATAATTTCGAGCAATCTGAACAAGCAATCTATAGAAGCGAGGAGAGAGAGTCGATCTGGTGCCACCCATAAGGCAGTGTGTTAGATTAGATATTGATACGATGTTGACACAAAAAAAAAAAAATCGCAGTGGATTCATTTGATCGAGTAACCCTTGGCCTCCCTGTGTTAGCTAGATTCTCCACTAATCTCTCTGTGCTTTTTCTCGAGAAGCAACGTCTTTTTTTATGAGCCATTTGTATTTCTTTGTGTCAGTGTCCAATTAAAAGCTGTACGCATAGGTAAGAAATGGATAAGCCATCTGATAAAATGGTACACAAGTTGGATGAGTGAGTGATTGTGTAAAGAAGAAAATGGTGTGGATGGATCTGTAACAACTTTTTTTTTGTGTAGGATGAGAGGAGTATAAACCATCACCTTTTTCTTTTTCTTTTTTTGATGAGGTTGTCATCTTTTTTTTGAGAGGATCATCTTTTTCTTTTGGATGGACATAATAATCACATAAACAGCCAACAACTAAATGAGGAACGGGCCGTCCCAGGGAAGAAGAAGTATGGTACTTATGGGCCCGTGGCAGAGTTAGCGTTGGTGTTGGGCCGGTCGAGCTGAGAGAGGCCCATAATAAACGAAACCACGCGCGCGAGAGGCAACCAAATCATCCATCCTCATCCTCAGTTGTTCATTCCTCTTTATCTCAAGCTCTCAACCATATAGAAAAAGGAAACGCAGCAGACAGGTGATTTTCCAGTGTACGTACGGTAGTTAAGCAAGCTCTTTGTTGGAGCAATGAATTCCGTTTGTTGACCAACAGCTCTATAGACAGCGCATCAGCCCATGAATTCCGAGTAACAGCTAGCGTTGGCAGTTTGACCTCCTTAATGAAGCGGCATCAGCACGATCAAGTAATTGGCGGCATCTCTCTTAGCAGAGAGATAGATGCTAGATGATGAGTCACAGCCGCACACGCCAGCTATTGCATGGGCTGGATGATGCCTGGATGGAGATGGACCAGTGGCTCGATCATCCGGCTGCTGACTGGGCTAGCTGCTGCTCCATTGGTAGCATGCATGCATGCGTAAGTGAGTTGACTCTTTTCAAAAAAAAAAAAGGTGAGCTGACTATTATGGCTGTAGTACGTGTTTCTTTGCTACTAGCTGATGACGACTCTGGTGGCAGCAGCAGGCAGCAGATCAGTGCGTACTACCAGCGACAGCGACGTACTGAGGGAGTACTGGTACAGTTACGTCGTCGTTGGTTTGGCTGTAAGCAACAATTGCAACTCCGTCCAATGCGATTATTAGGCTAGTATGCTCCACGACTAACCTAATCAATGCAATAATCCAACCGCTACCAAACCAGGCTATCGATAACCACACACTTGTAACCACGCCAAGGAGAGGTTAGATTAGAGATTACACTAGCTATCTACTCCTAGCAGATTATAACCAGAGGCTGACTCTTTGTCTCTGCCGCATGCTTGTCAACGACTCTAGTCTCCTAGGTACGGTACAGCTTATATGCACCTGACACTGATGCTTAACTTCCAACCGATTCCTCCGACCATAATCATCACCCCTTAGAGCAAGTACTCCCTCCGTCTCAGGATATAAGGCGCGGTCAAACTTGGCACGGTCTTCAATAATAAGATTTGACTCTTAATATCTTTTATAATATAATACTTGTAGCAACAAAATTATAGTCATATGAAAGTACTTTTAAATATGAATACAATTATATTATTGTTGTAAGACAAAGTTTTTATTATACAAGCTTAATCATAGGTCAAAGTTTTCAAAGTTTGAATTTTGATTTACGTGCGTGCCTTATATCCTGAGACGGAGGGAGTATTATGGATGACGACTCGTAGGCGAGATGTCAACGTGGAGAGAGAAACTAGGAGAGAAGCAAGCTAACGTTTCGCGAAACGGTAACATTGAGCGGGCGTATCATTCTTCCATCGGGCTTCTGCGTTGTTTATTGGCTTCCTATCTCTGTAAAGCTACGTCTAGCATTAAATCTTCACGGGGCCCGCCACAGCAGCTGCTGAGTTGGCTGCGGAGACGCCCGCATGCCGGCTAAACCATTACCTTTGCTCTTATCAACTTTATTTACTACAGTAATTATATCACAAAACCGGTTAACCACTAACCATGACAGTTAATGCAGATTTTGCTTCACTGATCGAGGGGCTCCTTGTTTCTTTTCTCCTTTCTGATACTGCTCCATTGGCCGTGCTGGCTTGGCTATCCATTTCTACGTAGCAGATTTCTCCGTGCAGTTTTCTCTCAGTTAACCCCGGCAGCCACATCACCACCTCTGGAAAGCAAAGCAGATCACTGCGCAGGTGACAGCACACTGGACCCCACACCAACTGCCACGTGGGCCCGCGCGCACCGGCCCCACCAGCCAGCCTCCTCTCCATCGCTCGCTGGTCCGTGTGGTGCACGCCGAAAGCGCGGCGCGACCGGTGTGCGTCCAGGCTAGCACTAGCAGCGCCGCGCCGCGCGGGACGGGCCCACCCACGTGCGGCTCCTCCTGGTGGTGGGGTCCACTAGAGTAGGCAGGCCGCCGGCCCGGCTAGACCGCGGCCGTCACGGGGGGGTGTGTGTGTGGCCCACGTGGCGGCCACACACGCGTCGGGCGGCGTGGACCTGCCGGGGCCCACCCACCCGGACCATGCAACCTGGTCGCACGCGACGCGCCCGCCCCACGGCCCGCTTTTCGTTAGGGACCCTGCGTTTCGCGACCAGGCCCCTATGCTTTCTGCCATTTCTCTACGGCTCGCGCTACCAGTTCCATATGAGTCATCCATCGGTCAACTCTTCTTTCTTTGTCAGCGGTGGCCGCCGGGCGCCGGCCGGTAAACGACGCACACGGTTAATGGACCACCCAAAGGTAAATCGATCCTTCGATGGAGACCTCTTGTTTATTGAACGAAAGAGCAATCAAGTTTGAAAGTTGTTTCTACACCGAATTATTTCCTAGGGACTTTGCTCCTCATCATCAGTAATTGGAATTCGTAAAACCTCCCCCATGGCCCTTGTAATTCACCATTTGCTACTACATATTTTTCTAGCTATATTTGATGATGTACGGTCTTTTTATATTAAAAAAATGTCAGTTATAAGTGATTTTTAAGTATTTAGATTTTATCCCGCAAAAAAAAATCTTTTGATCCTGACTAAGTTCGATTGACAGTTTACTTGTAACCATCTTGGTGTAGTATAAACAACAACAGTGAAATTGTGTACCTCAAAAAAAAGTCATTTAGTGTGTCGAAAGTATTATCAAGCATGATTTCGTATACTAACAATTACTAGCCACGAGAGCCAGCTTCATATTGAGAGAAGACAGGACTGCCATTTATTTACTTGATTGTCGTGTGAAACCATGTATTAAAAAAAGTCACCAGATTACTTACCATGGCTAGGAGTAAAGAGGAAACCAAATTGTATTTTACCAGGACAGTTTGTCAACGACGAACCTATGTAGGAGTGAGCGAGGGCACATGCCCTCCTTCAACTTCTTTGATGCTAAGGCAATCAATGATTTTTCACCATGTTAAAGGTTTCTAAATGTAGATGCTCTTAAGGTGTGTCCTCCCTTAAAAATTTGCTCTAGGTCCGTCTCTATGTCAATAGGTGCATACAGATTATAGAATAATATGATGTTCTTGCATAACGTTGTTTTTTATAACTTTAGTTCGAAATATTGCTGCTATGACTATAATGACCCAAAATAGTACTTTGAAGACGAAAATGGGACGAAGCCTGAACAAGATTTGAATAATAGTACTTTGAAGACGAAAATGGGACGAAGCCTGAACAAGATTTGAATGGATGTTTCTAGGGAGGTGCTGCTGACACGGTGGCGGTAAAAACGCAGAGTCAATTGGTAGCGGTAAGCCCATACTACAAAACGTTAGGGTGTAATCTGTAAAAAGAAGAAATTTTATTACTCCGTTGCAATTTTATTTCCTTAATCCCTAGCTTCCAGACTCCTCTCTCCCGGCCGTGTCCTCCCCTCCAACTCCAACTGAGATCACTGCGCGTGCCGCCCGCGCCATGGCCCCGACACCGCCACCGCCGCCGTCGCCGCCGGCCGCAATACACTAGCAACGCGTCTCCAGGCAGCTCCGGCCGATCTAGGTTCGTGCGTGCAACCCTTTCTCTCTCCCTTGCTCACCCCCACGGTCGATGTGTGATCTTCCGGCTGCAGATTGCATCTCTACCTTCCTTTCGCCCGGGCATAATGTTCTTTCCTTGCTCGCCTGGTTGCGTTTTTATGTCGGAAGGCGCGATCTTTACGCTCGGAATGGCGTTTTCGCAGGAAAGAGGAATTTCTCATCGCCCTTTTCCTCATTTTTTGTGGTGGAGTACGGGCTTGGATTTGCTGCGGATTGGGAGGAGAGGGGGTAATAGAGTGAAGGAGGCGGGGGGAGAAGATGGCGTCGGAAATGGTGAAGGCGGCGACGAGCGACAAGCTCAAGGAGATGGATTGGGCAAAGAACATCGAAATCTGCGAGCTCGTGGCGCAGGATCCTGGGTATGCTTGGACATTCCTCTTCCCCTAGATTTTTCGTTTGGAATTATTGGTTAGCACAACCAGCACTGGAACTTTGCTGGTGGAAGGTTCGGATAACGAATTCGATGCGGACATTATTTTTTTCATGATTTGTTTTGAGTGCACGGCGAGTTCATCAGAAGGAGCTATCAGTTTTTCGTTGCCAGTTGGATACGATTTATTTACACCAGCAGTGGCTCATAGGTTGCCATTTGGAAAGAGCGTATTTTGTTTTCTTGAGTGATTTGTTAATTTCTTTTGTCCCTGTTGCTGTCACCAGAAAAGCGAAGGATGTGATCAAGTCTATAAAGAAGTGTATAGGGGGCAGGAGCAAGAACACTCAGCTCTACGCCGTTATGGTCAGTCATTTTTACAGATGCAGCCCTCTGGCGTTCTGATTTTCATATCAATTGCAGCAACTAGCTAGATTAGACACAGGAACACACTCCTTGTATTTGTTCAAGCCATGTCCATGTAAGAAGGGAGATATGGCTTGGCTCTTTACACAACTAGTTGCCTGCAATGAAAACTCCCTGAATCTTAAAATGGCAAGATTTGCCATTTGTTACTGTTCATTCGATGAAAAAGGGAGCATGGGGGTACTTCAGATGTTTCCTTGTCAGCAGGGTTAATTCTACACTATATACGTTATGTATGAATTTTTATACTCTTAATTTACATCGTGATATAAATTTTCTGCTACCACTGTACCGAAATGACCTACTAGTATCATTTTCCATTGAGAATTTTAACAAGCGAAATGTTCACCTGTCTTTTCTATGATTAACCTTCAGTCTTTATTCTATTTGTTTCAGCTATTGGAGATGCTCCTGAATAACTGTGGAGAGCCTATCCACAGGCAGGTCATTGATAATGGGCTTCTTCCTATACTTGTGAAGATAGTGAAGAAAAAGGTAACTTCTTTTTTGCTGAATATGGATGAGAGTTGTGAAATCTGTCCTGATTGATGTTGACAGAACACTATCTTGGTTGCAGACAGAATTACCAGTTCGAGAAAAAATATTTCTTTTGTTAGATGCTACCCAAACATCCCTTGGTGGAGCTAAAGCGAGATTCCCTCAGTACTATGATGCATACTATGAGCTGGTGGTAGGTATCATATTCTACGTTTTCCTTAGTTTCCTTGTATTATGTTGAGAATTCTGTTAGCGTAATGTCAGTCTGTAGGTATGTGGATTCGTTTAAGCTAGAAAAATCTTTTACCTGCTGAAGTGAAATGCCTCTAAACTAGATAATCATGTGAGAATTGTGAAAATGTTGATGCTGTCATTGTTTGGTAGTTGCATGATTTATTGCTTAACTACTTCTGTGACCCCAATATGTGTGGCACGGTTTCTTCTTTTTGCGCAATTTTTTGTTGTTAACTTACAATAGAAAGTAGCAGCTTTGGTCGTTGTAGTGTTTATTATGATATGTAGCTGAAACTATAATTGTATCTTGCTTCCATAGTCTGCAGGCGTACAATTTTCAAATCGCCCAAACGTTGTTGTCACGCGAGCAGAAGTGCCAGTCCTAGAAACAAGAACAGAACCAAATAAGGAAACTTTATCTACCCGATTGAACGAAGCTCAGCAGGAAGTGCACACTCAGCCTGCTTCTGACACAAGGTACTTTATAGCCTTGCTAGTGACCGTCTCAAGCCGTGTCTTACATTTAAATTCTCATTTCTCAAGATTCTTCTCGAAATTTTGGTTCTTTTCGTTGAAATATGCTGTTAGTTGTGCTGCAAGTTAAGCTCGCATGTCAACATTTCGGTATTTTGATGTTTTCATGTTGACCTCTTGTTTTGCTTTCCTGGTGAAAAGTGATATATGGCACCCATTTTCATGCCATGTAAGTAGCAGAATTGTAGCTTTCTAGTGTACATGCTTTGATTCTATATTTCTAGTCTTGCCTATGCTGATATACGGCGTGTGCCTCTGGTGTTCCAGCATGTGGGGGAGTAGCCATTTGTAGCACTTAGGTGCAACTTTGAATTTCCATTTATAATGGGTGTGTCACTTGGTGATGTCATGATTTGTGTTCATTTCCAGTTTTTTCTTCCATTGAGCTGTCCTCTGAGCTAAATGCAGATGTTCACTTGTTGATTGCAAAACAGAACTGCTTGGAGCAAAACATGTTTTACTCGTACCTTTACCTATATTAATCTTACATTTCTTCCTGTGGAAATTTATATCATGCAAATTTCTGTTCAGTTCAGGCATCGTTAGGTTGCCTTAATTAGCGACTGTGGTACCCTTTAGTATTGGTTAATACTAGGACAACTGGACAATGCAACAACTTTGCCTCATATGTTTTGGCTATTTTCCAGTGTTCTAACAGTGCATTTTTTGTGTGTATTTTTTCAGTATAGTCCGGAAAGCCTCTAGTGTCATGGAAGTTTTAAGGGATGTGCTAAATTCTATGGATCCAAGACACCCTGAGGTGTGAGTTAAATCATTCACTGCGATATCACTTATGCTTTTGATATCTGTATGATTTTCTATTTACAACCTTTTGTGTCTTTTTGTTATGTGGTAGCCAAAGTGCTTTTCCTCTGTAGTGTAGTCCAATAACCAGTTCTGTGTTCTTATAGGGAGCAACAGATGAATTTGTGTTGGATCTTGTCGAGCAATGTACATTTCAGAAGCAACGAATAATGCACCTTGTCATGACATCAAGGTATGGGTTCGGTTTTTCAAATATTACATTTTTCTTGTTGCTTTTGCATGGAGTTGTGCCCCATGTTTGTGGTGGTTTGAAATTTTATCTCTGGTTTATATTTCTGTGTGCATGTGGATCATTTTATTTTGAATTGGGTCCTTTGTGGTGGTTTGAAATTTTATCTCTGGTTTATATTTCTGTGTGCATGTGGATCATTTTATTTTGAATTGGGTCCTTTTTGTCACAGGATGCGGACTTGTTTTTTTACTGATATTTATGTTGTCACTGTTTGTTAGGGATGAAGCACTGGTATCACAAGCTATAGAGCTAAATGAAGAACTACACAAGGTCCTTGTGCGGCATGATGCATTGCTTTCAGTTCAGCCGACTACAACAGTAGCTTCTAATCTGGAGGAAGAGGAGGAAGAAGATGCCGAAAGCCTCTACCGGAGGTACGATCTTTCATTCTTTCTTCGGACATGTGGTGGATGGCGACCCTCTTACACAACCCCTTTGTCCCTACTGACACAGACTGAGGAAGGGGAAAGCTCTGTCACAAGATTACACAGATGATTCTGTGCCACCATTCCGATCCATACCAGATGACAAGATGCGGCGCCCGCTGATCATCCAGCCGCCTCACCCCGACAAGAGACTCGGCGCTCTAAACATCCGCTCACCAGACCGGGAGGAGCCGAGACCCGAACTCGCTCCGCTGATCCCGCCGCCGCCTGCGAAGCATGCTGAAAGGGAGCGGTTCTTCCGGGAGAAGAGCATAGATGGCCTGGCCAGCCTGCCAGGCCACTTGAGGGGCCTGTCGCAGCACAGCCGGGATGGCAGCAGCTCGTGCAGTGGCAGCACCGATTATGGCGACTGAGGGGGAGTGGCAGCAGGTACATATAGGGTTTCCTCCTTGGGGTTGTTGATCTCCCCTCGCCTAGCCAGGAGATACATTGATGTTCGGCGAGGCCGGCTCAGCCTCGACCTCATCTTCTTCTTCATGCTGACCTGTGTACACTTGGCTTGGTAGCTGATCGTTTTTTCTTCTTCTTGTCCTCTGGCTGATGACATTATTGGGAGACCGTCGTGTCGGTGTTCGGTTGTGAGCTTCTTTTCACCAGATCTATAGCTATAGAGATGATTGTGATCCATCTATCCGCATGGGGTATGCTTCTGTCTGAAGCATTCTTGTGCTGCTTTCCCCTTTCGGCTTTCTGCTCGTGTAGTAATGTGGTGTATCACTTTGTCGTGTCAGAGGCGTGCGTGCCTCTGTGTGCTGCTCAGCTTTAGGATGTTGGCTTGTTGCCGCCTCGGTCCTGCCGTGCAGCAAAGTGGTCGGTCACTTGTAGGGAAAGGCTACTTGTGCAGCGCGTGCGAGAAGCCCACCTTGAGCTGTCTGTAGATCGCAATTCGCCAATTCCTGTGGTCTCTACATTGATGACAATCTGAACTAATGTAGATGCAGGTTTGAAAGAGGCCTGTATTCAGCCATAATACGTGTGTATAAAACGAGTGAAACACGATAGCAATTGTATACATTGCACAGAATGAAAAAGGTGAAAGAACCTGAAGTGTTATTAGCGTAAGAAGAAGCAAGTTAGCAGCGTGTCAGTGTCAGCAGAAGTTTCATTACCAATCAGACACAGACAGTATGTAACACACAAAAATGATGGAAGGAGGAAACTGGGCTATTCTTTACGAGAGAGATGTGGCCCAATACGGCCCGCTCAACTAAGATTACGATCCAGTCTGGCCCATCAAGTTCGCCTCTCTCGTGGTCGCGTATTCCCGGTAGTACGCCACCGCTTTCGAATCACGGAGACGCCAGCAGCATCGTGTGTACGTCCTCCTCCGCCTTTCCTCTCGTCTCCTTCCTTCCTTCGATCCATCAATCTCTCGCTCTCGCCTCGCTCCCGCGCGCGCGAGGCGGAATCTCGCAAAGATGGCGGCGGCGGCGGACGCGGACGACCCGTCGCTGGCGGCGACCCTGGAGAAATTCCGCCTCTACGAGACGCGCGCCGTGAGTGCCTTCCCGACCAGCCTCCTCATTCCCCCAATTCCGCATCCGATTGGACTTGCTCGCTGATCGAATCCACACGGGTCGCTCGCCTGGCCGCAGAGGTTCTACGTGATCGGGAGCTCGCGGGAGAAGCGATGGTTCCGGGTGCTCAAGATCGACCGCTCCGAGCCTTCCGAGCTCAACGTCAGCGAGGACCCCGTCTGGTACTCGCTGCAGGAGGTCAAGAGCCTCCTCCAGCGCATCGATGAGGGCAACCGATCCACCGGGGGGCTCACCTTCGTCACCAAGGCCTACGGCATCGCAGGTCACGACCTTTCAGTGATCATATATTGCCTGCCTGACGCGTTCATTCCTTCATTCACCTACCTCTATGGTGCTGAATTGGATAATTGGATTGCTAATCCTTTTTTCCATGGTAGCTTGCCTTCTATTGTAAATTGATTTAGATATGTTGGTCATCTAACCTATTCTGTTGGGTTTTTGGAAATGTTCTTTTTCAGTAGATAAATGTAGTAACCGTGATGGGGGCAGGGTTTGTTTTTATTGGAGAAAATAGATCAGTAGAGGAACCTCTGATGCTATGTGTTAGGAATGCAACTAGAATCCCTTGCCACCAATTTGGTTGTTGCTTGCTGACAGTAGTTTCCCAATCAGATGCTAGTATTACTTCAGGACTGAATAATGTACAAATGTAGATGACAATGGGGTTTATAAACCACGTGGTGACTCTTCTTCGAGAAATGAAGGCTCATATATCCTTGTGTGGTTGTTTCTCAATATTTTATTTTATTTTTGTGTGTAGGTTGCATCAAGTTCCTGGAGTCATATTACCTGATTTTAGTCACCAAGCGCCGCCAAATCGGTTGCATTTGTGGGCATGCTATATATTGTATTGATGAGAGCCAGATGATCACCATCCCTCACTCGTCGGTGCAGACAGATGTCGCAACCTCTAAGAATGAGCTGAGGTATAAGGAACATCAATTTGCGCTCTGTTTCACACTTTTGAGTTTGCTGCACGTAACATTTACTGAGTTTAAAAAAATTATATACCCTTTGTCACAACAGGTACAAGAAGCTCTTGGCTAGTGTTGATCTCACCAAGGATTTCTTCTATAGCTACACATATCCCATCATGCAGAGCCTGCAGCAGAATGTCACTTCAGCTGGGATGAAGGAAATGCCTTATGAAAATTTGTTTGTCTGGAACACTTTCCTGACTGAGCCAGTACGTTCAAGGTGCCGCAATACTATTTGGACAGTAGCTCTTGTCCATGGGCACTTCAAGCAGGTTAGTTATAAACTATCTGCCACATATGTTTTTTCTACTGTAACTTCTCTTTTTGCATAAGGCTTTAGAAATTTCCTTGGTTGATGAGCTCCTATAGAACCCTTTTTTGAGGGAGATCTTGCATATTGCTTGATTAAGTGTTTCCCATTTATTTTCCAGGTCAGGCTCTCATTTTTTGGCAGGGAGATAAATGTCATTCTCATATCTAGAAGATCCCGACATTTTGCTGGGACACGGTAGGACTTGTTGCTTTCCGGTCATGCCATCTTTGTTGATATCCATTTGCCTTGTGTAAGCTGAAGTCATCAACTCTTTCTTCAGGCTTATGTCCTTTTCCATTGAGTGTATCATTTTTCTCAAAAACTTAGAACACATATATCCCTGCAAAACCTTTCCAATCAACAATTATTTCCTATCAACTTTCATTTGCTTATCACTTAGTACCATTTCTCTGTGCTCTGCAAGTTTTACATTATCTTATTCTTGTTCAATTGAAAATTTACTACTCCCATACGGTTTCTCTAGGTATTTGAAAAGAGGCGTGAATGACCATGGAAAAGTTGCTAATGATGTTGAAACAGAGCAGATAGTATTTGAAGAAGAAGCTGGTTCCTGGAAGGGAAGAATGAGTGCTGTAGTGCAGATGCGAGGATCAATCCCTCTCTTTTGGTCACAGGAGGCTTCACGATTAAGTCCTAAGCCTGACATTTTTGGTTAGTAGATTTTGTGAATAATTCTTATGATCTCAGACCAACAGACATAGTATGGTTGCAGGATGTTTATGTATTAAAATCTTGAAAATTGTATTCCTTATGGATCAATAACAGACTTGCGTTTCTGAAAATAGTTCTGAGTTTTGGTTATTACATGCTTCTCATATTCCTCTACTTCTAATCTGACCATGCTTCTAGCCTTGAAATACATAAAATTTCTCAGTGCTTTCTCACCTTAAAGTTTCACTGCAGTGCAGAGATACGATCCCACATATGAAGCAACCAAATTACACTTTGATGATCTCGCCCGGCGATATGGACATCCTATCATAATACTCAATTTAATAAAGGTACACACTTGAAACTTGTTTTTGCAATCTCAAATTACCTTAATTTGCTGATTTTGTTTTGATTCTCTCAAACGAGTATTTTCAAGATGAAGTTAATGACTTCTCTGTGTGAGACAGTGGAATGATGATACCTGTTTTATTTTCAAATGTACTTTAATTTCTTTTCATTTAGGTATTTGAGGCTTTAATAACTCGTGCATTGCACATAAGGTGTTAGGAATTGATTGCTGTAACATTGATATCTGTAGAGAAATACAATATTATTTTTTGTGCACTGCACATATATTTATTGATTCTTCATGCTTCCACAGTACAAGTTACACCATATTAGGCACTATGCTTCAGCTGGAGCAGAATCATTGCGTGAGCTGCTCCTGCAGGCACTTTTGGGCCTGTTTAGTTCCCCTAAATTTTGCAAAGTTTGCAAAAACCTTTTGCATTGGGAAACGTGCTCGAGAGAGGGAACACGTTTCCCATTGCAAAAACTTTTTGCAAACTGGCCTTGTTCTTGGGAGTATGTTGGTCATCTTTTTCTGTTTTGTGGTGAGTCCAAGTGTAGGGTGTATGTGCAGGCTGTGTCTGGGGTAGGGATCTTGTTTGCCTTGCCCTCTGTACTTTTTTCTTCTTAAATGAAATGATACACAGCTCTCCCGCGCGTTCGAGGAAAAAAATATTAGGTACTATGTGACATGGAGTTGTATGTGAACTGAACAATCTGTATCTTTTTTCTTAAGTTCAGTGCGGACAAGTTCATTCAATTTGTGGTGTAGCTGTGTTAGTAGTTGCTGTCCCACTTGTTTCTTCCGATAACTAACCTTTTGATTTCCCTCAGCATGTTACTCATTATATTTTTTTGTGTTCTTTATGTAGACCGTTGAAAAAAGGCCACGTGAAATGATGCTCAGACGTGAATATTTTAATGCAGTTGGATATCTTAATCAAAATGTCCCAGAAGAGAAGAAGTTGAGATTCATCCACTGGGATTTTCATAAGTTTGCTAAAAGGTTTTCAAGTGATTCTTGCTACCTTCAAATTTAGACAAGTTAGTGCTTGCGCACATGCTAATGCTTTGCACTCTTTGTCAGCAAATCTGCAAATGTACTTGGTGTTTTAGGAAAAGTTGCGGGTGAAGCACTGGACCTTACTGGGTTCTACTACAGCGGAAAACCAAAAGTTCAGAAAAAAAGGACAACTCAGCTTAGTCGAACTAGCACTGCAAGGTAAACATGGAATCTGTTAGAAAGAATGGAATTTCGCATATTGCTTACAGCAAGCAGAACTATTGTATCCTGTAGATTTTTACATCCAAGACTTCGGAAATTGAATATAAGAATGAGCAGCATCACATGCTGCATAATGACCTGTCACTATAACACTAGGAACTAGGGGTAGTGCCAATAGTAGCTATCCTAACAAACATGAGTGCAGTAGCACAACTCAACTGTATACTGACAATGGTTTCCACTTTCTTCTGCACAGGGATGGTTCCCTTGATATAAGGGCTAGTTCTGGAGATCTTTCAAGGCTCTCGAGTAACGCTGATGCACTTTGTTCTACAGGCTCTCAGGATATGAGAAATGAGGCTAAAGATCAAGAGCCTCTTGGTGATGCTCCTACTTACCAAACTGGAGTTCTCCGTACAAATTGCATAGATTGCCTTGATCGCACAAATGTTGCACAGTATGCTTATGGCCTTGCTGCTTTGGGGAGGCAACTTCATGCAATGGGGGTGACAGATGTTTCAAAAATTCACCCTGATAGCAGCATTGCTTCAGCTTTGATGGAAATGTACCAGAGCATGGGTGATGCACTTGCTCATCAGTATGGAGGGTCTGCGGCACATAACACGGTCAGTAGATACTCTTTATTATATATTCACTTAAGAAAATTGTTTGTCATTTGCAATGTTCATAGGGTTGGGTTTTGGGGGTGAGTGGCAGGCAGAGCTATCTCCTATCACTTCTTTGGCTGAATCACTGGTTTCAGACGTTCAATACTCTCCAATGAACACAAACTGCCATCTATTTGTTTCCAGGTTTTCCCTGAGAGGCAAGGGAAGTGGAAGGCTACTACTCAATCTCGGGAGTTCCTGAAATCAATTAAACGGTATTACAGTAATGCCTACACTGATGGTGAGAAACAAGATGCTATAAATCTGTAAGTCTACCGTCTTCCTTTATCATCATAGATATATTAACCAGACAAGGTGGTGAACGAGTTCTTGAGCTGTTTACTACCAGCAGGTGCAATTTGATTGCCTCCACTGATTCTTAGTTTGGTGATATTATCAGATTTCTGGGATATTTTCAACCACAAGAAGGAAAACCAGCTCTTTGGGAGCTGGATAGTGATTACTACCTTCATGTAACAACAGCTGGGGATGATCTTATGTCCGATAACGACAACTTGAGGTGAGTTCTAATGTTCTACCTTTCTTTCTTGAACACGCAGAAGAGTTGCATTTCTTCATGTTAAGAAGAAAAAAAGGGTAGAGAATTACAACACACCTAAAACCACACACGCTTATACTCATGTTCAGTTGTTATGATATACTACGTAACTATTTTAGTTCCTTAACAAGATGTTAACTCACAGTTCTGCACCTGGAAATAATGCATTTTTGGGATCTGGAGCCGCATTGAGTCCCGGATCTACGTTGAGCCCTGTTCCAGCATGTAAAGAGGATTTCTTGAGGATGAAACTTACTTCATTTGAGAAGCTTATGGAAAGGACGTGTAGTTCGATAAGGAGTGTAAGGCTTCATTGCGATGCTGATCTAAAGCTAAGTGGAGGTGTTGGAACTTCCAGAATGGCGCCAGATGCAGCGTATGCCTTTTTCCCCTTGTCACACATGGTTATTGATTGAACTTGTTATCTTGATGTCCTTACATCATGCATTTATGATTCAGTGAGATACAGCTTAAAAGCCCAAACTGGTTGTTTGGTCAAAGAAAGCATACAGAGACAATTCCAACTGCAAGAGTTGTCCCAGTTGAAACTGCGAACGAGGCAAACAAAGATGAGTTGAATGTCTCTCTTTGCGGGGAGCTGAATTTGCTATCGTCAACAGAATCTTGTGAGGAGGACATTTTCAGAAGGTGATTGCATAAATTGCTATAGCTCTTTACAAATGACTCCTTTGTTTTTTTAAAAAAAAGAAAAAATGACTCCTTTGTGAGTATGTGTGATTGATACCCATAATTTTCACATCTCATTGTGGATAATTTATGCAGGTATCTTGCTTTCACAACGGCAGATGTAGAGAATGGCTGGTATGGTGGAACACTTCTATATGACCAAGATGAAAATAGTGGGGCTTACAAACATTATTCTGAACTATGCCAGGTAATCAACAAATGGCTAGGACATGCTAAACAGTTCTAGTCATCTTGCTTCTGTATTTAATGCTGTATGTTTGTATCTGTGATACTGTAGGGGGCTGTCATGGATCCTTTTGAGCATGACCCTGAGAAAGAAGAGCATTACGCGGAGGCCCTTAGCGTGGATCTTGACATTTCAAATGATGCACGTGTAGCGGTAGAAATGCAAACTGCACTGGACGAGTACCAGGTCATAGGGTCAGATCTCAGCATCATCCCTTCATGTGGAGCACTCGCTGAGGATCCAAGCCAGCTGACGAGGTGGATCATCGGCGATGAGAAGCTGCGCATTGCTGCACAATAGCTCGGTTTTTTTGAGAGCTGTACAGTAGATTGCTGGATCAAAATGGGACTCAGCGTTTGTGTAAATAATAGAAGCGTTGTTTTTCTTAAAAAAAACATTTTCTGTATTTAGCTATTTTTTCCTGGGAACAGACATCCAAATAATCATTGTTGGTGATAACCTGAGCTATTTATTACTGTAGTTGTTGGAATGTTGGTACATGTACGATGCAGGGATCAGTAAGAATGAAAGTGCATGCAATTGTTTAGCGAGTAGGCCTTCGTTGCCGTGTTGATTGCCAAGAAATGATATTAATCGTGAGCAATCGTGTTAAGGCAAGCCACGATTATTTTGAACGAGATCATCTTTTATAGAAAATTGCACTTATATCCGATCATGTCGTCCCATTTTTCAAATTACTAGTAGTATAATCAAATCCACTGGAGATAATGTCCAAAAGAATTAATTAATATTATCTGCATATAGTGTTCCGTTGACGAAAAACACCCGCAGTAGAGCAGGCCCCAATTTTCTGGGCGGCATCCCGAGCCAATTTGAATTTTCCGCCGCCTCTCCGCACGCCCAATCCCCCCTGCACCGCAGTCTGTAGGAGGGGCTCGAGACCTCTTGCCCCACCGCTGGCTCCGTGCCTGTACACACCCTTCGTTCGTGTTACTTACAGGTGTTCTGGTGAAAGTAGTAATAACTGTCCGGATAAACTTTGTTGGGCCGTCAGCAAGGCTGTACTCGACGAAGCCGATAGAGCGGCCACGATTATAAGAGCAACTCCAGCCCAGCCCTCAAATGAACATACCTATTTTAGTCTCTCAAGTGAGAAAAAACAACTCCAGTCGGCCCCCTAAACGGCCTACCATTTTGTGGAGGCCTCCAAATTTTGATCCAAGGCCTCTAAAAATGGAGGCCCTCTATTTCCACCTACCCGTGGGCCCCACCACCTTTTTTTTCATCTCTTCACACGTTCTCTTCCTCCACATCAGCTGTGGCCACCGGCAAGCGCGGGCGTTGCGACGGCCGGAGCGTGGGGAGGCGGACGCGGCGGCGGCGCGGGAGCCGGACCTGGCCGTGCGGACCCCTCCCATCCTCCGCCGCATCCAGTTCCAGGGCGGGAGGCGGCCCGGCGCCAACAGCAGCAGGCGAGCGCGGCGCGGAGGAGCCCATGAGGGGCGGCGCGGAGGAGGTCGGGGCGCACGCTCGGCGGCCGGCGCGGTGGCGTGGGGGAGAGAGAGGGGTAGGAAGCCGTAGGACCCACTCGTCAGATGGATTTGAGAGCCATAATTTGGTCAGTCAGTTAGAGTCAGAAGATAATTTGAAACCCCTAAATTTTAGATGCTCATATAAAAAAGCAAAATAGAAGCCTAAATATAAAGGCTGGGCTGGAGGTGCTCCGAGAGATTACATCGAGGATGTAGTCCCTCCTACAGCTGAGCTGACGGTTCCGGGGCCTTGCAAGCGGTGCCATTCCATTCCAGTGGATGGTTAGTTATGGACCTCACAGGCTGCGGCAGATGCAGAGGGAGCGTGAGAGACTTTCAAAAGTTACCGTCCTAACCATTTTAGCAAGCCCAAGGCGCACAATGATGCGTTTTAACTTTTAATTAGCAAGTCCAAATTATTAATTTCAAGTTGCAAGCACAAGTGTGACATGAACATGTATCATACTAGATCTTGCGCTTGCAGCCGTCGGGCTCAGCAGGAAGCCGGCGTCATCGTCGTTCCAACCCTTGCAGCCTCGCCAGGAAGGAGCCGCCGCCGCCTGCTGCCGGCCGGAGGCCCATCCGGCCCAGATCTTGCGCGCACACGACGGACGGCCCGACGTCGGGAACAAATGCTGACAATGATGTGTTATGGATCTGACAAATGCTGATAGAGCGTACGTGGGAGACTTCAAAAGTTATCTTAACCATTTTAGCAAGGCCAAGGCGCACAATGATGTGTGTTTTGCTCGAGCTAGGCAAAGTCATGCATATCTGTCGACCCCGTTATCTTTTGCATATGTGTATGCCTTACTTCAGTCCAAATTAATTTCAAGTTGCAAGCACAAGTGTGACATGAACATGTATCATACTAGATAGAAGGACAAGTGTTTGATGCTTGCTTGATTGTTTAGATATGGTACTAGAAGAAGTCCAAGGGAACTGAAACATGACTGGTGGTCCGATGTGGCAGTGGTTGGAGGATTTGTCCTTCATCCTCTGTATCCTTATCCAATGCCCCAGGAAAGTCACGTGAACAAATACTAGGATAATTAATCAAGCTACCTTGCATGCTAAAAAATGTGGTTTAGCAGCCGGATGCTTGGTCACCATCTCATCTCATCTCCACCAATATATAATTCGGACGCCGGCTGCGTCCTCCTGACGCATCATCCTAGATATATCCTGTATTTTAAAACTCTTGTATCCAATTGGAAATTGGAATGGACCAAAGCAACAACTACAGTACATCACCTTCAACTTTCAGATCAATTCTTGGTCATTCACTCTTTACAAAAACGAGAGAAACTTTTGTTGTAAATGAATAATCAACTTGGATGTTGTTAATTTGTTACGAATAAATCTTCCGTCAAAATAAAGAAAAGCGACGCCGCGACGGTGGCTGCAGTAGTAAAGACTAAAGAGGAACAGCGAGTAGCTGAGTCACTTGCTTGACAGCTGCAGCTGAGTTAGTTGGTCGACTCGAACTCGAGGCCATGGCCATGTCCGCTTCCTCCTCCTCCCGCGCCCTCCTCCGCCGGATCGGCGGTGCGCTCCTCCGCCGCTCCTTCTGCGCCTCGGCGGAGGCGGGGGGCGACTCCGCCGCCGCCGCGGGGTACCACGTGGCGGGCGGGCCCAGCTACATGCGCGGCGCCGTCTTCTGGGAGCCCGGCCGCCCGCTCACGCTCGAGGAGTTCCGGATGCCGCGGCCCAAGGCCGGCGAGCTCCTCATCAAGACCAAAGGTCCCGCCTTTTTCATTTCCCCCATCTCTTTCCATCGCTGTCGCTTCGTTTCAAATTTCAGTCTAGATGCACTCGGTGGGTTCTCTGTCTTTGATCCTGAATTAGAATTCCCGAGTGGAAGTTTGCTGGTTAGGAATCCGTGAATCAGAACTAACTGGATCCCAAATTCGAGTGATAATGCTTGCATAATCAAATGCCAAAGTGGTTGGTTTCGTTGCACACTCTCAGCATGGATGCTTCACCGGAGTGCCTGCATTCTTTCTGAGACAACTTTGGGAGTGTGGCAGATCGGAGTGCTGTGGTGGTTGTTCTTAGTAACTAGCGTGATTGCTAAGATGTTCATCTGACAGGGCGTTGACATACTCGTGCAGCTTGTGGTGTCTGCCATTCTGATCTCCATGTCATGAAAGGAGAAATCCCTTTCACCAGCCCCTGTGTTGTGGGCCATGAGATCACCGGGGAGGTTGTCGACCATGGCATGCACACTCCTGCTGAAATCATTAATAGGTATAACCATAAAACCACACTTCATATGCTTCATAAAGATACATTGCTGTTTAGGCTGACAAATTTGTTATTACCATATACGGAGAGCCGTTGATTCAGTTTCTCAAACTTCAGACACTACTATGTTGTTTCAGAATTGACCCGTCCTTTTCTGAAAATATTTCAGGTTCCCAGTTGGAAGTCATGTCGTTGGTGCGTTCATAATGCCCTGCGGGAACTGCTTTTACTGTGTTAAGGTACATCATCATCTTCGGATAATGATATCCTGTGCTGGTGTTTTCAATGCTTTCTTGCTTATGTTCATGATCACTAATTGATTCAGGGCCAAGAAGATCTGTGTGAGTCTTTCTTTGCATATAACCGTGCCAAAGGAACTCTATATGATGGTGAAACACGCCTGTTTCTGCGCAATGGTAACCTGAGGATACTTGTTTGCATCATTCATCAGTAATGCCACAATATAATTGTGTGTTGCAAAAGTATTGAAAATTTGCCATCTTCAGGGAAGCCAGTGTACATGTACAGCATGGGCGGGCTTGCAGAGTACTGTGTCGTGCCAGCCAACGCACTAGCAGTTCTCCCTAACTCATTGCCATACACAGAATCAGCAATCTTGGGATGTGCAGTGTTTACCGCGTATGGTGCCCTGAGGCATGCTGCTGAAATGCGTGCGGGTGATTCAGTAGCTGTGATTGGAGTTGGAGGGGTCGGATCAAGGTTAGCAGATGCCCGATATAAGGATTATTTGCATCCATAATTCTCCATTTAATTATAACAATGAAAAACAGAAACATGAGTAGGCTTCTTGTCTCTTACTAGTGTCTTAAGACTAGATCTTTTGTTCACATCTGCTCATAAGTCAAACTTTGCAGCTGTTTACAGATAGCAAAAGCCTTTGGAGCTTCTGAAGTCATTGCAGTGGATGTCCTTGACGAGAAACTCCAGAATGCTAGAACACTTGGTGCAACCCACACTGTAAACGCAGCAAAAGAGGATGCTGTTGAAAGGATAAAGGTATGTGTTGGTTGTCAAATTTTGTGATTTATTATCATTTATCAACATAACAACTGAAGTTCAGAAACTAGTCCTATGTATCTACATTATAAGTGCTAAGGTTGATTGTCTTGGCTTTTCAATTTTCGAAGTGGGCTGTGTTCAAAAGTGCATATTGAACTTCTCAGCTGCTGATCTTATTCAGATGTGACTGTCTTGTTGTTCACAGGAAATTACTGATGGAAGGGGTGTGGATGTGGCTGTAGAGGCACTTGGTAAGGCATTGACGTTTGCCCAGTGTACAAAGAGCGTACGAGATGGAGGCAAAGCTGTTATGATTGGGCTTGCTGCAACAGACGTAGTTGGGGAGGTTGATATAACCCGTCTCGTCAGGCGACAGGTACTAACTTGACTGGCTTCCACATTTATATTGAATGCATGGTTTCTTACATGTTTGCTTGCAACCAGGTGAAAATCATTGGGTCATACGGAGCGAGGGCCAGGCAAGATCTTCCTCAGATCGTGAAGCTCGCTGAGAGCGGCGCCTTCAACCTCCAGAACACCATATCAAGGAAATGCAAGTTCGAGGAGGCGAATGGTGCCTATGAGGACCTCAATCAAGGGAAGATCGTCGGCCGAGCTGTGGTTGAGATCATGGAGTGATGACCAGGACCTTGTGGTTCCAAGCACGGGCCAGGCAATAAGTGCTTGCTATTGGACCACATCGCCTGGAATTGTCAAAAAAATGTTGATGAAAAGTTTTTAAACTATATGTGGAGATGTGGATTGCATGCTTTTCAGCGTGTTACTGGAGCTAGCATTTTTCTTATTTCTGTTTAGATAGGAATTGACAGTTGCGATAAACTAGCTTGAATCTTCCAGCAGTTCTGAGCCTACATGGATAAACAACTCTAGTTAAGTACTGTTAGAAAAGGAACATTCAAACTCAAAGTATCATGGTACATTGATCAATCAGAGAAGAAATATAAGAGCGATGCAGATCAGCAGAGAAATTAATAATCGTTAGTTTACTCCACCTAGATATCGTAACAATAAAGCTCTTTGCTCAGGGCTTCAGGCACATGATTAATCTTGGCAATATCAAGCGGATCAGCATAGCAGGCTTGGGTAGTTGGATGGTAGTGACAGCAATGATTCAACATTCTGTTGATGACCCTGCATCCCAGTTTAACCAGAATAAAACAACTGATGTGAGGAACAGATGCTAACCGATATTCAGAATCTGCTAAACATTTAACGAGAAATATCTGATGGGAAAAAGAAAGGCAACTGGCATTGTACATAAAGTTCAATCATCATAATACATAGTCGAAGAACTATCCTGCATCAGCAGCTGTACCGCCCAAATTGTGGATCAAAAGGGGAAAAACATGCTAGCACCTGAATGCACATTTCTCCATCACAAGAATCGCAGCATACGGACAGCTTACATCAGTACAAGGAATTTCGTAAAGTACAAACTCTCCATTTCTGTGACCATTTGCTATAGTGCAGCGCATTCCATTGCAACAGGAAGCATGAGAGATGTGACATTGAATTGTTGATCGCAATTTGAAAACGGTGAATCTGTTAAACGGCCAATAGCCAAACCCTTCCCCTGAGCATCCGGTTGCTGGTTGCAGAAGGCGCTCCTGGGCCATAATCAGGCAAAACCTCAAGAATTGTTTAGTTTCCAAGAGCATTGACAAATTACTTCAAACAGCAGCGGAAAACCCAACGGAGAAGGAACACCCACGTTAGCCAAGATTGAAGATCCCCTCTCCATGCCGCTCCCACTGCCCTCCGACTTCCCTGGAGCAGGGGAGAGCGGGTGCGGCGGGGCAGGGAGGGGGAGGGGGAGACCGGAGACCGGAGCAGGGGACGAGGGATGCGGCGGCGGAAGACAAGCAAGCAGGCAGCCGAGCTAGCTGGAGGGAGCCAGGGAGGCTGCCTTGAGACGGGAGTCGCTAATTTGCGCTCGCCCGCACGATGGCTCCCGTGCGCTCGGCCTTCCCACCGTGTCACCCCCTTCCAAGCCCAGCACATGCACGTGGCTCCCCGCGTGCTCCACTCCACGTTTGTGGGCCTCCCGCATGCACGACCGCGTGCCTACAGCCCAGTGCGCTAGAATTGCATTTATTTTAGGACGGAGGGAGTACTGTAAATGCCTAGAATTACCATTGCATTTTATTTCCCCTTTTATTCAAACTTCAGAGTTGTGTCATGTGTGTCCTACCCATGTACTGCAACAGTTTTTCTGATTAAAAAAAATTATTGCAGCTTGTCTTTTGGTTTTGGCCACAAAATGTTCAATATGTTCACCAGATGCTTCCATATATAGTCCCATATATACTTACTTGATTCGTAACTTTCCACTGCAAAAGATGACCGAATTCTCAGGCTCAGCACAAAACATAGCACCACAATAGCTCTCAGCAGTCAAATTTCTTCCTAATCAGGCAGCATTCTAAAAGCTATTGTTGGACAAGATAATCAGCATGGACCGCGAGCAAAATCCATCTTGATCAATCAGTAGCACTAGAATGCCCTGACCATCATCTTACTAGGCAACCATAATAAAAGCAAAAATTTTGCAACCATTCACAAAACAAGGAAAAGCTTCCGTAGTCAATCAACTGACCCTGGCTGGAACCAAAGAATCAACAACATATATCTATCATGTCACAGGCAGTTAAAAACATCATTATCGGTGAAGCATGAACATGTAAGATTCCAACAAAACCAGGCTAAGGTCTACATTGTCACAACTAGCTCCTACTCTCTTCCTAGTTAGACCCCTAATAAAAGGACAAAAAGAAAGCAGCTCTAATTGTGTATGAACAGATGAGCTGATAATCTCCCCAACTGGGTGCACGCTGCAGTAGGTCAAATGCCCCGGCGATGCCTCAGCAAAAGCAACACGATTGTACTTAAACAAGGGTCTGAATGATGCTGTGTACACTGACTGGATCCTTGGCCAACCAAAGCATGTTCGCCAATCCCTTGTGGTTGCTCTTCTGAATACTTGGACATGCTGTCATACATGTCTCAATCTTCTATCCTCTCATAGAAAAGAAGGTAGGCCTCGCACTTGAGAACGTTAGCTAGAGAGACCTCTCTCACGGTCGAGTCATCTGCACAAAACCATTTGGAAGAGCAACTGCTCTGCTGCTGCTCACTTCCAGTCCTGCTTCCTCTCACATAAGCAACACAGTGACCCTCCTTCAAGGCGTTCCCCATATGCTGAATGACACCAACTAGACGATATCTGGCATTATCTTTGTCCTTGGACCTGAAGATTTGAGAAAGAATAAAAAAAATCAAAACTAATGTAAAAGGATGCTAGACTAGCTATCAACATTTAAGTGAACATCGTTAACAAGAAATCACTATCAGATGAGCAGTTTTGACGTATATCAAGTGACTAATCAGCAGGCAGTCCAGTTTCAAATATAACAGCTCCACAACGACTTCAAAATCACATTAGAAAATACTGGTCACTATAGTCAAAAGTCTAACATAAAAGGGTCGCCAGGTTAGGCATTTGAATGTGCCATCTGTACCGGGAAACAAGAGGAATACACACCAAGTAGTCGGTGATACAATGCTGTAGTGGCCAGCTTGTGAACTATGATAGACTGTGTACCCCCCCCCCCCCCCCCCCCCCCCCCCAAAACACAATCAAATCACAATGCACTGAAGCAGCTTTGAACAAATTAAAGACTATCGCTGCTGCAAGACAGCATGGGTTTTGATCCAAATCAAACTGTCAAAAACATTCAAAAAAAGAAAATTTTGAATTAAAGTGCAAACTCTCCTAGAGACATAAGAGTCTAAACACCAACTTGACCTAAATGTCATAAACTACAAAAGGAAAAGCTAATGCAAAGAAGTGTTAAAATTTTACTGTGTAGAACTGTTAGTACCTGGGGTCCAGATATTTTCCTACATCAAGATTTTCCTCAAATTTCACATGTCCTGGTCTCTTAGCATTGCCCTTGCCTTCAAATCTCAGGACATGGAGAGTTAATACAGGTGGCAGCTTGCTAAGAACAAGAACTTTATCTGCATGTCTGCCTTTACTGTGTGCAGTATTTTCTACATTTGTTTGAATCCTTTTTTTGAAGGGCAGCTTTGTTTGCATCCTTTTTTTGAAGGGCAGCTTTGCTTGCATCCTTGTCTCCTGATTTACTGTGCTGGCGTTTTGTTTATCATGGGCGCTGAACAGGTCTCTCTTTTCCTCTGCTTTACCGTGACGGTCATGTTCAGTTTGGCCCCAGTCAACTGATGTGTGTTCTTTGATGCCTGCCACCATCTGTCCACCATCTTTAGTTTGGCTGGTGCTTGGCTCCTCATCCTTAGTACAGCTTTCACAGCGCCTTATCACCACCTCTTTTCTAAAATAATATTCCAGGCACTCCTTAATTGATGGAAGAGAGTCTACCTTACGTTGATCTGCACTCTTATGTTCATCTGCAAGAACAACATTTTGCATCCAGAAACTGTCAGCGTGTTCTCGTTTTCCAGAATTTCAATCCTCCACATTATCTGTAATTTCTCCAAGGGTACCCAAAACTGTTAATTTAACAGACCATTTGCAGTGAAATTAAGATAATAATCCTGAGCTATGTTCGAATAGCAATTCAAACTACCGCACTACAAGAAGCAGTTTGCCATGTTCCGACTATTCAAGCATCCTGCACAGTTTTATATAGCCATCCTGAAGGTTTTGGTGACATTTCTTCAAACCATGCATGCAACTAGTCCTTTAACAAGTTTCACCGTTTAGATAGTGGTTGAAACTCAACTCTGACATATGGCATGTTTCCTTGTATTCAGCAAAAAGTGCGATATCAATTGCTGTATAAGATTGTTCCACAGTTTCTTGCATGCATTTCTCAATAGAATTATGATCTGTTAACCAATTTGCAGCAGGCAATTGATTAGGCCCAGGAGCATGTAAACTTACCCTCCTTCCAAATTTGTTGAAATAGGTCTGTAATATCTTTCCTTTTTTTTCTGCCACTCCTTTGTGGTGCATCACTTTTGGTTGGATACCCGTTTGGTGGCAGTGTCAGTGGGAGCTCATAGAATGATACTGGTTTAGCTTTGGCTCCGAGCAAGATTTGCAGGTAAAGGTATCAGACAGCTGACCCTGGAAAATGGAATCAACAACTGTGGGAACATCCTTTCGCATGTCAGGAGACCTCTTCAGCAGCTCCTCATTCAAACCACCATGCAGATCAAGAAGCAATTCATGGCTATCTTGCTGAGTACGGTCTTGGTACTTCGTATTCAGTGTGCCTAAACTGTGCAAGAGTTTATCTGGGTTCAGCATTGCTTTTGGATCATCCCCTGCCACTGTCTCCACAAAGAGGTCCTTCAGTGCCCTGCCAAGGGACCCTGTCGGAGCATCCCAAATGTGGGTCGGCCTTCAAGCGCTTCATAGCTTCTGAGAACATGTACATTTCCTCTGTATCAAAGTAGAAGTGTTCGCTCTCTTTGCTGGCATCACTGGTGACATCCTCCTCCGTGTTGCTGCGTACAGAATCCGTGGGCTCCAGACGTGTGGCTTTGCACAAGCTGCTGTATGTCTCTGCCGCCCTTGCTCCCTTCTTCTCCTCCTTCCCCATCGCGTGGACTGGAATCACATGAAAGAATCGTGTCAACCAAAGAACCAAGAAACGTAAGAAAGGTAAAGAAGCAGAGAAGGATGCGTCATGAGCAAGAAACACCAAAGGACCGAAAAAATCTAAGAAAATGCCATCAGTGATGCAAGCAAGACCTTATGGCGAGGACGCCCAAGAAGTGGAGACGCAGCAGGGAAATTTCACCGAGAAGACAAGAAATTGCACATTCCGGAGGCTGAAGACGACCAAGAACCGCGCGTCTGCACCGACTACTATGTCGGGGGAAGAATCCAAGAAATGCCATCAACAATCCAAGCAAGACCTTATGGCGAAGACTCTCAAGAGACGCCAAAGAAGTGTGACCAAGAAGACAAGAAATTGCACATTGCGGAGGCTGGAGAGTGGAGAGGATCAAGAACCGCGCGCAACAACTATGTCGGGGGGAAGAAAGAGAAACTGCGCCGACTAGGAATGAGCAGAGAAGGCCAACGAAGTGGAGAAGAAGAAGCGGCGGCGGCGGCAACCGAGAAACCCACCGACCAACTAGAGAACACGCACGTCCTGGCGAGGAGAGGAACAAGAACAGCGCCATGGAATCGGGAATCAAGCGACCAAGAACCCAGAGCATGGGGAGGGGAATGCGGGAGGAAAACTCACGGATTCGGACAGGGCGGGGCGCGGGCGAGCGGCGGGAATTGCGTCTGCAATGAGCCCGAGCAGTTGGGACGGTGGTGAAGCGGAGAGGGAGAAGCTTCTTCTTCCTTGGACTTGGGTCAATCTAGGTAGGGGTAGCTGGCGCCTGGAACCACTAGGCTCGTGCCAAGTGTGGCGTGCATGACTTGTTAGATCGCTTTTGGTTAACATGGTCACTTCTTCCTGAGTTTATGACAAGTATAGGTTTAGAAAAACAAAGATTGATTTCTTTAACGTACAAGCACATACCACACACAATTTTTTTATTTTAATCTTTAAAACTAAAATTGTATAATAACCCTCTCGATATGTATTTTCAAAATACTAGAATTTTCATCGCGCCAAGCACTTTGGCAGGAAAAATGCATTAGTCATGCCATGTTTTGGCGTGACTAAATGACACACTGGCATGGAAGTTGAGCTGGAAAAGATTGAGTCGTTCCATATGGAGTCACGCCATGCAGCTTGGTGTGACTCTGACTTGACGCAACAAAAGGCAAATTCTAGCGCAAGGGCAGACATCGATTTTTTTATTCATGTCAAGGTCGCTCTAGTGCAAGTTTTTTTTATTCTTGTCAGGGTTGCTCTAGTGCGAGTCTACAATATTTGAGAGAGAGAGAAGACTAGATATGTGACGACTAGCAATATACATGAGGCAACTTGGAGTAGGGTGTTGCCGTGTTGGTGTGGAGGGCATGCTGCATAGGGACTCAAGCTTTCGAGTGTGCATTATATTTTTTTTAAAAAAAAACTTTTCCGCATGCAGAGAAGGGTCTGTGCAAGTGTTGGAGTTCAGGAGTTGCACATTTTGACAAACAGCTCCACTACGACATGCATGGTAATTGCATTGCCGCCAGCTTGTTCAATCCAAACTCCAGAACCTCATGCGCCATTTAGCGCGTGACAAGTTAAAAAAGCAATGGAACCGATGGCGGTGTACCATTTCTTTCCTATAGCGAATTATCATGCTCTGTGAAATGAGAAACTATGCTATTGAAATGCTCTCATCATCAGAAACCTTTGATTATACTAATTAATATCGTTATACAATGTAAACTAACCGTTAAATGTGATTAGAATGATCCATTTGTCAACATCCAACAATGCCTGCATGAAATACATAGTCCTGTCTCCATATCCTTCAATTTAATAATTTCTATTTTATGAATGAATGTACAATTACAATAGAATATGTTTAAATTCAATATGAGGATGTGGTCATGTGGATCTCACAGAAGTTGAGAATTGGTTACTTATGTCGTTGTTGCATTAGAGGCGAATCTAGTTCACCTTGGTGCGTGGATATGAATATAGTCCATGGCAATCCATTTCTTTTTTAATATGAAACATTGGCAGTTTGACACCATGAAATATGAACGTGGCGTTGTGGTTGCCCTTAGCAGCATTGATTCTGTGCAGAAAAAAGATTTGGAAAATTTTTAATTTTTTCATCATGCCCAAAATTGCAGGACAAACAATACCAATGTGTACTCCCTAATCACTATATCTAAAAAGAAGGAGTTCTGGTTTATGATCAAGAGTTGGCATTGATGGTTGCGTATAACTATATGCAATACTATATTCATTCCCTTGTGAGTAGGAGACTGTCAAATGAAAAAGCACAAGTTTTGCAACCCCAATTCACCATGCAAGAAATTCAAATCTAACATAGGACCACGACTTTAAAGCCTGCGAGCAGTAGAGCATGCCATGCTCTAGCAACAAAATAGCACAGACTTCCCATGCCCTTTTTTTACTTTAGGAAAGACCAAAGCTCGGTCACGCCAAACTGCATGGCTTGACCAGAGTCACGCCATTACATGTGGTGCAACTCAATCTTCTCCAGCTCAGCTTCCATGCCAACGTGTCATTTAGTCATGCAAAATAATTAATGTGGCGTGACTGAAGTATTTGTCACACCAAAGTGCTTTGCGCGATAGAAAGGGCTACTTTTTGGTAATATAGATTGGGATGAGTTATTATTAAAATTTTAGTTTTAACAGGGTTTAAATTAAAAAAAATCACCATATACCCTTTCTATTGATAAAGAAAGAGAAATAGATGGATAGATAGATTGAATCTATAATTCGGTGAAGTTTATGTATTGAGATACGAAATTAAATGTGTGATGAGTCTGGTAATTCCATGTATGAATAAAATTATCAGATATTCAAATTCAATGAGGTGTGTCAACTTTGCCTATCTATCAGTTGCAAGATTTTCTAGACTATTTTTTCTCAGAGAATCTAATTCTTTAAAGAACTCCTAAACATTTAGACTACTATGTATGAATAAATTATCAGATATTCGAATTCAATGAGGTGTATCAACTTTGCCTATCTATCGATTGCAGGATTTTCTAGCATTATTTTTCCTTAGAGAATCTAATTCTTTAAAGAACTCCTAAAGATTTTTTTTTCTGACTCCGATTTTGGATGTTGTGCTGTAGGTCTATAGATTCTTCGGCATTAATTTGTAGCAAGACTCGGCTTTAGATGTGCTATAAATAGAAGTGTACACTGCAAGCATGATACACATAAGGATCAATATTCACCATTTGTAGGCTTGCCACAAAGGAAATACTTAGTCCTAGCACCCATGAAGGCTACTATAAAAGTAACCCTTCAAGTCCTAGTTTTTTCTTTAGTTTTTTCCAAGATTGTAACACATCAAGCTTGGGGTGACGCTGATTGTTATGATGATAAACTATTGGTTATGGACAAATGCGAGAAGAACATCAAAATCCGTGGTGATTATATTCGTCCAGGGCATGAGTGTTGCAATGCTGTCAGAGGATCTGACATTGTTTGTGTATGTGGTAAAATTTCTTTAGAAGAGGAGGCCAAAATTAGCATCGCTAAGGTTATTTATGTTGCTCGGGATTGTGGCAAGCCAATCCCAGCCGGAAACAAATGTGGGGGTAAGTACCTAATACTATCAGTTGTCATAAAATTACTCTTATATTTTTGTGGCTTTGTAGAGTAACTACAAAAACAAGATTGTACAGAAATTACTTTTGATGAACCTCACTTGGGTGCACATGCAAGCTGTATTATAACATCTTTCTTTTTTTTTTAGGTTTCATTGTTCCACCATCATTGTCGTCAACACCAAGGGCGTATCCATGAGAGTTGTGAAGATAGGCATGCAAACAAAGAATCATGACATGGATGAATAAATGTGTTCTCAACTGGCTCATCGTATTATGTTTGTTATTTTAAACTAAATAAAATATAGTATTTGTATATTAAACCTGGGTGCATTCTATGTCCCGAATGCACCCAGGACAACCAACCAACCGTCCCGGACCCAAACCCCGCCGAGCCAACCATCCTGCACGCTGACCCGCGGACCTTTTCGCCCACCACGCCTCTTTCCTTTTATGCGCGGGCTCTTTTGCATTTTTTATGTTTCTTTTTCATTCTCTTTCCTTCCTGCGAGATCCATTTCTCTTCTGTCTCCACATCCCTCCCCCTCTCTCAGATCTGGTCACCAGATGCTTCCATATATAGTCCCATATATACTTACTTGATGCTCCCATGTAGATAGGAATTGACAGTTGCGATAAACTAGCTTGAATCTTCCAGCAGTTCTGAGCCTACATGGATAAACAACTCTAGTTAAGTACTGTTAGAAAAGGAACATTCAAACTCAAAGTATCATGGTACATTGATCAATCAGAGAAGAAATATAAGAGCGATGCAGATCAGCAGAGAAATTAATAATCGTTAGTTTACTCCACCTAGATATCGTAACAATAAAGCTCTTTGCTCAGGGCTTCAGGCACATGATTAATCTTGGCAATATCAAGCGGATCAGCATAGCAGGCTTGGGTAGTTGGATGGTAGTGACAGCAATGATTCAACATTCTGTTGATGACCCTGCATCCCCAGTTTAACCAGAATAAAACAACTGATGTGAGGAACAGATGCTAACCGATATTCAGAATCTGCTAAACGTTTAACGAGAAATATCTGATGGGAAAAAGAAAGGCAACTGGCATTGTACATAAAGTTCAATCATCATAATACATAGTCGAAGAACTATCCTGCATCAGCAGCTGTACCGCCCAAATTGTGGATCAAAAGGGGAAAAAACATGCTAGCACCTGAATGCACATTTCTCCATCACAAGAATCGCAGCATACGGACAGCTTACATCAGTACAAGGAATTTCGTAAAGTACAAACTCTCCATTTCTGTGACCATTTGCTATAGTGCAGCGCATTCCATTGCAACAGGAAGCATGAGAGATGTGACATTGAATTGTTGATCGCAATTTGAAAACGGTGAATCTGTTAAACGGCCAATAGCCAAACCCTTCCCCTGAGCATCCGGTTGCTGGTTGCAGAAGGCGCTCCTGGGCCATAATCAGGCAAAACCTCAAGAATTGTTTAGTTTCCAAGAGCATTGACAAATTACTTCAAACAGCAGCGGAAAACCCAACGGAGAAGGAACACCACGTTAGCCAAGATTGAAGATTCCCTCTCCATGCCGCTCCCACTGCCCTCCGACTTCCCTGGAGCAGGGGAGAGCGGGTGCGGCGGGGCAGGGAGGGGTAGGGGGAGACCGGAGACCGGAGCAGGGGACGAGGGATGCGGCGGCGGAAGACAAGCAAGCAGGCAGCCGAGCTAGCTGGAGGGAGCCAGGGAGGTTGCCTTGAGACCCACTTGTCAGAGTACCAAGGAACAGCGTTGCCTGGCAGAAATGAACTTTTAATTTTAGTTCTCTGCTGTAAATGCCTGGAATTACAATTGCATTTTATTTCCCCTTTTATTCAAACTTCAGAGTTGTGTCATGTGTGTCCTACCCATGTACTGCAACAGTTTTTCTGATTAAAAAATTATTGCAGCTTGTCTTTTGGTTTTGGCCACAAAATGTTCAATATGTTCACCAGATGCTTCCATATATAGTCCCATATATACTTACTTGATGCTTCCATGACCGAATTCTCAGGCTCAGCACAAAACATAGCACCACAATAGCTCTCAGCAGTCAAATTTCTTCCTAATCAGGCAGCATTCTAAAAGCTATTGTTGGACAAGATAATCAGCATGGACCGCGAGCAAAATCCATCTTGATCAATCAGTAGCACTAGAATGCCCTGACCATCATCTTACTAGGCAACCATAATAAAAGCAAAAATTTTGCAACCATTCACAAAACAAGGAAAAGCTTCCGTACTCAATCAACTGACCCTGGCTGGAACCAAAGAATCAACAACATATATCTATCATGTCACAGGCAGTTAAAAACATCATTATCGGTGAAGCATGAACATGTAAGATTCCAACAAAACCAGGCTAAGGTCTACATTGTCACAACTAGCTCCTACTCTCTTCCTAGTTAGACCCCTAATAAAAGGACAAAAAGAAAGCAGCTCTAATTGTGTATGAACAGATGAGCTGATAATCTCCCCAACTGGGTGCACGCTGCAGTAGGTCAAATGCCCCGGCGATGCCTCAGCAAAAGCAACACGATTGTACTTAAACAAGGGTCTCAATGATGCTGTGTACACTGACTGGATCCTTGGCCAACCAAAGCATGTTCGCCAATCCCTTGTGGTTGCTCTTCTGAATACTTGGACATGCTGTCATACATGTCTCAATCTTCTATCCTCTCATAGAAAAGAAGGTAGGCCTCGCACTTGAAAACGTTAGCTAGAGAGACCTCTCTCACGGTCGAGTCATCTGCACAAAACCATTTGGAAGAGCCACTGCTCTGCTGCTGCTCACTTCCAGTCCTGCTTCCTCTCACATAAGCAACACAGTGACCCTCCTTCAAGGCGTTCCCCATATGCTGAATGACACCAACTAGACGATATCTGGCATTATCTTTGTCCTTGGACCTGAAGATTTGAGAAAGAATAAAAAAAATCAAAACTAATGTAAAAGGATGCTAGACTAGCTATCAACATTTAAGTGAACATCGTTAACAAAAAATCACTATCAGATGAGCAGTTTTGACGTATATCAAGTGACTAATCAGCAGGCAGTCCAGTTTCAAATATAACAGCTCCACAACGACTTCAAAATCACATTAGAAAATACTGGTCACTATAGTCAAAAGTCTAACATAAAAGGGTCGCCAGGTTAGGCATTTGAATGTGCCATCTGTACCCCCCCCCCCCCCCCCCCCCCCCCACAAACACAATCAAATCACAATGCACTGAAGCAGCTTTGAACAAATTAAAGACTATCGCTACTGCAAGATAGCATGGGTTTTGATCCAAATCAAACTGTCAAAAACATTCAAATAAAGAAAATTTTGAATTAAAGTGCAAACTCTCCTAGAGACATAAGAGTCTAAACACCAACTTGACCTAAATGTCATAAACTACAAAAGGAAAAGCTAATGCAAAGAAGTGTTAAAATTTTACTGTGTAGAACTGTTAGTACCTGGGGTCCAGATATTTTCCTACATCAAGATTTTCCTCAAATTTCACATGTCCTGGTCTCTTAGCATTGCCCTTGCCTTCAAATCTCAGGACATGGAGAGTTAATACAGGTGGCAGCTTGCTAAGAACAAGAACTTTATCTGCATGTCTGCCTTTACTGTGTGCAGTATTTTCTACCTTTGTTTGAATCCTTTTTTTGAAGGGCAGCTTTGTTTGCATCCTTTTTTTGATGGGCAGCTTTGCTTGCATCCTTGTCTCCTGATTTACTGTGCTGGCGTTTTGTTTATCATGGGCGCTGAACAGGTCTCTCTTTTCCTCTGCTTTACCGTGACGGTCATGTTCAGTTTGGCCCCAGTCAACTGATGTGTGTTCTTTGATGCCTGCCACCATCTGTCCACCATCTTTAGTTTGGCTGGTGCTTGGCTCCTCATCCTTAGTACAGCTTTCACAGCGCCTTATCACCACCTCTTTTCTAAAATAATATTCCAGGCACTCCTTAATTGATGGAAGAGAGTCTACCTTACGTTGATCTGCACTCTTATGTTCATCTGCAAGAACAACATTTTGCATCCAGAAACTGTCAGCGTGTTCTCGTTTTCCAGAATTTCAATCCTCCACATTATCTGTAATTTCTCCAAGGGTACCCAAAACTGTTAATTTAACAGACCATTTGCAGTGAAATTAAGATAATAATCCTGAGCTATGTTCGAATAGCAATTCAAACTACCGCACTACAAGAAGCAGTTTGCCATGTTCCGAATATTCAAGCATCCTGCACAGTTTTATATAGCCATCCTGAAGGTTTTGGTGACATTTCTTCAAACCATGCATGCAACTAGTCCTTTAACAAGTTTCACCGTTTAGATAGTGGTTGAAACTCAACTCTGACATATGGCATGTTTCCTTGTATTCAGCAAAAAGTGCGATATCAATTGCTGTATAAGATTGTTCCACAGTTTCTTGCATGCATTTCTCAATAGAATTATGATCTGTTAACCAATTTGCAGCAGGCAATTGATTAGGCCCAGGAGCATGTAAACTTACCCTCCTTCCAAATTTGTTGAAATAGGTCTGTAATATCTTTCCTTTTTTTTCTGCCACTCCTTTGTGGTGCATCACTTTTGGTTGGATACCCGTTTGGTGGCAGTGTCAGTGGGAGCTCATAGAATGATACTGGTTTAGTTGGCTCCGAGCAAGATTTGCAGGTAAAGGTATCAGACAGCTGACCCTGGAAAATGGAATCAACAACTGTGGGAACATCCTTTCGCATGTCAGGAGACCTCTTCAGCAGCTCCTCATTCAAACCACCATGCAGATCAAGAAGCAATTCATGGCTATCTTGCTGAGTACGGTCTTGGTACTTCGTATTCAGTGTGCCTAAACTGTGCAAGAGTTTATCTGGGTTCAGCATTGCTTTTGGATCATCCCCTGCCACTGTCGCCACAAAGAGGTCCTTCAGTGCCCTGCCAAGGGACCCTGTCGGAGCATCAGGTCCAAACAAACACAGCCGCAGCTCACCAAGTGCAAGGAGGCACTGCACCAATGCATTCACAAAGCATGTGTGCCCGCGAGTTGGTATCCCTCTGACAACATAGGGCTCATGAGCACGTGCCGCTGAGGCGATCACTTCGAGGCTCAAACTGCGGCCACACTCAAAGCAGTAAGCAGCATCGGGTTGATCTATCCAGAGAGCAACCGAAACCAGGTGACATTTTGAGATGGCGTGCTTACATTTTGAGATGGCGTGCTTGGAACAAGTGATGTCTTCCGGTGTTGACATGGCGTGGTGCCGCGCATGGCCCATGGGACCCTCCTCATTGGTCACCAAGCCGGCGCAGAAACACTGGCTGCAGCCCGAGCACATGACAAAACGAGAGTTTGTTTCCTGGAGCATCAGCTTCCTGGCGGTAGCATTGCAATCGATGCACTGTGGGTCGGCCTTATTGCAACCGATGCACTGTGGGTCGGCCTTCAAGCGCTTCATAGCTTCTGAGAACATGTACATTTCCTCTGTATCAAAGTAGAAGTGTTCGCACTCTTTGCTGGCATCACTGGTGACATCCTCCTCCGTGTTGCTGCGTACAGAATCCGTGGGCTCCAGACGTGTGGCTTTGCACAAGCTGCTGTCTGTCTCTGCCGCCCTCGCTCCCTTATTCTCCTCCTTCCCCATCGCGTGGACTGGAATCACATGAAAGAATCGTGTCAACCCCCAAAGAACCAAGAAACGTAAGAAAGGTAAAGAAGCAGAGAAGGATGCATCATGAGCAAGAAACACCAAAGGACCGAAAAAATCTAAGAAAATGCCATCAGCAATGCAAGCAAGACCTTATGGCGAGGACGCCCAAGAAGTGGAGACGCAGCAGGGAAATTTCACCGAGAAGACAAGAAATTGCACATTCCGGAGGCTGAAGACGACCAAGAACCGCGTGCAGCAACTGCGCGTCTGTACCGACTACTATGTCGGGGGAAGAATCCAAGAAATGCTATCAAGAGTTTATGGCGAGGACTCTCAAGAGACGCCAAAGAAGTGGAAACGCGGCAGGGAAATTTGACCAAGAAGACAAGAAATTGCACATTGCGGAGGCTGGAGAGTGGAGAGGATCAAGAACCGCGCGCAACACCTATGTCGCGGGGGGGGGGAGGGGAGACTGCGCCGACTAGGAATGAGCAGAGAAGGCCAACGAAGCGGCGGCGGCGGCAACAACTATGTCGGGGGGAAGAAAGAGAAACTGCGCCGACTAGGAATGAGAAGAGAAGGCCAACGAAGTGGAGAAGAAGAAGCGGCGGTGGCGGCAACCGAGAAACCCACCGACCAACTAGAGAACACGCACGTCCTGGCGAGGAGAGGAACAAGAACAGCGCCATGGAATCGGGAATCAAGCGACCAAGAACCCAGAGCATGGGGAGGGGAATGCGGGAGGAAAACTCACCTGGATTCGGGCAGGGCGGGGCGCGGGCGAGCGGCGGGAATGGCGTCCGCGGCGAGCCCGAGCAGCTGGGACGGTGGTGAAGCGGAGGGAAAAGCTTCTTCTTCTTCCCTGGATTTGGGCCGGTCCGTTTTTGGGGCGGTGTGCGGTTCGAGTCCGTTTTATAGGCAGGCAGCAGCTCCCGACAGCAGGCCAAAATTGTACTTGGGCTGGTCCACAGAAAATTATACTTTGGCCCGGCCCAACAGGTATGCCAGAGGGCCAAAGCTGTCCCGTGACTGACAGCTGGCAGGCAGACAGAACCTGTGTCAACAAGAATGAGAAATGCAAACTTCAGACAATTGTTTGTATATGATTAGAACGGGGATTTGTGTTACTCCAGAATTAAGAGAGATTTGTATTATCAGTATTCAATAAAAATGATAGAAGAATATCCAAGGTTCATCTTAGCAATGAGCCAATGACTCATCAGTCGTCACTTACATGCAGAACAGAAGAAGTAGCATGTGAGACAGCTTCCTGAATGACATGTCTAATCCACCAGCAGATCAGCTTTTCAGCATCTGCGAACACATCTTCCATTGGCAAAGAAAGAGAACAGCAAGATGCAGGTATGTCAGTTACAGAAATAGGCAACTGAATAGTGAAACGCTATCTAGGACCATTTCGTGTCATTAGCATAAAATTGCTGAATTCCAAGTGACTTATTCACCTATATAAGGGAAGTCCTCTGACTGCATCTACATTTGATATTTCTACAATGATCTAGATATTGAATAGTGTCTTACTAACGCCAGCATACATCGACAAACAATAACGACATCTAGCTTCAACAATAGCTGGAGGCTGGAGCAGTTCAGACTTCAGATAGCATAAGCGTGATGCAGAGCGACAAAGAAATTAGCTTTACTTTTATCTATGTACCAGAATAACTTTTACCTGATATAGGATAACTTCATGAGAGATACACAATACCAAGAAGAAAATCATATCATCCCTGAGAGATAGAATGACAAAGAAATTAGCAATGGCAAGTATCACTTTTATCTATGTATCAGGATAAGAAACCTGTCTGGAACTACCTGAGATAGGATATCTTCATGACAGAAACACAATACCAAGAAGAAAAGGATATCAGCCCTGAGAGATAGAGTGACACAGAAATTAGTAATGGCAAGTTTCACTTTTATCTATGTATGAGAATAAGAAGCCTGTCTGAAATTACCTGAGACAGCATAACTTCATGACAGATGCACAATGCAAGAAGGAAAGCATATGAGCCCTAACCCTGGGAGATAGATTGCCTGCTTTGACTAATGACTACAACATCCCCATATCTGACAGGAAGGGCACATCATTTTGATGATGGAAACAGATTAACCTGTAAAACAATGCGATGTTCATTAATCTTCAGAATCCATGTCAATAGACACTCTAAGCAAGCAACAGGTGAGAAAACAATGAAATCACTCTACTCAACAGACACCTGAACAAAACGTCCACCAGTCAATCACAATGCACAGTTCACGAACTAGCATCCTATACCAGCAGCTCTATCACGCGAATTACCCATCCTCTCTCCATCATCACAAGAGCGCGGATGCACTGAACAAGGTAGAATCAACAGGAACAGTATCAACATTTCGCCGAACGTTCGCCGAACGGCAAAGCCTAACTCCCCTATCACTATCAGGCTACCACACTTACTTTGATCCTGAAGCGCAATCCAAACTTGACAGCCACCTCGCCTCTCCCCTTCTGCTGTCCTGGGCTCCTGGGCAGTAACTGAACCAAACCACATCGAGCAGGTCCCAAAGGGAAGGGCGGACCTTGGCTTCCCGAGGCATGGAGCGCGGCTTCCGGCCGACGGTGCGTAGCAGGAGGAGGCGAGCAGAGCAGGGCGGGGCAATGGTGCGGCGGCGGAGACCGGAGAGGAGGAAGGAGGCGGCGGCGGGCGGCGGCGGCGGCGGCCGCCGCCGCCATGGGAGACGGAGGGGAGTGGGCCTTCATGGGTAATCGTGAGTGACAGCCCAACAATAGAACCAGGCCGAAACTTCGGTTCATGGGCCGGACCATACAGCCCAACAATTCTCCGAGGCCTTTTCGACTTCTGCCCTTCCCGCTTGGTTCAAAAAAGCTTTTTTCTAAAAAAAAAAGCTTTTCAAATATATTTGTATTAATATATTCTCGCTGGGTTATTGCAGGCGGATCTGTCGGTTCAGTGCGTAAAAGAAAAGGCCTCGCCCTGTGAACAAGATGGCGATGGTGGTGGTTCTCAAGCTGCCAAAACAGTGAGATGTCCAATCCCAAACATTCCTGAGGTACTGCAAACAATAAAAACGGCTGCCTTGGATATTGCTATCAAGAGACCGGATCCTTTTGGTACTGCAATTTCATCAGAGAGCTACACTCCAACTGAATTATTGGCTTTGCTTTGTTTAACACTAACAAGTAACCGGTCTCTCTGCAAAGGCTGAAAACAATACTACCTCTGTATTGATGCACTTGCCGTACAATTACTGCTAGCTATCCATGTACAAACGGCAGGAAGGAAGACAATAGAAAGAACTCTAGCAAATTAGAGGCAAAAGCATAGGTAATGGAACACAAGACCATTTACCAACAGTTTTTTTTGTTGTTGTTGATAATCTAACTAGAACATTGAACAGAATCATTATGATAGCCTGCCATCAAGAGTTTAGCCGCATGGCACCGGCTGCAAGGCTCCAAAACATTCAACTCGACGGTGGAGGGAACCTTCGGCTTGATGTACCTTTCAACAGCCAAGACTGCTTTACGGGCTTCCACCAGTGTTTCTGTGCTCATAGAAAAGCATTTACCGGATTTTAAAACAGAGCATCTAAGCACACCGCAGGTGGTGTCCAATGTTAGGCACTTGAGCGACGCTGCGGACACCAGAATATGACATGCAAACTCAACAACACACTTGGCAGAAGAGAATCTTAAAATCTTGACACTCTTGAGTTTCTCAAAACGGTGCTCCGGCAATACCCTCAGGTCCAACGGGTCTTCAAAAATCGAAGCACGATATCCGCCCCCAACCTAATGTGTGAAAACAAAGGCAAACATGAATCAATAATTCTACCAGATAATCTAGTACGTCCGTGCAGGAATGACATGAATGACAGTGACTTACGCTCACGACCAAAGTCTCCAAGGAAGGAGCCGCATAAAGAAAGTTAGCGAGAGACAACAAATCATAGGCCGACCTGGTACATATACTTAAGGATCTAAGGTGGACGAATTTGCTGGCCACCATTGGTGCATTGGCCTCCTGCAAAGAGATGTCAGGTTCATTATTATTCAAATGTATGGCTCTTGTAACGTGAAAATATGGCTAATCTAGTCACAAAAAGTTTAAAGAGTACCTCCCCATGAGAATATATGGTAAGAGTTTCAAGACTTGGCATGCTGGATGGAAGCTTAGTAAGAGCATACAAGGTGGCATTCTTGCAGGCCATGTGTAACTTCTTGATTTGTAGCAATGTGTTGCCAAGCAAGAGTAGAACCCTAATTTCATCTTGGAAGTAAAAACTAGAGAGATTGGGAGCTTTGTTTTGGATTGATCGCACCATGTATTTCTCCCTGCATGCAACGCCAAGGTAGCTGAGCTGCTGCAGGCAAGGTATCCTGAGGCTAGTTATCGGATAGCAGCCCCTGACATCCAACCACTCCAAAGCAGGAGTATCGGAAAGAAGACACTGGAGCTCATCCTCCTCAATACACACTCCATATATTTCTAGTCTTGTCAAGCTTCTCAAACAGCCAGATGTGAGAGTGGGATGAAATCCACAGGTGTCAAGGTAAAGAGACCGAAGTGAGGTTGCGCCCCATCAGATAAAAGTGAGCACGGGAAGTTGTATCGCACACTAAATGTCGACAATACAAGTCGTAGTTCCTCAATCCCTGGTTTAACAGCAATCTGCAGCCAATTGTCAAGATGATCAAGATAAAAAAGGTCCTTGAAAGCGACCTCAAACCGAAACTTTAAAGTCTTCACGCCAATCCCTGAGTGGTTTTTCAGAATGTTATTGACTCTATCAACGAAATTTCTAATGATACCATCCTCTTGGCTTGTGCTTTCATTTAAGCCCAATGTTTGTGTATTGAAGATGAGGTTGGGGCGGGATCTCCAGGAACGCACAAAGTCCTGAGACACACAGGCAACCTGGGCAGCATCTCTCATTGGCAGCAGGGAATGTATATGACCCCATATTTCCTGCATGCAAACACACGTTGGAGAAAATTCGTCAATGGAATTATAAAGGTAGGAATTCATCTGGAGTTTTACCACAGGTGCTGTCAAAAGCACGCTGGACTGTAATTGTAGCAGGTATATGTGAGGCTGTACAAGGATAAGACACTGACACAGGTGGCCAACACAGATTAACAGTTATATAATCACCAGTATTTCTTCTTGCACAATATGATAGTATGCTAGAAACGAGTACACTCAGCATGGAAACAGGTAAAAATATTTAACATCTTGATAGGTACGAAACAGTGAATCTGAATAGACAACAGCCAGAAGGCCAATGGGATAGCTTTCGCAGATATCATAAATACCACAGGATACATGATTAAAAAAAACTACTACTGATTAGTAAGATGAGATGATAATAGATCAAAGATCCAAGATAAAAAAAAAACAAAATGTTCACAACTGTTAATGATATCTGCCAAGTCATAAGGCCAACCTAGAGAGCAACATTTAATTTGCTTGTGTTGTGAGGTAAACATGCTATGACGATTTACGGCACTTGTTGGGCAGTAACAGAGTTAGATATGCAAAATTTTGGAACAAAGTAGAGCTGGCGATCCTAATCCAGTAGAAACTCGCGCAGTTCAATTTTCCTCTGTTCTCAGTAGTAGAAAAGTAAAATTTTGAGGATGTACCGTACCTTTGGAAGATCTGGCCCTGAATAGGCCTGTATTCACGGCCTAGAGAATTTTCACTGCCCTTCGTTTCAGCTGTACGTGAAGCAATGGATTCACCTGCAACTGCAAAATCCACCACGCATGATTATGAACAAGGCAGGCATGAACGGAAGAATATCTACCATAAGCATATTCGTCGCAACAGGAGTCGAGCCCACGGTTAATTTGTCGAGGCTAAAGAGGTGGCTTACCTCCTTGGGGCTGCAACATGAACACGACGGGTCAGATCAGGAGCTCGCGGGGGCGGTTGGTGGGGGGAGGCGCGGCGGCGCTCCAGCCGCCGGCGCCCGGGTGGTGGACGAGGAGGCGGAGGTGGGAGGAAGACGATGGGGGAGGCGGCGGCGTAAGTTTGGTTTCCTTTTGCTTTCCTGGGCTCCTGGGTAATAACTGAACCAAAACCACATGAAGCAAGTCCGAAAGGGGAGGGAGGCGGCGTAAATTTGGTTTCCTTTTGCTTCCCATGGCATGGAGCGCGGCTTCCGGCCGACGGTGCGTAGCAGGAGGAGGCGAGCAGAGCAAACCGGGGCAATGGTGCGGCGCCGGAGACCGGAGAGGAGGGAGGAAGCGGCGGCCGCCATGGATGGAGGGGAGTGGGCCTTCATGGGTAACCGTGAGTGACAGCCCAACAAATAATTCAACCAGGCCGAAGCTTCGGTTCTTGGGCCGGCCCATTCAGCACTACCAAATCGGCGCCGCCGCCGCGACATCTTCCCTTTCGCGCCTCGGCGACTTGTCGGATTCCAAATCGGAACTGAATCCAAATCCAAACCAAGAAAGAAGAGACCGGATCTTTTTAGCACTGCAATTTCGTCATAGAACCACACTCCAACTGAATAAGCTTTGCTTTTGTTTAACACTAACAGTATCATAGGCACAACAATAGCATATGAGAAATTACAAAAGATACGCATAAGAGCAACTCCAGCCCAACACACTCACGGTGCCAGCTTTTTTCAGCTCTGGCTGGTATGGTTGGAAAAACGTTTGGCAAAACAGCTTCTCCGAAAGATAGATATGGTGAAATGTCCATAATACCCTTATCTTTTTTTATTTTCTCTCCTTTTATTTTATTTTATTTTTCTCTCCCCTATTTATCTGGCTCGCGTCAAGCGGCCACGCATCCCCCACGCGGCAGATTTTTCTCTCCCAGCTTTCTTTCTGATGCGGCCACGCCTCCCTGCTCGCGACCCCTTCCCCACGCCGTCGGCGCGCCCCGACCGCGCCGCCTCCCCAGGCCGCGGGCTTGCCCCTTCCCCTACGACGCTGACCTCCTAGCCCCGCGTCCCTTGCCCTTCCCCTCCGGCGCCGCCGGCCGTCTAGCTCGCCTCCAGAGCCCCGTCCCCTCCGCCTCCGGCGCCAGCCGCTGGCCCGTCTGGCTCGCCTCCGGAGCCCCTTCCTCTGCGCTGCCGCCCTTTGGCTCCCCGTGCTCGCGCCCATGGGCAAGCCAGGAAGACGCACAGAGCGTGACAGACGGAGCCGCGGGGAGCGACATTTTTGGGCTTCGTCTGACAGAAAACGCTCCAGAGAGCGTGAAATCGGGGAGTGGATGGTGGAGCTATTGTGATTTTTGCGTTTGGCGGATGGAGCGGTGGAACGGCTGAGGGAGTTGTGCCAAAGGGGGCTCAAATGGGCCTCTATCTCTATTTTAGTCTCCCAAGTGAAATAAAAACAACTCCAGCCGGCCTCTAAACAAGCCCTCATTTAGTGGAGGCCTCCAAATGTTGATCTAGGACCCCTAGATCTCCAGGCCTTCTATTCCACCCCATATGTGGGCCTCACCTCTCTTTTCTCCTCATTCTTCTCTGGTTCGCTCGGCCGACTCCGCTGGCAGCGAGCGGCAAAGCTTCGGGAGGGGCGGAGGAGCCTGCTCGGCGGCGGCGCCGAAGCTCCAGGCTGGGCCGAGGAGTCCTCTCGGCAGCGGGCGGTGGAGCTCCGGTGGGACGGGGGAGCCTGCTCGGCGGCAAGAAGCTCGTGGCTCCAGCTCGTGCTCGGGCTCGCATGGACCCCTAGATGTGTAGGCCCTCTATCCACCCCATATGTGGGCCCCACCTCTCTTTTCTCCTCATTCTCTCTGGTTTGTTCGGTCGACTCCGTTGGCGGTGAACACCTTAAAAAGTTCATTGATTCAGAAGTGTATTTTTAAAGTTTATGGGCCCAAGTAACACTTTCATACAAACTGATAGACCTTCGGTACATTTTACTCTTTATTTTTTTTAAAGAAGCATCAAAATGCTGGTAGTTGTCCTTATGCAAGTGTAAGAACTAGGGTACACAAATAAAATTTGCAAAATAGTTTCATATAAAACAAACTATTGAAGTAAAATCCTAACTTACAACTCCCTCATTTCAAATTATATGTTGTTTTAATTTTTTTAGATATACAGTTTTTGCAATTTATCTGTCTAGATACGTGGCAAAAACCTATATATCTAGATATTTCAGAATAACTCGTAATTCTAAACGTATGAAGTACGAATTAGTAAAAGGCCTAAAAGAAAAGGGATATAGTAATAAATAAATAAAAAGGAAAGGGACAAAAAACAAGACGCGTGGGTGATAATGTGGTGCGAGCAAATGGGCTTGTATGGGCCTGGAGCTGTAGATGGGCCGCCACACCCGTGACTTTCAAAGTGTTCGTACTAATTTTCACAGTTATTTAAAGGAAAAAGCTATCGGACGACCGGACGCTACTTCTCGCGAGCGCGCGACACAGCCTGGCCCACCTCTAGCATGTCTTGCAGCCACGGCCAGGCTCCCTCCGGGCCTCAAATGGGCCTCTATCTCTATTTTAGTCTCTCAAGTGAAATAAAAACAACTCCAGCCGGGCCTCGCCCTCATTTAGTGGAGGCCTCCAAATGTTGATCTAGGACCCCTAGATCTGGCTCTGCAGGCCTTCTATTCCACCCCATATGTGGGCCTCACCTCTCTTTTCTCCTCGTTCTCCTCTGGTTCGCTCGGTCGACTCCGCTGGCGGCGAGCGGCAAAGCTTCGGGAGGGGCGGAGGAGCCTGCTCGGCGGCGGCGCGAAGCTCCGGGCTGGGCCGGGGAGTCCTCTCGACGGCGGGCGGCGGAGCTCCGGTGGGGCGGGGGAGCCTGCTCGGCGGCAAGAAGCTCGTGGCTCCAGCTCGTGCTCGGGCTCGCATGGACCGCTAGATGTGTAGGCCCTCTATCCACCCCATATGTGGGCCCCACCTCTCTTTTCTCCTCATTCTCCTCTGGTTTGCTCGGTCGACTCCGTTGGCGGCGGACGGCAAAGCTTCGGGAGGGGCGGAGGAGCCTGCTCAGCGGCGGCGCCGAAGCTCCGGGCGGGGCCGGGGAGTCCTCTTGACCGCGGGCGGCGAAGCTCCGGTGGGGTGGGGGAGCCTGCTCGGCGGCAACAAGCTCATGCTCGGGCTCGCTTGTGCGGCGCAAGATATGCGCGGGAGCCGCCCGACCACTGGCCGGCCGCGACGGCGACGGCGCGGGGGAACCGAGCTCTTCAAGTCTTGGGGCACCCCGACAAGATCCTCGTCCGCTTCTCCGCCTTCCTCCTCTGCCGCGATGACATGTGGATGGGCTCCGAACCCATGTCCATCCAGGAGCGTCGCCGCCGAGTGCTCTAGATCATGGGCCTCGCCGGCAGCCGCGACCTCCTCCGCAGCCGTAACGCCAGGCCGCCGGCGACGACCAAGCTCCCTCCAGACATCCCTCGCTCCGCGCCGGCGCCGTGACGACCGCATCACCAGCCGCAGTGGAGGGGACGAGCTCATCCGCTATTGCAGTGTGTAGTCAGATTGGACTGACAGCTGGGTCCCAATTGATTTAGGGGCCTTTCATTTAATCAGGCTGACTGGAGTATGGAGAAAATTTTATGCCCCTAAAATTTTATAGGCCGACTAAAAATACAAAATAGGGGCCCATATTAGTCATTGGGCTGGAGATGCTCTAAGATTCCGCATGTTGAGGTGCGAGCAAATGGGCTTGGATGGGCCTGGGGTCGTAGGTGGGCCGAATATGTTGGAATATGTTGGAAACTTTCGGAGCCCCGCCACACCCGGCTCCTCTGGCTCGCCGGCTGCCCGCAATAAATACCCACCCCAGCAGGGTGAAAATTCCCCACCCCGCACAATCGAACCATTTTGAATTCCCAATCTAAAGCCACCACCGGAGGAGGGGGATAGAGAGGGAGAGCGGGGGGAGGAGGACGAGCAGTTAGGGTTAGGGTTGATGGTGGTCTTCGTGGAGTCCTTGGTGGGAGGGCACGAGCGGCTGCTCGCCGCCGGCCCAGGCGGCGGCGGCAACGTCGTCGTCTTCGGCGTCCGCGTCCGCGACGTCGCGGCGGTCCGCGAGATGGTGCCAGGTGAGGGATGTAAATTCGTCAACAAGCGCACCGTCTCCAAGCTCGTCCGCGCCGACGCCGTCCTGGAGCTGCTGGAGACGACCGTCCTCCCGGCGCTCGGCGACAATCCCAACCCCGGCGTCTGGCTCGACGAGCTGCGCCGCCTGGAGTCATTGCTCGAGTCGCTCGGGACGCGGGTCGGAGGAAGTTTCCTGCACCGGGCCAAGTCTCTCTCGAAGCGCCTGAAGGACATGGGCTCCGAGATACGGCACGAGCGACGCTCCGCTCAGAGGCGCAGCCGCCGCGTCGGCGCTCTCCGCGGCCGTGTCGTCGCCCTCCGCGACGCCCATGTCACTATCAGGAGGGATTGAGCCCGAGGGCGAAGGAGGAGGAGGAAGGGGGAAGGGGGAATGTCAATCCGACAGGCGACAGTAACGAAATCTCTATAGTATTCCATTAGCCTCTATAAAGAGTCAATTGATTTTGTATCTACCAGTAATTACGATTAGTAAATCTGCTAGTACTAGGAGTATATCGCTCAGAAGTGTAGTATGTGTCTTCTGCTGTCAAAAACTCTGGAGTCAATCTGAAGCTCTGATCTGTAAATGGGTGAAATTAAATGGAAATTTGCGCAGTACCTCTTATATATGCTTGTCTTCAAATTTTTGCAGCTTTGTTAGCCTCTTTTCGTTCACTCTGAATGCTCTATGCACATTATGGTTTTTCGTAATTACTAGTAGTAGAGTGATTAGGAAAAGAGTATAGCACCAGAACAATCATGGAGCGCTGGAGGGAGATGGTATTGTCGTCAACTCCAGCCATGGGGCTGCTGGCACTGCAGCAGCTCATGACCCTGCATTGCGACCAGCAGCGATGTCGCTGGCAATAAATGTTGTCCCAGAGTAAGTCCCTCTTAGCAGCCCGCTCGTAACCATTTCTGCATGAGTAAGCATCTTGAATTCATGAGAGTCATAACCATACTTGTTCGGTTTGCAGATGCTTCAGTGATAAAAGAAAGGGTTCACCCTGTCAACAAGACGGGGACGGTGATTCTCAAGCTGCCAAAATAATGAGACGTACAATCCCAGACCTTACAGAGGTATGGCAGCATAAACTTTTGATGGTGGAATGCTAATATTGGAAGTATAATTTTGCCATAACATTTTTTGGTGGGGGGCACTGCCAGCTAAATGTTGTGAACAGATCAGGAATTCCTACCGCCTACACTCGTTACTTAGTAGCTTTGCTTTGTTTTAACTGTGCAGCTTTCATATAAAACATCTATTGCCTCTTTTACTTAAGCAAAGAACTGTATGCCATGAGTCTTAGTCCTTCGCTATCTTAAGAGTAGACTTCCTAGAGTTATAATGATTTCTCTCAAATTAGCAGGGTCTGTTCTTTTTCTGTTATTATTGTGTACTAGATCCACTTCAAAAGACCAGAACCCTAAATGTTCAAGTCATTCTTAGTCCATGTCTATTATATGCCATCCTAGTACAACTTAACTTCATACACTATTTCACCTATGGAGGGCACCTCATCAAATCATCATGGGTAAGAGAAAGGGACTTGATAATCAATTTATATAATCTTATCTCTACCCTTAACCTTAATGAGCCTACCATATTGCCGATCTGACCGATAAGGCCCAGTCAACTGTCCTTGACATCATTATGGCCCTACTCTACCTTCGAACCTGAGTCTAGCCAATAAACTCTTAAGCAAATTTTTAACATAGTATTTCCCACCTTGCTATGAGCTGCCCATTTCACAGTCACAGATCCTGGAGATATGTGATACAGTAGTAGGTCCACCAGAATCGTAAATCTAAGTCCTTTAGATAACCAGGTTAAGTTATATAGTGCTTATCTTAAGCCTTTTGAGACTGCAATCATCTTTGCGCTGTAAATATGTCATTGAGCCTAAAGTTTGTCAAGTCACTGCCACCCCTCATTGTTCTGAACTTCTGTTGAATATGCCATTAAATGTAGGCTCTTGCTTCCTTGGAAGGTACATGTACTCAGATGGTTGCTTTTTACATTTTTAGGTTGCCCGTGGCCATAAGATCTGGCAGGTATCATTAACTTCCATTTCCCCGAAAGTGCAACCACTGTAACTTAGTAAGTTGTGACCGAGAACACAAACAATTCTAAGACATGCAAAGTATGTGTGATTAGAACACAAAAATTTGGTTGATCTTTTCAATTGCTTAGAAATTCACTCTAGGACATTTATTTTGCTATGTTGCTACCTAAACTTCATAACAAATGGTGGGTTGAATATCGTGTTATTTGATGACTTTTTTCAAATGACTGTCAAAACTCAAAACTGCTTGTTTTGGTATTTGGGCGTACTATTTTTACCCTATGTATAAGTTACATATCCATTTCTGTTTCTTTGCAATTGTGACACATTTATCACATGCTATTGCACAATAAAACGTCATCCAGTGCATTTTAGTTGGCATAATTGCACAGAACTAATAGGTTGATTTCTCAGTGCTCTAATGCAAGTTAGAGTATGTTTCATAGTAGTCAATCAGTGCTAGGCATCAGTAACTATTTTTTTTCTTCCTTAGAAAGGTACTAATAACATTGTTAGCGAAAAGCTTCTTCATGCAATGCTCAACTTACCTGCCATGGCTACATCCCACTGCACTATCTACCTATGTGATACAGGGCACCTTCTGCAACCATGCAGAGAGCTAATTTTACTGTTTTCCTTTCTCTGGGTGCAGTATCCATTTGGCTTTACAATCCCAACAATGTTGAACTTTTATCTCATGTTTGTGCATACCCTAATGCCGTTGTGTGATGCTACTCATGCTGCTTGCCTGCTCGTGCCTTTCTGCATTCCTGGAGTCTGGAGATGTCAATCCCGACCTCATCCTGAACAGGGATGTATTTGGCTCTAATGCACTTGCATGTGAAGGGAGATATAATGACAAATTTGACTGCATTCTCATAAATCACTAAGGCTGATTGAATGTTTTGAAGCTTGATGGTATCTCTTGCTATTATCACAACAGTTGCCTTTCTTAATGAAATGACACGTAGTTCTCGAGGAAAAGAATATATAGTTGCCTTCATGTTGCACCCTTATGCCATGTAGACGCAAGTACAATGCCCTGTGCTCACTTTTTTCTGATGGGTCAGAAACTCCATTCAGTATCTTAAATTTGGCTTTTGTACCTTCCATCCCATAGCTGAACTTGGTCCCCCGAGAAGTCTAACAAGTCTGCATGTGTGTACATTGTGTATTATGGGGGATGAGTGAGAGTGCCTCCCTCTTTTCAAAGCTTGTTTTGGAGCAGTTGGTCCTCATAGATTTTTTTTAGAATTCAAGGGCCAAAACGCCCCCGTCTGTATTAGAGACGTGACAGTAATATTCAGTTACAGCGCAGAGTCAAAAGCCTAATAACCAGAAACCAGAGTTACAGAAGTTCAAGCATGAACATTTCAGGAACAAAAAGGAAACGCAAACTAACTTCTTCACCGACTACCTATCCAATCACCCATGCACGATGCTGAACATCGGCCAGGAGCCTTCCTTGATTTCTTTTAGCAGATCTGGGGATTCATCGACATCATCAGTTGCCATCACGACCTCCATCTTCTGAAGTTGAGCCAGCCAGCCTTTCATGTTCAGAAGGCCTGGCTATTGCTTCAGCTTTTCTTCCTGGAGAGCTTCTGAATTTGCTGTCAGCCACTTGTAATCATCTGAGGTCTTGATGCCTCTTGTTTCAGCTCCAAGATATAAACCTTTAATTCTTCCTTCCTTCCAGCTGGGCACAAAACTATCCAGTTTTGCACCAGTTTCCAGACCTTCAGTGACAAAACCTGTATGCTCTGCCACATCACATTCCGAAAGCACATATCATTTCTCTGTTTCCAGATAGCCCAAATAACAGCTGAGCTAACCACATTAACAGCAAGAAATCTAGTTTTACTAATCCAGCAAGTCCCTATAGGTTCAAAGGACAAACCTAACTGAACATTAGTAATTTTAGAGATTATCTCCCATAAGTTTTTAGCAACAACACAATCAAAGAAGAGATGTTGGCTAGTTTCTTGTTCAGCACAGAAGAGACAGGTTTTATCATCAACCTTCTGTCTTATAGAAAGGTTATCCCTAGTTAACACCTTTTGTTTGCTTAAAAGCCAGAGGAAAAAAATGAATCCTAGTTAACACCTTGCGTGTTGTAGCAGCTCAGCTACTTGAAGACCATTGGGTGTTAGAGGCTGCAGGCTATAGAGAGCAAAGCTCCAATTTCTCCAGTTTTTTCCTAGTGGAGAAATCCCAAGGGTCTCACTTGAAGAAACATGACAGAGGAAGAATGTATATATCTCATGCGCGTGCAGAGCTGTCATGCGTGAGACTCGTAAGTTTCAGATGAGGAGGTACCACTCTGAAACAAGTAGCAACATATGCATATCAGTATACCGCAGTAGTCATGGTATATTTGTTGTGCAGGTGGCCAATACACCAATGCTGCCAACCAAATTCCAGGATTTAGCCTTCCGGCCCCCTCCCATAGTTATTTTTTGTGGTTTCTTTCCTTCATGCGTCTCCTTGCGTTGATCTTGTGTGTAAGGCTGTTTTCTGTTCCATCATTACATCCTGCAAACTAGTCCTTTAGATATCAACTAATCCAATTTCCCTTTTCAACTTCAGGTGACTCAGCAACGTATGGAATGAATTAGTTGTTGCCTGTTGGAGGTTCCTCACATTGGAGGCAGATGCCTGAACACCGCATTCCTGCCTCAAATGTGTGAAAATCACAGGGTTCAGCTCTGCCAAGGGCTTGGTTGAGCTAGCATGTTATATCTCAATCGCAGTGTCACTCGAGCTTCTGTTACTGGACACACCCTGTATGAGCAACAGTATTCTAAGGGAAGCGCCTAGAGCTATATACGCTCCCTCTACAGTACATCCAACTGTTGTGGAGCCCTTTTGCCGGTGCCATGCTAGATAAGTATGGTTCTTGTCAATAAGCAGTTGTAATTATGTTTTTTTTAATTAAAGTGTAGCGGAACCAGGGCGACTGGATTGGCATTTGCAGGCGTCCCACGCAGGCGCCGGCGACTGAGCTGCAGGGATCTGATGCCAACTAGGAATGGGCGTCTGCGACTCCTTGCCTGCAAGAGCAAGTTGCTGATGAAGAAGATCGTGGACGCCGCTGCCTGCGACGGAACAGGAGTGCGCTGCGGGCTCATGCGGCAACCAAGCTCTCTGCCGCGTGACGATGTGGCAATGTAACAAAAACAGCTCAAACCGGGCGGATGGGCATCATCAGCGTGCGACAGCGACATAATTCAGGAGGGAAATGCAAACTTCAAGCAACTATTTGCGCATGAATACAGTGGAGATGTATGATTAATACTAACAGAGTAACAGTGTACTAGCAACCAGAGGGTGGTAGAAAACTATGAAGCCTTGTTCTCCCTTCTCCCTCGTGCTTCATGCACACCCCATGTACATTGTTGGATTTGACCTCGGTCAGGTCTATTGGGCCTTCAGGCCCAATCCTAATCCTAAGCTAATCCCTATTAGTTGCCTTTGATTGGAAGGCAAACTCAGCCCATTTAAGGGCCCGGCCCCACGTCTACAGCACTATATAACTAAGGGGAAACCCCCTGGTTTCCCTAATCCGTGAGTTAATCACGAATTAGCATTTAGGGTTCCAGTTAACCCTAATCCTATCAATCACTAAGGTGCTGGAAGGCGTGGAAGCTCGGTGTCCTTGTTCTACATCTACTTCGTCTACGCATCTGCTACAGCTTCATCAATCTTCGATCATGGACAGATTAAGTGCTGGTAAGTACTAAGTTCACCTAATTCCGCATTAGTTTCATGTTTAGGTGTGATCTTGCTTATAGACTAGAGATCCTGTGTTTAACCTAATCTAAGTGTTGTTAGTTTGATCTAACAATTGGTATCAGTCGCCTCCTAGTCTTTTCTTGATCCCCTAAGCCCTTTTAAGCCTCTGTTCATGTTCTCAGTAGATCTATGATCAAGTTTTAGTAGCGTTTCGTTTAAGTTAGTTAATGCCTAGAACATGAATTAAGTTTTTCTAGGCGTTCTTCATGTTTTAGTTGAGTTTTATTTAAGTCAGTACATGTTTCGATCCCTAGAACACTAGATCAGTAAGGGTTTCTAAGTGATCTAGCATGTTTTAGTTCAGTTTTTCTTAGAGTTAGTCAAGTTTACTTGCTTATATGAACAGATTAGTAAAGCTTCACGTGTTTGTTCATGATAAAGTTCATGTTTTAGTTAAGTTTTCAGTTTTACTCTAAGATCTAAGATTAGGGTTTCGGCCGTCATTAGAAATGTTCATCACAGTTCATCAGTTCATCCACGTTTTCAAGTGTTCATCACGTTTCATCTCAGCCCATCCCCGAAACATTACATCATCTCAGCCCAAATCCCTAAAGTACATAATGTACACATCTCAACCCGCACCCAGAAACATTAAGAAGGGGAACATCTCAGTGCAAAAAAAAAAAAAAAAACGGGGATCTCGAATCCCAAACCCTAGATCTAAGATCTAGTTCCCCGAAACCCTAACCCTAAGAAGGCAGGCTTACCATAGCCTTGGCGGCTGCGCGTGGCTTAAGTTCGCCGTGCGCGCGACCGCCGTCCTCAGGCCGGCCAGCCTCAGCCTCGCTCGCGCTCGTGACATGGAATTGTCACGGCGTAGCGGGTCTTTGGCCGCGGCATCACCTCCGGCGAAGCATAAGCTCCCGCGCCCTCGCTGCCGGCCGATGAGCACCAACGGAGCCCCTCGGCGAGCCGCGCGCGAGACGCACGCGGCGCGCAGAGGAGGCCCGCGGCGCTCCGGCTCGGCGGCGCTCCGGCGTGCAGCGGTCGAGGTCCTCTCGGATCTTGGCGCTCATGCTCACCGGAGGTGGAGGGGAAGAAGTGGCTGGTGTGGGCGGCGGAGCGCCACTGGCTGCCGGCGGCGCCGAGCCGGGCTACTCTGGGGGGTGGGGGGGGGGGGGAGAAGACTGATTAGGGTTTTGCCTTCCCCCCGACATTTCCGGGTTTTATACCCCGCCGGCCGCACGTGAGCCGTCAGATGCGATGAACGGCTCAGATTGAGCGGTGCAGCGCCTGGGGAGTGGGCGCGCGAGATGGGCCGGATTCGCGGCCTGCCCGTCCGCCGCTGGGCACATAGCCCATTAAGTTCTAAGCGGGCCGTGTATTTCAGCAGTAGGCCGGGCCGCGCTACGCCGTCGCGCCGAGCCACTGAGCTGCGTGAGCTGGGCCGCGCTGAGGTTAGTGGGCCGCTGCGCGTTTTGGCCCTTAGTGGGCTACGCGCGCAATAAGGTTAAGCCTCTTTTCTTGGACTATTTTGGGCCAAATTCGTTACCGGGCTGAATTTAAGTTTTTCTCTCTTTTATTTAAGTTTTTCAGCCTCTTTTCTTTTAAGCCCACACTTTTATTTCAACACTAAGTTAAGTTAATTATTCCATGAGTCAACTTTATTTTAAGTGCTTGATGTTCTCTTTCATCTTCAAATTTTTTAATAAGTTAAGTTTTAAGTTTAAGTTTTAAGATTTAAGTTTTTAAGTTTATTGTTCCGCATTAAGTCTAATTTATTTCTTGCATAAGAAATCTTAAGCATCAAGTTACACTGTTTATTTAAGATATGGCCTGTCAGTTATTAGTGGCTCATTATTTTCAGTGAAAGTTTATTTCTTAATTGCAAATTAAGTTTTGAGCTACCAAGTTTTATTTAAGTTTTATTTACTTATGCACTGATATATATAAGTAGAGTTTTATGTCGTGTTTTCTACTTGTTACTTTTATGCAATTAAGAAATGCTAAGTTTTAATGCGCTCATAAAATAAAGTTTTAAGTTTTTCATGAGCATGATAAATTTATGGTGCAATCTATTTATTTTCTTGCACAGTTTTTCCTTACCATTAAGTATCTTTTAAGTTTAAGTTTTAGATTCAGAATACGTCTTTTATCAAATGCTTTTGTTTTACCATGTTATTTTAGATAAGTATACATTAAGAATAAGTTTTGCATTGTTTTCATATAAGTTAAGTTTAAACTTTGCATTACTTATTTTTAACATAAGTTAAGCTGAAAGTTCGTTCTCTTTCCACCAAGTGCATTTAGATGCCTCTATTTGAATGGAACCACCGGGAAGTTCATTTAGAGTAAACTTGTGATTAATTCAACCACCGTTGTTTAATTACGAGTTTAAGTCAAGTTTCGCTTGTTTTCCCCACCGGTGATTGCAGGTTGTTACTTGTTTTGCGTGATTTTAATCAGACCACCGTAGGGTTATTTTCATGCCTTTATGTGCATCTTATTGTGCTATTACTGAGACATGTTTTATTTATGAATTTTCAGTTGATTATACAAAGTTGCTAAGCACCATTAAGCATTATGATGGCACAAATTTTCCAGTTGGAAGTTGGATGTGCTAGGCATTCTCAAGACCTTGAATCTTGATTATGCGTTACGTGAGGATAAGCCAACTGCTCCAGCGGTTGGAACTCAAAATTACGATTATAAGATAAGTGAGTACAACTCAAATTCAGAAAAATGGGAGAGATCAAATGACTTGGCAAAGATGGTGATTAGGCAAACCGTCATTGAGGCCTTGAGAGATTCTTTTCCTATTGAGATCAACGGTAAGGAATTATCAGTTAAGGAGTTTATGTACTCAATTGAGGAAATGTATAAGCGTAAGTTAGCCACTTTCCTCGTTAAGAAATTAGTGACCTCACGTTACAATGGTCAAGGTGCATTAAGGGCGCATGTTAATAACATGGTCTACATAGCTGAAAAGCTAGAAGTGCTTGGGATTCATACCTCGAGTTCAATGCTTTCGCATTTGATCACTGCGTCCCTCCCTGAGAATTATGCCCTAGGCGTATGCAACTTTTGTAAGGAACCCGGACACATGCAAAGTTGGTGCCCCGGATTAGCTACATGGCTTCAGAAGAGAGGTAATTAAATTGTCTCATAAGTTTTATTAAGTTTATTTGTTCCCACCCATTTTGGTGAAATAACTCAGGTGTTTCTACACATATTAAACCTCCTTCAGGTATTCATCGACCTTAAAGGAAGGGATATTCAGGGGAGCAAATTCTACAAGACTTCATCAAAGTCAAAGACTCTGGAGCCTCACATTAGCATTAAGTCATTAGTTTTAGACTTATTTCCAGCCGATGATGTACTTTAGATTAAGAAACTCTGGATATTTGTGTTCTCAATAAGTAATAATAATACATCATCAAGTTCTTTTAAGTGCTTACTTTTCATCGCAATTGTCTTTGACTGTTATTTAAGTTAAATGAGTTAAGAAGTGATGAGACCTTGTCGAATATGTGGCACACTCACGTTTATACCACAAATTCGAAGGGGAGAATGGAATGTCTCATCAGTTTTGAGATGCTCCTGCTAACAATATTAGTTAAGAATTGCTCTCGTCTAGTAGAGTTATAATTTTCTCTCCATAATATTTTATTGTCCATAAGTTTTAAGGGCAAAATTAAGAATAAGTTTTATAACACTCGCTACATCTCATTGCTTCAATTAAGAATAAGTTTATAATGCGAGATATAATACCATTGTAATAAGAGTCATACTCCAGGATCACCAACTGCCTCAAATAAGTCAATGTGATTTTATTCTTTATTCTGGCCACCGCTGGATACGGGATAATTTTCACCGGTTCTGTTGTTCTATCCATTTTCTGGCCACCGCTGTTGTGGATTAGTTCAATTTGAATCAGAGACGGTTGAAGTATGATTTATGTTCATGGTTCTGGCCACCGCTGTTTTATGAACATTTAATCATAGCTTTGCTTCTCTAGTTCATCTTCTGGCTACCGCTGATGTGGGCTAGATTAGCAAGGGAAGTTCATCAGCGGTATCTAAGAAAGATATAGTAAATGTCGTGCCAAAGATAAATAAGTTAAAGAGCATCCATTGTAAATTACTTTAGATAAGTTTATGGTTCGACACAATTAATATTCTGGTTATTCAGAATTCAATGGAAGCTCACTAAGAAATAAGGAAATGGGGGAGATGAAAATCTTAATGAGATAGAGGATAAGTTTTCTCTGTATTGATGATTTAAGATAAGATATATATACATATATGATTTTCTCATATATATTTATATCGTGCCATAAGTGTTCCCTCCATTCCTTATCTAACTCTGTTGAGGAAGTACATTAGCTGTTCAATCACAACAGAGACATGTAATGATTAATGATAAGATAAGTATTAGGCACAAAAGTGAGAGCCTCAATTATTTTTAAGTCTATTATGAAGAGGCGATAAAGGAGTCTGTGAACTTTAACATAAGAATAGTTCTTTTCGTAGCAATTTTCTGATGGGGTCAAAGCAGTAGGCTATGAAGGGTCTACAGGTTTGAAAGTGATTCCAAAAGAAACTAAGATGCTAAGTTCATAGCTCACAATAATTTTGTATGTATCATGGGCAACCATGATTCATTTGTAAAGCTAAGGTGGATTAATTATTATCCTGATACTCTAACGTGAATGTTTTCTCTATAAGCTAACACAATTAAGTTTGCATTCCGAGAAAGGAGAAAGTTTTCATCGTATCATAAGATGCATCTTAGTGAAGCTCTCTATTAAGTTCTGGGGGAGCATAACACTGAGATGGGACCAAAATGAGTATTAGGATTGTCATTAAAGGGCAAATGTTAAGAGTAGCTCTGAAGTGATAAAATGTGAATGCATACACAGCTATGCCTATTTATCATAAGTATAAAGGTTAAGTCTAATTAAATGGGGAGACGTTCCTAATGCTTCAATTAGAAGCTATATGCTAAGATCTATAAGTGATTGACTTAGCATGACAAGCCGGAATGCTTGACAAATTTATTAGTCTTAGTCCAGGGAAGGTCCACTGGAAAAGGCTAACATGCTTATTTAATTAAGTACTATTCAGATAAAGTTCTGTAAAAGTGTATGGATGTAATTGTGCACATTAAGTTTACGTCCGTCATTTTTTACGGATCTGAGCGATTCTGCAGAAAGCTCTAAAACAAGATTAGCATAATTAAGGCTAATTTTGTATGGCATGATTTAGGCAGGCATATGAGATATATTCCGGTATTATTAATGTATTAACATTGATTTCAAATCAATGCAGCTGTATTTGATTACAGTATTCCTTTCAAGTAATGACATAATATATTGTTATGAAAGAAGGGTCCCAGAATCAAGTCAATTTAATGTTTTAAATAAGTTGCTAGCAACATGACTAATTGAAGGTTTTGCCTCTTATCCTATTTTCGCGAGATTAGTATGGATTTGATGATTAACCTCAAATATGATTCTGGATGAGGCCGAATAAATAAACTCCCAAATAAGTTAGTAAGTGTTCTATCAAGGTACTATAGTGGACTTTGGTTAATGACGTCCCGGTATGTCTGTCATGTCTGCCGATGACTCATTCGCTGGGTTTTGCTATTGTATTGAGTGTGAACATAAGACGAACACAAGTAAGTTTTAAGATTAAGACTGTTCGATTAAGCGGGAGATTATTGATCTGTGTATATCCACCTTCACGTGATCAATAAAGTAGAATGTTATAAGAATAAGTTATTGACCATCGGTCAAGGGGGAGAATGTTGGATTTGACCTCGGTCAGGTCTATTGGGCCTTCAGGCCCAATCCTAATCCTAAACTAATCCCTATTAGTTGCCTTTGATTGGAAGGCAAACTCAGCCCATTTAAGGGCCCGGCCCCACGTCTACAACACTATATAACTAAGGGGAAACCCCCTGGTTTCCCTAATCCGTGAGTTAATCACGAATTAGCATTTAGGGTTCCAGTTAACCCTAATCCTATCAATCACTAAGGTGCTGGAAGGCGTGGAAGCTCGGTGTCCTTGTTCTACATCTACTTCGTCTACGCATCTGCTACAGCTTCATCAATCTTCGATCATGGACAGATTAAGTGCTGGTAAGTACTAAGTTCACCTAATTCCGCATTAGTTTCATGTTTAGGTGTGATCTTGCTTATAGACTAGAGATCCTGTGTTTAACCTAATCTAAGTGTTGTTAGTTTGATCTAACATACATAACATGCATGCTATTTAAAAGGAAGTTCATTTTTGGCACTATCGCCTCAATTTAGTTTGACTATCCAACCGTAAAATCAGGAATCTTTGACTACCGTAAAATCAGGAATCTTTGACCACCTAAGAGCAACTCCAGCAGATGACCCAAAGTGAATACTATACCTAAAAACTATCTAAATACCTAAAAACGGTAAAAAAAAAAACTTGTTCCAGCAGATGACCTACGTGGATACCTATTTTGAGTGATGACCCAAATCTCTCTCTTCAAAACCTAAATATACGTATCCAAAGAGTGGATACCCAAATTTTCTACCACAGGCGGGAGAGAGCTCCCGCCAGCGCTAGGAAGTTTCCGTGCCGCCGCCTGCTGCCGCGTCGAGCCTCTGTACCTTGCCATCGCCCGCCATCACTTGGCCACGGGACCTCGCTGGCACCGGCACCCGCCATCCGCATCCGCCGCATCGAGCCCCTACACCTTGTCGCCGCCTGCCATATCCTCACATCGAGCCCTGTCGGTCGCGCCTTGGCATAGGCAAGCCGCGCCGAATCGATGAAGAAGCTTTGATTTGGGGTGGAGGATGGGCGACGAGCCCAACGCAGCGGGAGAGAGGGAGCGGCGGCGGGCCGGCACGTGGAGGGAGAGCCGCGGCGGGCGGCACGAGGAAGGGCAGCAGCGGTGGGCCAACGCGCGAAGTGGGAGCGGCGGCGGGCCGCGCGCGGAGGGACAGTAGCGGCAGGCCGGCGTGAGGAGGGCAAGCAGCGGGCGACGAGACGAGAAGGGAGAGCCGCATGGCTGGCATGTGGAAGAAGAGGCAAGGAAGAAGATAAGCAATTTGTAGATTGACCTCAGGAAAAAGATTTTGTTCGCGAATTAGTCCTTGAAAGAAGTATAGTCTTTGGTTTCAGGTATGCTGCTAGAGAAAACAACTTTGAAATATCTAAATTTTTCTCTCTCTTAAACCTTAAAGCGTTTTTTGGTATCCAAATTTGGGAGTTGCTCTAACATTCCTAGCAAGTTGAATTCAAATCCCATTGAATGCAAGGCCACTATTGACGCCATATCCGCACTGACCTGCCATGAGTGCCTTCACGGTGAGCCCATCATGGTCAGCTACCATGTCATTAGCAACCTGCAGTGAACACCTTAAAAATTTCATTGATTCAGAAGTGTATTTTTAAAGTTTATGGCCCCAAGTAACACTTTCTTACAAACTGATGGACCTTCGGTACATTTTACTCTTTATTTTTTTAAAGAAGCATCAAAATGCTGGTAGTTGTCCTTATGCAAGTGCAAGAACTAGGGTACACAAATAAAATTTGCAAAATAGTTTCATATAAAACAAACTATTGAAGTAAAATCCTAACTTACAACTCCCTCATTTCAAATTATATGTTGTTTTAATTTTTTTAGGTATACAGTTTTTGCAATTTATCTGTCTAGATACGTGGAAAAACCTATATATCTAGATATTTCAGAGTAACTCGCAATTCTAAACGTATGAAGTACGAATTAGTAAAAGGCCTAAAAGAAAAGGGATATAGTAATAAATAAATAAAAAGGAAAGGGACAAAAAAAAGACGCGTGGGTGATAATGTGGTGCGAGCAAATGGGCTTGTATGGGCCTGGAGTTGTAGATGGGCCGCCACACCGGTGACTTTCAAAGTGTTCATACTAATTTTCACAGTTATTTAAAGGAAAAAGCTGTTGGACGACCGGACGCTACTTCTCGCGAGCGCGCCACACAGCCACGGCCAGGCTCCCTCCGGGCCTCAAATGGGCCTCTATCTCTATTTTAGTCTCCCAAGTGAAATAAAAACAACTCCAGCCGGGCCTCTAAACAAGCCCTCATTTAGTGGAGGCCTCCAAATGTTGATCTAGGACCCCTAGATCTGGCTCTGCAGGCCTTCTATTCCACCCCATATGTGGGCCTCACCTCTCTTTTCTCCTCGTTCTCCTCTGGTTCGCTCGGTCGACTCCGCTGGCGGCGAGCGGCAAAGCTTCGGGAGGGGCGGAGGAGCCTGCTCGGCGGCGGCGCGAAGCTCCGGGCTGGGCCGGGGAGTCCTCTCGACGGCGGGCGGCGGAGCTCCGGTGGGGCGGGGGAGCCTGCTCGGCGGCAAGAAGCTCGTGGCTCCAGCTCGTGCTCGGGCTCGCATGGACCCCTAGATGTGTAGGCCCTCTATCCACCCCATATGTGGGCCCCACCTCTCTTTTCTCCTCATTCTCCTCTGGTTTGCTCGGTCGACTCCGTTGGCGACGGACGACAAAGCTTCGGGAGGGGCGGAGGAGCCTGCTCAGCGGCGGCGCCGAAGCTCCGGCCGGGGCCGGGGAGTCCTCTTGACCGCGGGCGGCGGAGCTCCGGTGGGGTGGGGGAGCCTGCTCGGCGGCAAGAAGCTCGTGCTCGGGCTCGCTTGTGCGGCGCAAGATATGCGCGGGAGCCGCCCGACCACCGGCCGGCCGCGACGGCGACGGCGCGGGGGAACCGAGCTCTTCAAGTCTTGGGGCACCCCGACAAGATCCTCGTCCGCTTCTCCGCCTTCCTCCTCTGCCGCGATGACATGTGGATGGGCTCCGAACCCATGTCCATCCAGGAGCGTCGCCGCCGAGTGCTCTAGATCATGGGCCTCGCCGGCAGCCGCGACCTCCTCCGCAGCCGTAACGCCAGGCCGCCGGCGACGACCAAGCTCCCTCCAGACATCCCTCGCTCCGCGCCGGCGCCGTGACGACCGCATCACCAGCCGCAGTGGAGGGGACGAGCTCATCCGCTATTGCAGTGTGTAGTCAGATTGGACTGACAGCTGGGTCCCAATTGATTTAGGGGCCTTTCATTTAATCAGGCTGACTGGAGTATGGAGAAAATTTTATGCCCCTAAAATTTTATAGGCCGACTAAAAATACAAAATAGGGGCCCATATTTAGTCATTGGGCTGGAGATGCTCTAAGATTCCGCATGTTGAGGTGCGAGCAAATGGGCTTGGATGGGCCTGGGGTCGTAGGTGGGCCGAATATGTTGGAATATGTTGGAAACTTTCGGAGCCCCGCCACACCCGGCTCCTCTGGCTCGCCGGCTGCCCGCAATAAATACCCACCCCAGCAGGGTGAAAATTCCCCACCCCGCACAATCGAACCATTTTGAATTCCCAATCTAAAGCCACCACCGGAGGAGGGGGATAGAGAGGGAGAGCGGGGGGAGGAGGACGAGCAGTTAGGGTTAGGGTTGATGGTGGTCTTCGTGGAGTCCTTGGTGGGAGGGCACGAGCGGCTGCTCGCCGCCGGCCCAGGCGGCGGCGGCAACGTCGTCGTCTTCGGCGTCCGCGTCCGCGACGTCGCGGCGGTCCGCGAGATGGTGCCAGGTGAGGGATGTAAATTCGTCAACAAGCGCACCGTCTCCAAGCTCGTCCGCGCCGACGCCGTCCTGGAGCTGCTGGAGACGACCGTCCTCCCGGCGCTCGGCGACAATCCCAACCCCGGCGTCTGGCTCGACGAGCTGCGCCGCCTGGAGTCATTGCTCGAGTCGCTCGGGACGCGGGTCGGAGGAAGTTTCCTGCACCGGGCCAAGTCTCTCTCGAAGCGCCTGAAGGACATGGGCTCCGAGATACGGCACGAGCGACGCTCCGCTCAGAGGCGCAGCCGCCGCGTCGGCGCTCTCCGCGGCCGTGTCGTCGCCCTCCGCGACGCCCATGTCACTATCAGGAGGGATTGAGCCCGAGGGCGAAGGAGGAGGAGGAAGGGGGAAGGGGGAATGTCAATCCGACAGGCGACAGTAACGAAATCTCTATAGTATTCCATTAGCCTCTATAAAGAGTCAATTGATTTTGTATCTACCAGTAATTACGATTAGTAAATCTGCTAGTACTAGGAGTATATCGCTCAGAAGTGTAGTATGTGTCTTCTGCTGTCAAAAACTCTGGAGTCAATCTGAAGCTCTGATCTGTAAATGGGTGAAATTAAATGGAAATTTGCGCAGTACCTCTTATAAATTTGTTTTGCTTGTTGATTTGTTTGAGTCCGTCACCTATTGTATCTGAAATGATGTTTTTGTGTCAAGGGCACTATTTAGTGTTTTCGACTGCATTGATGGTAGCTCTATCGCTGGTTGCCTGACTGTTAAACTATTCTTTGTACCTTGGATTTAGGCATTGGTATATATACATGAGAAGGAGCAGCTGCAGCTCTAGTTCAGCAGCAAAAATTGCTTGTTGTCTCCTCTGTTTTCCAGTTCCCTTTCTTCTACCTTGTGCTCGTCATGTGTATGTGTGTGAGTGAGATCGAGACTAACCTGTAGTATACATCTATCTGAAATCTGAATGTAGTTAAGGATACCAGAAACTTGCATCAAAGTGCTTGTTCAACTGCAGAATGATGTTCTCTAGCTGCACAGGATTGCGTTTGTTTTGGCATCAAAGTTGGTGGTTCTCTAGCTGTTTTTATTTATTGTACATGCTGAAGCACCGAGGAATTATATGAAATGGATATTCCTGCCAAGGTTTATGTTGGAATGCTGTATTGGCATCCCTTTGCCGAGGAAGCTACAGAACAAGTGCCCTGGTGCGTATCTAAAACAGAATATCCAAAACACTTGTGTATTTTGTTGATCTTTCCAGTTTTTGTTACATTAGCAAAAATGTATCCATAAGTTTCCCTTTTAGTAGTGTATGATAGAAACTCAAGTGCCATAACTACATCTTTTCTGGATACCATTTTTCCCTTTTAAAATTGAATACTCTTTTGTTTATTTTGATGAACTGGTTAGTACTGTACTTATGTAATCATTTTCATGAAATATTTGTGAAGGGACTACTATTCTAGAGATACTAAACCAGAAACTCTCTGGTGCTGTGTTGACATGTATCTGTTGGAAAATGTTTTTTTATCATTGCAATACACTTTAACTTTGTTCTTTTGGCTTTCTAAATAAAACAAGATGGAAACACAAAATATGTAGTGCCGACTTGATACCCCCAGCTATCCATATACTCTAGTGGTTCGTGTCTCTATTTATTAGGGGGCATATTCAGGTATATTTAGTTTCGATTTTTTAATTCTTTTTCTACCGCTGATGCCCAAAAAAGTGATACTTATTCTATTTTTTCTTTTAGAGAGGATGAGTATCTTGTGCATATGCAATATACAGCTATGCCTTCTGAGTATCAACATGAAGATGTAAGGCCATGTCAACTTTGATTGACAAAATTTCCAGAACCCCACAAGTAAGAACCATGGCTTGAGCTTTGAAGTACTTGTGCTCTTGTTAATAGAAAAAGCTAATGTTTGAACTTTCTGCACATTTATTTACGGCTTACGGGTTATCTGTCATCATACAAGGCTTATATGTTGTTAAGAAGTGTTGGTGATACAGGTTTTTTACTTTTTCTTCAAACAAGTACATTTCCATCTGTCCTAGCTGTGGGGCCAATGCTTATAAAAAGGAACATGTATTAGGCCGGAGTTCTCATTCATTTTGTTCCTAATTAGTTTTTTAGTGATATGCTCATCTTTAACATAGCACCTTGAGAATGTTCTCTTCTGGAACTGCTAAAAAAAGGTAGATAACTCAAAAGAAAAAAATGTTAGAAGATTTAGCTTTTTTAGACATGAAGAAAATCCTCTCTTTTGAAAGGTAGCTTTCCTTTTCCTCAAATAATCTGTTAATGTTTGAGCAAAGATGGCTTCTATTGGCAAAAAAAATGTCTAAGGCTTCAAATTTTACATTTATTTGTTTCAATTGCTGAGTTCTTGGGAACAGTAAATATTTCTAGTGAGAAATCAACTTGCAGGCTATAATATTTTTCAGTGCTCGTGGAGTTCCTCTAGCGTGTGTAGAAAAAGCTGGTGATCCATATAACAAAGCAGGAATGGACGTTTGCTTATCATGTCACTGCAACTCTGTCAGTGTAATGGTTCATGGTGATCAATCTTCTTTTAATGCTCCCTCTTCTTTGAATCTGCAGAGTCGAGTAGGCCAATTGAATAGCTGAATCCCTATACTGTTATGTGAATGAGACGACTATTGAGCATGGGCAGTTGAGTAAAGAGCCTTCTAGCTATTGCTGTTAGGTATTGTTTCTCCTAATATGGTTTCTGTTGTCTTGATTTAATCGATATTCCTGGCATCTGTAATTGTGCTGCACTGCTGCTGATTGTTGTTTTGTCATGTCAAGTTTGCTCTGATGCCTTCCCCGTTCAGTTATTGAGTGAACACATCAAAACTTTAGAATCCAGCATCAAGAACTGGGGACGGATGCGTTCATAAGGTTGTGCAGATTTCAGATCTTGCTGATGCTGTTATTCAAAACTCTGCCAGTGTTTGCAATGAGCAGCTGTTTCCAGTCTTGATGCTCGGCAGGTAACAACTACAAGACAACTCTGTTTCTTATGTCTTGTATGGACTTTTTGTGCTCAGCTCCATAGTACTAGCAACCACAGCTGTGCCTGTATTTTGTTCCACAAAAATGTTAGGATGGTACCTCAGCTAAATGCGAGGCAATTGATTTTTCTCATGTCTCATTGTTATTGGCTGACTGAGACCAAAGGCAATTGAGTTTGCTCATGTCTCGTAGTTAATTACATTATAACTATTCACTCAAATAAGGGCTAGCTTGATTTTACAGCGGCACTGAGACCAAAGGAAAGATTAAATTTTAAGATCACCAGGAATTAAAGAAATAAAAATTTATAGAAAACAAATAAGAGGTTATAGCTTCTGCAAAATCATTTGTTTGGAAGGAATATATTTTCTTCCAAACACATGATTTACGAAAGAATCTAGATTCTGGTTCGAATAATACATTAGCTGCGAATAAAGTATTATGTATGTAGCAGGATAAGAGGGAATTATCTACAAATACAAGAGCAGTTAATAGCTCACAGTCTGGCTGAAACATGGATTAAATTGTCCTGCTGTATATTCGTACCGTTTTTCCCTGAGGAATAGGTCTCGAAAGGGAAATGTTCCTTTGGAGTTGGACACTCTCTCAAAGGATTCGAGGGGGAGCTTTTTGATTCGATTTGAGGGATGGCGTGTCGTTTTTCCCCCCTCATATATATAAGAAAACGTGTCGTGTTGATACCACAAGGAGGCACGGATTCAGTGATAAAAGAAAGGGTTCACCCTGTCAACAAGACGGGGACGGTGATTCTCAAGCTGCCAAAATAATGAGACGTACAATCCCAGACCTTACAGAGGTATGGCAGCATAAACTTTTGATGGTGGAATGCTAATATTGGAAGTATATTTTGCCATAGTGGCTCTAGCCACACATTTTTTTTTGTGGGGGGGGGGGGGCACTGCCAGCTAAATGTTGTGAACAGATCAGGAATTCGTAGCCGCTGGAAAAACTGCTACAGACCTTGGGCCGGCCCATCACAGGCACGCTTCTAGGGTAAAAAAATAGCTAGGGTTTGCTCTGCCAACATTTCCGTTCCCCATTCGAATCGAAAGCAGTGCCCCCGCGCGATTTCTTTCGAGCCTCGTCTGATCGGAAGTACTGTACGCCGCATATGCGGCGCGTATGCACTCACCGCAGAGCCGGACGGCCGCCGTCCAGCGTACCCTGCACCCGCGACGCGTGGAAGGAAGTCCGTACCCGATCAGGTATGTGGGCCAAGTTCGTACCCGATCAGTTATGTGGGCCAGCCTGTTGTTTGTAGAAGAGTTCGTTCCTTCTCGTTTTTTTTTGCGTTCTGTTCTTTTTTTTCCCTTTTGGCTTTCTTCGGTTCCTTTCAGGTATGGTGTAGTCTCAGCTTTTTCCCTTTTCTTTCATCTATCTTATTTATTTTTTATTTTTCATTTTTATTTTATTCTTTTTGTCTAATGACTATGCTTCTCTTTTTATCTTTTTTTAATCTTATAAAGTGCATGTCAGTGTTTCATGTGTGTTTCTTTTGCGTTGTAAGTATGGTGTAGTCTTAATTTTCATTTCATTTTTCATCTATCTTATTTTTTTCTCTTTTCCATTTTTTATTTTATTTTTTTATCTAATGATTGTGCTTCTCTTTTTCATCTTTTTCATATCTTATAGCTCATATAAGTACATGTCAGTGTTTCACGTGCGGCTTTGATTGTCTCTATAGTATTCATTAAATTCTTCAAGGGACCTTTTTCATATTCTTTTGTATATAATTGTTTGTTCCTCAAGTTTAGATATTTTGTTCTCGGTGTATAAATATTTGTTCCTTTTATATTGTTCCACCTTAATTTTTTTACGTATTCTCTCCCATAGTGTGGCTTCCTTATTTGAAGATAATTCTAATATAATTTGTATCATGAGACATCATTTGTTCCCAAAGTTATATACAGTGTTCCAGGCGTACAATATTTTGTTCTTCCTGTATATATTTTTGTTCCAATAATTTGTCATAATACACTTGTTCTACATGTATATATATATTTTTCCATACGTATGCATTTTTGTTCCCCGTGATTAATATTTTGTTTCACGTTTTTGTTCCATGATTTGTTCCGCCTTCAATAATATATGTTCTTTTTATATGATATTTTTGTACCATAAGATTAGATGTTTTGTTTTGTGGCTAAAATCAGATTAATTATTTTTAATGTTTAATTTTTTAATCTTAAACATAGTCAAGTGTGGTCTAGTTTTGAAACTCTCGTCGTAAGAAATATAATAGTGCAATCGAAATTTGATTTGGATCTTCGGTTTGTGAAATACGAATTGTTTTTTCAAAATCTCTCCTCGTGGGACCCGCGATGGCGACAGGTGAGTTGTGCGTGATGTGTGCGGGTAAGGGTGTGCGGCGACCGACGGGGGGCCGCGTCTGCGGCGCCCAGTCGCGCCCTCGTCTGATTCCAACGAAATTAAGAGTTTTTTTGTTGTTAGGCAACGAAATTAGAGTTTGAAACCAGATCAAACACGGAGGGCTGGAGGGAGATCAGATGCTATATATTTCTGTGTGTGTATATATTTATTTATACTAAAGATAGAAAGAAATCACTTCCGACTTTCGACGGAGGTGAGGTGGAAGCGGAATCGGAGTTGATTTCTCGGCTCCATCCCTCTAGAAGGGAGGCAAAGAGGTATTGTCGTCAAATCCATGGGGCTGCTGGCGCTGCAGCGGCTCATGTCCTTGCAGCGCGACCCGCAACGGCGTCGCCGGCAAAAAATCAGTATGCCCCCTCTCTTTCATGGGGAAAAAAAGCCTCATCTTTTTATGTGGTGTGCAGCTACTGATTTTTATCAGATTCTGTGAGCTGGAAACCAAAATTGTTCTCGTTTCAGCTCAAACTGTCACTTGAGTGTTCTATTTCAGTAGGTTAGGTCCCAACCGAGCTTCTTTTAACCCCTATATTCATTTTTGTTCATTATAAAAGGGGTACATGTTCAGAGTTAGTGGAGGTAATTAGCTAGTCCTTTCTTCCCCTGCCTTCTCTCTGGGGAACATTGTGTCTCCAATAAGCTAGAATGATTCCTGAAAAAATATTATTTTGGGAGGAGATTTCTAGATATTGTTGCTTTCCCTGTTGAGTTGGGTTTTTTTTCCCTCTATTTTTTTAAAGATCATGTTTAGGATGGGTTATCATAACGAAACTTGTTGGGTTGTAGGTGGATCGATTGCTTTAGAGAATAAAAGAAAGGGTTCACCCTGTCAAAGAGATGGTGATGGTGATTCTCAAACTGTCAAAATGATGAGAAGTTCAAACCCAGAGCTTCCAGAGGTATGGAGGCATAGATTTTGATTATTTAAGGCTTATATTGCAGGAATAATATCACCATAATGGCTCTAACCACACATTCTTGAGACTAAGCTAGCAAAATATTATCAATAGGCAAATAGCAGATCTCCTGTTGATATTACCAGCCTTTGCAGAAAGAACAGTTAAAGTAGCAGCTCCACCAGAATCTTTAATCTAATTGCAGTTATATATCTTGTTTGTTGTTCAGCATATCGAGTTTGCAATTATCCTTGGCCTGTAAATACGTGTTAAGCATGTGGGTTTGTCAAATCACTGTCAGATCCCATTGTTTGGATGCACTTGCCATAAAATTTAAAACTGTTTCTAGCTTCCTGAGAAGGTGCGATGTGATAATATGGCTTCTTTTTAGGTCGGCTTGGGTTATATGATGTGGGCGCGTGGTCGGTATCGTTAAGTTCTATTTACTCAAAAGTTCAACTACTGTAACTTGTGATCCCTAATACAAGAAATTGTTAGACATGCCAAGCAATTATGTGCTTAACCATGTCAATTATGCATCTTCATTCTAGAAGAACAGAAAAAAAATGACCAGCCTTGATAGCTTAGCATAAGTGGTATGTGTTAGTCGTCCACTAATGTGCAAGCCTTGATGGACATATTCATTCTAGAAAAAATAGAAAAGAAAAGGTTGATCAGTCTTTTCACTGGATTCACAAATTATTTTAGGACATTGCTTTTGCTATTTTGCTACTTAAACTCTGAAATAAATGGTTGGTTGGATCCCATGTATTTTCATGGTGATTTATATTGACTATTTATCTCTTTCATCAACTGTACAAAGGTTGATGTCTGTCGTACAAACTCAAAACTGCTCACTTGCATTTCTTGTTTCTTTTTGTCACTTTGTCTAGGACTCTAGGTATTCAGGTGTACTATTTGTATGATATGCAGAAACACAATAATTATTTTGGTTTCTGTGCTTTCATTTATTTGTGACAAGCAATTGCGCAATAAAACATCTTCCTGTTCATTATGGTTGATGAAATTGCACATAATTCAATATTTTGGTTCATAGTAGTTAATCAGTGATAGACTGATAGCCATCAGCAATAGTCCCTTTCCCCTTAGAAATACACTAGTAAGTTATGGAAAAACTTTTTTAGCAACACTTAGTTTACGTGCCTTCTGCAATATCTACCTATGTAATAAAGCAGCATTGTGCAACCATGTGGAGAGCTACCTTGGGTAGACCATGTGTTCTACTGTTTTTTATTTCTCTGGTTGTGGTAACCAACTAACCATTTAGCTTTAGGATTTCAATTTTAATCCCATGCTTCTGCATGCAGGACATCTGGCACCATATACATTCCCTAATGCCGATGCATGATGCTGCTCGTGTTGCTTGCCTGTCACGCGCCTTTCTACATTCCTGGAGATGTTATCCCAACCTCAGCCTGAGTAGGGATATAGTTCGCTCGAAGGAACATGCATGCAGAGGGGATTTGAGTAACAAAATTGACCACATTCTGAGAAATCACTCAGGCCGCTTGAAGGTTTTGAAGCTTGGATTAGATGGTATCTCCTGCCGTTATCTTGACAGCTGGCTTCATATTGCAGTTACAGCAGGGATCGAAGAACTCACTCTTATGCCATTTAGACACAAGTACAACGTCCCATCCTCACTTTTCTCTGATGGGGTCAGATACTCCATTCGATATCTTGAACTTGGCTTCTGTACGTTTCGCCCCACAGCTGAACTTGGCCCCCTGAGAAGCCTAACTAGTCTGCATCTGTGTACTCTGCGTATTACAGGGGATGAATTAGAGTGCCTTCTTTCCAAAGCTCTTGCTTTGGAGCAGTTGGTCATCATAGATTGCAAAGAGATAATTTGCCTTAAGGTACCTTGTGTGTTGCAGCAGCTCAGCTACTTGAAGATTATTGGATGGTGGAGGCTGCGGGCTGTAGAAAGCAAGGCTCCAAATCTCTCCAATTTTTTTCTTAGTGGAGAGATTCGAAAAGTCTCGCTTGGAGAAACATCGCGAATTAAGAACCTAACCTTGTTCCGTTCAAACGTTGTCTGTTATGCTCGTTCTGAGCTGTCGTGTACCATGCCAAATCTTGAGACTCTTGTTTTAAGTTCAGATGAGGAGGTAATACTAAAACTTTAGGTGTTGTAGAGCAGCAATATAAACATATTACATTAATCATGTCATATATTGTTGTGCAGGTGGTCAATACGCCAATTCTGCCTACCAAGTTCCTCTATCTCAAGCACTTGACCATTTATATGGTATCAGGATTGAGCTTTTCCCCATCCTATGATTATTTTTCTCTGGTTTCTTTCCTTCTTGCGTCTCCTTCGTTGGAAACTTTGATCTTGAATGTAAGGCCAGTGTTGTTCGTTCGTTACATCCTGCAAATTAAAGATAGCTGGGCACTATGTTTTGGATATCTATTGATTCTATTTCCTTTTCATCTTCAGGTGACTCAGCAATGTATGGAGCATGAATCGGCTGTTGGAGGTTCCTCACATTTGAGGAAGATGCCTGAACACCAGCATTGCTGCCTCAAAAGTGTGGAAATCATAGGGTTCAGCTCTGCTAAGGGCTTGGTTGAGCTAGCATGTTTTATTCTCAAGAACGCAGTGTCACTTGAGTGTCTGACACTGGACACCCTCTACGGTCCGAGGTGTTTCGGGAAAAGTGATAAAAGATGCATCTCCATGAGCAACAGTGTCCTCAGTGAAGCGCCTCGAGCAGTCACGGCTATAAGAGAATACATTGAGGACAAAGTTCCCTCTACAGTACAGCTAACTGTTCTGGAGCCCTGCAGCCGGTGCCATACTAGACCAGGATGGTTCTTGTCACAAATTGTATAATCAGGCAATGTTTTTTATATATAATTTAATTGTAGGTGAACCATGCTTTTTTTATCTTGAAATATCAGTTTTTTTTTGTGACTATCTTGAAATAGCAGTTTGTTTTTGTGACTATCTTGAAATATCAGTTGTGTTGATGTAATTGTGCAATCTATACTACTTTTAGATGAGCGATTGTTTGTTTCTGGAATTTTCAGGCCTGTTCAATGGTCAGTTTCCTCGAACTCACATTTGGATTTTTGCTTTTTGTCACCACATACATGTGTCTTTTGGTGCCAATTTGAAACGTTTGTCGAAATGAGCTCTTCGTTTATCAACAAACGGGTAATGGTAAATGCAGGCTCCAATCTTCATGTCATCTTTGCACTGATGAGATGGTCATCAGCATAACAGTTGCATTATTTTGAAGAAGAAATTTACAAATTTACTTAGCTGCAGTTAATTAAGAACAGAAAAAAAACACACCAGGTTATTCCCCTCCCCTCCCTACCCCACTACTAGTGCTAGCCGCTGCTCGTTTTGAATTAAAAAAAATCGTTTCGAATTCAGACCAAACAAGGAGGACGGGAGGGAGATGCTATATATCTGTCTATTTTTATTTTTACAAAGCTGGATACAAATCACTTCCGACTTTGGAGTTTGAGGGAGGAAAGGTGAAAGCGGAACCGGACTTGATTTCTCGTCTTGATCCCTCTCCAACTCCAGACATGGGGCTGGCGCTGCGGCGGCTCATGACCCTGCAGCGCGACCGGCGGCGACTCATGTCCCTGCAGCGCGACTGGCGGCGGCGCCGCCGGCAACAAATCCTAAGTCCTAACCCGAGTAAGCCCCCCTATCAACAGTTTCATCGCCCCCGGTCGCTGCTGCTTCAACTTCAATTCTTGAAAAAACAAGAACTGTGTGCCAACTAACTAGTTTTTTTGGAGTCAACATCCAAATTAGTACTGTACCCTGTATGCATATTTACGGATAAAAAAAATCTCCCTTAGCTACTGCCTTCCTTGCCCCCTGTTTTCTTTATGTGATTCAATGCAATTTTTATATTAGTAAGCAAGGCTGCTTTCCATCAAAAATATAATTTTGGGAGTAGGTTTTTTAAGGGATTATTGCTTTTTCCTGGCTGAGTTCATCTTTTTATTTTACATGTTCATGTCTGTGATGGGCTATCATAAGCATGCTTGTTGGGTTGCAGGTGGATTGATTGCTCCAGCGAACAAAAGAAAGGGTTCACCTTGTCCAAAAGATGGTGATGACGATTCTCAAGCTGCCAAGATGATGTGTTCAACCCCAGACCTTCCTGAGGTATGGTGGCATAAAAAATTGGATTGCAGGCATAATATCACCATGACGCCTGACTATTCTAGTAAATCTCCTATTGCTACAGTCCTACAATCTCCTTGGCTTTGCTTTAACTGTTTCAAGTTTTAGCTTTAGCAGAGAACTCTGTCATGAGACTTAGATCCTCTGCTGTCTTGGTAAGGAGTAGACTTCCTAAAGTTATAAGAATTTCTCTTAAATTAGCAGGGGCATGTTCTTCTTTCGCTGTGTTTATTTGTGCACTGAATTCACCCTAGAATCCTAATAACATATGCAGAAATTACATAGTTATTTTGGTTTCTTTGATGCATTTATGATGTTATTGCACAATAAAATGTCATCAGGTGCATTTTGGTTGACACAATTGCACTGAGACTTGGTGCTCTAACTCAAATCAGGGTTAGCCATCAGTAACTGTTCTTTTTCCACCTAGAAATACAGTAATTTGTAATTATACTATTAGGGGAAACTCCTTTATGCAATGCCCAGTTTATCTGCCATGGTTACATTCCACTGGCACTATCAACATATGTAATACAGTGAACCTCGTGCAACCATGCAGAGTGCTAACTGTGGTAGACTGGTAGTCTGGCAGATCATGTGACATGTGCTCTGCTGTTTTTCTTTATTCAGTTACAGTAACCAGTTGGTTTTATGATCCCAATGTTCAACTCTTATCCTCCCATGCCTGTGCATGCAGGACATTTGGCGTCATATACATACCCTACTGCCGCTGGCGCTGTGTGATGCTGCTCGTACTGCTTGCCTGTCTCGTGCCTTACTGCATTCCTGGAGATGCCATCCTAATCTCACCCTGAGTAGGGCTACGCTTGGCTAGAAAGCATGCAGAGGGAATTTAAGTGACATAATTGACCGCATTCTGCGAAATCACTCAGGCTGCTTGAAGGTTTTGAAGCTTGACTTAGATGGTATCACCTGCAGATATCTTGACAGTTGGCTTGTTATTGCTGTTACACCAGGGATGGAAGAACTCACACTTATGCCATTTAAATGCAAGTACAGCTTGCCGTGCTCATTTTTATCTGATGGGGTTAGAAACTCCATTCGGTATCTGGAACTTGGTTTTTGTACCTTCCGCCCCACAGCAGAACTTGGCCCCCTGAGAAGCCTAACAAGTCTGCATTTGCGCACTGTGCGTATTAAGGGGGATGAGTTAGAGCGCCTTCTTTCCAATTCTCTTGCTTTGAAGCAGTTAATCCTCATAGATTGCAAGGAGATAATTTGCCTTAACATACCCGAGTTGCAGCAGCTCAGCTACTTGACGATTTTTGGATGTTGGAGGCTGCGGGCTATAGAGAGCAAAGCTCCAAATCTCTCGAGTTTTTTCCTTACTGGAAATATTCCAAAAGTCTCGCTTGGAGAAACATCGCAAATGAAGAACATAACCCTGTACCGTTCCAATGTTGTTTGTTATGCGCGTGCTGAGCTGTCATGCACTATGCCAAATCTTGAGACTCTTGCCTTACATTCAGGGGAGGAGGTACACACTTAAAACTTTTTTTTTAGACTTACACACTTAAAACTTCAGGTGTTGTTGAGTAGCAATATATACATACCACAGTAGTGATGATACAGCTGTTGTGCAGGTGGTCAATACACCAATGCTGCCGTCCAAATTCCTCTACCTCAAGCACCTGTCCATTCATCTGACATCAGGACTGAGCTTCTCCCCATGCTATGATTATTTTTCTCTGGTTTCTTTCCTTGATGCGTCTCCATCCTTGGAGTCTTTGATCTTAGATGTAAGGCTGCTGCTGTTTGTTCATTCCATCCTTGAAATTAAAGATAGTTGCTCACTCTTTTGTGGCTATCCATTAATTCGATTTTCTTCTCGTCTTCAGGTATCTCAAGATCGTATGGAACATGAATCTGTTTTTGGAGATTCGTCACAATTCAGGCAGATGACTGAACACCATCACCGCTGCCTCGAGAGTGTGAAGATCTCGGGGTTCAGTTCTGCGAAGAGCTTGGTCGAGCTCACATGTTATATTCTCAATAATGCAGTGTCACTCGAGTGTCTTTCGTTGAACACTGTATATGGTTTTAGGTGTTCTGACAAAGGTTGCAAAGGATGCCACCCGATAAGCCAGGGTATTCTCGAGGAAGCTCCCAGAGCGGCCATGGCTATCAGAACATACATCGAGGATAAGGTCCCCTCTACAGTTAACTTGACTGTTCTAGGCCCCTGCAGTGAGTGCCATGGTAGGCCAGACGGTCTCCATAACAAGGTGTAGTCGTGCAATATAATGTATAATCAAAATTGTAATGTAATTCCAGTGAGGCAGTTCTTTCGTTTCATGAGTGTCATTCAAACGAGCTGTACTTGTTTCGTATAACGATTTAAATTAATTTTGGACAAACAGTGGTTTGTAATTTCTCGAATTAAATACCTGTCGAGGTCAAGTTTGCTTGGAGTTGGAAAGGGAAAAGAAAAATGTAAGGCCAATAAAAATAGAAAAATGGGTAAAAAACGCTCAAACACAAAGATTTCGCATCTACGGTCAAAAAGAGACCCTGACCCTCGACGCGTCGGCTACCACCCAGACGGTCCCGAAGCAGCCAAGAAATAGGCCTTGTCTCTTTTGGCCAATTGGCCGTGACAAGGACCAGATCCCATTCTGCATTTGAGCATTTCTGCTGGTAGTAGTGATTGGGTGCCTGTGGAGGGAGTTCATTGCCTGCCTGCTGGAGAACCGTGGAAATAGATACCCAAAGGCCAGGACACCATTTCTGCTCAATGCACAATGGCTACAGGCCACCACATCTTCTTGGCCTCTTCCACTACTACAAAACAACAATGTGGGTCCCCTCATCCGCTGGACACAGGCCAATGTCCAAAAGTGCTAGAGCTATCGACCTCCAAGAAATGGGCATCAAGTTGACGGACCATTGTTGTTGTTGGACCGAGTAATTATTATGCTAAGCTCATGCTGGCTAACAATCTCAAGACGGCTTTGTGCAGGGAAGACAAGCTCAAGAGGAGGATGTGAGTCAAGGTTGTGCACGTATTCGTATACAAAAACCTCGAAGACGCTACGACTCTCTCTCTCAAAAAACCACTAAAATTAACTTGGTTTCCTTGTTTGTCATTCATGTCAAAATAACACATGTACTATGTTTAGTTGTTCACAGGGCAGCAATAAAAACATGTACATCAGCCAATGATAAAAAAGAATGAGCTGTCACTTCACTTCCATTCGTGTACAGCAACACATGGTAAAATTTTGAGCCGAAATTCCCTATGCTTCCAACCACATCCACATGGAGAGAAGTTCATATCATGTGACACCGCTTACACTACAGCATGCCTGACCTGCGCCCCTTCTTTTCCCCTTGCTCATGCACTGGCCACACTTTGTGTTTTCTTTTCCAGGCTAGAACTCAGCAGATTGCTGACCTCGGAAAACACATCGTCCACTTTGGCATCTCCTTTCACCTTAATTACAGAACAAGGAAAGGTTTCAAGGTTACTACTACACAAAAGTGCAGGTATAGTGACTGCTTGGTTGCAGAGATAAGTAACTGGATAAATCATGGTCATCGCATCACATGGTATAGCTCGGCAATATATGGCACCACAAGCAGAAAATCAACAAACTTAAGCTTATGGAATCGCAAGCGGAGGATCAACAGACGTAGGCTTATATTACCTATGAGTCTATGAGTGCATGCAAAATTGATAACGGCACACTGGATTAGATTCTACTGAATACCATACTAACACTAGCTTATCGAACAACAGGACAAAAAGCGACTGATAAACATGTAATATACAAATGGCTCAGAGGCGATGGAGCAATTAATAAGTGCTACTACATCTAAATATCATGCCCAAGAAAAACTATTTGCGTTACTGCACACATCATATCAGTCTGCTTGAGTAGCTTCATGAAACATAGTCCATAGATAGCATCAAGAAGAAAAGCACATCAGCCTTGAGAGAACAGGTGGAGCTGAGAGTTTCAGTAGAAGAAATGGACAGCCTACCTTGACTATGAGATCCTCATATGTTGATAGCAACGACTGAAGATTTTGATAATAAGTCTCCAGCCTCAACTTAACCTGCAAGAGGGCAAAAGCAACATGTGTGAGAATCATGATACCATCTAGTACACTAATTTTCACAATCTGCATAAACAGACAAGCAGCTGATGATACATATCTGATGGACAGAAGAATATGCAAGCTGCTCCAGATAAAGTTCAATCATATCATATTACGTAATTGAAGTAGCATCATACTATATCATCAGCTATACCTATACCATATGATATAATTATAAACCATAACAAGAACCACAGCACACCACTAGGCAACAGCTAGGAAAGCCCTTGACCATCAGAGGAAAGGCTTGCACACTACAAAAATACAATTATATATCATTGATAGGTGCTTTTAACTCTAAAGAATGTCAAGTGTCCCGGTGGCTTTGAACATATATGCACTGAATACTTTAGGAATTGCTAGAGAGGCATGCTAAAATGTGTTGGTATTGTTTGACTTAGTAGAAGACCAAAGAAATTCATTTTGCACTAACACTGTAACACCTATATAAGTAATTGCATCCTGCTGAATGCTAAATACCCAACTATGTTTGCAATTATTTTTACCAATAACCAGTAGAAATCCATACCTTTTCTTCTGTATCATCAAATCTTTGTGTAAGCCTTGACGCAATTTCTTCATTCTCTGGTGGAGAATACTTCAAATGATATATTTTCCCTGTGACAGGATCAAGGCGTCTTCCGACCACCCTTTCAACTAGGAGTTCATCTGGAACCTAGATTGGCAGGGAATTAACTAAAGGTACAAATTTTCCATTCCTAAATTCTAATCACTGGATTGCAGTTCATTTTATTTGGCAGAGGAAGCATGACGGTACAGTATGTGATTTTTTTTCCATCCATTTTATGTAAGTAACTCAAAAAAAATCTAATCAATATCTAATCAAACAATGATAAATCAGTCAAGACGGTTGTTTCTTGATTTATTTTGCACAACCCATTCATTGAGCTAAGAATAGCCAATAGCACTGTTTTAAGGTTAGGTTGCAGTGCTTAAAGAAATATATTTCACACCACTAGTAAGAGCAATGGTGACAATTAGTCTAAGGCCGAATATGATTTGGATTATGTGTCAATGGTTTGATGTAGCTGGCACTTACTTCTAACAAAATGACAATATCAGGCCGGATTTCAAGATTTTCCAACGCCATGGCCTGTGAATAGCTTCTCGGATACCCATCCAACAGCCAACCATTCTCCTGGGCATCTGGTTGCAGAAGGCGTTCCTTAACCATCTGTCAGAAACCCAAATTTATTTATTTCAGAGCATTGCCATTAACTTAAACTCACATCAATGGAGAATTGGAAAGAAAAAGCCACCCACATTGACTACAATCTCATCAGGCACCAGCTGGCCCTTCTCCATGAATTCCTTGGCTTGCTTCCCATTCTCGGACCCAGCAGCGATCTCCGCCCGTAGCAAATCTCCAGCAGAGATGTGCACTAAACCGAACTGCAAAAACCACAGAAATGCTTACTGAATGAATGCCAAGGTTTGTTGTCCTCATCACACAGTGAACATAGCACATGCGCATCATATGAGGCATTATGAAGAGAAGAGTTGTAAAATAACATAAAAGGCTGTTACTCAACATATGGCTTACTTTGGTCTTGATGAGCTCACACTGTGTGCCCTTGCCGGACGCCGGTGCCCCTGCTATCATGACCTTGAGAGGGTCAGCCAACGCTGCCACCACAGTCTGAAATGAAGAATCAGAAAGTAAGAATTCTGCTGTGGAATAAGTCGTGTAATTATCCAGGAAAGTCCCCACAATACGCCCCATGTCTGGAAATCCTCCAAACCTGAGCAAGCAAGCAATACATGTGCCCCGCCTCCCCTTGCGCTACGGTAGCTAGTAACCGAACCATATCGAAGCGAACTACACAGAGCAAGAAAGTAATCACCTTGTTCGCCCGGGGCATGGAGCGGATCGCCGGCGAGCGGAGACCGGCGGGGCGGAGCCGGAGGGAGCGAGGGCGGGAACCGGCGGACGCGCAGGGAAAGACGACGCGGCCCTGGGCAGCCGGCCTCTGGGCCGTCGATTGCGGCGGCGAGAGGGAGGCCGAAGCAGCGGCGCAGGCGGCTGCCATGGAGGAAGCCACGGGCAGAGCGGAGGAGGCCGAAACGAGACAGTGGACAGAAAAGAGAGAGCTGCTTTCTCTCCCCTTTTGTTTGGGGTTTTCCCTTTTCTTTCTATTTTCAAACAAAATCAGTTTGTTTTTGGATTATTTGGGGCCTCAAACTCGTGCTTGTGTTCTTGTGGCTTTGGTTTTCTTGTTTATCGGTTTGCTAAAAATATTTTCTTCATAAAAATAAGTATTTGGCAGCTTCACAAGTTTTGCTCCTCCATTTTGTTTGCTAGTGAAGAATTTTCTTTCGTTGCGACAAATATATTTGTCTTTGACAAAATTTACCTTTTGTGTTTTTGGACACAGCTTGACAAAATAAAGGTTCTCCAGTTAAGCCTAAATTGAGTTGGTTTTTGTGTTTTTCTTTTTGTTTCTTGAAATGAATGATGGGCCTGACTGGGCCAAGGCTGGCCATCCAGCCCATTTGCATTCGATTGCGTTTCAATCAATCAAAAAAAAATTAAGTCAGCGTTTGCAGAAGACTGCAATCTGGATCGGTCAGGCAGACAAAGGAAAATGGCCATTTTCCAGCGCGTGTCAGCAAATTGCTTCGCTTTCCTTGGTCAAGCAGCACATGTTTCTTTCTTTTCTTATCCGGTTCCGAGAAAAATGGGAGCACGTGTTCCTCGGCTTCCTGTTCGTCCAGCTTATGCTTATCCTGACTGACTGGCCAAACAAAGCTGCAGGAAATCCATCTGCGTTTCAGCTCATGAAAAGATGAAAAAGGGCATCTGCATCGTATGCAAGAGCTGAAAGCTGATTCACCCCTGTATCCTGCTTCAGTGCCAAGGTTCTTTGCAGGGAACTACAACCAACAATGTTCCATAAAAAAAAAAAAGAGCTTCCAAGCACCAAAAGTCCACTACTGTAGCTGCTAGTGCTATCGATCATCGATGATTCGATATGATTATCTGAACTGCAATGTTTCTCTTTTCGATCAGGAACCATGTGTCAGTACCTGATCAACGGTGCAAGTCAACCCTTGCTGCCTTTAATCATACTTTCACAGTTGAGCTTGAGCAATGAGCTGAGTGGCAGTACATGTCTGTCTACAACAACAAAGGCTGTCTGCCTGCCTCCAAGTGTACATTGGCCCTGTTTAGTTCCCACCCGAAATCTTTTCACCCATCACATCAAAGGAGAATCTTAGATGCATGGAGTATTAAACGTATACGAAAAAGGCAAAAAGTTATATGGATAGACTGTAAATCGCGAGACGAATCTAATGAGCCTACTTAATCCATGATTTGCAACAGTGATGCTACAGTAACTATCCGCTAATTATGGATTAATTACCCCATAATTACCATCGTTAGATTCGTCTCGAGATTTCCAACCTATTCATATAACTTTCCACCCTTTTCGTCTACATTTACTACTCCTAAATTGGTAAAATCTAAACCCGAAATCTTTTCACCGAAATCTTTTCGGGAACTAAACACGGGCATTGTATTGCAGGTCGCTGTACAACCTGCATTGCTGGAAGGTGCAGTGCATGAATCCAGTTTATGCATTGGAGATTGGACAGCAGTTCTCTAGTTGAAACTTGCGAAGCTGTTGACTTTTAGGAAAAGTGAAAAAAAGAAGGTGCAGAAAATCTTGCTAGATGCTACTTCTGATTGAGGGGGGCAGGCCAGGCCATCCAGCCATCCATAGCCCACAGGATCCTCCTCTTTCTCTGGTTTTATCTTGCTCAGATGTTCAGTTCATGATCCGTTTGTTGCTGCTGCACTAGTTTTTCTTCCCCGATCACAAAAGAGTTATTCGCTGTCAGGGACACCAAGATGAAGATCTTATCAAGGTCAAATGCCCACATGAATGAAGCTTATGGCAAAAACTGAAAAAGAAAAGAAAAACTCTTATCGCAACAGAAAAAGAGGAGATAAAACTTGTACGGGTAATTTATTTGACCTGAATTAGCTGCACACTTGCATCGGCAAGAGACTATGTTACCCAGAAAAATATTCTTGAAACTGGGGACTGACCGAAGGCCCAAATTAATCGCAATCGAGGTAACTATGTTCTTCTAGCCAAACCATTCTCTTGAGTGGGGGAAAAAATAAAGGAAAAGAACAAAGAAGGAAACATGGTTGACATGCCAAAAGTCTGCCACTCAATCAGTTGATGGACATTGTGCTGCTAGCATCAATATGTAGCACCGGTGGGATGAGCAACAAAAACAACCCAATCCTTGTCGCAGATCTCGGCAGACACGATCGGTATGATGGGATGAGATGACACTGCAAGTTGCTCTAGTGCTGGTCACTCCAACCTAACAAAAGAAAGACCAGGATGCATGTTTCAGATTCAGAGCTGGATTGGACCATTTCCTGCCATGTGTTTTGGGTGGGGAGAAACAAAAACAAGCCCGCACATTCCATTGCATTTGCATCACAAGGCTGAACTACATGAATCCAACAGGAACATCTTGGATGCATGTATGCTCACCAACTCAAAGTCTCAAATAATGATCGTTTGATTGCCAGTCAGTGCAGTGCAGATGACCATCTTGCAACAGCAATGGCAAACCTGACAGAATCCGGCGAAATGTGATATGGAAAAACAGATTACAGTTAATTTGTGCCAGTTCTCGGAACCATGGCACAAAGCAACAACAGAAATGGCTACAAAGCTGACCATCTCGCGGCTGGTTACCAACCAACCAAGCTGCCATTGCCGGCCATGTGAGCTCGTTCGTCTCGGCTTTGTCGAATTGATGGGCGCGCTTCCACTGCCCGCATTGCTTCCGGATTCGTATGGTGCTAGTGGCTTTGGAAATATTCCTGGCAGCGGCATCGCACCCGGCGAGATCGCCGGCGGCCGCCGCCGTCCATCCCCCCCCCCCCCCCCCCCCTGCGTAAGGTCGAAGATATCAGACGCCTCCTCCGGATCTCCTCACCCTCTTCCGAAGATCACGGCCGGAGCTGCTCCGACGGATTTGCTGCCGCGGTTGCGCCGGCTCGTCAAGAACTCGCGGTGCCCGCGGACTGCGGGCGGCGTGGCCCCATTGCAGAAGAGTTCGCAGCTCAATCTCGAACTGAGCATGTACGCCGCTTCCTAATCCTTTTCTTTTTTCCAGTTTCTTCGTTTTATTGCTAGTCATTATCGACAAGAATGCCTTTACAAATTCTAGAATGCCGTCGCAAATTATAAAAAAAAGATTCAGTTTAGAGAAGGATTCTTGATGTTCATGGAGTGGGCCACGCGGCACAAGGAGGATGCTAATCCTGCCACACTGTACAATCAGGATGAACGTTGGTGCGAAGAGCTTCTGCAGGAGGCTATATAGGAGTATGAGGTATCTCCTTGTCAAGTAGTTTCCGAACCTTTTCCATGCCCAATAATTGGTGGCTCCTGTAGTCTTACAGTTATAAAGATCACACAACAAATCAGATCAGGGGCAACTAGGGGTAATCCTGACTCATCATCATTGTGAGCCTGAACCGTGTGCGGCAGTGTTTAACGCAAGTCAACAAAAGCTTCTGATCAGGTCCACTAATGTCTTGAAAATGGCATAGCATGTACACCAGACAGGACATGTTGCTGCATCACCTATCAAAACCGCCTAGTCCTTAAGCACTAAGTAAGAAATCTGCGCCAAAGGGAAAGGGTTATTCCAGTGACTACCATTATACCATGATTTCGGATGGGACAAGATACTCTTGAGTAAACAAGCGATAATGATATGCAATTAGGCAGGCCAATCATGGTAGAATAGAACTTACATGGGGCTACTAGCTTGCCTAATAGGTTTGCGCTTTGCACCGATGCATAGATTAGTGATCCTTGGTATACGAGATGTTCTGATAAAGAAGATGCATGCAAGTGGTAAAGTTGATTGGTGAAAAGTTGAGTGTCTTTCTAGTAAAGCTTCTTGTGTTACATGTAAAGAATAGATTCTGGACACTATTATGTTAACATGGCATGTGAGGAGGTGTCATTGTATAGATAGGATCAAGAACAATCGTAATAGTTACAACCTACTTTTCTTGGTTTATATAAGAGATAGTACGATTCGGTTGATTCTTAGGGGCCTCCTTTACTCAAATGTGGATTTTGAAGCATATGTAGGCATCATGGAACCATATGCCTTGCTTCTTCATGTATTTTAAGCGAACGGATCAGTAAGAGTAGGTAACCCCACTTGTCAGGTAGATTGGTGAAACCTATGTCTGTACAGATTCATCTGTCTCGGTAAAAATTCTTGCCATGCGGAGCAAGAACTTAAGAATCATGCAAAATTACTTTACCTGAAGGTAGTTATTACTTTTCGCAATTGTAGGCTGTAGCTCCTGACTTTATTCCTATAGCAGTTGAATAAAGGGCAGTGGCAATGAGAAACACACTTTTCATTGTGGACAATAAGCGCTAACTTTATGATGCTTCAAAAGAATTATGCCTTTAATATGGCCTCTCTGAGTATGAGAAATTTCTTCCTTTCAATAGTTTATGAAAAACTGCTTGGTTGACTAATATACTGATAGCTACTCTACACTAGCAGCTCATCAGAATATATAGCTTGGTAAGTATGACACACTAGGAACTAGTGCACAGTTCATTTGCATTTGGATAACCACTTATGTGAGGTAAGGTCAACAATCAACATCTATATCACTACCCTCCCATTGTGGCAAGAATTGCCAGCTAATTTGGGGTTTTCTTTTTCAAGAAGATGACATTCACTATGGTGTTGGTACAAGAAGGATCATTTCTGCAAATGGCAGCCCTATGGATTTAATAACAAACTCTTTTTTGTTTCATGAATTATTTCTGGAGTGAAGCTTGGAGCAGAGCACTGAGCAAATGTTATTTTCATTTTGGTTCACAACAAGCGGTACTGTTTGTGTGGTTGGAAACTGTTGCGGAATTTTTCGGTTCTCTGCAAATGTTAGCGACTTTTTGGTTGGCTACTGTGCTGATAGCCAATCTGAAAATATGCTGTTAGATAAGGAACTATTGCATAGTTTATTTGTTTCTAGCTAACTATGCGCAGTAACATCAGCATAAAATTGTCAGTACTTTTAACTGCATAAAGAACTACCTTCTAGTGTCAATGTTTTCTTGCCATGAAGTTGACATAGCACCTGTAGCTGTGCTGGAGAAACTCTAAAATCAAATATTGTAATATTGTTCACAGCCATAAGCTCTCACACAGTAAATACCTTTTGGTCCTTTAAAAGCTGTGCATAATTCAATGCAGTAAAAGAAAGAAAGCATCTTGAGACACATGTTCATGTCCAGTGTTACAGTTACCTAAAAGTGCCTGCCAAATTTTCTGCCGGACAAGGGGAAAGTATAGCTCCAAGCATCACTTTCAGGAAAAAGACTGAAGTCGAGTGGACTGAATTTTCAGCTGGAGGTCCAGTAGCGACTGTGTCCCCCACCAACAAGGTCAGACAAAACTACACAAGCATCTGTTTCAAACGATGAGGAGATGTCCATCCACTTGAACCACTCGCATATCGGCATACTGATCAGTTCCGTGCACTCAAATCTCTCAGTGAAAGTATACAAACTGCTGCGGGCACGTGTCGTCCATTGTGATTGCGCTCTTCATGCTTCAAACATTCCCCCACTGTGCTTCACCTTGCCATATTTCTCTTCTTGTATCAACAAACGAATCAGAGCTCCTAGTTCTGTTTCAGAAGAGGGGAAAGTTTACCTGAATTATTTCATGAACTCATTATGCTTGTTAGTTTCTCACTGTACTGCTGAATCTTTGAAACAGCAGAGTTTATGATCTATGCAGGTTCAGAACTTTAGCCATGAATTCAAAATTTAGTACTAGGATTTGTGTAACCACATAGAACATAGAATGAGTAGCCTCTACACATACTTTTAGAGGGATACATTACATTTACATATGGCTATCATTTCATTGTTCACACTTTTTGTTAGTCCCCCACTAGTTCACTTTGGGAGTACTTAGCAAGCACAAAGCCACCTGCCTTTTTCTCTCACCATCTCTGTCCCCTTTAATTGTTCCATGTTCCATCCATCACAGTTCACAGTTACCTCAAACACCATAAAGACCCACAGGCTCCTCTCCCACAAACACTCACCTCCTCTGCACACCACACAGACCCACTAGTGGTAGTATTATGTGCTAGAGTTGCAGCTTGCCATCAGAGGCCGGCCATGAAGAGCTCTTCAGCTGCAACAAGGCTGAAACTGAAACAGGAGCAGACAGGCCTTGAGCTCAGGCTCGGCATGTCTTCAGACAATGACGACCCATGGCTCGGCGTCGGAGTGCACCCATGGAGCCTGGCATCAAGGCAAGAGAAGGTGGCCATGGAGCAAGCAGCATGCCAGCGTCCACCTCCGCTGCCGGTGGGGTGGCCGCCGGTTGGCGCGTTCCGCAAGAGCCACCTGGCCGGCGGCGTGAAAGCCGCTGAGGAGCAGAGCAAGGCGAAGCCTGCTGGGTCCAGCGAGAGGTCGCCGGCGGCGGCGAGCATGTTCGTGAAGGTGAACCTGGAGGGGTGCGGCGTCGGGAGGAAGGTGGACCTGCGGGCCCACCGCGGGTACGCGTCGCTGTCCCGCGCTCTGCAGGGCATGTTCCATGGCTTCCTGTCAGGTCAGATACTCAGATCATCAGGAGAGAGAGCATCTCTCGTGCTTGTCTTGCTTCTTCAATGGCTTTATTCTTGTGTCCTTTTCAGATGGGCAGTGGAGGATCGCAGTCAGGGAAGACGACGATGGCGATGATGAGCAGCGGCAGCCGGAGTTGGGGAAGAAGGGGCCCAAGAACAAGAAGAAGACGTACATCCTGCTGTATGAGGACAACGAGGGGGATCGGATGCTCGTCGGCGACGTGCCATGGGAGTAAGCTAGTTTGTTCTTATTTTTCAGTGTCTGCACAATACTGGGAGAGATGTTGAGGTCGTTGATGCTGATGTGCTTTTCTTTTGGGACCGTCTGATGTTGTTGTTGCAGGCTGTTCATGGCTTCGGTGAAGAGGCTCTACATCGCACAGGACCCCAGGACGAACTAGAGCCATAGCGAGAGAGACGCTGCTCTCTGCTTTTTCATGTAGCTCAAAGCAGTTAGCAACATTGTATGCTACTAGCGTTTTAACTACCTCTCTTTCTTCTACCTGTAACAACCCTGCTTAGCATGCAGTTCATGTTCATATAGTGCAGTAGGCACATATAGGAAGTTTTGCTTGTGTAATGCGATCTCGGACCGTTGTTGAATTATTAATCGAGTAACTAATGTTGATGGGCATATATATAGTCCAATATGGTTGTAATTTAATGACACCGAGGCGTTGTCAGTGACAAATTTAATCCTATCCCGATATCAGTTTGCAAAAGCTGCACTAGACAACAATGTGAAAGCCCATAAGAAAAAAACTACTCCCCAAACAAAAGTGTGAGTCGATTCGTGTACCAATATTCGAGTAACCTGCCTTGGGTGATATTGTACTATTCTGAATTCTTTTTTAAAAAAGATTTCTATTCTGAATTCGAGTAACCTGCCTTGTGGGTGGGTGATGATACTAGGGACTATCGGACTAAGACAAGTAGTTGTGACAGAAAAGGTATCCCACGAGGCCCATGAAGGCCCGATAACAACAAGGACAGGTGAGCACAGGCCCACAAAGGCCCGTAAAAGGCCTGGCAGCCCAGTAAAATATTGTACAAGGCGGCCTGCTCCCTGACACACACGAGGCATCTTCGGCCGCCTGTGTCACCGAGCTTGGGCTCTCTCTCCCCCGTCTCCGCCTCCGTCTCCGTCTCCGCCCCCGCGCGCGCCGCCTCCCTTCCCGCGCAGCGCGCGTCCCCGAGACCCCGACCGCCCCCGCGGCCTCGCTTTCCAACCTCTACTGCTGCTGGACGCCCGCCGACCCGAGATCCTCTCGCCCCCCCCCCCCCCCCCCCCCCCCCCTCGAGATCGGATTCCTCCCCTGGTAAGGAACCCTAGCTCCGCTTCGATGTGCGTCTCCACCTCTCAATTCGTTTCGTTTCCGGGGAGAATCCCTCACCTTCCGCGCGCAATCTGAATTCGAATGTTTGTTTCTCCCCATAGATTTGCAGCGCGGCGTCGGTCGAGCCCAGTCTCGGTCTCTGTTGGTCACTGAAAAAAAACGGAGCAGGATGAAGCGCAAGCGCGGACGCAAGCCGGCGAAGAAGAAGGCCGCTGCTCCGGCGGCGGCCGCTGCGGCGGAGTCCCCGTCGGCGGACTCCCCGTCCAGTCCCAGCACTGAGGCGACCAACAGCACGCCGGATCAGGCGGAGGAGGATAACGCGCCGCCCGCCACCCAAGCACCAGTAGCAGCAGCGCCTGAACAACCACCGCCTCCTCCGCCTTCCGAGCCGCCCCAGAAGCCCAGCGCAGCTGCCGCCGCCCCAGTTAATTCCCCTCTGGTGGACATACCGTACGCCAAGCCCAAAGTGGGAGCCGTGTACGGCCGCGTGAAGCTCAAGTTCAAGTCATCCAAACCGGCAGACCCACCTCCCCAGCAGCAGCAGCAGGGTTCTACTTCTTCGGGGGCTCAAGTGCCGGCTGCTGATGCTGCAAAATCAGAAAGTGCTACCGCCCCTGAAGTAGTCAAAGAAGCTGTCACGGAGAAGGCTGCTGTCGTAACTGACGAGCAGGCGTCGGAGCCGAGTGACGCGGATAAGGAGAAGGTGGTGAGGAAAGTAGGAGGTATTAAGATCAAGTCGGCGGGATTATCTTCTGTAGGAAACAACACCCCTGATAGGAAAGCTGATCCGGTAGATGAGACTACTCCAAGCAAGCAGGAAGCTGTTTCGGAGGGCAAAGAAATCGAGGAGACAATGGAGCCGAGGAGCTCACAGGAGTCGGAGGAGAAGAAGTCTACTCCAGAGCGTCAGCGTGATGACAAAGAGCTCACCGCTGCAGTTGAAGTGAGTACAATTCGGCTTACCCTTTTTTTTTTGAGGTCTTATTGACCCTCTCAGGTTTTACCTATAAAGGAATCTGCTGAATCTGCATAACGGCTGTACTGAAAGTCTGTTTGCACTTGTTTCTCAGGCTATTAAGAAAGTCATGAAGATGGACGCCGCTGAGCCGTTTAACGTTCCAGTGGATCCGGTTGCATTAGGAATACCTGTAAGTATTTTGTGCTATACCTTGTGGTTTCTTTCATTTCAAATACACCATAACGCTGCATCTGTTCACCATGGCTTGCCTATCCAGCATGGCACACCAAGGCAAAACTCCCCTGTGTAACCACCTCAGGGCATTGAGTAGTTTGAGGTGCACAAGTAGTACATAACTACATATGAAATGATCTATAACACTTAGTTATCTCATCCTTCAAGAAGTTATGGCTCAACAGTGTCCATAAAAGTGTGTTCAGTTTGTTATTTTCCACCTCTTGCCTGTGTTACGTGTATTAGAATTTTTTTTTTCTTCTAAATTTGGTGTGGTGCATCCGATTTCTATTTTCTCTGTACTGGTAATTAGACTTTTATCATGGGAATACTTATCTAGCTAGGGCTAAAGCTTTACATATTCTTAATGACTCTTCTAGCGAAACCCTGCGGGGTAGATTGCCTTGCTGTAACAACATTCCTGCACCCCAGGTGCATATTGTGATATATGGAACATAGATAAGAGGGTAAGAAAGTTATTGCAACTGCAAGTGTAGATCACTCCAGTTGCATCTTTTCTTTTTCATTTTGTTTCGTGGGTTTATCTATTTTATGTCTCATGCCTTTATCTTAACCCAAGTGCCTATATATATGCCTATATACGCAAATGCTTCTACATCTACTGCTATTTGAAAGATATATTTGCCTTTTCTTTCACTTACCTGTTAAACAACCCTGACACTAACAAACTTTGTAGGATTATCTCGATATTATTGACACTCCTATGGATTTCGGCACAATATGTAAAAATTTGGAACGTGGTGACAAGTATATGAATTCAGAGGATGTGTATAAAGATGTACAATTCATATGGGATAACTGTACCAAATACAATAGTAAAGGTGATTACATTATTGAGCTTATGAAACGGGTCAAGAAGGGCTTCATGAAATATTGGTTGGCAGCAGGCTTGTATTCTGATATGCCAGACAGTGGTAAGTATTGGATATCTGACAGCTATCAGTCTATAGTTCGCTTCCATTCAATTTTTGACTTCGTTCGATTCTTGTCAACTGCTGCCGTTCAACTTTGAAATTTCTGATGTACATCAGAAGTGTCTATTTTACCACCGATTCATTTATGGAGCATTTATGATTTATTTTGAAACATTCAATGAGCTGTGGGGGAAAACAAAGCTTATTGCTCTATCTAGACACACCTAATGTGCGTGCTGTCAGGCTTTTTTTGGGAACTTTTTAACTATAATGAATTGATGATGCTATCATTACACCCCCATTCTTTATTTTGTTGCAATGGAAAACTATTCTGACACACAGTTGTCATTCCTTTTGACCCATCTATTATTTAACTTACATTTACATGTGCATGCTTCCAAATATATAATAACCCAATTGTTGTGTAGGCGGCAATGACAACACCGGCGATGAGGATGCCAAAGGACACTCAAAAAATAAGTCTAAGAATAAAAAGCGACGCCCAGGGTACGTCATTTATCTATTCTGATATCTGCATGCAATTTTTTTCTACTAGAAGCTAAACTATCATGTGGGAAGCTGATATGCCATGTAACTTCAGCACTCACATAGAATGGAATACTTGCGATGTATAGTTTGCTGACGATGATAGGTTGAAATTAAGGAAAATACACGACAGGGAAAAAACATGACCACCCCATTAGAGCATATGCTAGGAATTCTGCAACATTAACAGTTTGACAGTTTACAATTTGTTACTCTTGTGTCATGTGCTGGAATGGAATTTCCTGCTTGGTTTTGGGATGCTTTTTAATGTCAGTCTCAGTTCGTGGTGGTCGGGGTCATTGGGGTTGTTTGACAACACCATCCCTCACATTAAACCGATGCCAACAGGTGGTGGCAGCCTCACATGCTAAATGTTCATGGTGCCTTCCAAGCGAGCAATCTCAGTCCCCTCTCTGTCCATCTCTTCTCCCTCTCTCACCCTGTCATGCTTGGGGCAGTCGAAGGAAGGTTCAGACAAGGGTGTCACTGTTAGACAGGCAGTTTGGCTTCCTTCAGTTATGCTTAGGCCCACAGGTGATGTGCTGGTGCTGGCCGAGAGTCCGTGATAGCATCTGTAGTATTGATTGTTGCTAATTAGGCAAGGATATCTAGCAATGGTTCTTTTTCTATATACCACAACCCTAGGATTCCTTGCCTATATATGTACATGGGTACATCATGTCGATTTAGTGTGCCAGTCTCACATGATATCAGGCTTATCAATCCTCGACCACTTGCGTTTCTGATAGTGGATTAAGGAGAATTGTTACCTAGCCAAGCTATACTTCTCTTGTAACATTGGCACAGTACTATCTGAAAATCAGACCACCACTAATCAACACTAGGAACACGTTCCTCTCTACACTAGGAACACCATAGAAAATGTTTTGTGTTCTTTTTCTTGTTCTCCTTTTTAGGAGAACAGTAGGGAGCTATTGATTATGTTGTTTGGTGTTCTTACACGATGTCTATGAATGCAGGAATGATCGCCACAAAAGTGACTGCATATGTGCTGTTTGTCAAGTTACACGGCGTAAGAAGGAAAGGGATGAAATATTGGCTGTTGTAGATAATGAAACTGCTGCAATGGATAGTAACACTTCCGACCAGCATGACATGGAGGTTAGCATGCACACCTAAATCCTTGGTTTGCACATGCATTGCACTGTTCATGTGTTGTGCTTTTCAGCCTGGGTCTTCCCTAGTGTACACTAGTTTTTATTTCCCCATGTTTCTATACCAACTGTGGTGTCGTGAGAGACTCACATCACACTCTTTTCAATAGTACAACTATGCCTCATGCCTCTGTTATCTGCAGCGCGACATGAAAGTAGCAGACTCAAATCGCACTGTGTTCAATGAAACAATCATGCCTCTGTTATCTGCAATTTTATGTTTCTAGTGCTTACAAATCGAAATGATACTCGGTGCCTATTATCAACAACAATAACAACAACAACAACATAGCCTTTTGTCCCAAGCAAGTTGGGTAGGCTAGAGATGAAACCCAAAAGAAACAAGGATAAGAAAAACATAAAACAACATAGACCCGGTGCGTATTATATCTGCTTGAATTGTTGCAAGTATCATTTTTGGCTTGTGTAATGGAAGCTTTTGTCACCGTTGACTTAGTTATGGCATTGCCGATGTGCTTTACTCTGCGTTGTATATTAGAGTGTTCTTGTTCTTAGTGTCTGAAGGAGTAAATGTATTTCCAAGCACGCAGATCATCTTCCCCTTGAGCTAATATATGCTTCGCATTTCAGGGAAACTCTGGTGCTTATAATCCTGGTACTCATGATACTTCCTCTAGCCAGGAGCAACTACCACGGACTGATGTGTACAAAGAGACAGCAGAAGCAGATGATTCTGGGATTCGGATTGAAGATGTTGGAAAATTCTCCAGGGAACGGCCATCTGGTTTGCCGAATCCTGATTATGAAGATGAGGGTTCCAGGCAGGGAAAAGAACAGGTTGAGTATAGAGATATGAACAGTAACGAAGAGAATACTTCCACTCAGCCAAATGAGTACTCTGATGTCGAGAATCACCAACAGAAGGTAACTATAGCTAGACTCCCGGCAAAGCCTCAGCATTTTGTTTCCTTGCATATGTTGCCATTGTTTGATAATATGCTAGAATTTATAGAGGCAAAAGGTTAGGCTATATTGTGTAGTAGTTGGGATCAATTTATTCACTGTTTGACTTCATTCATCATCTCGTCCTATGTCTGTTCTTGTGTCACCTGGGCAATTTGGTTTTGGTCCCACTCACATGCCCTGTCGGTACAGCTGTTAGTAGCTTACTGTACATCTGAACTGTTTCTCTTTGTTATCACCCACACGACATCTTAGTAAGTACCACCAGCAGGCAGCTATCTGTATAGTGGGCACGAAGTCATTGTTGCATGCTTATGAATCTGCAGAAAAGGCTAATCTCAGCCTTTGTGTCATGTCATCACAGGCACAGATGGAGACTAGCCAAGATGTTGAAATGGATGAGGATTATCCCATGCAGGAGAACCCTTCATTCCTGCAACTCTGTGCGAGCCTCTTCCCCAGCAAACAGAGCTCCGCTTTCAGGGTCCGCCATTCACTGTTCCGTCCACGGCGGCGAGCTCCATTGAAGGAGAGCCCCCTGCATGTAGCCATGGCGTCGATAATGAAGCGTTAGGAATGAATTTTCACAGCTTGGTTTCGTGCGAGAGATAGCTCCACGCAGCGGCGTTCTGACTTTGGCAAAGCTGTGCCCTGAAGACATGGAAACTGGTAGGAATGATGAGGTTGATTAGTCTATACGTTTCTCTGAGCTCAGGATCTGGTCTGATGTAGGTGTGAGATTCGTTGAGGCATGGCTGCCTATTATAACATGGACTCAGAAATTCTCTGCGGTTTTTTGTATATCAGGCTAATCACCATAGCCACATGTTGCTCCATTCCTTGCCGCCCTGGCATAGGGTTGGCCTGAACTTCCCCTATAATTGGATGATCTGATCTGAAGGATTTGTTTAGTGCCTGGGCAAATTCTTCTCCCCAACCGCCACCTGATCAGTGAAAGAAAGATGCTGTTTATTCTTTCACGAACACAAACAGAAGGAAGTTTGATCGGGGTACATAATTCAGAATTGAAAATTGCAGTGAATATTCAATTGCTTGTAGAATCAGTTGGTCCTAAAACTGTCACCTACTCCAATGATGTGGCTTGAGGCTATTATTATAATTGTAACAGAAGAATGGTGTCTGGGCATGTGGCACATCATGTATGGGCCTCTCTGATTCACTGGCGAGAAAAGCCGCCTCTGCTTATCGCTTTACGCTTTGTCACTCGATACATGTGCTGCTGGGTTTGGTTTGGCTCCCAGTGTCGAGCAGGAAATTCGTGCCATCCTTGAAGGATGTTTTAAGCGTTCCGTAACCCCCACTGAATCATACCCATCTTTTTTAATGACTTTTGTAGTACAGATTGTGTAGTTTGCTTGCCGAGGTAGTAAACCTCGAGTGTACTGCAGGCAAGAAGTATGCTCCATCCCTTTCCATTTTAACCGCCAAAACAAGACCCTTTCAGCTTTCACTAGGGTGGGAATGGTGGTTGGTGAAACGAAACCAAATGCCGCCATGTGTGTGTGGGTTTTTCACCCATGATCCATGGTCCCTTCCCTAGGTGTTTCCTTGCTGGGTTGATTGAGGATGACATGACATAGCAGCCAGCAGCACTCCCGTCTGAAAGACTCGAACTAGAGGCCTTGTTTAGTTCCCACAGAAATTTTTTCACCCATCACATCAAAGAAGAATCTTAAATGCATGGAGTATTAAACGTACACGAAAAAGGTGAAAAGTTATATGGATAGGGTGTAAATCGCGAGACGAATCTAATGAGCCTACTTGATCCATGATTTGCAACAGTGATGCTACAGTAACCATCCGCTAATTATGGATTAATTACCCTCTAATTACCATCGTTAGACCTATTCATATAACTTTCCACCCTTTTCGTCTACATTTACTACTCATAAATTGATAAAATCTAAACCTGAAATCTTTTCACCGAAATCTTTTCAGGAACTAAACACGGGCAGAGATTACAAATATTCCCGTGAAAAGGAGAGGACAGAATTCCGTGTTGATCCGCGCAATTTGAAGTGTGGTATGATCCGCAATTTGAAGTGTGGTCTCTATACCTTTCATGGAACCGTCTGCAGATTTCAGTAGGTAGAACGAAGAACGGTGTGAAACCTGTGTGTGAAGCAGGACAAAAAAGATTCAGTGCATGGGCAAAAACTGCAGGGAGAGAGGCAGCTTCTCCATTGACACTTGAATTTCAACGGGACCAAGTCAAGTCTACCAAACCAACCCCAAAACCTGCAAATCCTCAACCTCTCATCATCATCTCATCATCTCTCCATCCTCTTGTTGAAGTTTTTTTTTCCTCCCCTTGGAATGGAATAGAAAAATCCACGGAAACGCGTTCCTTTCCTTCCCTCCACCTACTAGAAACAAAAAGCGTAATCCAAGCAAAGCAACGCACCCACTCTCTCGTCCCTTCCTTCTCCCACCTCCCAATTCCCCCTTCTCGATTCTCCCTCGCCACCGCCGCCGTCCACCGCCGGAGCACAAGCGACGGCTTCCTCAACCGCTCATGTCGTCTTCTCCCTCCGGATGCCAATGTCTCGCCATGCCCGTGCCAGCCACCGCAGCTCCTCCTTCTCCCCCTCCCTGCTTCTCTTGACAAGAATCCTCATCTTCTTCCTCCTCGCCGGCGCGCTCGGCGTGTGCTCGGCGTCGCGGCAGTTCTCGACGGTAGCCATCTCCCACTCCCCCAACTCGACCCTCGTCTGCGCGCTCGTCACCTCCGTCGCCAACGGCGGCGATGCGTCGCCCACTACCGGCGGCTCAACCTCCAAGCTCCACTGCACGTCCCTCCCGGACGGGGAGCAATTCGAGTACCCATCCGCCGACATCCCCTACAACGCCATCGCCGCCGGCACCGACTTCCTCTGCGGCCTCATGGCCCCGGCCGGCGGCCACGCCGCCATGCGGTGGTGGTCCTTCTCCGAGGAAGCCGCGCTCAACCGGTCCCGCCCCGTCGGGAGGCGACTCTACTGGGGCCCATCGCTGCGGTCCCTCAACGCCGGCGGCGCCCACGTCTGCGGCCTCTCCGACGACCATGACCCGGCCTGCTGGGAGTGGCCCGAGCTCAAGCTCCCCAAGGGCGCCGATTTCTCACGCATCGCCCTCGGGAAAGACTTCCTCTGCGGCATCCCGAAAGGGAACAATTATAGCTTGAGCTGCTACGGCGGCGGCATGAAGGCGCCGGCGCTGGCGACGGCGACGCCGACGACGCCGCCGGCGGCGTTCAAGACCGTCGTCGCCGGGCACCAGCACGCCTGCGCCATCGACGCCGCGGGGGGATTCGCGTGCTGGGGCGACGATGCCCCGGAGATACCCGCCGCCGAGCTTCCCGGGACCATGTCGGCGATGGCGCTCGGCGACGGCACCACCTGCATCCTCGACGGGAACGGATTCGCGCGGTGCTGGGGCGGCGGGATCGCCGTGCCGGAACAGTACAAGAACACGGAGTTTCTTTCCATCGAGGCTGACGGCGGCGCGGTGTGCGGCATCACCAAGTACAACTACGCCGTGTTATGCTGGGGAAAGGACGAGCACCTCGCCGGCGGCCACCTCGTGTACAACGCCACCATGCCGGGGGCATGCGCGCCCAAGACGGCATGCTCCTCCTGCGGCTTCATCCCGGGCTCCGGCGCGCTCTGCGGCACCGGCGGCGGCGAGGGCGCCGTCGAGCTCGCCGTCTGCCAGCCGTGCCCGCTCCCGCTCAACGCGTCCAGGATCCTGATCGCGAACGGGGTCGCCACGCCGCAGGCGACGGCGCCGGATAAGAAGAAGATGAAGAAGACCCTGACGGTGGCGCTCGGCGTGACCGGCGCGGCGGTGGTGGCTGCGGCGGCGGCGGCCGTGGCGGCGGTGGCGTTGAGGAAAAAGCGGGACAAGAGGCGGAGGACGAAGAAGACGCTCCGGCTCGGTGAGTCCTCGTCGCGGCGGCTGTGCTGCGGCGACGTCGAGGCGGTGATGCCGGCGCCGCCACCGTTGTCGCCGCCGACGACGACGACGCGGGCGGCGCGCCCGCTGGGGTGCGAGGAGTTCACGCTCCGCGAGCTGTCCCGCCTGACGAGCGGGTTCGCGGAGGAGAGCAAGATCGGGAGCGGCAGCTTCGGGTCCGTGTACCGCGCCAAGCTCCCCGACGGCCGCGAGGTGGCCATCAAGCGCGCCGAGCGCTCCGGCCCCACCACCTCCGGCGCCGGCAACCGTCACCGCAACCGCCGGCGCTTCGACGCGGAGCGCGCGTTCCGCGCCGAGCTCCGGCTCCTGTCCCGCGTCAACCACCGCAACCTCGTCCAGCTCCTGGGCTTCTGCGAGGAGCGCGGCGAGCGCATCCTCGTGTTCGAGTTCATGCCCCACGGCGCCCTCCACGACCACCTCCACGGCGGCGCCGCCACCGCCGGTTCGCCGCTGTTCGCGTCGTGGGAGGCGAGGCTCCGCGTGGCTCTGGACGCGGCGAGGGGAGTCGAGTACCTGCATTGCTACGCGGTGCCGGGGATCATCCACAGGGACGTGAAGCCGTCCAACATCCTGCTCGACGCCGACTGGACGGCCAAGGTCTCCGACTTCGGCCTCTCCCTTACCACCGCCACCGCCACCGGCGCCGCCGCGAACTCGTCATCGTCGACGGCAGGGACAGTGGGGTACATCGACCCGGAGTACTACCGGCTACAGGAGCTGACGGAACGGAGTGACGTGTACAGCTTCGGGGTGGTGCTGCTCGAGCTTGTCACCGGCAGGAAGGCGATCCACCGGACGAGCAGCGAGGACGGCGGGAGTGGGTCTCCCCGGAACGTGATAGAGTTCGCCGTGCCGGCCGTGGAGTCCGGGAGCGTCGCCGGGATCCTCGACGGCCGCGTGCCGCCGCCGCGGGGGCAGCACGAGGTGGAGGCCGTGGCGCGGGTGGCCAAGATCGCCGCGGAGTGCGTGAGGCCAAGGGGACGGGCCAGGCCCATCATGTCCGAGGTCGTCGCCGAGCTCGAGTGGGCCGTCACGCTCTGCGAGGAGTCCTTCGGCGCCGGAGCCGGCGGGAAGGACAGCTCCGACCTGTCGAGGTCGCGGTCGCGGTCCGAGTCCGATGATCCGAGCCCGTTCCACACGAGGGAGCTCGGATTCGGGTTCGGCTTCAGCTTCACACACGGCTCGAGCCGGCCCGTCACACATGGCAGGTCTCACTCGACAATGTAAAATCACCCCCCTTTTTTCTGTTCTCTTTTTTTTTTGGGTTACAATTGAGATAGTAGGTTGTTGAATTAGTTGCTGTCCATAAACTTTTTTTATTTTTAAAAGGAAAAAACACAGAGAAAAATTCTTCGTCGTCCAACATCGGTTGAACCTTCTCATGTTAATTGTTTATAATTTGAAGTTTTGATGAGAAAAATCTGATTGGGCGTTTGACAAAATCTGACTTGTAGAGAGGAAGATAGGAGTAGTGGGTGAGTTGTAAGTAGACATGGAGGAGCTAATTTTTGTTTTTGTTTACGTTTTCTTGGGGGTTGGTAGAGAAGTTAGAGAAGATGTATAGCTGTGGGTGACTTGGAGATGTAACAACTGTACTTAATTCAACCAACTGATGTTATACAAATATATGATGCTATACATGGGTTGATTGGATCCAGTCACCAGCCGTACAATCATTTGTTTTGATTCTCACAACTGTCGTCTGTATGGCAATACTCCTGCTGCTTTGCTGTTCTTTCGCATTGCCCGCAATTAACTGTGTTTGTATATGGATTTGATCGTTCAAATTTCATATCTCCTTCAACTCCAGACTTAATTTTTGTTTCCGAGAGTTTCATAGTTATTTAATTCAGTAAGTTTGAATAAGATGTGGCACAGCAATTATTTCCCTTTTTGTCCATGTCATAAGAAGCTTTTGCTTCTACCATAAGTAAGAAATTTGTTCACAGGAATCTTAGCAGGATCAAGTCCACCTTATTGGAGAATTATCAGTCTAATAGTCTACTAATTGCCTAGAAAAGTCATGACAGGTATAGCTAATAAGAGATGATGTACTGGAAGAAGGGAGGCAGGCAGGAAATTTTCCTTGCAGCTTACGCATGGAATTGAATACTGATGGCATGTTTCTCCAAAAACTCGCTGGAAACACCCATGCCAATGAAATTAGAACCATTTGGTGGAGGCCCTAACCTCTCACCAAATGATCTGTATATCTCTGTACACAGAGCATATCAAACCAAACACCACAACTGCTGGTGTGGCAGCATATTAATACAGTAATACTAGTACACACTTTTATTTCAAAAAAAAAAAAAACTAGTACACCCTAATATGAAAGGAGAAGAGAGGGTAGCAAGTGAAAACAAGTCTAATGGAGGATTCCATCCACACTTGGACCGGCTCAAAACAAAGAGAAGGGAACAAACTATTAAACAAAAAGATGCATATATGCAGGCTAGCTGTTTGAATGGTATGGTACTCCAGTTTCTTTGTTGGCAGCACAGACAGGGTCAACTTCAGGGCCAGGTCAGAGCCCTGCAAGCCGGGATTCAGACAGGAAAGAGCAAGACTCTCTCTGATCTGTTCTGTTCCAATTCGACGCGGTTGGTTGCCTGTCGCTGCCTCACTCTCTCACTGACAGAGTAGGAGCCACACATACGTGCAGACATCACAGCAATCCAGGAAAACAGACAGAGGGGTGGATAGAAAAGAATGTCCTTTTGCGGCGTTCCATGGAATCGAGGGTGCGATTGCCGCCGCGTATTGGGATTATTTCAGACTTTGTCGTGTCGTATCAACAAGCGGGAAATTCTCTGCGCGCTTTCGGTAATTGGAAGCTAGCTTCCGGCCACTTCTGGTTTTCTTTTCTTTTTGGGTTTGTGTTCTTTCCTTCACATTAGCTTTATAGTTACCTGCTGCAACTGTTTTCAGTCGTTTCACATCTAGGCAGATAGCAGCCAAATATGCGGTACAAGTACTCCTCAACAGTAATCCTTTTCATACGTGCACGTGGCAGCCATGAACAATGGTCATCTCCCACATCTTTATTTTTTCAGGTTCTGGGGTCATCTACTCCTCCAATGCTGCTTGTAATGCTGATGCTGTAGCCCATAATCTTGCCGGGGTTAGGAACGAGTCTAGCACTGCTGGTTGGGGGCTTTGATTTGGCCTGAGGATCAAATCACGAGTCCTACTAGCAGTGTACATGAGAAAAGTAACATTCTTTTATAGAAAAACAGGAGAGTTTTAATCAGAATTTCATGGGATGGAAAGTTCTGAGCAGCCGTTAGGCCCGCTGTGGTAAGGAACCCGCCGGGTAGACAAGCAAGCCGAACATTTGACACCCCCCATGTATATCAGAGACAAGTCAAACAGTGGACGCGTGTACGTCTGCACAGTACGTGCTGTTCACAAGTTGACGTACTGTACGTGTACATTGCACCTTACCCAAGTACTCCCTTCGGAAATTAGACGCACGCACTCTCAAGTTGAGTTATATGTATAGGTTAGGACATCATTGTTTTTGAGAGGGAGGAAGTTACTCATGATGAATTCTACGACAGTAGGAAATTAATTATTGGAAAAAATATTGCTGTTATATGATTTTTTCCTCCCTTCAAAGAAAGTATGAATGGATGTCGGTTTCAGGAAAAGCAAGCTGTGCCCTTGCTGCTACCAGCTATACTAAATCGAATTGAAGCTTAATTTGTGAACAGTGCTAGCTGCTGATGCGTGTGAGTGCTGATCTCGATCGACAAATCCATGAATGTGACTACTCTTAGCTCGATCGATCGGTGGATCGCAAGCTGATTATGGAGAGATCTGATCTTGGCGATCGACAGCGTCGTTTTCCAGCCCCATCAGGCCTGCAGTTGCTTTGTTACATGAAACATCACTGCCACTGCAAAACTAATCTATTTCGCGTGGTCAGCGTACCCGTTCGCTTAGGCTTATCATCACAACCCAACAAATTATTTTCCTCACAGAATATTATTAAACCAGCCTAGTGGATTATTTTCCTGTTAGGGCTTGTTCAGTTCCATCAGATTCATTCCTGGCCGGGAAATATTTGTAGCAGGGAATTTATGATAAATACAGCAAGAGACCGGGATTTATTTCAGACCGGAAACTAAGGAAACTAATTTATTAATGATAGACACAACAAAAGAACCGGATTGATTCCATACCCCTTGACTAAGGGATTGATTCCTGATCTCTTGTTGTCCCTATCATAAGTAAATTGGTTCTCGGTCCAGAATAGAACCCGGTCTCTTGTTATCTATATAGCCTATATAGATGCACCCCACTAAGAGTCATAAACTCTATTTCTCTCAACATGCAAGTCATCCACGTCATATAGAAACCCACTACATTAGACGCCACGTCACCATCCACTATGACCATATATTTATGTCTTACATCGATTTTCTGTGACTAATAGCATCAATGCATGCAACTTAGTTTTTGCGAGTATCACGCTATAAATTCCCACAGTAGATATGCGCGGAGGATCAATCATTTAAGAGTCGTCATCTCTTAACAAAATGAACATGTTTTCATGTATAATGTTATTTGCAGAAGAATATATGTTGCCATGCAATTATCTTAGTATTTCTACTTTCAAATTTCAACTTAAAAATTTGTTTAAAAAATTATCGCAGCAATGCACGAGGTATCACCTAGTAACTATCATAAATTTCGTACTACAACTATCATTCTTGGCCGGAATGAATCTGATGTAACCGAACAAGCCCTTAGCCCAGCCCAACGAAACGAAAGGAAGATCGATACATGCCTGTCCGTTCGTCGCCATTTGCTAGGTGTTTGAACAGGGAGAATCAGTAACACGTGACCCACTGTTCTGCTGGCCCCTAGCAAGTAGTAGTCTGCGTGCATCTCCGTCGAGCACTATCGCCCTGCGTGGTCCAGCCCCTACAACCCTAGCCGCCGTCCAGCCCCTACCAGCACCCTCCGCCGCGCTGCCGCCCGAGCATGGCCGCCGGAGGGCCATGCGGTTCGCTATGATGGCGGCGGCATGGCCCCTTCCCCTCCTCCGGGCGGATCTCGGCGGGCGCGGCCGCCTAGATCCCCGGAGCTCGTCTCGTCGGCGGAAGCGACGGGCCGCGACGGCGAGGCCCGACGGCGGCGGATGTGGCCTGGCGACGGCCAGATCTAGTGCCCGCGCGGGCGCTGCCCGGGGTGCCGGCGGCGGCCTTGCCGGCGGGCGCGGGCTGGGCTGGCCCCAGGGTCTCTCCACTCCTCATCAGCTCAGTGCATGCGGCGGCGTCGTGGTGACACGGCCAGGGAGGCCTACGCGGTACAGGGCTGCTACACCATGGTGGCGTGGTGGAGTTGCTCTGCCCGAGGGTGTTCTGGGGCACCATGATGGGCTCTGGACCCCTCCCCTCCCCCCCCCCCCCTCTCGGTGCTGCGTGGAGTCTGCGATGAAGCGGGTGGAGAGGTGGTCAGGCATGGCGCGAGGGGCGCCGAATGGTCGCGCGCTGTGGGCAGCAGCAGGTTGGAGTTGGGCGGTAGTTTGGGAGCATGGAAGCTTGGCAGCAGGATGATGGCTCTCCAGGCGAAAGCCATGCCCGGCATTCGGGTCGACAATGGCGGCGTTTGCGAACGTCGTTCCCTCCTTGGAGGCATTATTTCAGAGTGCCCATCTGTCTTGGCGGTCTCCATGAGTGAAAACTCTACCCACGGTCTCATGGGCGTGCGATGGCGGCACTTTATGACGTCGTTGTCCTTCCTGAAGGCGTCATTTTGGGATCCCGTGTCAATCTCTTCACCTTGCATGCGGCTCACCTACGAAGGCGACGATCACCCTGGTCACTGGCGGCGGCGGATTCGTGGCGGAAAGAGGGGATCTTGTTCTATCTTGCCCCTTTATCTATGCACTCCTTGCTTGTGCGGGAGGCTAAGTGTCGATGCTCGGAGTGGTGTGCAGTGACTCGGTGGCTTTGATCGTCTTGCCTGTTGCTCCTATGTGTCCTGGCGGCGGTCGGTCACGCATAGCATCGGCTGATTCGGTGCCCGGATTTCTTCTTTGTCGGGGTTTGGGGATAGTGCTGCTTTTGGCGTGCGACCCTGTGGTTGGTGGCTCGTGTCGATGACCCAATCCGACCGGGTGGAGATGTTTGAGGTCTGTGTCGACGCCTCAATCCGACCGGACAGAGTGCGGCGGAGTCGACGTCCCAATCCGACCCGCCATTTGATAGCTTTTTTCTTAGTTTTCTCTTTGTTTTGCCTGATTATGGCCTCCTAGGGACATAGTCTTATATTTTTTCTGTTATATCAATGAAACGCACACATCGTGTGATGTTCGTTCAAAAAACAACGTGCACATGTTCTCTTCGGTTCTTGTTCATGACAGCGGCGGCCAAATGAAGGCGACTAACGGGGTGTTTAAATGTAGAAAAAGGGATGAAAAGGGGTGAATGTACTGTTGCTAGAAAAACGTGCATAGAGATAGAAATGAACTTACACGGTTTTCGAAGATGGAAGACTTTTCACGATTTTAAGGCTTTTTCCTATATCTAGAAAAACGTGCACAAAGATAGAAATGAACTGACTATTGTGCCGACTTGATCTAAGTGGCGTAGAGTTCAGAAATATATATGCATCCTGTCCTGACCAACATGGATTTATGGATCCATGCTTGAAGCTTGGCATGCATGGGTGCCAAGTCAGTTTGGTTGACTATTTAGGGCGCCTTTGGTAGCTCTCCATCAGCTGATCCGTCCCACGCATTGCCAAACACCCAAAAGCAAAACACCTTTGGTGAAGAATCCTTCGAAATTCCGATCTCTAGAGCCATTGGAAGGAGGCGGAGCCTAAAAAATTTGGTCCCTGTGGCTCCGCCTCCTCATTTCCCACCCTTGCCCTTGCGGGGGGCCGCAGGCGGAGGCGACAGCGGTTGGCACCCGGCAGCGCCAAGCGGGTGACAAAACACAGCGGAGGAGGCCAGGACGGGCCGGCAGTGCCAGGCGGCCGGAGGCGGAGGGGAAGGGGCGCCACAGGCGGGCCCGACGGCCGATGACAGAGGGAAGGAGACTAGGATGACCGGCAGCACCAAGAGGCACGAGGGGAAGGGGCACGGGACGCGGGCTAGACGGCCCGCGCCGGAGGGCAAAGAGCACATAGACGGCACGGCCGGGACGCGGGTGGTGTGGGAGATGCGAGGGCGAGGTAGCACGGAGGCAAAGTGGGAGGGAGCGACGACCAGCAGATAAGGAAGAGAGAAGATAAGAGAGGAAGAAAAAAAGAATAGGAGGGAAAAAAGAAAAGAAAAAAGATAAAGAAAGACATTATAGACATTGCAAGAGATAAAGTGTTTAATGTTTATTACCTAGAGTATTTTCCTAACAGTTCCTTTGATTCCGTCTTAAAGAAACAAACTTAAAATTAGCAGCATGTTCCACAGTTCCAGGAGAAACAAATTAAAAACCTTCACTAACAACCCAACTTTCTTCATGTAAAAACAACACTTGTTGATGATTCCTCAGATATACTGTGGACTCAAGTGATATCTAATTAAATATCTCTAGTTAATAAGTGATAGCTGCGTCCGGCACCTGTCATCATAGCTTAGGAAGGGCAAGAATGTCTCCATCAACCAACTGAAACGTATCTATCAATCATCCTCAGCTCTCCTCATCTTCAGAGTTTGCTTCTGACCGTGAACTCATGCAACAGTTAACGGTGACCGGCTAACCACCCAGCAAATTACCTACACCAAAAGTAAATAGTAATCTTTCTACACACAAGCGTAATATTACTGCCGAAAGCGAGCTGCACGTCTCTCCGATCATTTGCATTTATCAAAAAACAAATTCACTTCACCCGATGGATATGCCCCTCCCTTTTCTGATGTGAAGAAGATCGATCATGGCCAAATTTGATGGGGACTGAAAAAAAACGTGATGGAAAGGCAAACCTGAAAAAACTAAGAATTGTGTTCATCAAAGTTCCTCCTCGTGTCAACTCTGCAAACACACATAATAACCACCATACACAAAACTGGTAGCCTGATGATCATCACGATTCAGAAGGCTCTGAAAACTAAAGAGCATGCAGCAATACTTTGTTTGGAATATCATCCTTTGATTCAAGGGAAAACAGAAGTGAAGTGAAGTGAAGTGAAGTTATTGGCCCTGTAGAATCAAGACAAATGGCAACATTGCAGTGAAATCTGATTCAAATCCAACATCGCTATCAACCTCTCGGAAATTAATGCAAAAATAATTCAGTTACCGATATTTTTTTTTAAATAGCGGCATGTGGATTGAAATGGGCACCGGTGGCGCCGTAAGATGATAGAGAAATTTAAAAAGGTTTTGACATGATTTTCAAGGTTATGAGTAAAATTTAAGAGGGTCACATCTCAAAAGTAGGCAATAGCCTTGCCTAATAAGAAAAGGCGCAGGTTAGGTAATAGCCGGCTAGTGTAAGCATCGTACTGATTCTAGATTTCTTGTAATGTCTGAAAGAAGAGACATTATTACTAAATTTGATAATTAGTGGCAATAAATATAAGCCAATGCCATGGAAATGCTGCCAAGGATTAGTTCTTTGCCTCAGTGCACCTTAATTGACCTCTTCCAGTTCCAACCCAACTTCTACAAATCCTTGTATCATGATAAGAAAATTTAAGTTATTTGTCAACCTACCCACACACTATCAGTATATATCATGATTCGCGATTATTCACGGTAGTCAACTGATACTTGATGTGAGAGGTATCAAGTTAGAGTAGTGAAAACGTATGGTTCTTCAAGAAATGTGTGTGTTTGCGCATGCAGTTCTGAACTTCTGATGTGCAGGTCATATGGTGGTGCAAATTTTTTCTCCTCCTTTTTCCAGCACTGATATGCCTTTTTCCAGCCGTGTTTAGTCCTTTCCTGCAATACAACTGCTTGATCCACGCCACACGGGCTCTGGAATTGACTATCCAACTCCTCAACCTTTCACGGGAATCATGTGACAAAATTCAAATAACAACAACATTACTATAGCTTTCTCTCTGACGTCATGTGATCTCAGTATATGCGAATTTCATGGAGGAGCTTCTGACTCATTTTTTTTTAATTTAGCCAGCACTTGGCTCATGGAAATTTAAATGATAAATTCTGAAATCTCCCATGAGAATAATGGCGGATTTGCCTACTGGTAGTAATTGTTTGACATTATGGACAAAGAATAGTAGGCAGGTTGACTATCTTCTAGATTAAAGAATTCAGAGGAACACACTGAAGAAGGCTTGAGATAAAATTATGGCTAAGAGAAGGAAACATAGGCAATTTAGTCCCCTTAACTTTGCTGCGAGGGTCAAGTTGGTCTCTGAACTCTAAGATAGGCCAATCTTGTCCTTTAACCTTTATTTTTGGGCCAAACTAATCCTTGTACTTAATATGGCACTCCAAACTACTATGGAACTAATGCAAAAAATCATGTTATTTGCCCTTGGCTTCTTCCCCCTGAATTTCACATAAGCATAAATTTATTTTCCTTTTTTCTTCTCTTGTTTTCACATTTAAACTGAATTACTAAGCGTAACCTGGTGGCTGGATGGTGCACCATCCATGAAGGAGCTAGCCGATGAGTAGTTCCGGTAGTTTCATTCCACAACAAACAAAGAGATAGTCACAAGCCTGTCAGTAAGTTTAGATGATAGGATAATTTAGAGATAGATATGACGACTCATTTACCAAGCTTCTGTAGGTTTACTATATATGCATACCAGTAAACTTAACTTACCACGCCATATGTATATAGCAAGTATTTTTTTATGATATAAGATAAATCAAGGAAATTACACATTACACAATACACACGCAACATACACAATTACACAATACACAATACCAGTAAACTAGTTTTAAGCACTAGTTGCAGCTTGTAAAATCATGTTGCACCCAGGTTTTACTTTCATTAGGTGTGATGGAATTGTGTGGTAGTGACTTTAATGTTATCTCTGCCTGGTAGCAACTCGCATTTTTATGTGAAATTGAGGAGGGAAAGAAGCTAAGGGTAAAAATGACATTTTGCATTAAATATCATGCTATTATGGAGCTCAACATCAACATAATATTATAAGAATGAATTAGATTAAAATATGAAAGTTTAGGGACTAGATTGACCAATAGAAAGTTGAGGGACAGAAGCAGCTATTTTTTTTCCAGTTGAGAATAAGTGCAGCTCCTGTATCACAAGAAACAAATAAACTAACTATGAAATGCACGGAATAACAAACTTGCACTTTTTTTAGTTTGACAAACTGGCAGACGGCATCATGTTCTTGGGAATGATAAGCTACAAATTTTAATTCCATTTTTTTAATACAATAGTCCATTATCAACCCATGCTCTCGCATGATGAGCTAGTAATTTTGTGTGACATAAGCGTTTGCAATTTATTGTTAAATTTGGGGCACACGGCTAATCAAAGTTACTTATTATGTTTGCTCTTTGATTGGTAAAACTGCTGCATAAGAGGTTATTTTCTCGAGCGTACATTTTTTATATCATAAGAAATTTGTTTACAATAATTTTATCACTAATGATTAACTCATCTGATTTGTAGTCAAATGATCCAAAGCTTGACCAAGTTTATAGAAAACAAGATCAATATTTATGACACCAATCAGGTGTACTTTGCAAATATAATTCATATGATTATATTTATTTGGTGTATCATAAAATATTGATACTTTTTAATACAAAATTAGTTCGTTTGGGTTAGGACATATCCAAAATGACACTTTCTTGAGTGAAGGTAGTAGTATGTACACTGATTCTTCTAGATTAAAAAAACAAAAAGAGGGCGGAAAATGATAATGAATACAACTAATTAATAAAACTCGAACGCTCCTTGAGATGAATCAAATTATTCCAAGAAACCCATGCCATGACCCATCATGGTCCATCAAAGTTGTAGATCCATTTAATGAAGGCTCTAACCGCTTAATAAATGATCTAGCTCCAACGAGAGAAATTAAAATAATCAAAACTAACAAAAAATACAGTATTGTACAATCTATTCATCAATTGATCGGACACTCATTGCGCACATCGTCAAAAACTAAAAAATACGCGTTCCTTCAAACTATATCCAACTGGTGGGGTATGGCGCAAGCGTACTGAGACGATGACGCCCTAGTTCATACTAGTACAACCATATGCATGGCAATTGGCAAATGTAGGTAATATGGAAGCAGGGTGGAAAGTGAAACACAGCCGGGATTCTATCCACACGTACAACCACAACACTTGACCAATCCAAACAAAGAGCGAGAAGGGACAAAGCTGACAGCAAGGATATCAAGAAAAAGCACATACATATAGACGCTGCTGTGTTGATAGTTTCTTTTGTTGGGCATGCACGGGGTCAACTCGTGTTGGTATAGTCCAGCCGGCTTGCCAGGTCAGGTCAGAGCAGTATGCAAGCAAGCCGGCCGGGATTCAGGCAAGCTCTGGTGCATGAAATAGGACGGAGCGAGCAAGTCAACGCCACACCAAGACGAAGCTAGCTAGCTGTAATTGGAGACCTGACCTGATCCGTTTCTCCCTTCCTTCTCGATCGATCCATCCCAGCCTTGTCGTCGTTCATTCGACGCGGTTGCCAGTCATGCCGACCTACGACACACTCCTCTCGATCTGCTGTCTCCCTGCTGTGTAACACACGTACTGACCAAGAAGCAACTTGCCCTTCTTGTGTGTAGAATATTATACATTTCTTCTCTTCTTCACATTACCTTTACCAACCGCAGCTAGCTGCTGCAGTCCTTTCACACATATCAGTAGATAGCCAAAATACAGGTACTATTATACTCTCAACAGGAGTCATTTTCATTGTGGCTGCTAATGCATAATTGCGTATGGCCAATAACCCAAAAGGCTATCCAGCTGCTGCATCCACGTGGCAACTGCCATCTTTGCCGGCCAGGTCATCAACAGTTTCATATGGTGATTTGTTTTTCGGGGGCAAGAAGACTTCATCAGAGTAATCTAATACGGATTGGTGTCCATTTATCCTAATCAATCTTCCTAAGATTGATGATGAATCTAGTACTACGTCTTGTCCTGCTCCTGCGCGCTGTTGTCTCCTGTCTGCACCGTGAGCCTGATTGGTGGGCCTCAACGAACACACACGAGGCCACTAGCCTCAGGTACATGTCATGTCAGTCATCCATGCATTGCATCTGGTACATATCAATATGTCATAAAAAAAATTCAATGCATGATACGTCGACCCTGCACATGTGAATTCCAACCATGAACCATTTGGCCGTTGGGGTCACCCAACTACTACATGCAAGAGATGTTAATTAATTAATATATTTTTGGCATTTTTTATGCTAATGTATTTTCATATAAACTAGTTAAAGTTAAAAATAAATAAAGTTAGAAAAAACTAAAATTAAAACATCGTATATTTCAGAACGGAGGGATAAGGTACGTGGACAACATTGAAAGCTCCATGGCTTTATGATTATAGGCGAGATGTTGCTTTAAAAAATTAAAGTAGCTAGGTTGGGTAACGACGATGCGCTATATAGTGCAGTACAAAGAAAGTGACTGCAATATGTATCGGACAAAAAGGAGCAAACAGAGCACAAAACCTATAAGTGCAACTCCAATCGTGTTGAACTCTCTAATACAAGTTCTACACACACAGACACGTCTTTGAGCGCCATTCTTACAATTTCTCATTAAAATTAACTGGAAAATGCTACCCTTTGAAAATAATTTTGTATACATATCAGAACTTATACCGGTTCATGGACAAACAAAATTATGTGGAATGGTATGTATGGAATTTGCACGTCTCATCTGTTCAATGAAATGAACCATCCTTAACTTTCTTTATTTTGGTCATAACTCATAAGTGTTTGAGACAGGAACCGGAAACTAATTTATGTGGATACTACGTTTGTGAGTTCATGCACGATTGGACACACAAGAAAATGAGGATGAAAGACCGTTTCCAATTTTAGTGCACTTTTATTGCCTTGAATTTTGCTGGTTTAATATATTCAAATATTTGAAAACTATAGATGATGAGGATGAAAGATGAACGGGATAGGATCGCGGCAATTCAAGAACAACTCAGGAAAAAAAAACAACCTGCTACGACAGGAACTCAAAGAAGTAAAAAGGACAAATCCTGATGAGAGAGGTTCGTGGAAGCCAAAGTTGTGAGTTGTGACGAACCGTTAGGCTGGCGGCAGCAACCGGTAGATAAGCCAAACTTTGACATCCGATCGATCGCTGCCAGAGGTAAGTCGTCAAGGCTACCTCAGGCAATTCGTGTGATGCAGGCAAATAGTGCATGCGTACACGTATGCAACTGTGCGTGCTGTCCACAAGTTAAGCTACACGTGTACAATTGCACCTTTTCGCATAGCTAGTAGTGATAAAATGTAGGGAGTTTAGTGATTTTGCCCTTCCTGTGAAGTTGAATGGTGATTTTGCCCCTACTTTTTGAATCTTGCGATTTTACCCTTACTTTTAAAAGAGGAACGCTCCGTCTGCCCCTGATTACAACTCCGTTAGCTGAGGGCCCCTTCAAAAAAGCAAAAGAAATAGAGAAAATACTAATACTAATGGGAAAAGACAATAATACCCCTGAACCTTATCTATCTCTCCCGTATCCTCTCCCGTTCTCTCTCCCGTGCTCCCATTTCCTCTCCCGTGCTCCCTGTCTCGTCCCGTTCCCCTCTCCAGTGAAACCCTAAGCCTGTGGTGGAGTGGATGACCGGCGGCGGCTGAGGCAGGCGGACCGGGCGGGAGCCGGCGGCGGCGCGCCCCCACAGGCGCACGGGCGGCGGCCTAGGCGGGAGCCGGCGGCGGCGCGCCCCCACGGGCGCACGCGGCCCGGGCTGGAGCCGGCGGCGGCGCGCCCCCACGAGCGCACGCGGGCGCACGGGCGGCGGCCCGGGCGGGAGCCGGCGGCGGCACGCCCCCACAGGCGCACGGGCGGCGGCCTAGGCGGGAGCCGGCGGCGGCGCGCCCCCACGGGCGCACGCGGCCCGGGCTGGAGCCGGCGGCGGCGCGCCCCCACGAGCGCACGCGGGCGCACGGGCGGCGGCCCGGGCGGGAGCCGCCGGCGGCGCGCCCCCACGAGCGCACGCGGGCGCACGGGCGGCGGCCCGGGCTGGAGCCGGCCGGCTGCAGCGCGCCCCCTACATTCCGGTTCAAACAGGTAACCACATTCCCTCATCCTGACCTTTTTTGCTATAGATTTGTATTGAAATGGGACTGTAGGGTGAAATAACTGAGAAGGTTAGAGCGATTTAGCTAACTTTACATTCGGTGTTGTGATTTGTAGGCCAAATCACATGGATTTGCAACTTCTTGTTAGAGTTCGGTCATATTTCAGTTTGCCTGATGGGGGGCCAAAGACATGGCAGCAGGGTAAATCTTTGCCAATTCAAGTTGTTGACAGGCAGAGCGATGGGCTGATGCAATTAATTGACTTCGTAGCTGAACATTGTCTGTGGGGTTCAAAGCAATATATAACCTTGTGGCGTGATTTGGATGACTCTATTGAGATAAAATATGATGAACAACTGCTTGAGTGGTTTGATCTCAATGTAGAGAAGGGAGTAGTCCGCATTGTTTTGTTGACTTTTTTTGGAATAAATACTGTCAGAATGCTGTCCAAATTTTAACCAAAATGCTGTCCAATTTTTTTACCAAAACAGGGGTAAAATCACAAAGATCAACAAAAAGTAAGGGCAAATCGGCAAGGGTAACTTTGTCTTTTTACCGCAGCTTTCACACCGTTAATTGCTTCTTACAGAACAGGGGTAGAGTCTATCTTCGATTTCAAATAGCAGGGGATAAAATCGCAAGATTCAAAAAGTAGGGGCAAAATCACCATTAACCTCCGAAACGAGGGCAGAAACGCAAAACCCCCTAAAATGTATGACAGATTCAAGGTGAAGTAGGTAGTAATAAGAAAAAGGCAACCGCCCGCTATGTGAAAACCTCAAATAGGTAACCAGAGGGACCCCAGCGGAACCCACCTGGGCGACTGACCTTTGACCAGTCAACGCTGACATTAGCGGGGCTCGACGCTGACGTCAACGTGACACGTGGCGCGCTCGGTACGAGATGCTTTTATCATTGGTAACACATATTTGTATCAGGGGTCATAAAACAACCGTTACTTATGTTGTATACCAGTAACGGTCTTTTACTAACGTCTGTTACATAAACTGAATGTTTGTAACGGATTTTAAAAAAGACCGTTATTTATCTAACTTGTAGGTATTGTGCATTTGTCAACGTCCGTTACTGGAACACTCTATGGGCCCAGAAAAACTACCATTTTAGGTTACCGGTTACTCTTATTTGTAACGGTTGTTACTAGATGCGGGGTTACAAATCTCTACTATTTGTATCGGGCATTCGCCCGTTACAAATACCAGTCATCGGTAACGGGTGTGATGCCCGTTACCAAAGGTCATTTATGCCCGATATGAATCTCTGGCTCCCAAGCAGTGCTGCTTGAGGATGTGGTTGGAGACCAGCACATCATCCACCGGCGACGTTGGCAGGCAGGCTTTGACGCCGAACATCTCCATGGCGCACGGGAAGGGGCTTGAGACGATCTGCAACTGCTTTTTCGAGAGGGTGTGTGTGAAAGCAGGGACGAGAAGAGAGATTGGATCGATCGTTCAAGAGAAGACATACGGTGTGTATATATATAGCGATCGAGGCTATCAACTTTTATCGCAAGCTGATCGCGAAGTGGCCAGGCCAGGTGGTCGGCCATCGTCTCGTCAATGGTCACGCCTAATATACGGTGTGTATATGTTCTTTCAACTGTTTGACACTGTGTAGTAGTCGTGACTGCAACGTTTACCTGCTACACACCGAGCCCATGCAGATCGATCGGCTATATATACATATTACTATCAGCTAGCTTTTGTATTGATCTCATCATCCTTTGCTATCTAGCTGCGGCTTTAATTTCTCTCTGCTTTACAGGTTCACATGCATATGTAATGTAACTACCCCTTTTGACATATGGAAGGAAGTAGGTAGGTAGGTACTCCCTCCCTCTAAGAAAAGGAAGTAATTCTAGTTTTTTTTCCTTCAAGTCAAACTATTTTAAATCTAACCATGTTTACAAATAAAATAACAAATACTTATGACACCAAACAATTAAGTATCATTAGATCAGATCTATCACGAATTATATTTTATAATACACCTATTTGTTGTCATAAATGTTGATAATTTTCTCTATAAACATAGTCGAACGATAGTTGTTGACTTAGGAAAGAACTAGAAGAACTCATTTTACCTTTTCGAAAAAAGAACTCATTTTATGTTGGGATGGAGGGAGTACACGCAACACAAAAAGAGTTTTGTTGTTAGATTCAACCTTTACGGCAGACATGATCATGGATATATATATATATATATATATATATATATATATATATAAGTGCATAGTCTATCGAGAAGGAGTAGAGCTAGGTTATTAGACAGCTACCTCGCTAGTATGAAATTATGAATATGAATACTCCCGAAGTGGTTGTGGATGTCAGTTTGATCAGGAAAAGTTAACAATCTATATCTATCGGGAGCTTTCATGATAGCAAGCTAGTAAAAGCTTAATTTGTAGTGACTGATTGACAGTGTTGCTGATCGATAAAGTGATGGACGGATCACTTTTATATGCTGTTGCTGGTTGACGGGTCAGATCGGATTGATCTTCATCGCTCTAATTTGTTGCATTATATATATGGATCCATGCATGCAACTTAATAAACCTAACAATACACTTCTACAAATTAATTAGATTCAATGTAGCAGCATGATCATCTCTGTCGTCATTACGCTAGTTTCCATTGAAAAGGGAATTGACTGTGTTAGAATCTGATACCCCTCGTTATGCGCAGCAACCCTCGGATCTTGAAAGGATATTGCGAGTACGACACGAGCTTGCACAGTATCAAGAACGAAGTAGACGAATCTCGTAGAAAACCTTAGTTGACGACGTTGAAGCAACCACAACAAGAGAATAGGATTTGGCGAAGCCGACCACAAATTCTTTAAGCACAACTCCGAAAGAGTACAAGTGATTGCCGCTCCCTCACAACTCTACTTGACCCTCTAGGACCCTCGGATTCTTACCTCATACAAGAATCTAGTGCTTATAGAACTATCTAGCCTATTCCTCTTGAGCGCTCCTAATTGCTTCTCACAAGCCTTGGATGAGACCTTGGTGTTTGCCCTTGGCTTGATTGATTTGATAGAGCCTCTACCCCTTGTTTATATAGTCTCCTCCAAAGCCCCATACATGCAAGTAGGAGTCCTACTCCTAGTAGGATTCATCGCTCAAGTCCTAGTAGAACTAGAAGTCCTAAAGCACACCCCTATTGAGTCCTAATCCAAGTAGGATTTGAGTCACAATACAACAATCTCCACCTTGACTCTAATCCATTGAAGTCATCATGCTCCTCCAAGAATTCGCTCCAAATCGGCTTCTTTTTTTATACTCCCACCACAAGAGTGCCCCCACCACAGAGGCTCATGCACATCACCACGATATGCTTGTGAGTGTCCCGGCTGGAGCGCCTGGACCCTCCACCTGAGAGCTCCTTCGTTGTGTAGTTTGGTTAACCACACCACCTTCTCCTATGACCCTCCATGCCATAGGTTTGTACCGCCTCTGAGCTCCACCTGCTCGCCGGTACTGCGTGGTCGTCGGTCCCACCACGTCTTCCTTCTTCCAACAGCTTGCAGCTTCACCTCTACGACTGTTAGATTTTGCAACCACCTTTGCTGCCTTGCACTTGACTGCAACTGAGATTTGAGTACCTGCTGTTGACGAGACAGCTTCCTTCTCCTGATCAGTATTTTTACCAAATCTCTCAATGGTTGCACCGCCATTAAGATTTCCTATCACTCGGTATCCACCATTAATCCAGATAATTTTCATGATTACCTGCCCTTTGCAAGTAACTCGCATAACTCCACCTCGAAGTGATAAGCCACAACCTTGGAGTTCTAGCGACCTTACAGATATTAGATTCTTTTTCAAACCCGGGATATACCGAACTCCCGTGAGTGTGCAATGTGTTCCATTATGCATCTCCAATGTAACTGTTCCCACCTTGGTGACAGCATACTCCTTGCAATCCGCCAAGTGAACAATTCCATTCGCCGGGCGTTGAGATCCTTCGTCAAACATCTCCCTTGCCGAACATACATGGAAACAACTCCCTGAATCTAATATCCAATCATGAATAGTCCCTGGTTGACTGACGATAAGTATATCACCTTCATCCTCACTTGCCACCGAGCATGCTCTTCTCATATTCTTCAAATTTAGACAATTCTTTATCATGTGACCCTCTTTGTCACAAAGATAGCATGTACGGCTGCCCTTGCTCTTGCCTTTCTTCTTCCCGCGATTCAAGACTTTGCCTGCTCCACTTGAAACAGTCAATGCTTGATCACCCGAGGATGAAGATTCCTGTGGCTTCTTCAAGGACTCCGCCTCCAACAGGTATGCAACTGTCTCGTTGAAGTTGAGAGTAGTTTTCCCGACGAGAATATTCATCACCAATTGCTCCCATGATGGTGGTAAGGATGAAGCCAGTATGACGACTTTATCGTTCTCCTCAATTTCCTCATCCACACTAACCAGCTGCGTGACAAGTTTGTTGAAGACATTTAGATGGTCAACGAATCGTGTGCCTTCCTCCATGCGCAACCTGAATAGTTGACGCTTCAGCACCCACCGATTTGTCAGCGACTTTGCCATATACAATTCTTCTAAGCTCTTCCATAATTTGTTCGGGGAATTCTCCTTGATTACCGAGTACTTTACCTCATCAGAGAGACATAGTCGAATTGTAAGCCTTCCGCTCCATCACCTTCCAGTCTTCAGCGGTTGTGCTCTCCGGTTTGGTCCCCTCAAGAGCATCAATTAACCCTTGCTGGACAAGCACATCTGTTACCACACACTACCACACGCTGAAATTCCCTTTGCCATCAAATTTCTCTACTTGATTCCACATCCCTGACATCGTCTTGATTTCGTGCACCCTAGCACTGCCGACCTTCTCACAAAATCAGCTCAATCCGACCTTGGCTCTGATACCACTTGTTAGAATCTGATACCCCTCGTTATGCGCAGCAACCCTCGGATCTTGAAAGGATATTGCGAGTACGACACGAGCTTGCACAGTATCAAGAACGAAGTAGACGAATCTCGTAGAAAACCCTAGTTGACGACGTTGAAGCAACCACAACAAGAGAATAGGATTTGGCGAAGCCGACCGCAAATTCTTTAAGCACAACTCCGAAAGAGTACAAGTGATTGCCGCTCCCTCACAACTCTACTTGACCCTCTAGGACCCTCGGATTCTTGCCTAATACAAGAATCTAGTGCTTATAGAACTATCTAGCCTATTCCTCTTGAGCGCTCCTAATTGCTTCTCACAAGCCTTGGATGAGACCTTGGTGTTTGCCCTTGGCTTGATTGATTTGATAGAGCCTCTACCCCTTGTTTATATAGTCTCCTCCAAAGCCCCATACATGCAAGTAGGAGTCCTACTCCTAGTAGGATTCATCGCTCAAGTCCTAGTAGAACTAGAAGTCCTAAAGCACACCCCTATTGAGTCCTAATCCAAGTAGGATTTGAGTCACAATACAACAGACTGTTTGAATGTGTACTGATTCTGTGATTATTCAAACTAGGTGCCATCTGTTGTACGTGCTGATGATGTCCTATAGCCTGTTATTATTCATGTACTCAACGAGCATTTGCATATATAGGCCTTGTTTAGTTCCAAAATCTAAAATCCAAAATGAATGTTTAGACACATGTATGGCGTACTAAATATAGGTAAAAAACAAATCGCATTATATAGATGGACTGAAATTTGCGAGACGAATCCAATGAGTCTAATTAGGACGTGATTAGACACTAAATTGCTACAGTAATGCTACAGTGACATGTACTAATGACAGATTAATTAGGTTCATTAGGTTCGTCTCGCGAATTCCAAACGTAATCTGCAATTAGTTTTTTAATTAGTCTATGTTTAATACTTCAAATGTGAAAAGATTCTCTTCCAAAATCTTTTTACCGCGGAACTAAACACGGCCATAGGCATGAATGCATGATGTAGTACTGGTCTGCAGTTCCAGGGCTGAGCTATTATTGTCAGCTATGAAAGCTATCGTGACCGAATCCTCAACTCCTTCCTCCTGATCGAGCCGTAACTTCTTAATTTGCCAGACGAGTTCAGATCAGCTAAGGTCAGTTCCAATCGAGCTGAGGTCCTACGTTGCTGGAATAATCCGGCCGCCGCATGGACCGCGCGCGCGCCAAATTAGTCGTGCATGCATATACATGGCCCGTGTTTAGTTCACGAAAACATTTCGTGAAAAGATTTCGGGTTTTGATTTTATCAATTTAGAAGTATTAAATGTAGACGAAAAAGGTAGAAAGTTATATGGATAGGTTGGAAATCTCGAGACGAATCTAACGATGGTAATTAGAGGGTAAGTAATCCATAATTAGCGGATGATTACTGTAGCACTACTGTTGCAAATCATGGATTAAGTAGACTCATTAGATTCGTCTCGCGATTTACAGTCTATCCATATAACTTTTCACCTTTTCCGTTTACATTTAATACTTCATGCATCAAAGATTCTCTTTTGATGTGATAGGATGAAAATATTTCGGGTGGAAACTAAACATGGCCATGATATGATATGCGAAAGTGAAACCCGGCCTTCCGTTTCAGTGTCCATCCGTTTCAATCTGCTAGCACCTTGCGAATCAACCAGGAAACGGCCGGCGATCCGGCTCGTGTCGTGTGTTCGTTCTTGTTCGTGACGAGGACGGAATGAAGGCGACTGACTGAGCCGACTAGACGACAGAGATGGCGTAGAGATCAGACACCTATTCAACGGATGATGATGCTTAATTTGCATGATAGGAGGAAGCTGCTGCATGCATGCGCTTTGATTCAAGCCATCAACTCAATCCTGTTGAAAAAATAACACACTGCATACATGACAGGTTCAGTACAATTAACTGTACGTATCTATGGCACATAAAACACACAAGAGATTCAATTCCTCTTTCTCCTGCATCTTATTACAGTTCATGAGGATGTTTCTCTGTGCACACAATAAACACCAGTTGAAGGGGGAAAAAAACTCAATAATAACGCAACTTCGTCATGGAAGAACGACACTTTGTGCCTTAAGACACATTATGGACTGAGTTGACATCCAAAATATATCTCTAGCTAGTTTGGTGGTCGCCAAAGTCCCTGGTTTCAGCACCAGCAGCAGCTTGTTACGTACCTAATAAGCCTTGCAACAACGTAATGAATGATCGATAGCTGCACCTGTAATCATATGAAAGAGAAGCAAACTGCCTCCACGTCATCAAACTGAAGCTTATCGATCAATGACCCCGGACTTTTGCTCACATCTTCGTAGTTTGTTCACCGTGAGCTCATGCAACAGTTCATGGCGATGACCAGCCAACTACCATCATCATCTGACAAATTTACCAATACCAAAGTAAACTTGTAATCCAAATTATTAAAGGAAACTAAAAGTAGCTCCTTTATTTCACAGGTCGTGCCTTTGTACATAAGTGATATTACTAAAAGCCATCTCTCTCCATCATTTGCATTTCTGGTAAAGCTGGAAATTCACTTTCACTCTCACCTTTATTTACGGCTTTATTACCCGATGCCGGGTCTATATATCAACACCTCCCTTTTCTATGTAGTGAACGAAGATCGTGATGAGATTTGGCAGGGATTGAAACTACATGTTGTAAAGGCGAAAGGAACACAAGCATTGTGTTCAACAAGCTAGTTTCTCTTCGTGTCAACTCTGCAAACGCATGCACACATGATATCTATCCATCCACCAAACCAATAGCAGGATCATGACTCTTTCAGAGAACATGCATGCAAGACTTTAGTTTGTTTGGCTTATCATCCAAGGCAAGCACAGAAGGTTAGTAGTACAAGCTCTAGAAGCAAGATGAGATATGTGCAGTACAACACTGAATGAAATAGGAACATTGCAATCTGAATGAAATTCAACTGTCGCCACCAATCTCAGAAGCGAAAGCGAAAATTCAGTTACCCGCAAAAAGGGGGCACTGGTGGCGTAAGTCGATAGGGAAATTAAAGGGAAGGTTTCGACATGATTTTCCAGGTTATTAAGAGGGTCACATCTCAAGGGTAGGTAATAGCCTTGCCTCATTAGAAAAAGGGCCACGTTAGGTAATAGCCAGCTTGTGGAAGCACGCATTGTGCGCGCTAATTCTAGATTTCTTGCAGCATTTGCATGAAGAGACAGTCACTAATTTACTTTGATAACTAATGGCTGCAAAATATAAGCAATAACAATGAAATGCTGACAAGGATTATATTGATTCTTAGGCCAGTTTCAGTGGAGAGTGTCATCGCACGGTTGCCAAGACTGGAAATTTTGAGAACTGTGCCGGGGAGTGTCATCACCATGACATCCTCTCTCATCCTATGACACTCCCCTCATAAATAACACTGCCATGTCAGCAAATTTGTTGATGTGACATGATATTTAATGCTTGTTTTTTTTTCGAACGAACCAGCACGAGATTGTGCTAATTTCATTGAAAGAGAAGAGTTTTAATAATTACAACCGGCTAGCCGGTGGACAAACAGTCTACTCTCGCGCTATAAGAAGCGCTAGGCCCTTGGCCCCCGCAGTGGCCCACGCCGATGCTTCCGATTTGATCTTAGCGATGACTGCAATAGCAGAGCACTCTCTTCTGTTGAAAACTCTCGCGTTTCTTTCATTCCAAATTTTCCAGATGATTAGAAGCGTTAGACTTCGGACAACTTTTTTCGGCATCGACTGGATTGCAGTGGTCGTCGTCTACCACTCTTGTACGGATTGCGAGGGCATCCATAATGTCGGCTGGAGGTCGGGTTGGGCAAGCCAAGTAGCTATCGCGCTCCAAACCCTTCCGGTGAACCTGCATTCCACCAGGAGATGGTGGGTCGTCTCTGCCGCGCTCCTGCACAATTGGCATGTGGCCGTGTGTGGCCATCCACGTTTGGCTAGCCGGTCAGCAGTCCACACTCTATTCTGTGTGACGAGCCAAGCGAAGAATTTGCATTTCGCTGGTGCCCAAGCGCGCCATAGCTTGGTGTTTTGGGGCCTGGATACTGAGCCGATGAATTGCGCCTTGTATGCGGATGCGGCCGTGTAGATGCCGTTTACCGTAAGCTTCCAAGTGATGTTGTCCTCTATCTCAGGCTGCAGCTGGACCTCGTTGACATGTCACCATAATTTTACATACTCATGAAGTTGTCCTTCTGTGATCCCGCCCGAGATGTTAATGTCCCGGACCCACCCATTGGCTGAAACGGCTTCAGCGACCGACATCTTTTTGTGCCTAGCGATGACGTATAGCGATGGGGCGATGTCCTTAATTAGGCCTGCAACCTTGCAGCCAAGCCGAAGTCCAGAATCTTGCGGTTTTACCGTTGCCTAACGTGATCGTTGTGCAGGCCGCGAATAATTGTCGATCCGCCTCGTCGCAAGACACTTCCGTGCCCACCCATGCCTTTTCCGGCGATTTCCATTCATGCCATAGCCACCGAATACGTAGAACTCTTGCGAATTTTTTCAGATTGGGCACGCCTAGCCCCCCGTTCTGTTTAGGCAAGCAGCTTTTCGTACAGTTCACTTTGCATTCGCGCCCCTGTCAGTGCTTTGTCGCCGGCCCAGAGGAATCTTCTTCGCAGTTTGTCTAGCTCCTCGAACGCTTCCTTATTCCTGATGACACTCCTCACTGAGACCGGCCTTAATTAGCTCACTTCACCTTGACCTCTTCAAGTTCCACCACTTGTATGCATCTCTCCATGCCAAGGAATTTTATGTTTATTATCGACCTACCACATGCTATTGGCCTGGTATCGCAATTCGCGGTAGTCAACTGGCATTTGATCTCAGAGGCATCAAGTCAGAGAACTGTAAACAAAAGTTTTCCTTTAGAAACGTGTGCGTGAGTGTGAAGTTTCAATATGCAGGCCATGCTGGCGCAAATCTTAGCTTTCCCCCCTTTTTTCCTGGAACACAAGCAACTTGATCCCCATGGCCTCTGGAATTGACCGTCCAACTCCTCATCAGGCTTTCACGGGGATCATGTGACAAATTTAGACAGCAACACACTTTGTTTTTTCCGTTCGCAGCGTCACCTGCTGGTTTCAGTTTCACCACGGCGACCGTGCGGCACGTGTAGAAATTTACTGACAGACGACGTTGCTACTCATAGTGATCATCATCAGTAATTTCAAGGGTCTGGTTACTACTAGAAACTCCAAGTTGTTTCCTTGTTTGACCACGAAAGAAAAACAGAGGAGCAGATTGGTTGCAAGTTACTGTCATCTAGAGGTCAGCGAAACACACTGGAGACTTGAGAGAGCAGAGGCTTGGCCGTGTCAAGAATACAAAATGGAGATGCAGCTCCCAAACCAGAAGAAAACAAAAATGGATGTTATACCAGTATAGGTAAACAGCATGACATGCCCGGGTGGAATAATGGTACAAAGTCACATTCAAATCTCCATTTTGAAGTTTATTGAGTGGACAGGACAAACTGGCCTGGCGACATTGAAATCACCAGCTCAGCTCAGAAGCAATTCAGACGAGATGCAGCTGTTTCAGACGCTGGTTTCTTTGTCGGCGACGGTTGCAACAACAACAACATAACCGTGTTGGCAGCAGCTGGTCCTTCTTTAGTTCCAAGTGATGAAAAGTTTGATGCCTTCATGTTCAAGTCATCTCCCAAGTCCAGCATGATACATGTTCAGAGTTTGTTTAAACCAATGTTTTCAACTGCAAGAAGCGTCTGGTCAATATACACGGTCACGGCTTGTATCATATATCGTCCGTCCTCTTTTCCGGCTTCAGTAGGCCACCTTCATTTTGTATTGTACTAGTCATCAACTCTAGTCTCCAACTGCCTCAAAAAATGAAGTCGTTATACATGCTGATTGCTGAGCCAAAACTATTTTACTGCAGTGTTGCATGTGAAGCTGGTGCAAATGGTACATATATCTCTCTTTCCTGCAACACATCACGGTCCCCTCAAGATTTTTAGATGGATCACGTGACAAATTAAGTCACTCAGGAACAACGAACTTCTTTTCGATTAGCAAGATTTCAATTTTCGCCGACGTTTTGGAAGAGCTTCTGACTTGGTCAGTGAATTCTGCAATCCAGAAACCCAGGAATAACAAGATTTGGCTACTAAGGCCGTGTTTAGTTCTACCCGAAATCCAAAAAGTTTCCACCTAGATAACCGTGTCAATTCATTTCTCCTCTCTGTGCATGCAATCCAATCCAAAAAAATTTCACATTTTTTGCAAACTAAACACGGCCTAATATAAAATTTGCTGGCTTTTTGTTTGACATCCCTGGGGAAAGAATAGTAGCCATACCATTCAGGTCGCAAGTTAGTGTCTTCTAGATCCTAGAATTCAGAGAAACAGACTGAATGAAGTAGGCTTGAGAGGAGCTACAATGCAAGTGGACAGGGGGTCGGTTGATAAGACGAGAATGAGATGCAGCTCCTGCAGCTGCAGCTGCAGCACAACAAACACAAGCGACTGGCAAGCAAACTGCCAAAAACTTTGCCCACCACCTTGGTTTTGGGACCTCAGATATAGTCACGTGGGAATTATGACGCCCGGATCTTCCAAAGATGACATTTGCTGGTCGTTTCCCTGCTGCCTAAATCTAAGAGCGATGATTGGTCTAAAAAAAATCTAAGAGCGATGATGGCGCCAGTCGGAGACGAAGCCCAATTGTTGAAAGCTGCGTGCGTCGAAGCCCGTCCAATAAAGAGATGGTCCAACCGAGGATGCAGCCCATTTTTTCCGAGGAGGACATGTGTCGTCGGCAGCCCATTTGAATCGCAGTAGCATATGAAACATTGAATCCGTAGTTATCGTTCTGAAATGGTTTGATGCACATCGGTATTGAAAGCCAATGATCGAGCTTGTAAATTAAGCAAAGACAAAGTACTGGTCATTGTAATTTTGTCATGAGTTGAATACATCAAAGTATCCCGAGATGCCACTTAGGTCTATGAACTTGAAAAATGCAAATCTGACACCCGAAACTTGTTAAGTTGTGTCACTTAGGTACATACCCCTTCAATATATGCAAAACACACCTCAAATTTTAATCTTCTTCTACATCTAGTTCCTTCTCGTCTCCCTCTCCTCTCTTTCTTTCTCAGCGCCGCCCGTCGAGCCACCTGTGGCCGCCGCCCGACGAGCGCGATGGCCATGCCGCCAGCGCTACTTAGCAGCCGCGTCCGCCACCCGTCTTCACGCCCATCCCCTGGACAAATAGAGGGCCGCCGAAGAGAGAGTCGCAAGCTCCTCGAGAAGAGTTGGAGAAGAGGCTGACCCCGCCAGCCGACGCGCAGGCGGCTCCTCCTCCCTCTCCGTCGCGAGCAGGCATGCTCCTTCATCGTGCCTGGCGAGCTTCGGCAGAGAGCAGGGGAGGGGCGAGCCATTGGAGAGCTTGAGGAGGGGAACATAGCGACGGGGGACGCAGTGGCAGCACGTGCGAGCTCGATCCGGGGCCGGAGTGGTCAAGGTCGGACGAGCTTGATCCGCACGTGCCATGGCCGCCACGTGAGATCCCTGCCGTCGCCGTCACCCAGAGTGTCGTGGCCGGATCTCCCTGCGCCTCGCGAGCTCCGCCCATGGCCCGAGCAAGGGAGAAGAAGGGCGCGGGGAGGAAGAGAGGGCGCGCCGGCCTTCGATTCAAGCTCCAGCCGCGCGCGAGCTGGAGGGGAAGAGGAGTGGGCGGCGCTGGAGAGAAGAGGAGCGGGCAGCGCTGGAGGAGGTGGAGGAGAGGGCCGGCAGGGAGGGGAGGGCCGGCTGAGAAAGAAAGAGATGAGAGGGAGACGAGAAGGACCTAGATGTAGAAGAAGATTAAAATTCGAGGTGTCTTTTGCATATAATGAATGGGTATGGACCTAAGTGACACAATTTAACAAGTTTCAGGTGTCATATGTGCATTTTTCAAGTTCGTGACCTAAGTATCATCTCGAGACAAGTTTTATGTACCCTGATGTATTTAACTCTTTTGTCATTGATATCAGTTTACATACATCATGTCAAGATTCCACTGTAGGAATCTAAAGATCACATTGGCCTTTGTCACAAAACGCCAAATCGTATGTGAATAATGTATGCATGACTGCCAATAATGTTCAGGCCTTTTCCAGAAGTTAGTTATTCATAAGGCCAAAAGTAATTTATGCTGACGACGACTACAGAAGACAACGCTCTAGTGTCACAGAAATGGACTCCGCCACCAGAGATGGATCAGCTGCTAGAAGTTAGACATGTGACGGAGGGAGGAGAGACCGGAGAGAGCGTCGAGTGGAGAAGAACCGAGATATGAGAGTTTTTTTAGAAAAAGTCTAAATTACCCCTTCAAGTATAAGTAAAGTCCGGATAACCCCTTAAAGTATGTTTTGGTTCAGTTTACCTCCATAAACTATAACATTTGGTCCAAATTACCCCCTAGTACGATTTATCTTTTTTGTTTCTCTATACATAAGTGAAATCTTGAGTTTAAAATTTACAGGATGGTAGTTGACACAACAATGTATGTCAAAAAATATATTATAATTTTTTGTCATTATTTTTCACATAAATTTTTATCTCGATGATTAATTTATTATAAAATATCCTACCATATGAAAATAATGACAAAAATTTCATGACATATTTTTTCAATATGTGTTATGGTGTTTATTATCATCTCACAAAATTCGAATTCAAAATTCCACTTATACACGGAAAAACAAAAAAGACAAATTGTATTAAGGGGTAAGTTGAACCAAATGCCATATGCCATAGTTTAGGGGGTAAATTGAACCAAAACATACTTTAGGGGGTTATCCGGACTTTGCTTATACTTGAAGTGAGTAATTTAGACTTTTTCTTTTTTTTTTAAATATACTGGATGGAACGGTTTAATAGTTTGTGGATCCAGATGACCAGTTTTTTAGTTAACGGACTAGATGGGACGCGGAATAAAGTTAATGGAGCTCCAGCGAAATTTACTCAAAGTTTGGTGGCTTCATGTTCAAGAGTCACCTTCCAAATCCAGAACGATACATGTTCAGAGTCTGTTCAGACCAATGTTTTCAACTGCAAGCAGCGCGTTTGGTTCAATATAAACGGTCACGGCAGTTACGCGACACTTGTATCGTCCGTCCTCTTTTCGGGCTTCAGTACGCCAGCTTCATTTTCTACTACTAACGGCCTCAAAAAATGAAGTCACTATACATGCTTCACCAAAAAAGGAGTATACTTGCTTTCAACTACTAAGCCAAAGCTATTATACTGCAGCGTTGCATGTGTGATGTTGGTGCATTTTTCCTGCAACACATAATGGTCCCCAAAGCCTATGGAACTGACCCTCCAACCCCTCAGCCTTTCAAATGGATCATGTTACAGATTAGGTTCACTCAGGAACAACGCACTTCTTTTCCATTAGCAAGGTTTCGGTTTTCGCGGATTTTCTAGAAGAGCTTCTGACTTGTCTTCATCGCATTAGTCAATAAAATTCTGCAATCTAGCAACCTGGGAATAACAAGATTTGTATGCTAGTACAAAATTAATTACTGTTTAATTGACTTATTGACATCCCCGGGGAAATAATAGTAGCCATCCAGGTCGCAAACTGTCTTCTAGATCCTAGAATTCTGAGAAACAGACTTAATAAGGCTTGAGAAACAGACTTCCCTGGTTATATTGGTCAATCTCAAGGGCGCCTGCATTACATCTATCAAGATTTTGATGCTCTTGACCCTGAACAGTGCCACAAAATGTACATCTGGGTCCTTCATGGTTATGATGCGCGTGAATGGGTGTTGAAGGACACTGTGAGCTTTCTCGAGCTATTTGGAAAAAAGAGTTGCACGGGAACCAGATTGGACTGCGACGTGGTTGCCATCCATCAACATTGCAATGTGGTTTTCTTTCTTCAGTCCTTGAACCGACTAATAGCATACGACATGGACCGTAAGGAAGTGAGTGTTGTTGCCACTTTTGAAAATAAGATTTGTGCGGACATAATTGCTCTGTATGTCCCTAATTTCACAGAGTCGCTGACGCTCACAAATAAGCACTGAAAGTGTATGCTCAAACCATGGAGCAGCTAGCAATGAACTTCAGTGAAATGTTGTGTCTCTGCTCAGATGCGCTCCTTATGCTTTTGGTCTAACTGAAGACATTCATGTAATGGAATGTATCACATATGCATGTGCATGGATGTATTCCATTCCATGCTTTTGGTTAATACTGCAAGTATGCTGAGACTTCAATGTATATATGCAATGCATCTTTGCGTATTCTAGTTGTGTCAATGACTGAGGTTGTCCTGTTGAACAGTAGAGATTTTTGGTGTTGGCGTTATATGCTTCAAATGCTTCCTTTTTGTGTTTCCAGAATGGTAATTATCTTACAGAAGCCTTCTCTTCTTGTGGCCGCTCTAGCGAGCAACTATGTACTGTGAAGTTTGTTTCTTTGGTCCAGTGTATTTATTTATGCTGAGCCAATAAAATTATCTTCCATATGTAGTAAACGAAGCCATCTTTTTATGTGTGCTGCTGCTGAAATTTCTTGAACCTTGTAGCTGGAGACTTAGCCTAGAGCTCAGCAGCTTGTTTGTAGATACTGATTGCTAGGGTCCCCTGTTTACCACCTGGAAGGGTTGCTGAGACTAGTCTGCTTTTTTCACTGAAGTAACAGGACATGAAATAGATGCCTTTGGTTCTATTTTAAATGAAACTCTGTTATCACTTAACAACTGTCTGATAGATTGGAGTGCTCCTGATGAAGCTCTAGAGCTTGCCCATAAATCAATCCTCGGTATCTCATCTATTTTAAAGAGCTCATAGACTAGTGAGCAGCTTCCACCAGGTTCGTCAAGGTTATTTTGCAAGGGACAGAGGCCCAACTGGATTTGTTTGCATGAAAGAATAGTCAGCTTCTGAGTAAAAAAGTAAATCCTCCGCAGATTAGTATGATGTTGGAGCAGCCTGATGTCGAAAGAAAGTTATTTCCCTTTTCAGTTACTCTTCTTCATTTCCATAAAACTCCAAGAGCTGTATTATATTTAGTTATTTACCTATAACCAAAAAGGTCTTTTTTACTTCAATTGATCTCTGAGTTATTTTTTTCACTGCAACTTTTGGCCTGTCTGAATAAGTGGGTCTCAGATTCAAGTCTCTGTTGAAGTAAGCAAAGGCCTGGACCTAGTCAGAGCTATGAAGTAGCGATTGAATTAACTCCAGTTTGTGAAAATAGCTAAGCATTTTTGTCCGGTTGGACAAGGTCGGGACAGGTACTTCTGTTGTGACAGCAATATAATACGTAATGAGAGGAAAAACCGATACAAAATTTCCCAGGAGAGCTACAACAATCTAGTGCAACTTGCAACTGACCAACAGCTGAGAGCCAAGGATTGCTTGTACCACGTCGAGCAGTACAACACAACAGGACACCACAACGCCAGTGAACATATTTCGTTAACAATGGGCTGGGGAACACCAGAACGCCGCCACAAACATAAAACCATTGATTGACATATCTGTGAGATTTCTATTCGACAAGTTGAACATACAGAAACAGGCACCTGCTAAGGGGCCCCGGGCATGGAAATGTTAGGTGACACTCCCGAGCTTACAAATTAAGTGACGCACAGAAAGGCTCTATTCCTCGTCGTCCGATGCGTCCGCAGACCCGCCCTTGAGGTGCAGATGCTTCTCCCTCCTCTGGAAATCAGTCAAGCCTTTGCCGCTCCCAGTTACACCCACCTTACCTCTGTGGTCATCTGGTGACTTGAAGATGCTCTCCTTTTTGCGACCAGAGAAGAACCCCACCTGAAAAACAAACCACCCAAATTCAGCTGATTCTGTTACATGATGATGAGAAGTCTCAGCTATTGGTACACTGCTGGGGATGTTTCCGCTCAGCGACGCAACGTATAAAAGCTTGGGGGATAGGCTGGTACCTTGAGATACAGACTTCTAACTTAATGGACAAGTGGCCTAGCCAAATTAAAAAGAGGGCGGAGCACAGAAAAGGCTACCTTTTTAGCTTTCCCCTTGGTCGTTTGAAACTGCTGCCATGCATTCTGCCGCTTGTTTTGTGCAAATTCAAGTTGCTCAAAGCGGGCTTTCGATTTGAAGGCATGTATTTTCTTACGCTTCGCAGCTTTCTGCAAACACAAAGGCTAGTCAGAACACATGATACTACAAGATTTTGCTTAGCTGAAAGGCGCATTATTTGTATGAATGATTGCAATGTCCCAGAACAATTCTGAACAATTTATATTCAACTTGATTGTTGTTATAAAGACGTCAGAGTTCATAGACAGGTTGAATTCACTTACAACATCCTCAGGATCACTCGGTTCGATACGAAGTTTGGCAGGCAAGCTCCGCGCCTGAAAATCAGATGTTGCTGCTTGTTCAATTTTCCTCTTTATTGCCATTTTTGTGGCTTCAGCTTCCTTTTCAGCTTGCCGCAAAGCATCAGCCGCTTCTTCCTCAAGCGGCCTCACATTATCTGGGTCCACCTATACAAGGCAGTGAAATTAACAATTTGGAACAGCAATATAATTAGAAGTAAATAGAAAAATATGTGACACAGCAAGTAGGATAAAGATATAGGGGGTGTGCCACAAGAAACTTTACACTGTGCAAAATGCCTACAGATGGATATTAGATTTGGCACATGTTCACGAGGACAACTAACCTCACAAGACATCACATGAATTATATGAGAAACCATTCAGTTCTCTGCTACTGAAGGAGTAGCTTACTAGCTTTCTGCTCTATACTCATGTATGTATATACCTCCTCTATTTAAGAGGGGGAAAAATTGTTACTTTCTGAAAAGGGAGCATACCTCTTCCCTGTTTCCCCAGCCATCATAGGCTACGTAATATCCATTTGGGGTCAAAGCTTCGACTGTTGCATTATACCTGCAACTCAGCTAATCAACACGTTGTAATGGAATGAAGTACAAAGCATAGAAGACAATATCAAATGCAACAGGTGATAGGTAAAAAAACATACTAACCATTCCCCATCTTCACTCCACACAGCTTGCACTCTAGTCCCGACCGCAAACTTGTGGGAGTGTGAAAGGTCATCCAGTCCCTGCCACAAGACTAAATGTGTCAGTAGTGTAGGAAGATAGCAAGCCATAATATTTCAAAATTAGTACAGATGTAATCACCAGCACATTCTGCTCATCTATGCAACAAATCACATGTACTTCTGTTTTTTATGCAGTTAAGAAAAGGCAGCTGCCATCTAATGAAGAATAAAGCTACCTCTGACTGCACTCCAGCCGAATAATTCGGCGGTGACAGACCCGCAATGTTCTGGGCACTCTCAGCTTGCTTTGCAGTTGCTAAAAGCTCTTCTGTTAACATAATGACCTGCAGACAACAACAAAATAACAGTAAGCATCACAAACATAAGGAACATCTCAGTACTATTAAATATATGCAGCCATTTTTTAGATCCAACTTAGAACAGCAGCATCGACACCCAAAACCAGGAGGAGGTACTCTAGCATGAGACACAAACCTGCAATCAATCAAGATAAAGGGTAATGGACAACTTGGAAGGCATGGAAGTTTATACATACTGTTCATTACTACTAATAGTTTTGCTCAAACTGTCCCTACCATTGTTTTAACCAACCTTCTCACCTTTCAACGCTACAAAAAAACTAAATTCCCCAAAAATAAATCTTCAGTTGCAGGCTGCCTGTTCATGCTACCTTGCCGGGCATGGCTCCTTGTAACAAAGAAGAGAAAGGAATTGGTAGCAACAGTCCCCAAAATCAGAGAGGAAATCAAATATCCTTTTGTGAAAATCATTAATTTAACTTGCCATTGAAGCAACAGGAAAAGAGTATTTGGTGGGTGGCTAATACCAGCATGGGGAGATCATCAAGATATATAAAAGACAATAAGAAAATTAACTCACCTCCTGAAGCTCTTTCTCCATATCAAGATATTCAGAAATTCCAGGGTCATCTTTTTTCTCCTTAATAAGCTTCTTAACCTGCAATACATGGACATAAGACACTCCATAAGTACATGAATAACAAGACATATTTCACAGGATAATGAATTTAGTAAGGAAAGTAAAGGCAAGGATGCATAACTGCAATGAGAAATAGGAAAAATAAGGATATACACTAATGTAGACTTCATCGTTAATAGGTGACACACATCATATTCTTGACAGTTTCCAGACAGAAGTGAGGGGTTCGATCAGCCTGTCAATAAAGCTATTCTATAGCGCAACACAGTTGCTTGAAGACTATCAATTCTCAAACTAAAATCACCAGAGTGAAAGATAAGAATGAGATGTCAGACAAAGGGTCCAAAAAAGAGTAATGCTTCACTATCTAGTTTTAGACATTGATGACTGCAGCAACAAAGACTTCAAGTTTAAAATGCATACCATGAAGTCTCTAACCAAACAATCATATGAAATCTGTATACAAAGTACATTCTCTGATATGCAAAACAACCTATATAATAGCCTAATAGGCATAAGCACAATGTCATCTTCACTAAATAAAGCACATGTAATGCATAAAAGGCCAGTTAACACCTAAAAGAACTTTCACTAACCGAGCTTAACAAGCACATACCAAATCTTTTCCTAAGAGTTTTTTGGCTCTAATTTCAGAAATTATATACTAGGCAAGAACACCTTCCAGAAGTTCTGGTATCCAGAGAACCCAAAACAGGCGCCCTTGCATGAATTGAAGGTTTCCTGAACACTCCAGCCATGGCTTTGGCTCTGTAACTTGTGCCACATGATAACACATCGACAAGAAAGCAAAAATCACCACCCACACATTTGAGATGATCATGGCAACTAAAACGTCCTTATTTTGGACAAGTCAGATTGTGACAAGTAAATAACCTCTTTTCCTTTATGTGCATAGCACAAATTGGACAACATCAACACAATGGAATTACTACCCAAATGAATAAATCCCCTAAGCTGAACAGATGTGCATTAGAATTAGAATATATGCACCGGCTCTAGAATGTAGAGATAAGGCTAAGCTCCTACAAATCGATAAAGAAAAAAAAAAACTAAAACTAGATTTCGCCAACCTAATCTTAGACGAGCAACCTTGACAAGCAATTGAAACTTAAATCGACTAATCTAACTGATCGATCAATAAACCCTAGAACAAGCCCCACGGGCAACGCCCAGCCGTAATCAGCGAACAGGCAGCCCGACAGAATCCTCTCTCGCAAAACAATCACCCGCTAGAACGCAGCACAGAAGAAACCTCAGGCGCAAAGGGAAAGGGATAATCCCAGGACGGAAGGGGCCAGGCGAGATCGAGGGAAGGGGGAGAGGAGACCTCGCGGAGCTGGTCCTTGTAGGTGGAGAGGTTGGAGGCGAGCTCCTCCACGCTCAGATCCTCCATGGCTGCCGCCGCCGCCGATCCCTCTCCAACTCCAAAAACTGCGATTCGATTCGTGTGTGTCTCCCTCTCCTCTGCTCTTCCCCCAAATCGAGTTTCACCTGTTCGAGTTGGATTGGATTTTGTTTTTCATGCGGCAGATAAGAAGAAGAGAGGAGGCAGATTCGAGTCGTGTCCCCTCTTTCCCATGGGCCCGGCCGGCCTCATTCCTGGCACATTTCAGCCCATTTGATTTGGTGGGTCCTTACGGGTCCTTACGGAACGGAGAGGAGAAGAGCCTCCGCCTCGGCGCCTGCCTACCAGATCTACCCTGCTGGCACGGAACGGAGAGGAGAGGAGGAAATTGGAGGAGTCCTTTCCCGGAATATTTTTTTTAAGATTTCCCTTTTTAACCAAAGAGTAAACAGCAGAGTTGTGGTTTGGAAGGAGATTGTTTTAAGTTATTAAGCTAGGATTCATGTAAAAAAACTAAAGATAAAACAATTTCCGTTCAATTTTCTCTTTCACTGAAATGGATTGCTGTCAAAAAAACAGAAATATATTTTGATTCAAGGCGAACAGTCCAGGTGACACCTACGTGCAACAACTCTGCCACTGCTCTGCATGACACTCGGGTGTCGGGTAGTGGTGGTACAGCCGGCCGTACGGGAGAAAAACGTCAACGCGTCACGGAGCATCCGCGCCGGCGTACAGTACAGCGATGCGTCACAGCGTACAGAGACGGCAGACGGAAGCGAGAATGACTCGTTGCACAGAAAAATACAAAGGGCCGTTGCGTGCATGGCCGCACTCGCGAGGTTGACCTCCGGGGACGGAGTGTCGGCACGGGGCTCCGATCCGATCCACCAACGCGAGCCGTACCAAACATTCAGCTAGCAACCTGTGAAACACACGGCATACCCTAGTTAATGTGATCTTTAGGTTAATAAAATAAGAATGTTCTCAAAGACAAAGACTAAATACGAGCTACAATACACTAAAGAACTACAATTGCATACTTACTACCCAGCAGAGACAGGCATCCTTGACATCAACCGTGACCAGCCTCCATCTCCACAGTGGCTTTACCCTCATCACCAGGAATCACTCGAAGGTTATTTGGTTCTCAAGTAAAAGACATTACTAGACAAATGTGCTGTATATTCAACAGATTAAAAGGGTTTCCACCTCGCAGAGAACCGACCTACTTCCTTCATAAGCCAATTGACAGGCAATTTTTCCCTACATGACTTACGGAATACAGACAAGACCAAGTCCTGATTTCAATTCAGCTACTATTCAGTTCATACTTCATAGTAATGATATTTTGGTAACAAATATACCTCATTCATTGTAGGCGAAGATGATGTCATCCCTATTTCTGGATGTGGTGGCAGGTCTGAAATTAGTACAATATGTTAACACGGATAACACAGGACATTGCTTTTGCTAATTGAAGTTACTACACAGATAAAGAAACTAAAACAAATGGTGGAGATGTCCAGCGAATACCGTAACATACTAAACTTTTCCAACAGAAAGCAAATGTATTGCAGAATAAAACAGATTGCCAGCAGATGCCACATTCTGCATAAGCAACTGCAAGGAACCCTCAATTTTCATAAATATTTTAAAAACAAGAAACTGGATCTACTTAGCAACATATCTAAAGGAAGATTTGTTTCTTTTAGGCCAGTGCTAAAATGTTCTAGGTAACATCCACAAAGCACAATTTGATTGCTACTGGTGGGACGGTGCTCACTGTTTTCCACCCAGCCAATAGGTCTCCACTCGCAAAGAGCTTACAAAAACCTGGAGCACAATGGCAAATATGCATCCAGTCATTTCCTGATCCTTACATACCAGGGCTCGCTAGTTACATATCTACACCACTGGAAATCCTGGGCATGAACAGCTGGAAATGCAAGCATAACAATCACTGTTATCAAACCAATAAATAACACGCTCGTGTGCAACAGAAAGCAACATACCTGCCCAACAAAATTTCCATCCAAGCTGGTAAAACACAGAAACACATAACCACAGCTTTTAAGTATTCAACATACAAAAAAACATAATAGCAGGCTAGTAAAGCCCATGGCTGGTCCAAGTATTGTGTTCACCAGTTACCCTCCATATTTATTTTTAACATGTTATCATATCTAGCAGGCTTGCACCTCGTATCTTGCCAAAGCAATACTAGCTTGAATGGATGGAGACTATGGCGAAGAGAGAAATTAATCATGGTTTTACACCCAGCCCATAATGTTATAAAGTGGTTTGATGGTCTGATGGATACAGTACACCACAATATCGTAAGAAAATGAAATACCTTATTTTCAAGATCCTCATGCATTTGTGAATGGCTTTGTCCAAGTCCAACTGACATTTGTCCCTGGTATACAAACAGGAGATAAATGACCAACTTATAATAAACAAAGGAAATTACAACTTACAGTCTGCAAAGCCTGCTCATAAACAGCCATTCACAAGAGCACAGAATAAAGATGTATTTGCATCATTTTGAAGATAATCAAACTCGAAAAGTGTCTGCTATAACCACCTTTTAGACGGCTGCATAAAGATACTTCCCTGCCTCATGAAAACAGAAAACTGAAAGATTTTCAGCAGAAGTAAATGCCTCAATCTTAAAAGATACTATCAAGTACTGGTGTGGCAATGTTATAGCTAAAGAAACTCTTTGGTGTAAGCAAATTTGAACTTGGAGTAATAAAATAAACAATGCTAGGCTTGCTAGGCTTTACCATGAATATGTTAACTGTAAGCAAACAGTGTACTATACAGCATAATAGAAGCATGCAACACAATAGGAAGAAGCTATCAAATCAAGCAAATAACACAACTTTTTTTCTCGGAAAGCAAGCTCAAAAGCTCCAAGCAAGCATATGCAAAGCTTAAGTCAGAAACTACACCACAGCAATAAAAAAATTTACACTCAAATATCCACAAAAGGTTGGAAAACACAAAATGGTCCATTTAACAATGTATCAAATGCCACAGATCTTATAAGAAAACAATTGCAGGTTGGTTGCCCTTGGCTGATCTTTCATAAAGCAGAACAAGGTTCACCAGTTACCCTCAATATAAGCCACAGATCGAAACGTATAGATATTACAAAGCTCAGCATATTCTGAAATACAAGTTTTCAATTACTGTCTTTGTAAAATGCCTCACCGCCGCCTTCCTTGGGGGCTCGCGCGGGCTTCCGTCGATCCCCTCCGGCGGCGGCGAGGTGGAGGAGGGAGGAGGGGGGCTGGCGGCGGTGCTAAGGTTGGCCGCCGCCCGAGTCACCCGCGCGGGGGCGCGACACGGGGGTATCTGCAAATAACCTAAAACTTGATCACACTAGCATATGAAGTTTTTTTTATAACTTCAGATAAAAAGCTTGGATGCTTCTTGCATATAGTAGAAAGAATATTCCACAGGTTCTCAAGTATAGTTGTCTTTTATGAGCAATTTTCTTTTGCAATTACTCCTTCCTGAAACCCGGCGGCCGCAGGTGGGCCTAAAGAGCATTTTAGGGAGAGGTGGACAGGAGTTTGGTTGCCTAGGAATTGAATCGCAATTGTCTCGTCTTTTTTAGCATTGAAAAAGTTATTGCTTCGGTAGTCAAATTCTTATTTTGTAGGTACAACCGCAACTCAATTTATCCTCTCATCATTCCTCTATATTTATATTTATGAATACAAAAATAGTGGCCCAGTGGCTTGCTCCCAAGGGTGGGATGCTGCCGGGCGGGGGTTCGAGCCCCCGCTTCTGCACCGGCCTCCTGTGAAGGCCGCACCAAGGGTGGTGCTTATCAAGCTCTCTACTCGCCTGACTCAACAACACATGCTGCGATTTGGTGCTGCAAGATGCAGCTTTTGATTTGTCCTGTTCTCTTATTTATAGATCAGTAAACAAAAACCATAGTGGCCGAATCTAATTGCCATGATGGCCTTATTACTCAGGACCACGTAATGAGGAGAATTCGATGCTCAATTGCAGAGAAGAGAGCTATGCCGCGCTCTAAGAGCAAGTATTATGATCGGCGTGGAGTTAGCTAGATGTTACATAGAGGAGAGAGAAAGCATGAGAGAGAGCGGAGCGAGCGACTCGGCGTACGCCGGCTAAAAGCGGGCGAAAGCCACTGTGCTGCTGCGTTTCTCCATTTCATTGGCCGCACGTCGCTTTCCAAGCACTGTGTCGTATTAAATGCCATCCACGGTGGACTTCATCTCGCCGGCAAGCGGGCGCGGTCATAAGGCCAGTCTCAGTGGGAGTTTTATGAGCATTAAATAGGCTGCCATGTCAGCATTTTTGATGATGTGACAGTGTATTAATGAAGAGAGATGTGAAATGAGTTTCATCCTCATGAAACTCTCTCTACACGGTACTCTAGACAGCTTGTGTCTTGCATGTTGTCTTGGAAACAACACGAGATAAAATTTTGCATTGAGGGAGGGTGTTTCATCATAGTTTCAAACTTCTCTTAGATGATATGTCACTCTAGGTAAGTGTGTTAATGAAACCCTCACTGAGACTGGCCTGAGCCTTTGCTCTAAGCCCACTGAGACTGGCCTAAGCCTTTGCTCTAAGGTACAGCCGTACAGGAATGCAACCCATCCAACAAGGCACCAGTGCTCATTTCAGTAGGGTACCCTAAAATCGCGGGAGAATTGCTAATGCATGGGAAATGCATGGGACACTGCTACCCTAGCCTTCCTGACTTCCTCATCGCGAGTAGACTGACTATCTCTTCTATCTTATTTAGTACAAAATTATCTTCCTATCTTCTTTAGTACAAAACTCAGGACCGGCGTTACGAAACCATGCAACATTAGTCAAAATGAATTGAATCCGGTACGAGGTAGCCAACAACACAGATAAAAAAAAAAGTTCAACTGAAGAAACGACACCATCTTGTATGGTAGCCAAAGTTGAAACACGATCGAACCAGTAAAACAAAAGCCAAAGTTGAAACACGATAGAACCAGTAAAACAAAACGGAGACTCCGAGGATTCAAGAAACGAAACAGTTATCTATAAGAACTAAAGTGACCATACATTGTGCATGCATTTTAAGATAACTTGTCCAATCTCAAAGCAAGTTTATATAACAAGATAAAAAATACTCCCTAAAAAATACTCCCTGTGTTCTCGAATATATGTCGTTTACGACAAGCAAATTAGTTCATTTTTGAACTAAATGGCTTGTCCTAAACGACATATATTTAAAGACGGAGGGAGTAGAATTATTGCATGGCACAATTATATTAAGATAACTTATGACAACTCAGCCCTCAATCTCAATCCACGGTAGAGGTATGACACCGTGGGCAAGGTTCGAGAACAGTCAGCTTAGCTGTAGGCGGGACTTTATCCTCGATGTACTTTCTTATAGCCGCAACCCCTCTAGATGCTTCCTTGAGAAAAGCCTGACTAATGGAGCAGCAGTAATCACTATCATTTTCTCCAGAACACCTACCATCACCACGAAGGGTGTCCAATGTAAGTCGCTCGAGTGAGACTGTGCTCTTGACAATATAACATGTTAGCTCAACCAAGCTCTTCGCAGAGCTGAATCCTATGATCTCAACACTCTTAAGGTGGTCGTGGCAGCATTCAGGCAGCTGCCTCAAATGTGAAGAACCTGTAAAAATCGACTCATGCTCCATATATTCCTGAGATACCTGAAGACAAAGCAAGGAAATTGAATAAGGACACACCCAAATGGGTGACCAGTGATCTTATTTTGCAGGATAAGATGGACAGCGCCTTACATCTAGCCACCAAGTCTCCAAGGAAGGACATGCATCCAAGAAAGAAGCCAGAGAAAAATAATCGTAGGACGGGGAAAAGGTCGCCCCACTAATCTGAATGGTCAGGTGCTTGAGATTAAGGAATTTGGTGGGCAGCATTGGTGTATCAACCTGCACAACAAATTTGTCATGTTTAGATTAATTATACACCAGCACAGAAAGGTATCGCTACTGTTGTGTGGCTACTGTACAGCTTACCTCAGAGCTAGAACCTAACTCAAGAGTCTCAAGATTTGGCATAATGGATGGAAGCTTAGCACGAGCATAATAGACGACGTTCGCATGGCGCAAGATCAGGATCTTCATCGTTTGCGATGCTTCTCCAAACGAGAGTTTTGAAACTTTTCCAAAAAGGGTAAAAATGGAGAGACTTGGTGCTTTATTCTCTATAACTCGCAGATTACATACAAAAACTCTCAGGTAGCTAAGCTGCTGCAGCACAGAAGGTACCTTCAGGATAATTATTTTCTTGCAATTATAGAGGTCCAAATGCTCCAAAGCAAGGGAGTTGGAAAGAAAGCCCTCCAATTCATCCCCTGTGATATGCACAGACCTCAGTATCAGTCTTGTTAGGCTTCTCAAGGGGCCAAGTTCAGGTGTGGGGTGGAAGACACAAGAGTCAAGTTGAAGAGACCGAAGTGAGTTTCTAACCCCAATAGATAAAATTGAGCATGGGAACTTGTACTTTTCATATAGCTCAAGTGTCAGCTCTTCAATCCCTGGTGTAACAGCAACTTGAAGCCAACTGTTGATATAAGGAAAAGAACTGTCTTGATCACGTAAATTAAGCCTCAATATTTTCAAGCCAATGCCTGTGTGATTTCTTAGAATGCTGTTGATTCTGCGCCTTAAACTTCCTACTTTTGCCTTCGAACAAAGCATTTGCCAACTCAAAGTGAGTTTAGGATAACATCTCCAGAAACTTAAAAAGGCATGAGAAACACAAGCAGCACGAGCAGCCTCATCCATTGGCATTAAAGAATGTATATGGCGCCAGATGTCCTGCATCAAGATCATCAATACCTTAGTCATATGAATGTGTGGTTAGGGTAATTCCTGTAAATTAAGATTGCAATTCCATATCAGAATTTTTTTGCTGCCATACCTGAGGAAGTTCCGGGATTGAATATCCTGATGCTTCTCCATCTTTGGAATCAGTCACCATCAACTCGATGACAGGGTGAGTGCGAGCCCTGAATTTCATCCACGGGAGCAACCAATCCATCTGCAACCCAACAAGCATGGTTATGAGAGTAGATCTATGAGAATGAACTCAACCTTGAGAAGACAACAGTTTCTCGAAACATCCTCTCAAAGCCGAATCCACAGGCTACGCACTCACCTGTGCTATGTAGAATTATAGATATATGGGGATACTAATCTACCAAAGAAGCCCGATTGGAGGATTAATCTACCAAAGTGACAGCAGCCTAAGTGAATCGTTTTAGCAAAAAAAACATCTTTTTTCCCTTTATGAAGTGATGATGATGAAAAACCTGCAAGCGCATCAAAAGACAGTTGTGGACTTACTCGAGGCTAGGGTTTGCCGAGGCCGCTGCTGTTCGCTCTGCAGCGCCGGCGTCTCCATGGAACGAACAAGACTACAAGTTAACGACGATACCTCCTCCCTCCCGAGAGGTCTCGCCTTGTCTCCGTTTCCCCTGCCTCAGATCCCCGCTCTTCTATCTATCTTTGTATCTGTATATATACCGCATCTCCCGCGATCTGTTCTTGGCTGGTTTTGAACTCAGTTTGGAATCGGGTTTGAACTGGGATTGGAATCGGAAAGGCGCGGAGGAAATCGCGCCGGCGCCGGCGCCGGCGCCGCCTGCCTACCAGATCTACCCTGGCACGGAACGGAGAGGCCGGATATTTCTTTTTCTTCATTTTGAAGGAATCATTTTCCTTCTTCTTGAAGGAAACAGCAGGGAAATATTTCTTTTTCCTTATCTGAATGAACCTTGTCCTTGTGGATCACAAACGCAGCTGATTCGCTAAGAATCGCATTAGCTACTATGAGTTTTCACGGATGCCAGTCTGGATTTACATGTCTTTAATATGGTCGATAGTTTTTTCTATCTGATTCGTTTTAAAAAATGAATAAGATTATTTTATATGTTATACTTCTAACCAGGTACTTGCAACTATTGTGCATCCTTTCTCATGTCCGATGCAAAAAGATGTATCTTCAGCCGTCGACGTTTTTTTTTCTGTTGCAAGTGATGGATACCATTTTCCCCCTGAAAAAGTAGCACCTCACATTGCAACGGGAGGAACAATTGCACCATGTTTTTCTATTTTTATAGTATACATAATAACGTGCAACTTGTCTGCATATTTGAGAGATGAATTTTATTTTCGTCTAACACTAGTTTTAAGAACATCGACCATCTCGTCGGCAAAGGGCGAGATGGTCGTTGGACGAGTATTGGCAACCCGGAAGTAGTGCCCATCGCATGGAGTCGGCGTAGTTTGAAATTAATATTGCCCAACAATTTTAAAATAAAGCATTGTTCATCAAAATCAAATTAGAATTAGTCACATCAAATGAAAGGTTGGAGCTGCCTCAACACCCTCTTGAGGCTGAAAGGTTCATTAAGCGGTTTGAAAAACATGAGGGGAAGAAATTGAGTACAGGGGGAGTATTACATTGAGGTGTTTATGGCACCAAGCGTCAGCTAATGGCCAAAAAATTACAAGAAATAAGACATGGTTTGTTAAAAATTATTCACATGAAAGATTGCGTGAACCATGCTCTGATTATGCTTGTTGAACGCAGGCTTTGTCTTTAGGAGAAACTGGACGAATCGGAATCCTACTATATACATACATGGGCCGGCCCATGGACCGGAACTGCCGACTCGAACATGTCGATCGGCCCAATTCTTGCGCTCTGCCTCAGTGCCGCGTCCGCCTGTTGCTTTCTTCACTGCCGCTGCCCGCTGCTGCTGCTGGTGGAAATTCTTGTGACAAGCAACTTGCACCAGCTGCAACTTGCTGAGATCTCATTATCATCCATGTGATGACTGGAACGACACCGTGGGCAAGGGCAAGGCTCCAGGACATTCAGCTTCAGGTGATAGCATGCTGTTCTGTTCCTTTTGCCCAAGAATTCAGGTGGCAGAGCTGCTGAAGTATAGGATACTAGTTCTTGAACAATGCATTATGATAACTGAACTTTATGTACATTGTCTGTTAGTGTCTCAGTGAAGATCACAAAACGTGGTGCTCTCTGCATCTGCTACTCACGTGTTGTCTTATTGTTTACAGCTTAAGCTGAGGTTGCAGGATCATAATTATGCCACGGGACGGGACACTGACAGACTAGATTATTGTGATCATACATTGCACATTTACAGTGATCATACATTGCCCTCAGGAGTAAGATACAAAGCACAGTTCAGTATGACAAATTAAAATCTGGCTCAATTAAGATCAACTTGTGAAAGCTTTCACCCTCGATCATCGTAGCATCATCTGCAACTTGCGGGAGCTACCTATCATAATCCACTGCAGTGGCATGGCACCGTGGGCAAGGTTCATGGACAATAAGCTTAACTGTAGGAGGGACTTTCTCCTTAATGTACTCTCTTATAGCCGCCACCCCTCTAGAGGCTTCCTCGACCACAGCCTTGCTATAAGACCAGCAAAATGGACCATTGTCATCTTGCCCAGAACACCTACCACCACCATGAAGGGTGTCCAATGTAAGTCGCTCGAGTGATACTGCGCTCTTGACAATATAACATGTTAGCTCGACCAAGCACTTTGCAGAGCTGAACCCCATGATCTCAACACTCTTGAGGTGATTGTGGCGGAATTCAGGCAGCTGCCTCAAATGTGAAGCACCTCCAAAAATCGATTCATGCTCCATATCTTCAGGATATACCTAAAGACAAAACCAGGAAATTGAATAAAGACACACCCAAATGAGCGGCCATATATCTTAATTTGCAGGATAGGATGGACAGCGCCTTACATCCAGGTTCCAAGTCTCCAAAGAAGGACACGCATCCAAGAAAGAAGCCAAAGAAAAATAATCGTAGGATGGGGAAAAGGTCTCCACACTAATCTGAATGGCCAGGTGCTTGAGATTGAGGAATTTGGTGGGAAGCATTGGTGTATCCACCTGCACAACAAATTTGTCATGTTCAGATTAAATATACACCAGCACAGAAAGGTATTACTACTATTGTATGGATCTATTGCGACTGTACAGTATACCTCAGTGCTAGAAGACAAATCAAGAGTCTCAAGATTTGGCATAATGGATGGAAGCTTAGCACGAGCATAATAGACGACGTTCGCACGGTGCAAGCCCAGGACCTTCATCATTTGCGATGCTTCTCCAAACGAGAGTTCTGGAACTTCTCCAGTAAGGGTAAAACTGGTGAGACTTGGTGCTTTATTCTCTACAACTCGCAGATTCAGACATCCAAAAACTTCCATGTAGCTAAGCCGCTGCAGCACAGAAGGTATCTTCAGGATAATTATTTCGTTGCAATTATTGAGGTCCAAATGCTCCAGAGCAAGAGAGTTGGAAAGAAGGCACTCCAATTCATCCCCTGTGATACACACGGACCTCAGTCTCAGTCTTGTTAAGCTTCTCAAGGGGCCAAGTTCAGGTGTGGGGCGCAAGACACAAGAGTCAAGTTGAAGCGACCGAATTGACTTTCTAGCCCCATCAGACAAAATTGAGCATGGGAACTTGTACTTTTTATATAGCTTAAGTGTCAACTCTTCAATATCTGGTGTAACAGCAACTTGAAGCCAACTATCGATATAAGGATAAGAACTGACTTGATGATATAAATAAAGCCTCAATATTTTCAAGCCAATGCCTGTGTGATTTCTTAGAATGCTGTTGATTCTGCGCCTTAAACTTACTCTTTCTCCACGTGCCTTCGAACAAAGCATTTGCCAACTCAAAATGAGTTTCGGATAACATCTCCAGGAACTTAGAAAGGCGTGAGAAATGCAAGCAGCACGAGCAGCAGCATCCATTGGCATTAAAGAATGTATATGGCGCAAGATGTCCTGCATCAGAATCACCAATGTGGCAATGCCTTAGTATATGCAATGGAGATATTACCAGCATTTGCAAAGAGGAGTCGAAGAAAGCAAAGCCACTTTTTCAGAGGATTGTAGGACCATGACCAAATTGCACAGCACTAAAACATCTTTTCTTGGTTTATGAACAATATTCAGATAACATATTCGTATGAATTAGTGTGTGTGGTTAGGGCAGTTCCTGTAAATTAAGATTGCAATTCCATATCAGAATTATTTGCTCGCATACCTCAGGAAGGTCCAGGATTGAATATCTCGATGTTTCTCCATCTTTGGAATCGCCATCATCAACTCGATGATAGGGTGAGGGCGAGCCCTGAATTTCGTCCAGTGGAGCAACCGATCCATCTGCAACCCAACAAAAGCATGGTTACGAGAGCCCATCTGCCGCGAGTAGATCTATGAGAACGAACTCCGTCAAAGACAGTTTGAGGCTTACTCGAGGCTAGGGTTTGCCGAGGCCGCTGCTGCTCGCTCTGCAGCGCCGGCGTCTCCATGGCACAAGTAGACGACGATACCTCTCTCCCTCCCGAGAGAGCTCGCTATGCCGCATCTCCCGCGCTCTGTTTTTGGGTGGTTTTAAACCGAGTTTGGATCGGGATTGGACTGGAATTGCACCCTGCCACGGGACGGAGAGGAGGGAGGAAATTGGAGGACTCCTTTCCTCTCCCGGGTGGATCGACTGAAACAGTGCCTGTTGTCGACCGAATCACAAATGCAGCTCAGGCCACGAATTGTATTGGCTATGAGTTTTCATGGAGGCCTAGTCTTGACTCTGCACTCATTTAAAAAATGAGTTTCTCTGAACAAGATTATTTTATTTGTTATACTTCAAACCACATACTCGTGCAGATACATCCTCAGCCTAGTCGATCGTGGACCTTCCTGTTTGCGTTGTTTTGTTCCTGTTGCAATTAATCTAGGATACCCCATGGCATTTCCCACCTTTGCTAGTAGCACACCTCACAATTAATTATTTTATAACAAATAAAGCACGTTTCGTTAAGGTCAAATTAATTAAAACTATTCACATGAAAGGTTCGACCTGCGTGCTTTTATGTCTTGGCTTCCCTAAACCACCATTTGAGGCAGCTGAAGTGGATGGGCACAAGGACCGGCCCATGGACAGGAACTGCCGGCTTCGTCTCCAACAGTATCGATTGGCCCTGCCTCGTCTGCCTGCTGTCGTCTTCTCTGCTGCTGCTGATGCCTATTTTTCTGCACTTGAGTCGAAAGACTTGGGGCGAGCTAACTTCCATCCTCCGTGGCTCCCATCAGATGCCTCCGCCTCGCTCCTGGTGCTTCTCCGAGAATTTCGGTTCCATTCGCCCCTCTCTCACTCTCTCCAAATCGAGTTTCACGTGTTCGAGTTCGATTGGATTTTTTTTTAATCAAAGTTCAATTGGAATTTTCATGCAGCAGATAACAAGAGAGGCCGCCGCCGATTCCAGTCGTGTGCCCTCTTCCCCATGGGCCTCATCCTTGGCAAATTTCGGCCCGCTTTATTTGGTAGGTCCTTATAGGCAGAAAGTTCCATCTACCAATGGCAGCAGATACACATGGATGTTTTTTTTTTTTGAAACGTATGGATGTTGATCTTGGATTCAAAAGAGACGAACAAATAGGTTGTATTTGATTGAAGAGCTGCAAATAGGTGTATACAAATACGGTTGGTGAGAATCAATGTTACGCAGTAGGATCAGGTGAAGATTTTTCTATTTGGTGAGGTGAAACTGACCTGATTTTTTCCACTGGGAGTAGGATCCGTTAGAAGAATAGTGCTTCTCTGAAGGTCTCTTGGTGTCATTGAACGCCGAGCTAGGAAAAAAGGGGAGAACAGCAAAAGATCAGCGAAAATGGTTAAGTGTAAACAGGGAGGAAAGAATCTGGTAGAAAATGAGATATAGCCATCCCTTTTATGTGTGAAAGTACAGACAAAACCAAAAAAAAAAAACAAGAATACAAACAAGAACAAATTTCAAGGGAAACAAACACAACGTAGGAAAATTGGAAAAAAAGGGGGGGGGGGGGGGGGGGGTGACATTGGGACAAAAATTAAAAAAAGGAAAACAACAGTTAACTTGTCAGCCACCATGTAATAGTATGAGGAAATAGTAATAACAGTTATTGAGTATATATGAAATAAGATAATCATTGTTTAAGTGCAGAATGAGTAGTGCACAAATGCATGGTTAGAAATCATTATATAGGAAAGATGAAGCAAAGAAAAAACAAATCTGTCAGTAGGTGCATATGCAACTGTGATTTTCTATTGACAACATATGTGGCAGAACCGTCCAATTTAAACTGGCTCAAGTGCGCCGAATCACTGTCGCAACAGTAATTTCCACCAACGCACTTCAAACAGTTTAAATCCGGCAATCCGTCGAGTGTCCCTAGGACGACTCGAATCATCCACTTTTGAATCTTAGCCATACATCAGGATCACTTTCGAGAAGGGAAAGTATTAACAAGCATTACCTTTTTACATAAATAGATCGAGGTACGGATTATTACAAGCTGTAGTTTGAAACAAACTTAAGTGCATGTCAAGCCTTGCTAGAGAGTTTAAAACAAACACGCCAAAGGAGTCTAGTATCATCCTAATTATACATCTATGCCAACACCAGAACATCAGAGACCCACAGATGTTCTAGTTCTTCGGGGCTTCCTCCTCGCCTCTCTGCTGTGGTGCCTCTGAAAACAACAAGAAGGGATTGCCTGAGTACAAAGGTACTCAGCAAGACTGACCCGACTAAACAAAATAAACGACCAACCCTCAAGGAGTATGAAAGCTTTTAGTGGACTGGCTGACTTTACTCTTTTTGCGGAAATGCTTACTAAAGGTGGATCCTTATATTTTTCATGTTTTATTCCAAATTTAGTTCTTAGCTATAGCATCTAGATTTCAAAGTATTTTTCATACAAGTGGTAACTAGATCAATCAGCATATTGAATTCATAAAAACTTTACATTCAACTTGTTTCTTCTACGATGCTTAACAGTGATCAAATGCATTCATAACCAAGAATTGTGGCGATCCGGACCGATTTACATCCTGCAGGAGAGACCTAGTTCCCAGCCACGCGCAGCTGATCGGGCTGCACGCAACAATCCTTTCGACTGGTCATACTCTAAGACTGGAAATATAATTACCCGAACCCGGGAACGCACCCCCACATGAGGCCCCACGTCTGGCCTGACCACCATGTGAGTTTCAGGCTACGCCCCCGCCCTTCTCCGACTCAGCAAGCACAGGTAAAATATATTTCCCCTCAAAGAGTTAACCAACCTACCGGGCTTGCTGGTTCCCTATCCCAGTAAGTTACCAGGTAAGATCACTTGATCAGCGGTTAAAACAACGAACGGGCCTTAGCAATATTAAAGAGCAAACAGAACTATGGAATCAACTTTCCTCGATTCCTTCCAATCTTCTGTCCGCATTTCAAAACAGGCCTTTATTCCTTGAATAAACATTTAATTGATCCAAATTACCTTAGGTAGAGGAGTAACGAAAAGTTACTCGCTAGGATAACCATTCTAAGCATGACTAAGCATGGAGTATTACTAATTAATTAAACAGATGGCAAAGATGTCCTTAATATCAAGGGTGAATTGTGCATAAAAGTAGGTTTCAATCACTCCTAGACTTAATGCACACAAATAGCAAGATTTGGACACGAGATAAATAATTCAAAACTAGTAGGTATAAATGCACCGGGGCTTGCCTGAAGTCACAAAAAAGTTAGGCTCTTCGATGGCTTCTTCGGTTTCAGGGGCAATCACGACCACTTCCTCGGACGGCTGCTGCTCCTCAGACAATTCCACGTATTCCACTTCAGGAGTTTCAATTTCTACGATATGCAAGACAGGGGTTAGTGTATGCAAATTTTTTTGAAAAACAAAGCATACAACTTACCTTCATGATAAAGTTGCAAGCCAACACTAACTACCCCTTTTAAAAAGACTAACCCACATGTTTCTCCTAATTAAACTAGCCCTAAATCATTTTTAATTTGTTTCTTCTTTTTTTTTAAAAGGATCATTAAAATAAATTTCTAACTCTAAAGGAGAAAAATAAATAACTAAAAACCTATTTATTATCAATTTCTAATTGAGAAATCATTATTCAGAATTATTAAACATTTAGGAAATAATTAAGTATTTATTTAAATACCTAAAAGAGGGTAAATAAATAAATACCTAATTTATTTTATAATTTGACCTAGGGTTTAAGAATTTTAATGCATAAAGGAAAATAAAACAAACCTAACAAAATTGGTCTCACTATTTTTGGACATTTCTACAAATTACTATGAATTTTAGAGTGAAAACCGAAATTTAAATCGAATTCTAAAAACTTAAAGGACTTCTTGCAGAAACCCCCCTGGGTTTCCTTCTCTTCTCTCCCGCGGTCCCTGGCGGCCAAAACAGGCCTTCCGGCCTTGACCAGCGGCTCACCGGCTTTGACCGGCGGCCGAGGCGCCGGCGGTGGCCCTCCGGCCACGACGCGAGCACAGGAAGACGCGGCTACGCGAGGCGCACACGCTGGGGGCGACGGCCTGGTCGGCGGAGCAGTGGAGCGGCGGCGCAAGGCGGCGGCGGCCGGGCTAGGGTTAGGCGGCGGCGCGGCGTTACGCCGGCTCAACGGCGACGACAAACTCAACAAGAACATGCTCAACAGACTCGCCTCACCCTAGAACACCTAGTGCTTCTCTCGGTTTTCCTTCCCGGTGTCCAGAACCTCGAATTCCATGGCGGCGGCACTCACAGCGGCGGCGCTTGCGGCGGCGCGACTGTGCCGGCCGTTCCGGCGACGCTTCGATCCAACCAACACCTCCTAAAGCATCACCTTGACCTACTCAACTCACATCTAGCCTCTAATTTTGATCAAAACCACGGCAACATAGACTTCCACGGAGGGGTGCTCACCAAGAACTAAGAACTGCCGGCGTCGAGGAAAAAGAAGTCGCGCGGGCTCGGTGGGGCACGGCTTCGATCGAGGTCTTGCTTGGATGATAGAGGAGGACGGAGCGAAAGTTTGAGCGGAGTGGTTAAGGCTACGTCGGCCGAACGACGACGAATTTCGCCGGCGACCGAGAGGACAGGGGAAGAACGAAAATGGCGGGAAGGGATAAACTCGACCGGGAGCGCGGTATTTATTCGAATTTTTCACCGCCAACGATCGGCCACCTCATGCTTGATCCCCTAGTGCTGTCCTTGGGTGATGCCGACGCGTGGCACGTCCGAATTTTTACCGCCTCTGCTCGCCGGCGGCGAGCAGGCAGACAGCTCCCATCGGGAGACTATCTGTCTGCTCCTCCCCTTTTTCCTTTCAACTGACCCACCTTGATTCTAACATTTCTCAAACTTTGAAATGTAAACTCCTTTCAAACCTTTAACCAAATTTGGAGAGGAACTATAGGGCTTGAACTTTGATATAAATTGCTTGGCCAAAACTTCTATCAATCTCTCAAATTTGATCTCTGAACATTGGGGAAAAATTCGAATCCCCTGCAGTCTGTCAGTTCGTCACTTATTCAGAGATTCCAGTGAAATTCATCCAAAAGTAGAGACTCCAAATAAATAGCAAACTTTGTTTGATCCCAGCAAGATTTGGCATGATAAGAGTATACATATCCAAAATTCCATTTTACATCTTAGACATGTATGGTCCTTACACAAAAACTCACGAAACTCATCTCTAAACATTGATCTAAAAGCTGCTCGAGTTCACTCTTCCAGACTTAGAAATTTTCAGAGTTATCATAGAGAGTCTGAATTTATTCCATTTAGCTCACTTGGAGCTCAACTTTAACATGGTAAACTTCCTATTTAATCTCAAACCCAAGCACTTATCAACTCTCTGGACATCCATAATTCTTGTGAGCATGATCACTTCGAAGTTTTATACACAAAATCTTTCCAAAATCGAGCCCCAAGTGGAAGGTTTTGCAGCTGTTCCAGACTTAGAGTTTTTCTCAAGCTGACAGCAGAAACATAATACTTACTCAAGTTGATTAGCTCAAAAGAAATACTTAACAGCCAAATTTAGTTGTGATATCCTTCTCACAACAAGTTCAAACCATCAGCTGCCACTTTCACTTTGGGTCATAGGACTGTATATAAAGAAAATTCAAAGTTTCATGCCATCAAACTTACCCACTTTTCACTGTTTTCAGACATCCATTTTTCCTATTTTCATATGGGGAATAGTAACCTTGATCTTTTTCTTTCCACATTTAATTGAGGCACTTGAGAAGGAAATTTTTGCTACCACTTAGTTCCAACAGGTTCCACTAACTTTGAATTGCTAAACCAAATTTTTGTTTGAAATTTTTCAAACTTCCTCTTCTCTTTTTGACTTTTGGTCAAATTTCATGCAAAAGTTGACTTGCTCCATAGATCACAATAAATTCTAAATTTCTCCACAACTGATAAGTATTATACTTAGGACTTAAACATCAGGGATGTTACAACATATTCATCAGGTATGAAGAAACAACAGCATAAAAGTTTATTTCTATTGTCAAAAGTACCATTGCAGCATATCTATATTTGAGTTAACACTACAATACATTTGATCTAAGCAAACCAAAGCAGTGACAGTATTTGGTATGACGCATGAAGAAACTATTATAACATGGCCGAAAAAATTTGCTTTGACTGTTGAAGTTACACTGAAATTACTTTGTACTATTAATTGAATTAGGGTGCCATTCTCTTTGTAAACAGGCATACATGAGAACTAATTCCGAGTTATTCACACTTGTAAACTCTTGAGAAGTTAGAAACACAATGATAGCTCTTGACGAGGTTTATAGAAACACAATGAGTATTATGTTCTCTTGTGAAAAGTATTTTAATTAGGTGAGAAGCCGTGCTGCTTTGCTGCAAATACCAATAGAGTACCTGAAAACATGAAAGAGTTTTATTTCTCAATTACAAAAATTGAACTTTAGTTCCAAACACAAATGATATGTGAAATTGCAAGTACAGGTTCTATGATACGTAAAGCTGCTTCAAATCTGAATCCTTGGCTCACACGAACCTTCTTGATGCAGTGGCTTCCCATGCATGCATATTTGTGTGAAACTTCTCAAAAGCAACCCATTGCACCTTGAACAATACAAGTTCTAGTGAGCATGCTCAACAAGACTCCAAAACTGGAATGGAACAGATTGAATCCATAGGAACAAAAGATCAGTTACATTGCCTAGCTCTAATAGCACACATTAAAAAAAGAGCAATAATGCACATCTCAGAGCTGGAGAAAGAAGACAGTGCATTGAACAAGTCAATTGCAACTACTGAGCACTTCAATGCACAATAGCACTTCAACTACTGAGCTGGAGAAATATTGAACATTTGAATTGAACCAACGAAACTTTACAGAGCAATGTCCTGCATTAACAGCTCCACTAAGGCACTAAATCTATATAACCCACTAACCAACTGAGGGCATCCTCTAGGGTCTCGAAGTTGGAGACAGGGAGGGAGAGGTAGGGGTTCATGTTCATCGCCATGGCGGCTGGCTCTCTCGCTTGCTCTCTCTCTCCCGAATCAGATCTGGGTGGGGAACTGGCTCTGGCTAGGGATTTGGTGGGGGGATTTGGAAATGCGGCCGCCGTCTTTATGGGGAAGTGAGCCCGGGATCCATTTGGCTGTGGCACCCGCCGGATGGGCGAGGTGGGGTCCGGGTGTCAGGCAGAGGCAGCACCCGCGCCGGACCGGACGCGAGATATGTTTGATTTTTTTTTTATAAGACTAGGCACGTGTTTTAGAAAACCTAGTAAATAAAAAATTGTTTATTTATAAAAGATCTATAGACAAGAAGAATTGCAGATTAAAGCAACCAGCATTTAACATTGCATCGATTAAATTTGTAGTGACAAAAAACTTAACATATAATGTAATTGTTTATCTAGTACATAAAAAATTGTTTAACTAATTTTACATATATAAGCAAAAATGTGCATGCGCACTCATGCGATGATAAGTACTTTTTTAAACTTGATTTGATCCTATGATCTCTTTTGTTACGAAAATATCTCACTTTTAAGTTTGTACGAAGTAATAATCAAGAAAAGGATGTCAAGCACAATAGACGTGAGCCATGCACGTGGTAAAAAGTAGTAAATCTAAAATTAATTTGTTCCTGTCTCGTTTACATTCATGGACTATCATTCACTTTTACCATGCTTGCAAATGACCACAAGACACCTTACCTCAACCAAAGCCATTGGTCCCTGCATATAAGTTAATGTTGAAAATATGACCTACCTCAAGCACATGCGAGGGTCCGTGATCAAAGGCTCTACCAGATAGTTTTGAAACTCATTGATTCCTCCACTCCACAGCACAAACCAAAAACTCAACTTCATGTTGCGGAGGCAATCGGCATGATGCCGACACAACGTGGAAAGAATCTGCAACAACACATCCACATGATGAGACCAGCCACCGCAATGAACGATCACTTGGCAGCAAAGAAAATTCGTCCATGTCCTTGAGGCTCCACCCCACGCCGCTGCCGAGCAGGACTGAGGGCCACCCGATGTAGTCGGAGAGCAGGACGCCACGGGGATGAAGCACGTCTTGACGGTGACGGTGGCGTTGTGCATGGCGATGGCAGATGACACACGCCGGCTTCCCTAAACACCGGCCAGTGGGCCTTCTGGAAGACGTGTAGCCCGACAACATAGGAGAGGACCTGGCACCAACGGCCGGACAAGGAGCTCCGTCGACACGCCGGTGCCGCCGTTGCTTGCGAGGCACTGAAGCCTGCTTAATCTCCTCGAGGCAGAGGCCAGCATCGCTAGCTCATCCCATGTTCGCACGTCGCCGCCGTGGCGCCCACATATCTGAAACCACCACGGGAACTCCGGCATGCTCGGCGAGGATCTGACAGATGTTGAGGCCCGCGATGGCGCCGGCGTCCTTGGTGACCTTGCGCTGGCAGGGAAGGTGATGACGGCATCGTGGACCTCGCCGTACAGGTAGGCGTCAGCAGTGTCCTTCATCTTGGCGAGCACCATGGCGCTGACCGTTGATCTCCTCAGACCTTAACACCATCAGGTCGCTATGCTGCTTATTCACCGCCACCTCCACGTGCGGCTTGCCATTCTTGCTCATAATTGATTAGTCTCCTCCTAAGCGATACACAATTCGAGTTATATTTCTATTCTTTAATCAATCTACAAATTAACCTGCCAAAAATTGGTGTCCTAATATGTAACCGTCACAGTGAGAAAAAAAAGAAACAAAACAAAGTTTTTTTTAACCTATACAGTCCGAGGGTCTTGTTACGTGGAAGGAAAACGAAATAGAAAAGGTACACCCGTCAATATAAAGATTTGGTTGACCATCAAAATAAAATATGTAATCAATATAGACTCTTTAGATTAAGCTAGAGCGTTGGATCATCATAAAATCCGACGGTGTAGGATATAGATGACGACGGACGAAACGAAAGACGACGGACGAAACGAAAATTTATAGTATAGATATGTTTGATTTGATCCAATCCAATCCGGGGCTCTGCGTCCTGATTGGGGGCATGGGCTATGGGCTGATGGTTCATGAAGCCTTTCAGCCCACGGGAGTACGGGACACAACGCCCAAGTTGCAACAGATAGATTAATTCGGATAAGCACTGAATTTATCTGGTGGAAGGACTGATGATTCTGTGAATGAAGAAGCACATTTTCGTTGGGGCCTTCGCCTTCGCCGTGTCCGTTGTTGATCACAGTAAAGAGGCGGTTCACAAACGGAATTTGCAGATTTCCAGGTACGGAACCCGTAACGTAGCAGGGTCGGCCCCGTCTTCCGCGCCTTGTCGGATTCCAATCCAAGTTGAGTTCAAAACCAGCCAAGAACAAAGTGCCGGAGATGCTGAATATATACTGATATACAACGATAGATAGAGGAACAGAGATCTCTTTTTTTTAAAAAAAAAATTGAGAAACAGATATCTGGAAGAGGTCGAGTTAAAAAAAAAAAGATCTGGAAGAGGGGAAAACGGAACAAGGCATCGTCGTCTACCTCGTACGGTCGTGCAATGGCGCTGCAGAGCGAGCAGCAGCAGCAGCAAACCCTAAGTAAGCCTCAAATAGTCAAATGTCTCTGATTCGCTTTCTCTTGCATTTTTCTACATCACTTAATTAGAAGGAAACTTTTTATCAGTTGTTCGCTAACCGATTCACCAGTATTTCGGCATTTTCTTGCCGTGTCAGATGGGCAATATAATCATAACCCGCCTTAGCTTGTTGGTTTGCAGATGGATCGGTTGCTGGAGTGAATGAAATTCCCTTGCCCTGTCAACGAGTTGGTGATGACGACTCCCAAGCATCGGGATTTTCAATCCCTGACCTTCCTGAGGTATGGCAGCAAACACTTCTGATATAGGCTTACTATTTGCAGTCTTGATTTCACGGAGACTACTCTAATAACCACGCCAATTAATTCGGGGTTGCAAGATTGTTATCTCTATTGTCCGCCTATATATCTGACACTGTTAAAACTTCTTGATTCTGATCCATGGACCATGGGCTTCTCATGTTTAGCTATTCCCACGGTATTAATGTACTATTTGCTACCGTACGTGGCCTATCCATAATAACATGCTATTGTAAAATAAAAGCATCATCCTGTACATTCTGGTAGACATGAATTCATATAAACCAATATCATTGGTTACTCTGTGAATGCAAGCAAGCACTACGGGAACCCCTGGGTTCGCCGAGTGCCCGAAACACTCGGCAAAGAGGCAAAAACACTCGGCAAAGGCTTCGCCGAGTGTAACACTCGGCAAAGGGCACTCGGCAACAGCCGACTCGGCAAAGGGCCCCTTTGCCGAGTGTCATCTTTCGGGCACTCGGCGAAGGCTTTGCCGAGTGCTACATCTGACACTCGGCAAACCTTTGTAGAAAAATAAAAAAAATCAAAGCCTGCGCCGCCGCTTGCCGTCCGGCCCCCGGCCGCCGCGCCGCGCCGCCCCCGACGTGCCCGGCGGCGTGGAGATGGGCGGCACGCGCTGTCCTGGCCGCGGCCGCGCGGCGAGCTCCGCCCTAGGGGCCTCGGCCGTCCGCTTGGGCGAGCTCCGCCGCTGGGAGCTCGCGCCGCCCGCCCGCCTCGTCTCATCCCCTCGCGGCCTGAAGCTGACCTCCGTGCGCCGCCTGCGCCGCCGCGCGCCAGCCTCCGCACGCCGCCGCGCGTTGGCCTCCACGCGCCACCTGCCTCGTCTCGTCCCGTCCCTGCGCGGCCTGGAGCTGCCGCCGGCCTCCGCGCGCCGACGCGCGCCGACGGCATCCGCACGCCGCGCGGCCTCCGCGCGCCGCTGGCCGGCCGGCCTCCGCGCGCCGACCGCATCGGCATCCGCGCACGCCGCCGCCGCGCAGCCTCCACGCGCCGCCTGCGCCACCGCGTGCCGGCCGCCGGACCCCCCTCGGCGGCGGCCTGCGTGGAGACGAGAGGGAGAGATAGATGAGAGAGATGAAAAGAGGTGGAAGAAAAGGAGTGGCCGGTGGAAGGAGAGATGAGAGAGAGAGAGAGGGATCCAAGTCATCTCCTTTGGACCAATGAGAGGCCACGATTCTGAAGGGCTGGATCGCTGACGTGGCGACTTGTGTTTTCTTTGTGTGCTTGTAACGAATTTTTAGATGGCTAAACAATTTCAAATGAAAAAGTTGTAAACTATAAAGTTTTACATCTTTTCGAGATCTACAACTTTGACATAGAAATTATTTACATCTGAGGTTATTTGAATTTTTTAAAATTTTGAAATTTGAAATCGAATAGTTTATAATGTATTTTTGAAGTACTAAACAATCTCAAATAAAAAAGTTTTCAACTACAAAGTTTTATATTTCGTTGAGTTGTACAACTTTGGTATAGAACTTTTTTAATTCCAAGGTCATTTGAATGTTTTAAAATTTATAATTTCAAATTAGATAACTTATAATGATATTTTGAAATATCAAACTGTTTCAAATACAAAAGTTGTAAACTACAAAGTTTTATATTTCTCTGAGTTGTACAACTTTGATATAAAGCTTTTTTTCATATGAGATCATATTAAAAAGTTTGTATTCAAAAAATACATTCACTAACACTCTCACATAGAATAACACATACACTTCTTATGAGATATTTTGATTTTGTAAACATGGTTGTGACAAAATGTGTGAAATCTTTTCAATATTTTACCACATCCTCCATGTGTGACACCATCACATCATGCCAAATCTCATGATTTTTAGACTTTATTTGCTTTTTTAGAATTTAAAATACTCTCATCTTTGCCGAGTGTCAACAAAAAACACTCGGCAAAGAAGCTCTTTGCCGAGTGTCAAAAAATACACTCGGCAAACATCTCATCTTTGCCGAGTGTATTTTGGTGACACTCGGCAAAGAGCTTATTTGCCGAGTGTCAAAACCTTTGCCGAGTGTCTTTTTTTACACTCGGCAAAGGGCTTGTTTGCCGAGTGTTCGAAAAAAGACACTCGGCAAAGATTTGACACTCGGCATCTACAGGTTTTCCCGTAGTGAAGAATACTAGTTGTTCATCATTGCTGGCCATTAGTGTCTTCTTTTGCCTTGTCAGAACTTATAAAGCTACTAGTAACACTGCTAGGTAAAAACTTCTCTAGTCTATGCAATGCTACTAAGTTTACCTGCTACTGTTACATTCAAGTTTGCAATCATGCTGTTGAAATTTCATCTGGCTTTAAAGTTAAAATTATCACATGCTTGTGCATGCAGGACATATGGCGCCATATACATTCTTTGATGCCAATGGATGTTGCTGCTAGTGCCGCTTGCCTTTCTCGCGCCTTTCTAGCTTCATGGAGATGTTATCCCAAACTCGATTTGAATCCGGATACTCTTTGCTGCGAGACAGATCGAACAAATTTAAGGTGTAGAGTTGACAGCATTCTGAGGAACCACTCAGGCATTGGCCTAAAGATATTAGACATTAATTTATGGCATGAAAAGAGTTGCATTCCTTACATCGACAGCTGGCTCCAGCTTGCTGTTACTCCAGGGATTGAAGAGATCACACTCACTCTATGTGAAGAGTACAACTTCCCATGCTCAGTTTTATCTGACGGGGCTAGAAATTCAGTTCGGTCTCTTCACCTTACAAACTGTACCTTCCGTCCCATGCCTGAACTTGGCACCTTGAGAAGCCTAACAATACTGAGGCTGTGGTCTGTGCGTATCACAGGGGATGAATTGGAGCGCCTTCTTTCCAACTCCCTTGCTATGGAGCATTTGCGCCTCCAAGATTGCCAGGAAATAATTATCCTTAAGATACCTTCCGTGCTGCAGCAATTTAGCTACCTTGAGGTTTATGGATGTTGGAATGTGCAAGCTGTAGAGAACAAGGCACCAAATCTCACCAGGTTTCTCCTTATCGGAAAAGCTGAAAAGCTCTCGCTTGGAGAAGCATCGCAAATGATGAAGGCTTTTACCTTGGGCCGTAATGACGCCATCTGCTATGGTCGTGCTGAGCTTCCGTCCATGATGCCAAATCTCGAGTCTCTTGGTTTAAGTTCTTTCTCTGAGGTATACTGCAGAGTAGGGTTAGATCCATATATATGACAGTAGTCATACCTTGCTGTATGGGTTTATAGTTAATCTCTGAACATGACATGTTTTATGTGCAGGTTCATACAGCACCATTGCTGCCCACCAAATTCCTCAACCTCAAGCACCTGGCCATTCAGATATGTGGAGGGACCTATTCCTGCCCATCCTACGATTATCTTTCTCTGGTTTCTTTCTTGGATGCGTGTCCTTCCATGGAAACCTGGTACCTGAATGTAAGGCCCTGTCCATCCTATTCTGCAAATTAAGATATGTGGTCACTCATTTGGATGCGTCCATTGATCCAATCTCCTGGTCTCCTCTTCAGGTATATCAGGATCGTTCAGAGTATGAATCGGTTTTTGGAGCCTCTTTAAATTTTAGGCAGCTGCCTGAACACCCCAAGCTGAAGAGTATGGAGATCGTAGGGTTCAAGTCTGCAAAGATCTTGGTTGAGCTAACATGTTGCATTGTCAAGAGCGCAACCTCACTGGAGCGACTTAAGCTCAACACCTTTGATGGTTTTAGTAGGTGTTCAGAGGAAAATAATAGTGATTGTCGGGATGAGATGTGCCGTCCCATTAGAAAGGCTGTGCTAAAGGAAGCCTCCAGAGCACTGGTGGCTATAACAAGGTACATTGAGGATAAAGTCCCAGCTACTGCTAAGCTGACTGTTCAAGAACCTTGCCCTTGCCCACGGTGTCGTTCCACTCATATGGATGATCGTAAGCGTAGATGAGATGTCAGCCAGTTGTAGCTGATGGAGGGTGGAAGTTGCTTGCCACAAGTTATCTTAACAAGTGTGTCGTGTAATATTTTTAATTTGATCTTAATAAACCATGTTTTAGTTCTTATATTGTTGGGCAAGTTATCGTGCATGTTTTTTTTTTCTTGTTTTGAATCGGTGGGCGCTTGGACCTGACCACTGTTTTTTTTCTTCTTTTGAGCTGATTTGTAAACTTTTTTCTTCTTCTTTTGAGCGGAGAAAAGGTCGGCATTCCTCTTTTAAGAGCATCTTCAAGAGACCAAACGGATGGCCAAGCCAAATTTTAGCTACTCAACACCAAAATAGCTCTCCAACAGACTAGTCATCCAGCTCCCCAAGCCATACAACTCTCTAAATTGGCCTCCTCGTTAGCCAAATTTAGCTAGCCATCCAGTTCGGCTAAGCCAAACTGAGCTTGTCAAGTGTAAGATGACACATGGGACCCATGTGTTAGTGTGTGGAGAGTGATTTAGAGAGTGAGAAATCGAGAGTCTTGCAGTGAGATCCTCAATATGAAGTGAAATTTTTATGGAGAGGCGAATAAAGAGTCGAAATAGAGAGTCTTCGAGACAAGCTCGCTTTAGTAGTCCGGTGCGAGCTAGGATTTGCATCACGCGCCGTAGTGGAGAGGCTTCTCCGAACCGCTCTCTACAATTTTGATAACATGTCATTATGTCAATAATCTGATCTAGTTGAGCCTGCATCAAACGAATTTTAAAATACCAGGCCGGATTTCAAGATTTCCCAGCGCTATAAGCTTGAAAATAACTTCTCGGGGTATTCCGCAAAAAAGAGAAAAAAAAAACTTCTTGGGTACCCAAAACAATTTGCGGAATGTTTTTAAACTGCATGACTAGAAGTTTTTCTCCTTTTTGCGGAACACACGTAGGTATAGCAATAGCAAATACGGAGTAGGTAATAACTAAATAGTGAATACAAAGTGAGCATGTCAAAGTACTACTATCTCTGTTCAAAATTATAGTTCATTCAAATTTGACTGTTCATATTATTCAAAAATATATATACAAACAGTCAAATTTAAGTCATTTTTAAAGAACATTTTGTTAACAAAGCAAGCCACAACAAAAAAATATAATATTTTATATAAAATTTTGAATAAGACGAATGGTCAAACTTAAGGTAAAAAAGGCAAACAAACTATAATTTAAAATGGAGAGAGTATTTAGCACCATTTGGTGTTTTATCTAAGCTAGAAAATTGACGGATTCCAAGTTACTTCTTGTCCTACATGTTATTCCCTCTTTTAGAAAATATAGAATTTTTCTAGATATATAGATTTTACGATGCATCTATACCTATGCTACGTCTAATTATATATAAAAAATATTATGAATCTAGAAAAATACAAACGTCATGTATATTCTCGAAATCGATCCGATGCATCATGCATGGTTGAGCCTTACTCGTTGGCCAGTAGTCCCTCGTGGCACCCGATCCAAGCATGAAACGTACACGTGACACGGTAACCCGACCATCTGCATTTCACAAAGACAACACAGCTAAGAGCAAGAGTTTCTCTAAAACTCACAATATAAATCATTATTTAGAGAGTCATTTATATAAAAATTAATTTTATATTTTTATGTTTTTCAACAGTTTTTCTATATCTTGCGTGCACTTTAGAGGTCTATTCCTTTTCTATATATGACTAGCAGGAAATCCAGAATAGAGAGTGACTATGTTTGAATAATCAAATAAGGCTGTTAGAAAGTACCCTTTTAGTCAAAATCTCTACACTACTTCCCCGTTCCAAATTATAAGTCATTCCAATTTTCTTGAAGAGTCAAACTTTCTCAAGTTTGACCAAGTTTATATAATAAAGTACTAACATTCATAATATCAAATAAGTACCATTAGATTCTTCATTACATACATTTTCATAGTTTCCTGTTCGTTTCGCTGGGCTGGAAAGTCTGAGAGTAGAATAATTCGTTGGGCTGGTTCAATAGTATTTTATGAGTAGAATAATCCGATGGGCTGGGAGACATATTCGGTATCTGTTGGCGCGCCGAACGCGCACCAAGATCCACCGCAAGCGCACGGATCATTGTAGCTCTTCCCTTAGAGTATTCTCCCAAGGTTTATCAATCCGTGGATCGATAGTGAACTGCCTAGGGTTTTCCATCTAGCTAAACGGATCTAATCCTAACGTTAAGCATAGATTGCATATGAGAGGGTTAAACTTGAGTATGTACGGATGATGGATGATCACGCTACCTTCGGTCGACACGAGGTAACACGACCAAAAGTAGCCCAAGCCTGCGTCTTCTAGTTGCAACTCCGGCCAAGGTGTGAAACCAATCTAAGATCTAAATATGATAAAGAGTAATCTCTAAGAACTTTTCCATGAGCGCCCCTACGAGGTGCATTGAAGCAACGCCTAGGTTTCCCTAGTTTTACTCCCAAACAACCACCAAATGCTCTTCTCTCGAGCTCCTCCTCTTGATAGCTGCTGCAAAGACATCCCACAATACTCGTCGTTGATCCTACTCAACATTACACGTTCGTTCGACCTTTTCCCACCCGCAAGCTGTCACCAAGCGAGGATAATCGGTGCCGACTTCCCGTGCACTACAACGATGATCCGCAAGACATAGACTAATCACCACGATTAGATCTATTCCTACTAAGAACATATGGACGTCTCACATATGGATGAAAGAAGGCATACAACGAAGTAGATCAAAGTAGAGACAAGATTAGATTGATATCACCATCGAATGTTGAATGTACAAATGCCTTGATAGATCCAAGGCATGGCTCCGGTGTCGGAGGTACGATCATGGGCCCACAGGGACGCATGGATAATCTCCAGAAGTGTAACATCCGAAAAATTCATCCAATTAAATCACGCGTTAAAAATCTTTTTCAAAACTTTACAAAATAATTCTTGAGCTCAATCCTTTTTCATCATCTAAAAATCCATCTCGAGGCCACCTCCTTGATTAACCTTTGCTTACATCCATGCATCCCTCCACTCTTTAATCTCACTCTTTCTCCCTAAGTAACCTGCTAATCTCTTTCATCCTGTGCTCTTACGCACATGCATACTACTCCTATCTTCTAGCTTGAGCATGTACACAACGAGCACTACATCCACTCCTTTCCTGTACGTGTGCACACACTCCCTCTCTGTCTATCTCCCTTCCTGTACTTAGCACGAGAGCATCACGAGCAACACATGCAAATGGTCATCACTTCCTCTAGTGATCTCACACACATGCGTACTACTAAGCTACTTTCTGCTCTCTTCTACCTTAAGCACGTACACAACAGCACTCCTCTGCAAGCATAGCACACACGCATGGACATCAGAACAATACACAGCACTCGCACACACACCACGAGCCGGCGCTTTGCTCGAAAGCCTCGCCCCGCGTGCAGCACGCGGCACCCGCCCGGACCCCCCTGCCGAGCTCACCCTCGCTCTGCACGAGCGACAGCCCGACCCCGCGCACCATTGCTCGCGGCCGTCCAACACCTCGCCGTGCCGCCCCTCACCACGCCCCCACCTTGCACACGCCACTGGGCACACCAGCCCGGCTGCCTCGCCTCGCGCATCGTCAACGCTGCCGTCGCCTCAGCGCCACCACCGCGGCAAGCCGACGCCCACTGCCGCTGCCATCTCAGGCACGCACGTCGCCGTGCGCCTCCACCCTCGCTACGCGCCACCGTCCACCTCTGCCACGCCATAACCCCGCCTGCAGTGCCGCCATTGAAGCCGAGGTGCCGAGCTCACCGGCCAACCATCCCTTCCCGGCCACCACCATCAGCTCCTCCTCCGGCATCCCAAGCTCGCCGAGCCGCGCCGCTCCGCCAGCCCCCCTTCCCCGCTCCAATTCCTCTCGCTCTGCTCCTCCACACACACGAACTGAGCCCCCTCGTCGATCTCCCTCTGCAGGCTGTCTCCCACCGAGGTGAGCCTCCCCTCATCTTCCTCTCCCTCCCCATACCCTTGGATTTGGGTTTGGTGGCCGGAATCACCGCCACGGCGGAGCTCCAGCGAGCCCCTGCCGCTGCCATGGCGACGAGCCTGAGGAGCACGAGCCTCTGTTCTCTGCCTCTGTCGCTCTCCCTGTCTCCTGTTATTTCTTCCACCGGCCCAAATGAATCCCGTGAGCCCAAGAGCTAATCGAGAGGCCAGTAAACCTTTCCACACCAATCACGTGCAAACAAGCCCAAGTTAACCCCCACCCGATTCATGTTAATCCATTTTCCTGATTTAATTATCACCTAATCCTACAGACACATTATCTCAACCATCCGACTTCCAATTCCAATACTTCTTTTTCCCAAATCCATCTAAAATCATACACTATCTATTCCTTTTATCCTCATCTCCATTTGAGCTCATTTTATTTTATGTGCTTGTTTGATTGTTGTGTGCTTGCTTGTGTGCGCCGTAGATCACGGAGTGACCGAGGAGCCACCCGCCGAGGAGTTTGGAGGCCAGCCGGAGTACGAAGGAGAGTACCGCGAGCCGGAGGCCGAGGACCCGTACCGCGAGCAGGCACTTCCGGACGACTTCGAAGACGGCAAGTTCAATCCCGTCCTTTGATGCATATTTATCCTATGTTTTACAAACACAACCTATTGCCCTGTTTATAAAATGCAATGTTTTACTGCAAAACCCGTTTGGATAGCCACCCCTTGATTGCTATGAACATTCCTCGACCACCTAGGTTATCATTTAATATGACTTGCTCTGTTTGGATGATAGCCATTGCTAGATACGCTTAGTACTGTTACTTTCTATTCAACAATAATAATTATGCTCATGTGTTTTTAAAATAAAGAATGGTGTGAGTGTTTAAAGGTAAAGGATGGGTTTTGGTGAAAATGGAATAATGGTGGAACCGATGGGATGGATGGTGTGTTCTGTGTGAAACACCAAGTTGGTGAGCTCGTGCCTGTGTGGCTGAGCAGGATGTGGAGATATCCATCTTGTCATTAATTTAAGGACCGAGTTGATTGTCATCTTGCCTGGCCCAGTTTAGTGCTACCGCCCTACCGTTGTATGTGGCAACGGCTTAGCATAAATCCCACTAGTTGGTTGGTTAGCCAATGGGTGAGCTGTGAGCAATGGCTTAGCTAAGGTGTGGTAATGGCTTTGACAGGTCCGCGCTGGCATTTCGGTGTTCATGTCGCGGAAACCGTTTGGGTGGGTTAAGTGTACAACCTCTGCAGAGTTAAAACCTATTCGAATAGCCGTATCCACGGTATTGGATGAGTCATGGCTTGGGCTTGAAACTAGTTTTGGGAATGGTTTGGATCAAATGGTGTGAGTTGTTTTGGAAAGTGTCCGGCAGGTGTGCCGTGTGCTATGACGGACGGGGAGTCCGGTAGCTTAAAACTTGGATCCTTTGTGTAGGATCAACCCCACTTATTATTAAAACTGTTTTAGAAAAACCTTTTCAAAACAAACCCTTGCATGTGTAAAAATCCAGCTTTTTCGCAAAATAAACCTTAGCCATAATCTTGATTTACCCTGTGCATATTCTTAATATCCCCCTCCGTGGATGTGGTTGGACTTCTTGAGTACTTTTGTACTCACCCCTATTTTTGTTGCTACAGAGGAGGACCCGGATTTTATTGCTGAGGACTACGAATAGAGGTCGTGTCCGCACCCGACGTTGCCTGTGGGGTGGCCCCTGTGCGATGCTTCCGCTGTCGTTCCTCACCGAGATAGGGCTAGATCCAGTCTTAGTCTTTCTCTGGTTATGTATTGTTGTACTTTTGGTTACTATTATAATTTGTATCGAGTGTCGTGACCCTCGGAGGTCACACAGTGACTGAACCATCTGTGGAATAAATGTGTATCAGCCTCCTGGGACTGATATTTGTATCACATTTAGTCTCTGCTTATGTGGGGACGCTTCAAGAAGGAGTCGTACCAAGCGTGGAGACTGCGAGTAGAGTACTGCAAGGACTCTCCTCGTTATAGAAACCAGTCGTATGGCATGGAAACTACTCGGATTGGCGTGCAAGGCACTCCACGAGTTGTATTAGGTTAGGATTCTACTCGGAACCGACCTTGTAACCCTGCTCTCCGTGTATATAAGGCTGAGCAGGGACCCCTTCAAAGGATTACGATCTCATCAATACAAACCACCATACAGGACGTAGGGTATTACGCCATCTAAGCGGCCCGAACCTGTCTAAAATCCTGAGTCTCTTAGCCTTTGCGTTCCTGATCTCGGCGAAACCCACCTGAAACTCTACTACCTCGGGATACCCCTCGGTAGGATCGACGGTAGAACACCGACATCTGGCGCGCCAGGTAGAGGTTTTCCTCGAAGATCCCGTGGAGAACGCAATGGTGACCTACATCCAATCTGAAGCGCCTCAGGAGGGACAGGATCCCGCGGGACGTCTACGAATCCCGCCAGGTCTTTGTACTCTTTGGGTCTGAAGTCACCGACGATCTGCCGTTCCAACACGGCACACCGCTGCTGCCAGAAGAGGGGAGCCCCACGAAACTCGTCACCCCAAGCTCCAGCGACTCTGTCGAACCCGATCGACAAGTCTTCATGGCTGGCTTGGCGGCAGCTGGTGACGTCGACAATGACCCACGCTATGCTTTTGAGCTGCTAGCTGACATATCTGAAGACGAGCTACCACCCGCGGGTGAATCCACCGCAGCCGCGTTGGATAGAGAAGTTCGAAACAACAAGAGGGGACAGCGACGCCTCAATGCCCGCAACCGCGCCATGGCCGGCCGCAACTTGGCCCAAGAATTCGCAAGAGTGGCACGGTATGACTCTCCCATGGCCAATGCCATGGAGATAGCTTACCATGTCCGCAGCCTACCTCGAACTCCAGAGACTGCTGCCGCGCTTGAACGGATCAACGATATGGTCCATACTCTCGACAAGGCCATCGCTGCGACCCCATCACGCAGCGGTCGGGCAGCTCCAAGTGAAGAAGTCGGAAGCAGCGGACGTCAACCTCCTCGCGACAAGCATCGTGCACCAAATCCAAGTCGACTGGGGAAAGGCAACCGCGGAGAAGTCGTACCCCACGCCGACCGGAAGATGATCGCCAACGAGGTGGACGTGGCAATGCCAGTCGCAACGACGGTGCCACCTCGTCCCACAGGCCAGCACACAGCGGTGACCTCCGGCAAACCATCAACGCTAACCGCGATGCGCGCTCCATCCTCGACTCCAAGAAGCGTGATGAAGCCCGAGGATACAGAAAAGAAGATGACGAGTACCCGATGTTCTCTAGGGACATCCGGATGGCGGTATACCCGCAGCCTTTCAAGCCAGTCGGCTTCGAGAAGTACGACGGTAAGACCTCTCCTGAGTCATGGCTGCGCATATACTCTACAGCTATAGATTGCGCGGGTGGCAACAACGCCATCAAGTGCAGATACTTCCCAATGGCACTCGAGCCCGCTCCACTCACATGGTTCGAAAACCTGCCACGACGCTCCATCGAGTCCTGGGAACGCCTCAAGAAGATCTTTGTGTCGAACTTCCAAGGCACATACAGTCGCCCCAAGACTCGACATGACCTCGCCATCTGCAAGCAGCACAAAGGGGAAAGCGCACGCGATTACATGCGTCGCTTTATGGAAATCAAGACTCTGGTGGTAGACGTTTCTGACCGCGACTGCATCGACTTGTTCCAGAACGGCATCACCAACAGGTTCTTTGACAGACAATTTGGTCTGCATCGACCAAGGACTCTGGACGCCCTGCGTGACCAAGTCGAAGCGTGGTCTGAGCAAGAAGACCGCGACCTCGAGAAGTACGGTCCTCCCCAGGGCAGGGAGAGACAAAGCAATAAAAGTCAGCAGGGCTCCGGGCAGCACAAGCGCAAGCCAGATGACACCGTCGCGACTCTGGAGACTGGCTTGAAAAGCCAAAAAAAAGAACTACCGCGGCAAAAGCGATGTTGAAAAGATCATGGACAGGCCGTGTCCAATGCACCCACAGCATAAGCACACCATGGGCCAATGCTACGATCTCCAGCGCGTATATGCCGAAAAGGACCGTGAGAGTAAAGCCAAGAAGAAGCCGGCAAGGCAACCACTCGATCCTGAAGCCAAGAACAAGGAGAAGGCTGACGATGAGGAAGACGAAGACGAGGATGACCAGGCGCCCAAGTTCCAGAAGCCAAAGAATGTACTCATGGTTATCATGGGCGGCGACTACGGCTTTCCCACTCGGAGGAAACACAAGCTCGCTCTGCGTCACATCATGGCAGTCGAGCCAGCCGTCCCAAGGTACCTAAAGTACTCGGAGGTCCCAATCACTTTCTCCAGGGCGGACCAGTGGAACAGCTATGACAAGCCAGGACAATTACCACTCATCCTGGATCCTACGGTGGCGGGATCACAGCTCACCAAGGTCCTCATCGATGGCGGGGCGGGGCTGAACGTGCTATTCTCTGGCACCCTGAAGAGGATGGGACTCGACATTGAGAAGATGCTGACTCCCACCGAATCCCCGTTCTACGGCATTGTCCCTGGTAATGGCAGTCTCCCTCTCGGCCAAGTCACACTACCAGTAACATTTGGCACGCAGGAGAACATCAGGAAGGAGTACATCAAGTTCGAGGTGGCAGACTTTGAAACTTCCTATCAAGCCATCCTTGGACGTCCGGCTTTAGCCAAGTTCATGGCCATCCCCCACTACGTCTATCTTGTCCTTAAGATGCCAGGACCCAAAGGTGTCATATCTCTCCGTGGCGACTTGAGGCGGTCGTACGACTGCGACAGAGAAGCCGTAGAGTTCGCGGCAACCACTCAGGTTCCCAACTCTATGGCCCAGATCTTCGCGGCGGCCCAGAAGCTGAAGCAGTCAGAGCTCGAGGTTCCTAGCAAGGAGCCCGGGCCATTCAAGGCGGCCGTCCCTGAAGACGTGGCGACCAAGGACGCATCACTACTGGAAGGAGACCAGTCGAAGACCACCAAGATCGGGGCTGGACTGACCCCGAAATAGGAAGGCGAGCTCGTCAGGTTCCTGCAAGCTAACCGCGACATCTTTGTGTGGAAACCCGCAGACATGCCAGGGGTGCCAAGGAACCTGATCAAGCACAGCCTCAACGTTGACCCCAAAGCTACTCCCAAGAGGCAGCGGCTGCGACGATTCGCAACCGACAAGCGAGAGGCGATCAAGAAGGAGCTGGCGAAGCTACTCGCCGCAGGATTCATCAAGGAGGTGTTCCACCCAGACTGGTTGGCTAATCCTGTCTTGGTGAAGAAGAAGAACAACAACGAGTGGCGCATGTGCGTCATTTACACTGACCTCAACAAGCACTGCCCCAAGGATCCCTTCGGCCTCCCTCGCATCGACCAGGTCATTGACTCCACGGCTGGTTGCGCTTTACTTTGCTTTCTTGATTGCTACTCGGGCTATCACCAGATATCTCTGAAGGAGGAGGATCAGATCAAGACGGCGTTCATCACCCCATATGGTGCATATGCTTACACCACAATGTCCTTCGGGTTGAAGAATGCTGGAGCGACTTATCAGCGCGCGATCCAACTCTGCCTCGAGAAGCAACTTCAACGCAATGTGGAAGCTTACGTCGATGACGTGGTCATAAAGACCAGAAATCCAGAAGACCTCATCGCTGATCTGGAGGAGACTTTCGCATCCCTGCGGAAGTGGCAATGGAAGCTAAACCCAACCAAGTGCGTCTTTGGAGTACCCTCTGGGAAACTTCTCGGGTTCATCATCAGCCACCGTGGTATTGAGGCCAACCCAGAGAAGATCAATGCCATCACAGCAATAGAAGCTCCAAAGACCATCAAGGACATCCAGAAGCTCACTGGGTGCATGGCGGCGCTGCACCGATTCATCTCACGACTTGGAGAGAGGGGTCTCCCTTTCTTCAAGCTACTCAAGAAAGGCGACAAGTTCCAGTGGAACGAAGAAGCAGCAGCAGCATTGGCGGATCTCCAGCAGCATCTGCAAAAACCGCCAATCCTGACTGCTCCGCAAGACGACGACAAGGAGCTACTATTCTACATTGCTGCCATGACTCATGTGGTGAGCACCGCACTGGTGGTCGAGCGTGCTGAGGACAATCATGCATATCCTGTGCAGAGGCCGGTATACTTCGTCAGTGAAGTACTCATGGAGTCCAAAGCTCGATACCCTGCGGTGCAAAAACTACTCTACGCTATACTCATTACGTCCAGGAAGCTGCGCCATTACTTCGACACATTCACTATCACAGTGGTGACAGAGTTTGGCTTGGGCGACATCTTGCACAACCCGGACGCGACCGGGCGAATTCCAAAGTGGGCTGTCGAGCTTGGTGCACTCAGCATCGAGTTCAAGTCCAAGAAGGCCATCAAGTCACAAGTCCTGGCAGATTTCATGGCGGAGTGGCGGGAGAATCAAGTCGATATCCCTGTTGGCAGACCAGAGCACTGGATCATGTACTTCGATGGCTCCCTAAAGCTTGAAGGCGCCGGCGCGGGAGTGCTTTTTATCTCGCCCAAGGGCGACCAACTTAAGTATGTCCTGCAGATCTTCTGGAAGGTGTCTAATAACGAGGCAGAGTATGAGGCCTTGCTACATGGCCTACGACTCGCAATTTCTCTAGGGATCAAGCGGCTGATGGTGTACGGCGACTCTTCTGTCGTCATCAACCATTGCAACAAGGATTGGGACCGCCATAAGGAGAACATGGATGCTTACTGCGAAGCTGTGCGCAAGTTAGAGAACAAGTTCATAGGACTCGAGTACCACTGGGTGGTCCGTGATGACAATGTCGCTGCCGATGTGCTTTCCAAGCTCGGAACCACTCGTGCAGAAGTTCCAGCAGGAGTCTTTGTCCAGGAGCTCTGCAAGCGCACAATTGACTTCGAGAAGCCTGCACAACCCAATGTTGACGAAGCTGGACCAGATAGAGAGGTCCTAGTGATTGAAGAAGACTGGCGTGTCCCATTCATCGAGTACATCAAGAACAAAGCCCTGCCATTGAACAAGACTGAAGCTGAGCAAGTCGTGCGGAGATCGAAGAATTATCTACTCATCGGCGATCAGCTCTACATGAGAGGACTATACACTGATATTGCTATGAAGTGTGTCCCGAGAGCAACAGGCAAGGGCATCCTGGAAGAAATTCATGAAGGCGCGTGCGGGAATCATGCAGGATCACGCACGATGGTGGGCAAGGCATTCAGAGCGGCTTATTATTGGCCCACGGCTCTGCAAGACTGTCCTGGGTGCCAATTCTTCGCCAGACAGCAACACGTGCCAGCCTACAAGCTCATTGCTATTCCTCCATCTTGGTCGTTCGCATGCTGGGGGCTCGACATGATTGGGAAGCTTACGACTGCCCCAGAAAATTTCACACATGTGCTGGTGGCCATCGACAAGTTTACCAAGTGGATAGAAGTCAAACCAGTCACAGACATATCTGCGGCCAAGGCCAAGGGGTTTATTAGTGATCTGATGATCAGGTATGGCTGTCCTCATCGTATCATCACAGATTTGGGTTCCAATTTCAACAACTACGAGTTCAAGGACCACTGTGAGAGGAACGGCATTGAGGTAATCCACGCATCAGTAGCGCATCCCAAGGCCAATGGACAAGTTGAGAGAGCCAATGGTTTGATCCTGGATGGTCTGAAGAAGCGACTGTACGAGCACGACAGGAAGTATGGAGGCAAGTGGATCTACGAGTTGCCGCATGTAGTCTGGGGGCTTCGTACCCAGCCTTGCAAGCCAACTGGCCACTCGCCATATTTTCTGGTGTACGGATCTGAAGCTATCCTGCCAGTTGATCTGATGTACAAATCATCACGACTGGAGCAGTACGATGAAGGAGTTGCTGATGATACAAGACGACTGGAGCTTGATCTCATCAAGGAGGAACGCTGTGCGGCTTTATTGAATTCCACTCGATATCTCCAGGGAGTCAGGCGCTATCATGACAGGAACGTCCAAGAGCGATCATTCAATATCGGTGACTTGGTATTACGCAGAATTCAGAAGACCACGGGTATGCACAAGCTTATGTCCCGCTGGGAAGGACCTTTCATTGTGCATAAGGTGACAGGACCCGGGTCGTACCGATTGAAGAACAGTGAAGGAGTCGAGGAGAGAGACTCCTGGAACATTGAGCATCTACACAAGTTCTATGCTTAGAGTCCTTGTCTGAGTCTGTCCAGAGCCTGTACAAATTTTGAAGATCTATGATCAAGTTATCAATAAAGTGTAGTTTATGTTCTCAATATTTGATCTTTGGTCTCTCGGCTTCATTTATGCTTCGGTTGTCTTATAAGACTACTCTAAGCTTCCAATAATTCCGGAGTTCCTTTTGATACTTTTGATTCAACAAGAATACATTAGTCAAAATCTGAAGAGTAGATCACATGACTACTTTCCAGGATCCCTGAGTACTTAGTTTTAACTAAGACCAGGCTGAACACCTGTAGAGGCCAGCTAGCCTTATAAAGCGACTACCCACGAGTAGTACTTTTAAATCTCTGAGTACTTATTTGAAAGTATTTTAGAGTCTACTTCGAAAGACGAGTAGTAATTTCAAATCTCTGAGTACTTATTTGAAAGTATTTTAGAGTCTACTTCATCAAAAGAGTAGTTATTTTAAATCTTCAAGTACCAATTTGCAAGTACTTTGAAGTTCAACTCATAAAAAGAGTAGAAATTTCATGGCACAAGTATGCCAAAACAACACAAAGCAGTCATCATTAATACATACTGCATACAGATATATTTATATCATAAATATGTTGCTCTATAACTTGTTTTCTACAGGATTACAAAGTCAGCATAACTTTAAGCTCTCTACAACTTCTGCTGCTATGGGCTCGAAGTGCTTCAAATGTTCTTCGAACTGGGTCTTTTCACAGTCCTCTGCTCTACCAGTTGGGACATCATCTATCTCCGCTTCTGGGTAGAAGGACTGGACGACCGCCAGCACGTGATCTGCCACATAGCAGCAAGTCTTCTTAACATAAGCAGTGAACTTGCCGGGGGATTGTCGGATACGCTGCAGGAGTGGTTTTGAAGACTCTTCTGGCGCATCATGATCAATGGCGTTCACCAATGTGGTGGCCGCTTCGACAAGTTCAGCATGTTCTGTCTTCAATGCTTGAAATTCCTCTCCGACTGCCTTGCTCTTCTCCAAGGCGTCCTTGAGGGTGGCGTCTGACTGCTCCAGCATCTTCATGGCTTGATTATACTCTGTCATGAACTCATTATGAGTCTCGTACAGAGCATCATAGTCACGGGAGAGTTTTTCTTTCTCCTCAGTGCATCTATACATACCGTTCTTCCATGCGGTGCACTCAGACTGGAGCTTCATATGTGCCGCTACATGTTCTGCAAAAACGAGGACTGTTTATCAAGATTCCAATCAAATTACAAGTCGAGGAGATGACATTGGGATAAGACCACTTACCATTATTGCTTTGGGTTAGAGTGCGATTTCTTTTCTTGAGCTTTTCCTCTTCAATTTTCCTCTCTTTTTCCCGGGCGGCAAGTTTCTGGCACTCCTTATCCAGTTCTTCCCGGGTGGTGAGTTTTTCGGCCTGGGCAGCATCAAAGCGCAGAGATAACTTGGCCAGCTGTGCTTTCGCCGTGGATAACTCGACCTCCAATTTCTGGGCTCGTATGGATGCATCAGACATCGCATACAGAGCCTCAGACTTCTTCTTCGAACGGGCGGCCAATTCCTGCAAGGAGTTCAATGTTTATGGTTTTCAAATGACTGGTGATTGAACAAGTTATGATAAAGCAGACATTACCTCCACGTACTGGATGGAGCCCTGCACCATTTTGATGATCCTGTTCTGTGACTCCACATACGCTGCTATGGCGTCCGATTCAAGCAGCGGATCTTCAAAAAGTTCTGCTCCTCCTGGTACAGCTGCGTTCTCTTCCGCGGGAGATATTTCTTGGGTTGTGCTCACCCGACTGGACGTGGGCATATACTGCAGTCCAAGAGTCTTTTTCTACGCAGGCTTTGCAGTTAGCTGTACCGACTGCTTCACAGTTTCAGCATCCTTGCCTGTGAGCAATGGCAAATCGGGAACTTCGTCCTTGACAATTTCCGTTGGCTCTGGCATGGTAACTGTGACTCGAGCACTATCGGCGACAGGATCTTTGGAAATTTCTTTTACTGCAGGAAGACTGATCTCTTGAACATTTTCTGTTGGTTCCCCTTGCTCGCTGGGAACAGGTTGGACTTCTTCAGTACGAGGCTCTTCGACAGAAACCTTGGCCTTTTTCCTTGGCGGCAAGGGAGCAGATTTCTTACACGCACAACAGTGGTTAGAGTGATCAAAATTACTACTCTACTGAATCAACAACTGGATCAAGTATAAGGTTGTTACCTTTTCGACTTCTTATCTGGCATCTGTGGCTCGCCAAATACCAGCGCTGGTACATGGGCACTGGTACCTGACTCGGGTCCCTCCTTCGGCTTCGCGGCTGATGAATCAACCACGGCCTTAGTACGGGCACCTGGGTCTTCAACTGTGTCTTTAGCCGTTTCAGCTTCGACAGTTGTTGTGGGTGGCTCTGCTGTGGCTGACGTGTTGCTTGGGGGCTCTGACTGCTCTTCCATGGGACTGTCTTGAGCACTCGTATTCCCAAGACTGGTAATTTCAAGAGAATTAATTGATCAACGAGTGGTTATTTCAAAGAATCCATGAGTGGTCAAGGACATTACATACCTTGGATTGTCACTCTCTGTGTGACTGGTGGCGGCTTTCTCGCTATATATTTTCTTCTTCCGAGAGGCCCTCCGTTGCCGCCCAGGAGGTGTGAAGACAGCTTCCTTCACAATATCCACAGGCAGGGCACCTGATGTGCCTTGTCCATCACTTTTCGAGTGATGTACCACTCGGAAGTCTTCCGTGTCGTCCGACTGGTCTGACGACTCGTCATCATCAAGATCGACCAGAGGAGGTTTCCTCAAATGAGACGGAATCTGAAATTTAGGATCCGCTCCCTCTGAAACTTGCTCTGGCATAATGGGCCAGGAATAGAACAAGTCAATATCCTCATGCATACACCAGAGATTCATTAGACTGGTGATTTGGGAGAAGTTTGGCTAAATCATTCATGAATTTGATACTTACTTGCTTTGGAGGGTGGTCTGCGTCGAAGAGTTGAGGTTCGAAGGGCACACAATGCACTCCAGGCATCAGCATCTGCACTCTTTCCATGATTTCGGCCTCGCTCAACTCGTCGCGGCTCATTCGAGAGGGGTCATCTTTGCCTCTGTACTCGAATCCCCAGCTTTCCTTCTGGGCGAGTGGTTGCACTCGGCGTTTGATCCAACTATAGACAACAGATACTCCTGTGACACCCTTGGCTGTCAATGCCTTGATCTTGGCAAGCAGTTGGTTTACTTGAGCAGTCTCTGCAATGGTGGGTTGCTCCTTCCACTCAGGGAAATCCACTGGGGCCACTCCAGTCCATTCAGACAGCTTGGGATCGTAGTTCCCGATGTACCACCACAAGTTTTTCCACTCGGAGTTGTTGCTATGCATCTCATACTCCAGATATGATGGCCGCATTCCTTGGCGCATTTGGATTCCGGCTCCTCCGACTGGAGAAGTCGCATCTTTCTTCGGCTGCGGCTTCACAAAGAAAAGGCGTCGCCATAGATTGAAATGCAGGCGAATTCCAAGGAAGGCCTCGCAGAAGTGGACATAGATCGAGATTTGAAATACTCCATTGGAAGTCAGATTGGGTAACTCAATCCCATAGTAGAAGAGCAACCCGCGCAGGAAGTCGCAGGTTGGAATACCTAATCCCATCTGGATGAAATGACTGAACATCAAAATCTTGTCCACAGGCACCATCGGCCACTTTTCCTGTTTCTCTGTCACTTGCCACAACAGCTCTTGCTGCTCCTTCAGGAATCCATCTTTTACAAACTTCTCCAACTGCTCCTGGGTTACCTCCGATGACTTGAGGTAATTGCAAGGCAGAGGATGAACTCTCTGTTGCACTTTGCCGCGCTTGGGTGATGGCAACTGCACTTCCTTGTCGCGGGCCCCACTGCGGTTTGACTTCTTGTCCCTCTTCGACGTCATCCTGGAGATCACGAGTTTCTTCACCCGCATGCGCTCGGGGGCTCACAGATTTGGATCGGAAATGGATTGGCAGAGCAGATCCGAGATTGGATCGATTTCGCTCAGGGGCTTGGAGATTGACTCGCTCAGATGAGGAATGGCAGTGGGTAGGGTTTGTGAAAGACTTGGTGAAATGGATAAGTTACTGCGGCGGCGCAGCGGTGAGTTTTATTGACTGCAGCTGTGACGGTTGTTTTTCCAAGACGAAGGTAAAAGGGGTTATTTTCCATTTTTTATTAAAGAAAGGATTTATTTTTTAACTGACTCCTTACAGGGACACTCTGGGGGGCAGTTATGTTTATTTTTCCTTTACTTTAATAATTGTGGATTATTTCTCTTTAACCCTAAACTACTCGGTGGGTCTCGAGACTTGATCCTCTTCTATATGTACATATAGTTCAAGGCTCGGGGGCTGCAGGGTAGTAAAGGATCAGGAATTTTATTTTTTCTGAAGCTTAAAATTAAATCAAGACCCTCGGCTCGATTCTTTGATCCAACCCAAGGCTCGGGGGCTACTTGATATCAAGTGCAGTTTTTCCAAAATTGCACATTTCAAGAACAAGATGAAGATTGAAGATTCTGTGGACCCTCAACCTGATTCTTCGATTCAACTTAAGGCTCGGGGGCTACTTGATATCAAGTGCGACTTTTTCAAGCCGCACATTGAAGATTAAAGACTACAAGTCGATCAGATTAATCGGGGCTTAAGCACCTCATGGCCTCGTGACAACCAAGACCTGTCCAAGATTGATCAAGCACTCGAAGAACTTGAAAAAGCACTCGATTGGCTTGACAAACACTCGAAGAACTTGAAAGAGCACTTGATTGGCTTGGCAAGCACTCGGTTGATGATACTCGACGATAAAGCGCTTGGGGGCTTATCGGAGGTACGATCATGGGCCCACAGGGACGCATGGATAATCTCCAGAAGGAGTCGTACCAAGCGTGGAGACTGCGAGTAGAGTACTGCAAGGACTCTCCTCGTTATAGAAACCAGTCGTATGGCATGGAAACTACTTGGATTGGCGTGCAAGGCACTCCACGAGTTGTATTAGGTTAGGATTCTACTCGGAACCGACCTTGTAACCCTGCTCTCCATGTATATAAGGCTGAGCAGGGACCCCTTCAAAGGATTACGATCTCATCAATACAAACCACCATACAGGACGTAGGGTATTACGCCATCTAAGCGGCCCGAACCTGTCTAAAATCCTGAGTCTCTTAGCCTTTGCGTTCCTGATCTCGGCGAAACCCACCTAAAACTCTACTACCTCGGGATACCCCTCGGTAGGATCGACGGTAGAACACCGACATCCGGAACTCCACTATGGCTTCACCACGCAGGGCCAACCATGGCGGCTAGGGCATGGCCTAAGCCATCTCCTAGGCAACGTCGAGGACTAGCGGCGGCCGGTGGCTCCCTTCAGTCTGTCTTCCTCTTTTCGTCGACTTCTGGTGAATGGATTATGGCCTCCTCGGTTTGATGGGATATTTATATGCTGAGGAAACCCTAGCTCAAAGGGAAGGCCGAACCGCCTCAAAAAAGGCTTGGGCGGCGCGGCCAAGGGGGCCCTAGGCCGGCCGGCCTAGGCCCTTTTTGGCTCGCCTCGGGCCCATCTTTCGCGTGCAAGCTCCTATGATGTTCAATATCTTGTGTTCCAAATCTTGTGGGCTTTGGACGTCGTTTGCTTCGGGATATGGATAGGTCTTGATGGGTCTTCCGAGTCTGCACTGGATTTGTCTTGATCTCGAAGTACTTTGGCCTTATCTTCAATTGAGCCTTGTTTGGAGGTGGCCCATTGGAGTAGAGCATAAACGGGCTTCGGTTCCTTTGGGCTTCATTAGGGCTTTTGGCCTTCATCTTGCCATGTTGTTGCTAGTTCTCAGATTCGGCCCATATTCGCTCCAAAATAGCCAAATACCCTGCGTAAACCAAAATGCTCCAAGAAATTGTGCACAAGCGGAAACGGGGTTATTTCAGTGCCAAGTGGCGGGGTTAGTATCAAGATTAGTCCAAAGACATAACCTAGATGGAACTAAAAGGGTGTCATTTAACAGCGCCAACAATCCCCCCATGCTTAAACCTTGCTCGTCCTCGAGTAAGTCCAGGAACATGCTTACCATAGAAATTAGCGTTGCCCTTCAATGCCTTCCCTGCACTTAGTCATACACAACAAGACACATTGCTCTCTCAAGTGTTTAGCATTTAAAGTTCAAGTTGTGACCGGCTGCTTTTCTTTATGGAAGATAGACTAACAATAAAGCACAAGCCACAATTAAATAAGTATAATGCTCTCGAATTTAAGCGAACTTGAAACCTTTACCTTGTTCTATCGTGAAGAGCTTTCAAAAACATGCACATCAAACATAAGTGAGGTTCTCTTGCAAAAGTTTATGGAAACACTCATCTCATCAAGTCGCTCAAGCCTATACTAGATTATTCTCAACCTATTCTACTCATATATGAAAGTGGAAGGCTTATGTGGAGCTTGGTAGGTCAAAACAATCTTAGCAAAACATTATATCTGAAATATTGTCAAACTAAGAGAGAAATCTAATAGATTTACCGAGACTCGTCAAAAAGGCCATGAGAAAATAAATGTTGGAGAGGGAGAGAGATGGAACACACACTTTTTAGATGGTGGACATGTGCAAATGGCAAAGGGTGACACCGAGGCACAAATGAAGTCCTCGTTATCGGATTGCACATGGTTGGAATAATTGAGTATGGAATAAATCTTTTAGGCACCAAGAATTTAATGAAACAAAAAGAACTAAGAAGCATTTTTATTTTTATTTTCTTTCTTTTCTTTATTTTTTTCTTTGTTCTTCTTTCTTTTTCACTTTTTTTCTTCTTTATTTTTCTTTTATGCTCCTTAGAACCTTTTGTAACATGATACTTACTCAGCGGTAGTCAGAGAAATGCGATGACTCCTTCCCCCATGCTTGAACGATTGCTCGTCCTCGAGCAAATGAGTGGGAAATTAAATGACCGCTGAGCAGAGTATGAAATCTTCTAATCTTGCAGAGAATGACTTGAATCTTCAGGAGGGACATCCACAAAAATTTTCGAGGCCAACAGGGGTGAAAACACCCCTGGCCGCGCGGCCCAGAGGGTCTCTGGCCGCGCCGCCCTAGCTGTTCTCGCCTCTGTTTCTTCTGATTTTTCTCCAGTATGCTTGTAGAGTCCTTCCGAATGTATATTCTTCGTTTGATGCCTCTGTGTTGTCATAATCTCCATCGAAATAATTTTCCATACTCAATATTTGGGTTGTGGTCAAGGAGGTAATCACAAAAGGATATTTTTGGTTTAGGATGGATGCCCAGCGAGGTTTGTGAAATTTCCGATGTGGAGACTCACAATGCATGGACAGAAAGGCTAGCAAAAAGAAGTTACGCAAAACGGAATGGCCAGCTTCTTAGTCTCGTACCAAAGAAATCAATCCTAATCCAACTCATCAGAATATAAGTTTACAATCTAAGGGTTTCATCATGAAAGAACATGCATATATATAGGCTTTGGTAGGTAGAACTTTGCAAGAGACTCTCGAATGTAGATAGCATAAGATTTAAGTTTTAAATAAAAACAACACAAGGCTTAAGGTCATCGGTAAACTTAAATCAAAGAGCAATCATAGAGTATGTGGGTCTAGAAATTAGTCATTTAACCTCCACAAATTAAAGAACCGGTATTTATGTCAATTTATATCCATTTAACTGAGAGCAATTAGTCAAGTCATATACAACATAGTGTAGGTAAAACAAAGCGGCAACTTTCATCACTTTTCCATAAGCAAAGCATATACGAATGATATCATCGTGGTGAGAACAAATGTGATGGTGATTATTATTTATTAAAAACAAAAATAAAACTAGGTTGTCCTCCTAGTAGCCATGTTATTAACAAGAGAGGTAAACAAAGGTTTTCTACACTAAGGTCGATGACATGTATATGTACAGGCATTTAGAAAATGATAGACAAAGAGAAGGTTGAGGGAGAGTTACCGTCCTTTTCAATGCTCGTAGTGAAGTGCAACGTGTCTCCCCCATGCTTAGCATTGTGCTTAGCATGGAAGAAAAGTCCTTAGCATCTTGAGGTTATCCTTGTGCTCCAAATGGCTTGTCTTCTCGTCCCGCAAATCCTCCCCCATGCTTAGCATGTTGCTAAGCGTAGAAAAAGAAAGCGAATCGTCTCGTTGTTCTTGAAATCCTATTGCCATGTCTGGAGATTATCTTCTTGCTTCTTCACCTTTGTTCCCTTAATTGTCCTCAACTTCTTGTTGTCTGTAATCCATTGTCCCAATCATTCTTCACATCATCACCACCTCCTTCCTTGTTGTCCTTCGTTGCTGCCTCTTCTTCCACGAATTTTCTTCATCTTCCAGAAAAGAACATGTACAGAACTATTGCTCCAATGCAAAGTACTCAAAATTGTCTTTCCAACGAGTCTTCATTCGCCCAAAACGGGTTCCGGACAAGAGAGTTATGCTATTTTTACTCCGGAGACGTAACTGTCCCGAGCTGATTTCAGCACACGCAGCGCTCAATGTTTTTGCCATAACTTCTTGCTCGGGTCTTCAAATCTCATGATCTTGGATGCGTTGGAACGAGAACTTGACGATGCTTCTTAATATTCACTTTTACTTTGTTGTACATCTCTGAACAGGTGCCTAAAATTGATGAAAACAGCAGTGTTCCTTCCGAGATTGGGAGATGTCTATGATTTTGGTTTCAACTCTTTGATTACAAATTCTTGGGAGTGTTTCATCATGCCTGCAAAACAATTTAAGCGCATACACTACCCTCGAGGTGACGGTCGGGAGTACTCGCCACTATACAAATGCCAACAAACCATTGATTTCCCTAAGACCTTAACTTGTGGCATAGCTAGCTTAGTAAAAGTCAATCCTAATGAGTGTACGTGTGTGCAAGTGAGCATGCAAATGATAGGAAGAGATAAAAACAAAGACAATGTTTACACCAAGCTCTAAACACCATGTTTACAACTAGGTTGCTCTATTCCTCCATAACCATAAAGTTTTGTTAGCCAAGGTCAAAACACCACGCTCATCGCAAGGCCAACAATTCTTTAAAGCGTTAGAAAAATAGAGCGCATTGCTAAGTTTTAAATCAACCGATGCAAAAATGCTAACAAGGTTTATAAAACAATATGATGATATTCTGCAAACTTGTCTAAACACCATGTTTACACAAATTTGCAAAGGATAATATCGTCCAAACATTAACATGAAAATTAAAGCACTCATCATAAAGTTTTATAGAAAAACCAAGTTTAACAAATGCAAGGTGGGACAAAGGGGATGAATGCAACATGCAACATGCAAATAGTTAGAGAGAACAAGGGTTAGGAGTATGTTTATGGGTGTCCTATGATTTTGGCTTAAAACAAGAATTTTGAAGAGAGAAGTCGGGTATAGAAATTCTATCTAAGGTGGTTTTAAAACAAAAAGAAAACAAAAGTTAGATTTTTGGATGAAAAACAAAACCTATGGTTTGTGAGAGATGACTAAAGGTATGAGAGCTTTCTCCTAGGGTTTTAGGATTGCAAAGGGAGGCTAGTCGAAAGTTTTAGTTAGAACAAGGCATAGAGTAGACTACGAGTCGATCCTATCCTTGTTGGCTATGGTTTTTGGTGGGGTTTATGGGACGGCTTAGGTAAGGGTTGACAAAGGTTAGAACTAAACATGTAATGCAATGCAAGGTGGAGAACAACATGAACATGACATGATATGGTGGTTGTCTAAAACAAAAGGTTAGCCTAAGTCAACTAGCCACAAGTTTAGAATCAAAAGGGTTGTGCTAAGCTTTATACATATCTCTAAAAAGACACAAAGAAAAAGACTCTAAACACAAATAGGCACACAAAAAGGGTCTACAAGTTTTCCAAGATCAAGTTAACAAGGTGCTCTCTCATTACTTTTAGATCATACAATATTGTGGTGTTTATTAGAGCAAGGGCACAACGTTACTTGATGTTTTCGTTTAATTACCACAATGTAGACGACCATCTTCATATATATAGATAGAACGGGTTGCCTCCCGCAAAGCGCTTCATTTAAAGTCATAGAGCTTGACTTTCTCACGTACCTTTCATTGTCGTGAAGCCATGGTTCTTCGTGCGAGAATCCGAAGTGATCCATGCAGCTTGATGTCGCCTTGTACAATTCGTCGTGGTTCACTTGCAACATCTTCGTGTGTCCAAGGTTGTCCGCTTGTGTCTTCATTCATCAATGCTCCAGGGGATTTGTTCTTGTCCTAAGCTTCTGAATTTGATCATGTACGCATCATGGAACCGTTGCCCCATCTTCTCTTTAGGATCATCATCTCCATCTCCTCTTTCTTGTTGTCATCGTCTTGCTGCTACCTTTGTTCGTGGATTTACCCCTGTATCCAGTACAGAACATATACTGAAATATATTTTTATTGAAGAGCTCATGAAATTACCTTTCCAACGGGTGGTCGGTCATCAAAATCGGAGTTCAAATGAGGGAGTTATGCTCATTCTATTCCGGCACTGCGTGCTGTTCCGAGCTGATTTCAGGACGTGCGATGTTGGATGATTTGGCCATTACCGCTCATAGGAATCTCCGATCGTCTTGCCGCTTGATCCGTTGGAACATAAACTTCATGGTGAGTCTGAAAATCCATATATATCCCATTGTATTCTTCTGAGGTCGTGCAAAAACATGATGACATTTGTATCTTCTCATGTATTGATCCGGAGATGTTGATGTCTTGATCTTGTTGTCTTTAAAGCATCATGTCGCGCATCCTTCGGCTGTAAGGTCATCACCATTGGTATACCAGCGACTCGTGGTGGCATTGGTGTCTTTCATCTATGATTTTTGATCAAGCCAAAGTGATGGGATGAGAGGATGTGCTTACACTTCGTATAGATGATCCGAACGATCTTCTTTCTTGGTCTTGTCACTCAATCGCCATAGGAGGTCCTTGAGTGTCTTGCTGGAGTAGATCAATGGTGCCATGGGGCTTAGAGAGTTGTAAGAAAAGCCTTGGGGCGCTCCTCATCCTTCCTTGCACTAGATCTTGCTTGGGAGTTAAACAAACTTGATTTCCTTAAGATCCAACTCATCCAGAATTTTCAGATTCGAAGTCCTTCCTTCTTGATGCCATATCTCCCACGTCTGGACTCCAAATAGGGCACACTCAGAGCCTAAATTGTGTAGCACGAAATTTTCTCCAACTTTTATATTCATGACTTGGCTTGAAAACGAAGTTAAGATCCCTGAAAATGCGTTGTAAGATAATCTGTCTGATTTCGGGCTCTCTGCGCAGCATGTATTTCGGGGGCCATATCTCCTAGCTCCAAATTCCAAATCATGTCTTCCATAGATCCAAATCGAAGCCATCGACGATGGCTACAACTTTGGTAGTCAAACTTTTTTCATTGGAGGCCATTTAGGTTCCCAAATCTGCTCCGAAAGACAGCTCTGTCCTGGACGACGCGAATAATTCCGAGATTGAGTAGATCTTGAGGATGATTATCAATTTACTTCATGCATAAGTCTCCCTTGATCCTCTAATCTTCTCCATCAATATAGATCTCTTCCAAATCATCTTTTTCAATGTAATGAGCTCTCCTCACTCTTTCTCTTTGCTTGACATGGTGTCTTCCAATTCCTAGTGCTTGAACAAACAAATCTTCGAAAAATTTTAGTCTTAAAAACTAAATGACACAACGACATACCTCATTCATCTTTTTCTTGCGTAGAGAGTTGACTCAATGGCGGATGATGGGCCACTAACAAAGTTAGCACCTACCACCAAAGAGTTTAATCTTGGCGTCTTCATCATTATGTTGAAACGGCGTTGAACTTGTTGAAGCCCGAATGTTGAGAGCTTCTCAATCGCTTTGTGTCTAGGATTTTACCTGCATTCATGGACACAAACAAGAAACATAGGATATATGCAATAATAAAATTAGGATTAGTCTAAAAAGTTAGATAGATCGACCTAGGGTTCGTGTTGCCGATCCCCGGCAACGGCGCCAGAAAAGCTTGTTGGCGCGCCGAACGCACACCAAGATCCACCGCAAGCGCACGGATCATTGTAGCTCTTCCCTTAGAGTATTCCCCTAAGGTTTATCAATCCGTGGATCAACAGTGAACTGCCTAGGGTTTTTCATCTAGCTAAACGGATCTAATCCTAACGTTAAGCATAGATTGCATATGAGAGGGTTAAACTTGAGTATGTACGGATGATGGATGATCACGCTACCTTAGGTCGACACGAGGTAACACGACCAAAAGTAGCCCAAGCCTACGTCTTCTAGTTGCAACTCCGGCCAAGGTGTGAAACCAATCTAAGATCTAAATATGATAAAGAGTAATCTCTAAGAACTTTTCCATGAGCGCCCCTACGAGGTGCATTGAAGCAACGCCTAGGTTTCCCTAGCTTTACTCCCAAACAACCACCAAACGCTCTTCTCTCGAGCTCCTCCTCTTGATAGCTGCTGTAAAGACATCCCACGATACTCGCCGTTGATCCTACTCAACATTACACGTTCGTTCGACCTTTTCCCACCCGCAAGCTGTCACCAAGCGAGGATAATCGGTGCCGACTTCCCGTGCACTACAACGATGATCCGCAAGACATAGACTAATCACCACGATTAGATCTATTCCTACTAAGAACATATGGACGTCTCACATATGGATGAAAGAAGGCATACATCGAAGTAGATCAAAGTAGAGACAAGATTAGATTGATATCACCATCGAATGTTGAATGTACAAATGCCTTGATAGATCCAAGGCATGGCTCCGGAACTCCACTATGGCTTCACCACGCAGGGCCAACCATGGCGGCTAGGGCATGGCCTAAACCATCTCCTAGGCAACGTCGAGGACTAGCGGCGGCCGGCGGCTCCCTTCGGTGTGTCTTCCTCTTTTCGTCGACTTCTGGTGAATGGATTATGCCCTCCTCGGTTTGACGGGATATTTATATGCTGAGGAAACCCTAGCTCAAAGGGGAAGCCGAACCGCCTCAAAAAAGGCTTGGGTGGCGCGGCCAAGGGGGCCCTAGGCCGGCCGGCCTAGGCCCTTTTTGGCTCGCCTCGGGCCCATCTTTCGCGTGCAAGCTCCTCTGATGTTCAATATCTTGTGTTCCAAATCTTGTGGGCTTTGGACGTCGTTTGCTTCGGGATATGGATGGGTCTTGATGGGTCTTCCGAGTCTGCACTGGATTTGTCTTGATCTCGAAGTACTTTGGCCTTATCTTCAATTGAGCCTTGTTTGGAGGTGGCCCATTGGAGTAGAGCATAAACGGGCTTCAGTTCCTTTGGGCTTCATTAGGGCTTTTGGCCTTCATCTTGCCATGTTGTTGCTAGTTCTCAGATTCGGCCCATATTCGCTCCAAAATAGCCAAATACCCTGCGTAAACCAAAATGCTCCAAGAAATTGTGCACAAGCGGAAACGGGGTTATTTCAGTGCCAAGTGGCGGGGTTAGTATCAAGATTAGTCCAAAAACATAACCTAGATGGCACTAAAAGGGTGTCATTTAACAGCGCCAACAGTATCGTAAATCGAAAATGATGCAGAGCGCGCGCCACTACCCGTACCGGCAAACGAAGAGAAAAGGAGAAGGACGGAACGGAAGCTCCGGGCGGAGAGTGGGCGGGGCGGCCGGCGGCGAGGTCGCCGCCGGCCGGGACGGTGGTGGGAGGCCGGCGGCCTTTATGTTTGGGGTTGCTGGGGCTCGTCGGAGTTTCCCGGCTGTAGAGGGAGGTTGGGGGCGGGAGGCCGGCCCGGCGGTGGTGGTGGGCATGGGGGCGGCGAGGCGCGGCGGCGGGGGCGCCGCCGGCCGGGTGGTGGACGACGGCGGTTGGGCAGGGTAGGGACGGGGGCGACCTCCGGCGGTGAGGCTCCGGCCACGAGGGCGAGCTCCGGTGACGAGTTAGGGCGGGAGAGGTCGAGACAGCGGCGGCGGCTCCGGCGGCGGGAGCCGCCGGAGACGGTGTTGGCGGCGCGTGGCAGCGCAAACGCACACCAAGATTCACCGCAAGCGCACGGATCATCGTAGCCTTTCCCTCAGAGTATTCCAAGGTTATCAATCCGTGGATCGGCAGCGAACTACCTAGGGTTTTCCATCTAATCTAATAGATCTAATCCTAACATGAAGTGTTGATTGCATAGAGAGGGTAAACCTATAGATATGAATGTTGTATAGGTTGATCTCATCCACAAGTGTAAGTAAAGGTAGAGCACAACCAAAGGGGTAACTAGGCCTATCGTCTTCCAGTTGTAGTTCTAGCCAACGAGCAAACTAATCATGCATCTCATCCAAAGCGTCTTTAAACTCTTACCTCCGGCCAACCTCCCGAGAATCACCACCTTACAGGCCACACCCTATCACGACGCTCCCTTCGGCGTGGTAATTACAAGGACACGCTCACAAGGAACGTGTCTAGAAATCATGAAGGTTCCACACACTAGATCTAATCACCATGATTATATAAAGCATGCTAGGTAGCCTAACCATGAATTAGACTAAGGAATAAACACATTCACAATAGGTAGAAAGCATAGAAGAAGGCATTGAGTCGCTAATAGATCGGATGACAGGATTATCATTACTAACACAAATGTATTCATTACATCATCACCTCCGATGCATACCATGGACGATGAATGATTGGCTCCTGAACTCCACCATAGCACAGCCACGCAAGGAGGCCATGGTGGCTAGGGTCGGCCTAGGCCATTCCCTAGAAAACTTCGAGGACTTGCGGCGGCCGTCTTCTCCCTCCGGTGCTCCCTTCTAGGTTTCGCCGACTTCTGGTGAATGGATCCTGCCCTCCTCTGGAAGACGAGATATTTATATGCCGAGAAAACCCTAGCTCAAAGGGGAGGCCGAGGGGGCTCAAAAACCCCTTGGGCGGCGCGGCCAAGGGGGCCCTAGGCCGGCCGGCCTAGGCCCTTTTTGGCCCGCCTCGGGCCCATCTTTTGCGTGCAAGCTTCTCTGATGTTCAATATCGTGTGTTCCAATTCTTGTGGGCTTTGGACGTCGTTTGCTTCGGGATATGGATGGGTCTTTATGTGTCCTCAGGGTCTGCGCTGGATTTGCCTTGCTCCGGCCTTATCTTCAATTAAGCCTGGTCTAGAGGTGGCCCATTGGAGTAGAGCATGAACGGGCTTCGGTTCCTTTGGGCTTCATTACGGCTTTTGGCCTTCATCTTGCCGTGTTGTTGCTAGTTCTCAGATTCGGCCCATATTCGCTCCAAAATAGCCAAATACCCTGCGTAAACCAAAATGCTCCAAGAAATTGTGCACAAGCGGAAACGGGGTTATTTCAGTGCCAAGTGGCGGGGTTAGCATTAGAATAAGCATGAAATTGATGTATAAACAACACTAAAATGGTGTCATTTAACAGCGCCAACAGACGGGCAAGGCGGCGGGGGCGAGCTCCGGCGACGAGTTCGGAGGTAGGCGACGCCGGCGGTGATAGGGCGCGGCGGCGAGGTCAGAGGAAGAAGAAACAACGAGAAGATGAAGAATTAAAACAGTACTCCTTACCTGGTCTTTCGTTCGCCGGGAGGAGTGGCAGCGAACGCGCGCTCTATAACATCCCCGATCATAAATCTTTGTAACCATCTCTATAATTTTGGTCAAAGATAAAATAGTTTGACTCTCCAAGAAAGTTGGAATGACTTATATTTTGGAATGGAGGGAGTAGCAATTAAGAAAGCATTTAAGAGTCTTTTGGAGTAACAGTCGTTGGATGCCCATATACACCATCATGCAAAAGCAAAAACCAACTTTCAAAAAAAAAAGCAAAAACAAAAAGACTTTCGGGAAAAAAAATGCCGTTGGCAACTGCAAAGGGGTTTAGGCCTTTCTTAGCCCATTTATATCCCTTCTAAAGAAAATACTTCTTACCTCGACGTCCAAGAAGCAAAGCCCTTTTGGATCCGAGCCAGTGTGATTTTGTGCCATGCTGGATAATCTGCATGAAAATCACCATGATCTGAACCCTGAGCTCAGACTGCTTTGCACAACTGTGTCCTGTACTCATGTAGAATTATAACAAATCATCCCACAGGAGACAGGACTTAGCTACTGGACATTGCACAGTAAAACAGTAAGATATGTTCTGACTTGATTTTTGATTCATCAGGTAATAAAAGGCAAACTATCTGACAATCTCACATTTTCTATACTTTGATCACAGAAGAAATCACCTTTCACCTCCCTACATTATTATCTGACAGTTGATTCAATTAACCCCCGCACCTGCCTTTTGCAACCTACTCCTATGTGCTACTCATTTTTTCATGTACACTACATACATCCAGTCATGATTTCTCCACCATGGTTTCCTCTGTGCTTGCTTTGCCCGCGAGCAGCGCCATGGGAGCTTGGATCTGTGCAATCTCCAGCAAGATCTTGTTAAGGGACTGCAGCTTCGAGAAGAAGGGACAGTGGTCACCGCCCTTTATCTTGAAGATGCCATCTGGTGGGTTCTCCCTGACCAACTTCTCCCGAGCATCAGGGGAGAGCATGGGGCCGTCAAGCGTCTGGCGCATAGTGCCATAGTTTTCAGAGGTGGAGGAGAGCTTCTCCATGATTGGGGCTAGAGGGATGGGCCTCATGGACACCGCAGCTAGCGCCTTATCCTGCATTTTACATGTGTGCAAACTTTGTTAGCAAGTCCACTGAAAATAAGTAGCTGCATGACTGGGGTCTGAATACAGTACACCTTTCAACTGAATACACAGTGTACCTTGGAAGGAGTCTGGTTGAAATAGAGCCCCTTGATCTGCTGTTTATCAAACATCAGCCCAGTAGGAGGCTTCCTTTCCATTTCCATATACTAAAAATTGTGACTCTTGCAAGAAAACATCTGCTGACCGGGGCTGTAAAATGCAGATTAAGGTAAGTCCCCGTTGAATATGAATATGAAGTGTAAACAAACAAAGGAGATTCCATACTTCCTCCAAGAACACATCGAAAGGCTGCTGCCCCTCCTTTACCATCATAGCAGTAAGAAACACCGTCTTTCAGATCATTTTGGAGCAGTGTTCTAATGCATACACCTCCGCAACTGTGGCCAACAAAAATAACCTGCATTATCGGCGTTACCAACAAAGTGCTCAGAAAGCTGAATTTATTTTCCCCCAACATAAATATACACAGAACTACCTACGTAATCAATTAATGGCTTGGAGTAATCTACTAGTGTTGATATGCTGTTTGCATCAGTATGATCTATGCCAGAACTACCTAGTGTTGCTATGATGTTTGCATCAGTATGATCTATGCCAGAACCTGTGAGGTCTAAGGCAACAGGCTCAAGACCAGCTTCCTCCAAGTGTGAGATGGTCTTGTACCAGCACCAAGCACTAAGTCCTCCATGAACAAGACCAATTTTCTTTGTTTCTAAATTCTCAGAACAATTTGGGCCTGAAAACACATCAGCAGTACCATTAAAACCTTTTTGTATGAACCACAAGACAATATTTGTCTGACAATGTTAGACATTTTCCTTACTGAAATGTTGACAAGGCTAAAGACCAAGACAAAAGTATGATTGGCTATTTACAGGTTGGGGCAACAAAAACTATAACTAGCAAACAAGTTATGAATGGGACAACTTTGGGAGTTTGGCTACGGAAATATGCTCGAACTAGTTAGGTCACTGCTGAGGCTCTAGCATTGTGTTGTAGTCCTACTGACGTATAAGTTTCTCCAAGAATACACATCCAGAGCTTGTACTTGCATATGAAACAACAATTGCACACAAAGATACCTTTTCAGCATTTAGTCACATCAACAATGATCCATAGGCTACTAAATAAATCGTATGTTTAGAGAATTAGCAAGTGCATGAACATTTGGATATCTTAGCTGTTACGCTTTATGTGGAAAGCATGCACAGCATAAGAAAAGGCATGTGCTGTGTATCAAGAAAACTGAAAGTTCCAAATCAGAGCAGAATAAGCTCTATATGCACAATGCATCAGAAGACTCGAGCTCTGTTTTATGTTTAGTTTTGAAATATATGCTTGAACAAAACATTTAGCACTGCACCAAGCTAACGGAAGCATAACTTAACTTCTTAATCAGCAGGACACAGTTCCATAAAATGGAGCTACTAACATCTTTAAGAACCTGGAATGCCAGCTTATTATCATTCAACAATTGACAGTAGCTCACTATCCAAATACAACTCAAAATTACCTAACAAAGGAGGCTACAAAGAAATAATTCCAAATCGTAGGCAGTTTCCATGTACAAAAGAAGACAAATTCTTCAACAAACAAAAGAGTGCACCACAAGCAACTAGCTGAACCCAGCCAAGCACAAGCAGTCCAAGACTAATAACCACATTGTAAGTTAATAGCCCAACCTGGAGCAGTTACATATAAATCAATCAAACCAGGCGTAAATGTTCTAACGCATATGAAACACTTGCACCTCCGCAACTGTGGCCAACCAAAATAACATGCATTATTGTCGTTACCAACAAAGTGCTCAGAAAGTTGTTCCTGTAGAGGCCACATGCAAAGAAATCTATGCATGCAATTTAATTATGATAATCATGAAAAGTACCAAATCCACGACAATAACATGTGTTAGTGCTGAGTGCACCAACATTCACGAGGCCACATGCAAAGAAACCTATGCATGCAATTTAATTATGATAATCATGAAAAGTACCAAATCCACGACAATAAAAACTGAAATGCCTCTTTTTACCTGCTTATTTGCATATAGAAGGACAACAGCACCTTTTAGCTCATCCTCCTGCCAAATAAGTCATGTACAAAATCAGTAAATGGCAAATTGAAGGGCAAATTGTACATACTAGCTCTTCTTATTCAGAGAAGGAAAACTAACATTTCTGTAAAACATACTTAAGATCGGAGTCCTGCAAGAGGTTTAAAGGCATACTGACACTGGCTAGTATTTCAAGTTTCAAATGCTAAATTACTAATAGATCAAGTATGGGTTTTAGAATGAGTAATCAAAGTTGTGGAATGTTCTACAAATGAAATGGTACTAATGTGATACTATATCAAGCAACATGACAGATGTTACTCCCATGCTGCCCTAACCTTACATACAAGTAACAGTATCACTCTATCAGACACTAATTGGGTACTCGATGCTTCTGACACACACAACAGCACTAAACCAACCAATTTGTACCACCCCCCTACCAGTATATTCACTCGGCAAAAATACATCATATTTCCACTGCATGAACTATGTTGTGACTCTTAGCCCTTTTACATTTCTTTTCATTCCTATACATATACTAATATATGCACTCCCCTTGATTTATCCTTTGTTTTCAAGAGATAATGTATCTGTACTGGGAATCAATTTACCATAGCACACAACCAATTCCACTAGTATGAATCGTTTCTTTGTTCAGTTGGTCATATTATGAATGGATGAACAAAATGTTCTTTTACTTCTAACAGATGAACCTACTTAGCAGGTTCAGTTTACAAATAAAAGAATGGCTCAGAAAGCTGAATTTATCTTTTTCCCAACATAAACATACACAATAGCAGACTTGGAAGTAAACTTAACTAGCCAGGGTAATAGGAATGCACTGATTTTAAGAACAGAAAGGTACTGACCAGACACCTCAATCAAAAAATCCTAAAGACCTAGAACAGACTGACCTGGTAGGAGGCTTGTCCTTTCCTGTGATTATTGCAAGAAAACATCTGCTGACCGGAGCTGTAAAATGCACATTAAGTTAAGTTGCCAATGACGCGAGAAGCTACCATAACAATGTAGCAGGTGCGGTCAAATCAACAGCAAGGACAAAGCAACATAGCACAACATAAGCATAATCAGCAAAAATGGGGGAGCAAACATCAACATCACTCAATGCAGCAACGGGATCGACTTCATTAACCAAGTCATAACAGGTTCATCTCAGTCTCAAATACCCGATAACGTTGGCGATAACCACACTGCACTAGCAAAGTTGCACATACAAGGCGATAACTTGGGAGACAACTACACTAAAATAAAACTCAAAGTTACCTAACAGAGGACGGTACAAAGAAATATTCCAAATCTTAGGGCAGTTTCCATGTACAAAAGAAGACAAATTCTTCAACAAATAAAAGAGTGCACCACAAGCAAGTAGTTGAACCCACCCAATCACAAGCCTTCCAACACTAACAATCACATTATAAGTCAACAGCCCAACCTGGAGCAGTTACATATAAATTAATGCAACCAGGCCAATGTTGGAGTAATGCAACTAATTTTAACTAGCCAAGGTATGGTAATGCACTGATATTAATAAGAACAGAAAAGGAGGAAAATTAGGGGAAATGGAAACACTCAATGCAGCGATGAGATCGACTTCATTAACCAGGTCATAACATGTTCCTCTCCACAAATTCCACAGACAACCGATAACTTTGGCGATAATCACACTACAGTAGCAAAATTCCACCTACAAGCTGATAACTTTGGCGACAACTACACTACACTAAGGCAATTCCACAGACAAGTTGGAATCTCTGACAATTGATGGCCACCACGTCCACATGTTGGTCATTGTTGGGGAGCAGATCAGACGGCGATGGGGTATGTCGCGTCGAGCAGCGCCCTGACGCGATCCCTGGTCGTCACGATGCACCCCCTCATCAGCTCTTGTGGCTTCTGGACGGGCGTGCACAGGTAGTAGTTGTGCAGCGAGTTGCTGAGGGCGGTGGCGACCGCGCCGAAGGCTCCTCCGACGGCCTCGGCCTCCACCCTGAGCGCCTTGCTGCAGTCCTCGAGCGCGTCGACGAGAGGTTGGGTCATGTCGGGGTCGAGCAGGAGCGCCGGAAGGAGCATGACGTCGAGGAAGCCGAGAATCCCGGCGGCGGCGGCGAGGTGGTGGATGCCGGCCTCGTTGTCCACCATCGGCAGGAACTGGTTCTTCCGGCCCGCCTCCCGCTGGCTGACGGCGAGGAAGGCGACGACGGCGGGGGCGTCGCGCACGCGGATTTGGGCGAACGAGACGTGGAGGGGGCGTGCGTGCGCAGGGGTCACCACCATGATCCTGAGGGCCTCCTCGAGCGTCTGGAAGTGGACCGCGTGCAGCTGGGCCAAGCCGAACAAGTGCTCCGCCATGGCAGGTTCTCTAGCTCGCTCTTCCTTCCAAATGAAATCGGGGTGGGAGATCTGGGGATTTAGCTGGGGTTAGGGGTTTGGAGGGGTGATTTGATTAGAGGGCGAGTTGGGAAGAATGCCCCGCACGGCCGCCGCGCCCGAGGAGGTTACGGGGGGTGGGGTCCGGGTGGCAGTCGGCTGGCAACTCGCTGGACGAGAGGAGGTGAGGTGGGGTCGGGTGGCAGTCACCCGCACCACCACGGCTCGATTGTCGATTTGATCCGATGCAAAATAAGGAGCAGTCTGCTATGAACAATTGTAGTAAGTTTTATGTGCCGAAATCATCAATATATCAGCTAGATGCGTGTAGTTTGGCATCCATAAAATGAACAAAAAAACTGAAGAAAATAGCATCATACAACGACTTTTGACTTAAGCAGACATTAATAAAAGCATTGGAATGAGGATTGCTGCCAGCAGAAGCATCAAACACTTGCAGTAGCTTTTGCATCAAGGCCTATGTCGCCCAACTTCTTTACTACCACATCTTGGTTTAGCACGTTCTTCAGAACTGAGCTCCTGCATCTTCAAAAGTTCTGATTGTATACTTGCAATCTGGAGATCCTTCTCCATGAGTCAATACTCTTGACACTTCTGAGAGTCAATAGTACCTGCCTGGCAATATAATAACATATGTTGTACGTATTCATTCAGAGCATCCTCCCATATCCATGTTAAATTAAAAGCTACTGGCCTTTGCTGCCCTCCCCGCGTTTCACGGGCCACGTGGCCTTCAGCGCTCGCTCCCGCACCTTCACTGGCAATCTTGCAAAAAACACCCTCGATTTCCTAGAAATTACAAAAAGGTCCTGCAGCTCTAACCCTAACACCCGACTCCTCGTCGCGTCTGTCCTCCCCGCCGCCCCATCTCCTCCCCGCCGCCGCGCTTTCTCCCCCGCGTCTGTCCTCCACGCCGCCCCATCTCCTCCCCGCCGCCGCGCTTTCTCCCCTGCTCTCCGCCGTCGCCTCGCCTCCCCTCCCCTTCTCCCTCTACAGCTGCCTTCGCCGCCGCCGTCCAGCCCTCTCTCGCGGGATCGAGATCCGGCGCGGGAAGAGTCTTGGAGTGGGAGCGACGGCTGCGCTTGTGCCGGCGTGGAGGCAACATGGGGAGGACGCCAGCACGTCCCGCTGTCGGGCTGCTGCGCTGCCCCTTCTCTCGCCTCCCTCCTCTCTCCTTCTGCAGTTTGCTTGGCGCTGCGGGAGGCACCTTGCTCGGCTTAGAGCGCTGCTCTTGGCTCCCCGACGGAGGGACGAATGTGCTCCGGCATTGGCAGCGACGGAGCGACGCCTCGGCCTTGACACGCCTCGTGAGCTGCCCGGCGCCACCCCCTCCCTCTCCTCTTCATCCTCGACTTCGGGCTCCCTTGCAGCATCAGCGCCACCAGGCAAGAAGAGGGTGGCATGGCACAGGTGAAGGGACACCGCCACTGCTGAGAAGCGTAGCAACCTGTGCGCATCCCGTCACTACTCTGATTTGCTGTTGAGCACAATTTGAAACTCAGCCACATCCACGGGCTTCTGTTGCTTCCATATCCCCTGCTCATACTGAAGAAATGAACGAAGTTTCCCACGCAGGCCACGTTCTTCATCCATGTGCAGCAGGATTAAGGTACAACAACCTCAACTCCCTCAGATTTTTTTTTGCAGTTTGCTTACTACTATGGAAATTAGATTCCTACAACTGATATGCTTCAAATCTGCAAACACATAAATGCCATCCCATGAATCCTTTTTGAGAAACAATTGGATCTGCAAATATTGATAGCACACCAAGTGCTTGGCAAAATGTCATAATGGAATGCATGAATTTCTATCCTCACATATTCATAGACCTTAGAAATTGGATTTCTTACGTATTTAAATTTATTTTCATTCCATTAATTGAAAGTTATTTTATCGAGCTAAAGATGATATGTACAGGCTTTTCCAGTAGTTACAGGCATCCTGATTTCAACATATTGAAATGGCCAAAGCTAAATCACAATTAAATGTCTTGAGGCTTAGTTTACCAGGTGCAGTATAACATAATTATTTCAGTCCCTTCACTCTGCACAATTTCTCAAAAAGGTTCAGTTGATCAGACTCAGAATGTTCCTGTCAGCTATATAGAGTTTCAAGTTGTCTCCATTCAGTAAAGAACTTCCCGTGCGGTTCTTCCAGTATAGTTCATTTTATTGTGTGTAGTTCATCACATAACCTTTATATTTCTGAATCTTGACTTGTAACAACAATACCACTGGTATTAGAGGGGTTTTGAATTTTCACCTTCAAATTCAGTTGGCTATCTGTGTCATAAACCATGTGTATATCTTTCATAAAAAATGTGCATCGCACTGCTATTGCACTGAATGGAATAGCAACTAATAATATTATTAAGAAATCTAGATTCCATGTGGTGTCAATGCTGTCTAATTGCAAAACTTTCTGTACCCAGAGCAAGAGAGTGACAGCTGAAGTAGAAGTAGAGGTCTGAAGTACTTGGAAGAAGATTGACTAACTGGTACTTTTGAGGACCATTTTGTTCTGTTGGTCGCGTTTGGTTGTCCTATGACCTGTGATGGGGAAGGAGCCAAACGGTGTGGTACTTTGGAAGCCTATTCTTATAGCACCTCACTGCTTCAACAAAGGTGCAGTGCAAAGTTTTTCCTTATTATTTCAACCAGCCCAGAATATTTTTATTTTTTGGTATGTGTTGAGCTCATCCTGGTCCCTGCCATTTCCCCCCGTTTTTGGTGCAATTCTCAAGTTTGTGGTGATTTCATACCTTTTAGCCCTGTGTGAAGGTCTTTTTTTCCTAATCTGTTGTCCTTACAGCAAATGTAACTCTTAACAAGTGCTTATCCACACACCTCTGATTTTCTGCCTATGCACATAAAAGTTGGCAACGTAGAAATAGTCTTGACTTCCCTTAATGGGAACATCACCTCTGCAGCGTTAATTTCACGTATTGTAATTATTTCAGTTTTAAAGTCTTATGTCTGATAATTTGCATATTTTGTGCAGTTGATTATTTCCCATCTCTTGTGTATTCACTTATTATTTAAACATTGGAAATATAGGAAAACAGGTCAAAGGGCACTTCAATTCGACATAGAAATATTTTTTTTCATATCCTTCCTGCTTGAACCTCACAAGTTCCTTTGCACTGCCTAAACCGCACTACATATTCTACTCTAGGTACTTCCATGCTCACTAGAAAACATCGATAAAGTTATGTGTTGCTAAGCCTTCTTGTTAGGAGAGCAGACCTCCTAAGATAACATGTCAACAGACCAGAACATGCAAGTTAGCTTAAGTCATCATCATTAGGAATTGTTATATGGACATTTGGACGGACAACAAGCTATCCTCTGGTGGGTAAGCTATTATTGGGAATTGTGCGGACAGACACCAACCCACAGGCCACAGGCTTGACTTCCTCTCCTCTGATATTTTTTGAACTAGAAAAGTATCTTTGTTCTACTAATAGTAAAACCAAACTGTCGAACACAAAATAATCGTGTATTAGATTGGCATAATTTAGGCAAGTTTCTCCGTGCAATTAGAAAGAGAACTGAAGCCTTGGTCTTCTAGACTTGCCAATTCCACTTCTTGCGAACAGAATACATCATGTTCCATTGCAGTGGCATAATCGCTTTTGAAACCTGCAGTAGCATAATCTCTGTTCGGGTACCATTTTACATGAAAAACATGTGCAAATTCCTTTTTAAGTCTGATCACGGTACCATTTTACATGCCATGGATTATGCATAATGGTTATTGCCTTTGCAGTGCAAGCAAAGGATGGTTACCACAAGAGGATGACGACTGCTGGTTGCAGCCACTTGCTCGCTGCTTGGCCTTTTCAGAGCCTGTGGCAGACAGATAGATATTTTGGAAATTTCATGGCTGCAAATGGTGTAACCTTATCTTTATTCCTGAACCTGGTTGCAGCCACTTGCTCGCTGATTGGCATATGTTGTACGATGGGGTTTATATATTGAATAATGAGGTTTGGTCACTCCATAAAATCGTGTAATGAGCTATGCCAATTGCTTTTTTATAGCGGTAAACTCTGCCATCCATTTAATGTATCCCTTTTCTTAATGTTATTGCAGATCTTTAATTTCTAACATAGGATGCTAATCGGAGTTATCAAAGTTTTAGAGATGCTAATCGGAATATTTTGAATGAAGACTCATCCTGAATCTAAAAAGTTCAGGACACCCAAACTTAGCAGATAGCCATTGTTCATTTGACTCCAATCTCCTAATGTTCAGGATGCTAGGTTTGGAATATTGGGTATAAGTTATATGTACATATTTTGGAATGAAATTTCAAGTGTAATTTATTTTCTAATGATAAATAAATAGATGTTTTTCAATTGTCATTTATATTGTTAAATATAGGGCGCGCATAGCGCGCATTATGTTGTCGATACGGTTGTTAGTCTCTTGACATGTTTGTTGTGAGATGGTTGGATGGTTGTAGCCATGATGGTTGGATGTTGTGTTGAAATATTAATGTTGTTAGTCTTTTGACATGTTTGTTGTGAGATGCATTAGTTCTATCAGTTTCAGATGTTGCTTTATAGCACTCTGTTGATTTCAAATGAGTGTTTGATTATAGCACTATGTTGTTGATTTCACTGTTGAATTGTTTAGTTTTTTCTTTCATCTTACATTTGAAAAAAAGATGTACTAGAGGGCGCGCGATAGCGCGCATCCTGTTCTAGTCCATGTTAAAATCATATGCTTCAGGACTGCAGATCAACGGTCCTTCCATGTCAACAGCTGCAAGTTTAAGAAAACAACTACTACACAATACAAAATTGAAGTAAAATTTCAGTTCAAACATTCAACAATGAAAGCAGGAGTTGCAAAACTTAGAGCAGTAATAAATTGGTACCTGATGAAGGTGAAGCGGTTGAACTCACTGGGACATATGAAATTAACAGATGGCCAAGAACAAGAGGAGGTTGAAAATAAACGCACCAATGGTCACATGGACAAATCCATCCTGGAAAGAAACTACGGGAGCAAGGGCACCGGCAAGTCGAGCTGCAGGATGTGCAATGGCGACAACACCGTACGCTCCAGGCCACACACCATAGCTGGGTGCCCAAGCTCGCAATGAGATGTGGCAGGCACCACAACTAGTTGCAAGAGAGACAAAATCCGCAGGTGACTGAGCAGTTGACGTCAGAGTCTTGCTGGGGGGCATGGCGGCACTGGAGAGCCATGGGAGCGTAATATTTCAACAGCTAGTTCGTACATTTGAAACTTGGTTCCTTGGCTGGCATCCTCTTCATGACCTCAATTAGCATTGTGTTCAGAGGAATGTGGATTGTTTGCTCTGTACCCTGCAACCAGAAAGTGACGCTTGAGAACTAATATGAAATAAAGTACGGCATCGTAGCAAATTAAATTCAAATAGGCACAGTTTATTATATAAAATCCGTTTGTAAATTTATATGGAATACTTCTGGCAAAGTTTCCATGCTTCTACAGATGCCTCTTTCTTAGAAACTCTGTTAACTCAGGCCTATTGACAAGCTATCTTACAAAATAAAAATGATCTAACACCAAGTAGCTTGTTTCCACACAGCATATACTATATAGAAGTCATTTGCAATTTTAGATGAAATAGTTCTGGCAAAGACATTATAATGAAATCATTTTACAGGATTATCCACTTGAGCCCTATTAATTTAGCCCTATCGGCAAGCTATAGTAGCTACAAAGAAGATATAAGCTACCAGCAAGTAGCTTGTTTGCAGCTGGCAGTGATGAGGACACCTCTACGCCTGCTGTTAGAGTTATTCAGACAGCTGATGAAAGCATTGGTGGTAAGTGATGAAGAGACTATATTCTAAGAAAATATTAAATATCATGAACAACCCAACACAACATACTGGGTAAAGTTTTGCTAGGAAAAAGAAACAAACCCTTATGTAGAAATGAGCTATTGTCAAAAGAATTGGATAAATATCATGAACAATCCATCACAGCATACTGGGTAAAGTTTTGATAGGAAAAAGAAACAAAGCCTAATCTGTGGAAAAACAAAAGAATTGTTGTCGCTTCAACCTAATACAACACTATACTGCGGCATGTTCTTTGTTAGAATCAAGCATTACTATAGCAACCTGACAAAGTAGTTGCTTGTGATATAAGCAGCAAGTATTGGTCAGTATGTTTCAGTGCATCATGGCTTGTCTAAGAGGGAAAAGAACATACCTGGACAAGCATGACCAAAGCAAAAGGTTGACACTGGTTTCCTGTAGGGCTCTGCTTGCAAACAGGGGATATTTTTGGTGTCCACTTGGGCACTGATGAGGTATCCTCGGTCTGGATCCTGATTGGGGACCTGATGATCTGTTTTAAGAAATAGAGCAAAAAACAAAGTGAAGATGGGGGGCAGGACATTTTCTTCATCAGATCTACAAAATTGAACAATGAACCTCAGATCTGAAACAAACATGAGAAGAAAAGTTCACCAAATCTAAAGGAGAGCTCGAGACCTCATCCTCAGGTGATGACTTCCACGACAATGGCACCTGGTACCGTAATGCATATGATTGCATTTCTCATGCAGGATGGCATGGCTTTTCCCTTTCCTTGCATAATGCTGAACACAAAACCAATATGTTTGTTATCTCAACAGGTAGTAATGCCACATGCATCAAGTATTGTTCTCAGCATACCTTTTCCAACATATCTCTGTGCAAATCGGAAAGGACCTGTCCTGATTTCATGGAGAGTCAAATCACAAGTAGTACTTATCTTATTCATAGGTTGTGGAGTCATGGAATCTCCCCTAACTGCCACATAAACTTGCAATTAAAATCCACAATAGATATTATCAGTTTTTAAGATAACATAAACAACCACAGGTACATGGAAGATGTTCCAAATTAAACAGCTCCATTCATACACATTTGATAGATGTTTCAATTTTTCCATGTTAAAAAGCCACCTCATGTAAATAGTATTTTAGATGTTTAATAGACACTAACCACCGACAACTTTGTCACTACATGCATTTCCCCTATGTGAAGCCTCTGCAGGTGGCATATGCCATGTACTCTGATCTCCATTGCATCGTCTTGCGCGCCGATATCCGTTCCATCCTCCTTGACCTTCAATAGTCATTATCTCCAAAATTATATGATTCCTGAAGAAAGAATAGCCGGAACATGGCTTTCTATGTTCATTTTTTTTGTGAAGGAAAATATATGTACCTCTCTGTAGTTCAGTACCTTCATCTTCATCTCTCTTGTGTTTCCTTCTAAAGAAACAGCTTTGGGCTGCATGCATGAAATGGTCAGCTGAATCTTCCACTTCTTACAAAGAATGTCTGCAAGCTGATCCCCAAGTTGATTTGTAAGTTGATCCCCAACTTGTTTTGCATGTTGCTTTGCCAATTTCCTCATATTCTTCTGTTTCTCCGATACATAGCAATTCGTGGACTCTTTGATCTGCAGGTATTTACACGGTAAGTAACAACAAGCAGGCATTGAAAAATAACCTGTTGAAATAATGTTAACAACAGCTGTTGAAATATCATTGGTTTGACATAGAAGACAAACAAAAAGGGTAGATATGTTTCTTCCTGATGAATCATATAACTTTGTTTTACTTGTAAAGTAATTGGAATCAACAAAAAAGTTACAAAATGCAAAAAATCAACATGACAACCCAAAAGTTTTAAATTGCACAAACGGTGAACAGCCAGAAATGTGCTACACATTCTTACATACCTAATAAGTAATATGCTACCTAATGTTATCCGAGAAAATGGAGAAAGATTTTTTTATAGCTGCCTGCTACCCCATGTAGTTGCCAACAATGAGCATGACATCCAACAGTTTCCAAATTACACAAACGCAGAACAGTCAGAAATGTGCTACACATTCTTCCAGACCTAATAAGGAATATGCTGCTTGCTGCCTAATGTTATCCAAGAAAATGTAGTAAGATTTTTTACAGCTGCCTGCTACCTCATGTGGTTGCTACTGAATAACAAACAAAATGCTGTTGTTGGCTAATAGATAATACCTACCCAGATGAGCACATATCACACAGAAACATTAATCTTCCAGGTGAAGAAACAATGCTTATCCTACTAATCAGAACAAAAAATCAGAGCGCACTTAACTACAAGGAATGTATGTTGCTAAAAGGTCAGAAATAAATCTGGAGGACTTCTAGCAAGCAGACATTAGATAAGCATTACATGGCGTACAGGTTAGAAATAGATCTACCATTGTACGCCGGCGGAAGAGAAGGTTCCACTACATGGCGCACGGGGGCGTCGACGGGGATGGTCAGATCCGGCGGCTCCCGGGCCCTTGCCACTGGGTCCGCCATCTAGGCTCGAGGAAGGAGGCGCAGACCTACACTCGTTCCTGTCAATGGAGGTAGGGTAAAAACAGTCGTCAATGCTGCCGCCGGAGAGCGAAGGTAAAAATGTTGAGGAAGACGAACCTGTCAGCCACAGGCGGCAACGAATGGCGGGTCACCGGCAGCGGCAGGTGGGAGCTCCTGTCGTTGGCGGGCACATTTTCCTCCTTTCCCTTTTTCATTTCACCTTCTTCTCCACCGGCCCCCTTTCTTTTTTCGGCTTCCTTCCTCCGCCGCCGTCGTGCCCGCCGACCCTGGCTTCGACAGTCTCCGGTCGCCTCCGCCACCCCCACCACGATAACTCATCGCACCTCCATGCCCCCGCCGCCGCCCGCCGACACCACCACCCTAACCCGTTTCACCTCCTTCACCCCACCGCCGGCCACTGCCCACCGGTTGTCTGGCCTTACCCGGCCAGCGGCGCCGTCGGCCAACCCACCTCCACCGCCGAGCGGCGCGAGGAAGGTGGCAGCGCGTGGAAGACGAAAGCCACGTTGGGCCGCAAGCTTAGCAGTACTATATCCTCAATGTACCTTCTTATAGCCACCACAGCTCTGGAGGCTTCCTCTGCACAGCCTTTCTAATGGGACGGCACATTTCATCCCGACAATCACTAGTATTTCCCCACGAACACCTTCTTAAACCATCAAAGGTGTTCACCGTAAGTCGCTCCAGTGAGGTTGCGCTTTTGACAATGCAACATGTTAGCTCAACCAAGATCTTTGCAGACTTGAACCCTATGATCTCCACACTCTTCAGCTTGAGGTGTTCAGGCAGCTGCCTAAATAAAATGTAAAGACGCGCCAAACACCGATTCATACTCTGCACGATCCTCATATACCTGAAGAAAAGACCAGGAGATTGGATCAATGGACGCACCCAAATGAGTGACCACATATCTTAATTTGCAGGATAGGATGGACAGGGCCTACATTCATGTACCAAGTTTCCAAGGAAGGACACGCATCCAAGAAACAAACCAAAGAAAAATAATCGTAGGATGGGGTTGGGAGGAAAAATTCCCTCCACACATCTGAATGGCCAGGTGCTTGAGGTTGAGCAACCGATCCATCTGCAACCCAACAAAAGCATGGTTACGAGAGCCCATCTGGCGCGAGTAGATCTATGAGAACGAGCTCCGTCAAAGACAGTTTGAGACTTACTCGAGGCTAGGGTTTGCCGAGGCCGCTGCTGCTCGGTTTGCAGCGCCGGCGTCTCCATGGCACAAGTAGACGACGATACCATGACGGAGGCGGAACGTTTTCGCCAAAGCTCCAACGAAAATGTGCTTCTTCATCGAATCAGTCCTTGCATCAGTTCTTTTCTTTTTCTACTCTCTCCGTTCCATCGATTCGCGTCTCTCCTTCTCTCTTCCCCAAAATCGAGTTTCACATGTTCGAGTTCGATTGGATTTTTCATGCGGCAGATAACACAACAAGTGAGGAGGCCGATTCGATTCGTGTTTCCTCTTCCCCATGGGCCCGGCCTCATCCCCGGCACATTTCGGCCCACTTTACTTGGTGGGTCCTTATGGGCGGAAAGTTTCATCTACCACTGGCCCATGGGTACTTGTGGACCGCGAGGAACCTCCGAACCCGAATAGGCTGAAGAATCCTGAACTTCTGCTGCTTCAACTTCCTGAGTTCTTGGCTCACTCGAACCTATACCTGATCATGGGTCGGGTCGAGTCGGGTTCGGGTCGGGTCATGTCGGGTTGGCGGGTCAAAATTGTTGACCCGTGCCCGACCCGTGGTATGGTCGGGTCGGGTCGGGTTGTGCCGGGTTCGGGTCGGGTTTCGGGTTTCACGTGTAATTTTTCGGGTCGCGTCGGGTTGGGTCGGGTTTTTTTGGTGTTTCGGGTTAAAAAATTGACCCGCGCCCGACCCGTCACATGCTCGGGTCGGGTCGGGTCGGGTTTTTTTCGGGCGGGTTGGGTCGGGTTTATCGGGTCGGGCGGCCCATGATCAGGTATACTCGAACCTTCTTGATGCCAGTGGCTTCCCATGCATGCCTGTTTGTGTGAAACTTTTCAAAAGCAGCCCACTGCACCTTGAACAGTACAAGTTCTTGTGAACATGCTCAACGATACTCCAAAACTGGAACAATAATGGCATGGCTCAACGATACTCCAAAACAGGGAAAAATGATCAGTTACATTGGCATGGCTCACACATTACAAAAAAAAAAAAAAAAAGAACAATAATGCACATCTCAGAGCTGGAGAAAAGAAGACAGCGCATTCAACAAGTCAATTACAACTGCTGAGCACTTCAATGCACAAATATCATAATAGGTAATTCAAAATGTAGTAGTGTATTGAACTTCTGAACTGAACCCCAAGTTGACTGAACTTCACAGAGCAGTGCTCTGCATTAACAGCTCCACTAATCTATATAGCCCACTAACCAACTCAGGGCCACTGGAACCAACCTTTCTAAATCAGGAATTTACACTGCCTGGATCCCAAACATTCCATTACTACTCAGACCAAAGCTTGATCCTGAAATCTGATAGTGACAACTGACAACACATACTAGGAAGTACACCATTTCATAAATATGAGACTACCTGAAATAAAATGATTGTAAACCTAACAGTAAATACATAGAAATGGAAGAGGATCACACATAAAACCCCTAGGTACAGTATAATAGTGAGACACCTACAGACAAGTGTAACGGCTAAGACATCGGCTCCAATGATTCCCTCCCCATATTGCCCTAGTCAAGCACCAATATAGTTCTTAAGAACAGCTATGGTCAGTTAGCACAGCAGCAGCAGTGCTAGTAAGGCAGTGACAGCATGCATTTCATCCATGTGCCCAAATCTGAGAAACTAAACAGATACTTGTCGAGCAGTTGGTTGCTCCAGCCACACGCAATGATTACTCTCAAAAGTTTGGTTTGTCGTCATTGCTGCTCACTGGTTAGCAGCAGCAACACCATTTAAGTAATGGCTTAAATCCAGCACACCCTTCATATCTTATGTTTGTCTGCAAGTGAGCTAAGCCAATAGGTACATTCAAATCATCTGCAGTGTCATAGGCCTGCTGCTTTAACTCAAGCATACTGGTTTGCAAAAAGGCTAGAGCAAGTTAACCCTGTGCACAAGAAGTTCAACATTTTCACTCTAGCAACCAAACCCACTAAATCTTGGAACAGAGAGCTCTAGGAAGTGAATTTTATGATGCTGAAGCTACGCCAATTTTGCAGATACAGCAACAGCTGCTACACAGTCCAGCAACCAGGCCAACGTTGGAACTATACATTATAAATCAAAGCCTTCTCCAGCAAATCTGCCTGGAACAGTCCAACAGTTCCAAAGCAACTACTATAAGGCCATGTTTGGATGGGGTGTGCCAAAAATTGGCCCCCCCATTTAGCCTCCAATTTAGCCCATGGCTGCCAAACATGTATGGGCCAAAGTGTGCCAAAAGTAATTGGCACACCCCAAAACCATTGGCAGCCCATGAGGCTCCAATTGTGCTAATTGGCGCGTGGGCCCGTGCTGTCAGACCTTCTAGGGCCGGCTCCCCTGTCCTCAGGCCGTGTCGCCTCCTCCCGACCCGCCCCCTTCTCCGCTCGACACCACGCCGCCGCCGCTCGACACCAGGGCCGCGCGGCCGTCCTCCCGAGAGCCCCCGCCTCCGCACATCCCCTCCGACGCGCCGCCACCTAGCCAAACCGCCGCCGCCAGCCAGGACGCCGCCGCCAGCCAGCCGCCGCTGTCGCCGGTTCCCCACCGCGCCGCCGTCTGGTGGCCGCGCCGGCGTCGTGCTGAGCGGCCACCGTGTCCCAGCCGCTCGGTGCCCCCTCCCTCCCTCCGGATCTGCTCCGGCCACGCCCTATGCCGCTGCACATGGACGACGACGAGGGCTACGGCTTCTTCTCGCAGCAACTGGGGTCCCAGGCCGCCGGATTCAACTTCGGCGCCCAGACTTCGGCGAGCGGAGGCGGCTCCGAGTCCCCTGTCGGCCTGCATGGAGTGGACCTCAACTCTCAAGAGCCGCAAGGTGCACAGGAGTTCCCCTATCTCGCCAACTACAGCCAATTTCTGCAAGGAGCCGCCGATTCACATGGAGTTCAGCATGGCGACCCCTCCGGTTTGCCGCGCCTCCGCCCTCAACGCACATTGGGGGTGCGCACTCCGCGCGTTCGTGGACGAGGAGGAGGCGTGGCCCCGACGGGTGCATGTCGTGGCAGACAGGCTAACGTCCAAGCCGGCGGCTCGTCGTCGGGAGCAGTTGCTGACCTTGGCGACTCCTTACGTCGCTTATCCGGCGGTCGTCCTCAGCACAAGCTTGCGGCTTCACGTGTCGCAGGCCGCCAGCGTCCCCGGACACGTGGTGGCATGGTACGAGCGTGTCCTTCCATGCCTCCGCAAGGGCCAGGCGTCGACTTTGTTAACCTTAGTGGCGAAGATGCAGAGGAGAACACCGCCGATGAATACGGCGGTTCGGGCAGCCACGCGGTGAGCACCCTTAGAGCCAATTGGTCTGACCAAAATAATGCTATATTGCTAAGGTTGTGCATAGAGCAGTTAAGAGCGGGACATTATATTGATGGAACAATGACTGGTCAAGGTTATAAGAATATAGCTGAACGATTTTACGTTGAAACTGGACTGATGTATAAGAGGAGTCAATTTAGGCATCAAATTGGCCAACTCCGCAGCACATACTCCTTTTGGAGGTTCCTGCAGAAGCACACTGGGTTAGGGAGGAAGCCTAATGGAAGCATTGATGCTGATTCTGATTTTTGGAAGCGGTCCACAAAGGTAATTGTGTAGGATTTCAGATTTTACACATAACTTGTTTGTAAATACTAAAGTTTTTCCATCATACGTTTCCTGCAGAACAAACCATGGCTGAACAAGTTGAAGAATGGCCTCCCGCCTCCCAATTTGGAAGAGCTAGAAGAGATGTTTTCAGGCACAACAGTTGATGGAAGCACTGGGTATGTGGCTGGCCAAGATTTTTATGAGGATGCTGACATGGAACAGGATGAGGATGGGGAAGATTTGGAACATGAACCTGTTGGATCTCCTACAACCACAAGTTCCCGCAAGAGCAAACGATCCAATGCAGCAACTACTAGTACTTGTGATAGTCCGGTGAAGAAGAGCAAAAGCCCTATGGTGAGATACATGAAGCAGATAGCTACAAACTTCGCTCAGGCTGTGCTGGTGAATCAGCAAACTATGAAGAAAGCTGCGGCTCACAAATTGGAGGCTAAACAAGAGAAGGAGATGTTCTCAGTTAAAAGATGCTTGGATCTTGCGTTTCAGTGTGGCATACGACAGGACAACAATGAGGTGTACGCAATGGGGAAGATGTTCCAAGATAAATTCCAAAGGGAAGTCTTTTGCAATCTGCCAAGTGCTGAAGCAAGGCTGAATTATTTCAAGGGCTGGTGCATGGACCATGGGATGGCTTAGTTACTAACTATGTGCAGTGCACATCGTATCTATTTGCGTTGGACCTAAGTATTTGTGTGTGATGTGATGAACCTAAGTATATGTGTGTGATGTGATGAACCTAAGTATGTATGTGTGATGTGATGAACCTAAGTATATATATGTGTGTGATGTGATGAACCTAAGTATATATATATGTGTGATATGCTTAACATTTCGATATCTAAGCTATGTGTTCTGATAATTTTCCTTGCATGTGAACCAGGAGGGCACTGGAGGCAATGAAGACATGATACAGGAAGATGGTGGCAATGCAATCACCTCATCATCAAGTGAAGAACAAGAAGAAGGCAGCACATCCTCAAGTGATGATGAGCTGCTAGTGATGGCACAAAACAATATGAACTGGCTTACTCAATGCATTGCTCAGATTGTCCCCATATTTGGTATGTATTACGACTCACACTTCCACAAACTACCATATAGAGTACCTGGTGAAACGGGTTTGGAAAAGGTTCTGAGCCTTCTTAGGCGTTCAGACTCATGCTATGAAATGTTTAGGGTGGAGCCACCTTTATTTCATAGACTGCATAACACTTTGGTGGAGTCCTATGGCATGAAGTCAAGTTCAAGAATGACATCAATAGAGGCTTTGGGTATGTTTTTGTGGGTTGTTGGTGCACCTCAGTCAGTTAGGCAGGCCAAGAATATTTTTACTAGGTCATTGGAGACCGTGAGCCGCACATTTGATGGAGTGTTGCGGTGTGTGCTCAAGCTAGCAGAGGATATTATCAGGCCTAAAGACCCTCAATTTTCCACTGTTCACCCATTTCTAGAGAATGCAAATTTTTACCCACATTTTAACAACTGTATTGGAGCATTGGATGGGACTCATGTAAAGGTTGTGGTGCCAAAAAGTTTGGTGCTTCAACATTTGAACAGACACAACGAAACCTCTCAGAATGTGCTTGCTGTGTGTGATTTTGACATGAGGTTTACGTTTGTCCTTGCTGGCTGGCCTGGATCAGCACATGATATGAGGGTTCTCACTGATGCGTTGACAAAATATGCGTACAAATTTCCACATCCACCTCCAGGTAATGTATTTCACATGACATTTAACAAATTGTTCAATTTTGGGTACCCAATATGATTAATGTTGTGCATTATGTAGGTAAGTATTACGTGGTTGATGCAGGGTACCCCAACCAGCCAGGATATCTTTCACCATATAGGTGTACAAGGTACCATGTTGAGCACTGGAAAAACGGCCCGCCGCCACGAGGTATGAAAGAGATATTTAACCATGCACATTCTCAAGTTAGAAATGTCATAGAGAGGTCCTTTGGAGTGCTGAAAATGGAATGGAGAATGTTGTTGAATATGCAAAGATTTTCGCCTCGCAAGCAAGCTAGAATAATTGTAGCTTGCATGGCTCTCCATAATTTCATCCGAGAGAGCAGAATTGTGGATAGGGAATTTGCAAAGTGTGATGCGGATGCAAATTATTTTCCAATGCCTCCTGCCCCCCCAAGTCAGGTTATTGGAGACGGGCTGCAAGATGAGGACATGAATGATTTCCGTGAGGAGTTAGCTCATGCTTTGTACTATGGATAGCTTGTTGTGTCTGTTGTTTCTCCAATAGAAGGGGATAAATGTTTATTTGAGAGGAAATTGCTATGGACTTTAATTTGCCGTTGTGTGGACAAGTTGTAATAATGTGGCACTTGTTAGATTTATTTTTATTTCAATAATGTATGGACAGATTTAGTTATTTGTGCAGCCAATTTTCATTTTTATTGTTTAATTGTGCATGAAGAAATGATGAATATATATTACATATGTGATGCTACAACCATCGCAAATGATTTGGTAATGATTGGGGTAGTGTGCATTTAATGCAACTTTAGCCCTCCATCCAAACATGTAGGGGCCAATATGTATTGGCCTGGTTACTGTAGCTCATCAACAGTAACCGAAATTGTCCCAGGGGCTAAAACATCCAAACACGGCCCAGGACCTTGAACGCGTCCTCGAGGGACTCCAGGTAGTCCGGGAGGACGGAGCGGGAGGAGGAGGCCATGGCCATGGCGTGCTCTCTCTCTCTCTCTCTCTCACACAGATCGGGCGGTGGGGAACTGGCCTGGGGGCGGTTTGGTGGGGGGATTGATGGGGAAAGCCGGCGGCGCCCCCATTTTATGCCGAGGAGGGAGGTGCCGTGGTGGAGTCGGGTGGCAGCCAGCTGGCAACGGGCCGGACGGGCTCTGATTTGATCCAATTCGGGCCCCCGACGATCGGCGCGTCCTGATTGGCTGGCCCTGAGCCCCCGTACCGACGGCATTTCCTTTTGTTTTCCAAATGTCCTTTTTTTTTTGCTTTTGCAATTGCTTGCAGAGAGGCACGTAATTTAAAAAAATATAGCTGTTGATGACGTTTTTTGACACATGTTATAGCTGACGTCTGAAGAGATGGAGTTCGGATTGAAATCGAATCGGATGCGTTTCGGTACTGAACTCAAGGCTTCCGAATCGGATCGGATTCGGATGTTAAGGGCGTCGCGAGCTTTGGATCAGATTGGGCCGTTATTGGGCCAGTTTTGTTAAGAGTCTTAGGCTAAGTAGTTTCTTTCTTTCGCATCAAGTTTGTTCGTGTCGTAATTAACTAGGAGTCTGTAATTCCAGGGTATAAATATAAGCCCTGAAGGTCGTGAGAATTCTAGATACACATCAATAAACAAACCTTTTACTTTTTTGCATTTACTACTCGCAATTTACATTCAAGTCGGCGACTTCGCCAAGCTTTTTCCTTTCACGAGTTCTCCTGGGCTAGTCGAGGCGATCCAGATCTCCAAAGGCTTGCTCGTGAGTTCCGCTTTTACTGAGTAATATCTAAGCTTTAGCATCGGGCGCATCGCTGTTGCTCCGTTTAGATTTATTCGACAGTTATCGGTATCTGCTAGATCTTCAAGTTTTTCTTGTTGCTTTAGCCTTTACCACCATCTATCCAGCTTAGGGTTTTATCCAATCGGCTCTGTTAAAAGCTCTATCTTAAGAACTATTTGATAGCTGATTAATATTGCTCTAAGTGTTGTTTTACTAAGCTCTATCGGATCGCTTTACGGTTATCTTGTATTGCTTAGTTATCAATCGGCTTCTTGCTGTTTGATCTGCTGAAATCGGCTCCCTGTGCTGTTTTCATTGTATATCGGAATCGGACCTGCGCTTCGATCGTACTAACAAAAGAATCGGCTCACCAGCTGTTTCTTAACCTCCGATTTTATCCTTGTCAATCAACAGGTCAGATTGACTGGCATGCCCCGGATCTCAAGGCCACGCCTTTGCTCGTGTGTTAGTACGCATCTGTCTCCGCCTGATTTTTGCGTCAACACACTTTTGGCACGCCCTGTGGGACACGAGAAGAAAAGCTCGCGATGGCTCCGAAGAAAGCAGACAATGACAAGCCAGCCAACTTCTGCGACGTTAATGCTCAGAACATCATCGAGGTAACCTTTGATGATTTCAATGAAGAACAGAAGAAAGAGTTTGAGCTACACCAGGAAGAATATCGAAAGGAATATCTCAAATCTTTCTGTGCTACTAAGCGAGGAGAAGCTGTTAAGAAAGCTCTGCTTCCTCTCCCACGCACAATTACTATTGCTGAGTCATCAGAAAAGCTACAGGATATGATTAATACTTCTGTACATAATGCCTTTGTTACTCAGTCTCCTGTGCTAACAAATACAGTGCATAATGCTGTTTTGGTTCAACTCCGTGAAGATCCAACATTGGCAGGATTTAGAGGTCCAGCATATCATCCTCCGTATCCTTATTATGGAAGTCCTCCCTTTCATGGAAACCATACAGCATCAGCATTTGGATCGGTTCCGTTTGCACCAAGTACCACCACTGGAGCCTTTGCATCAGTTTCAAAAACATCTACAAACTCCAGTGCAGCAACTACAGACACGATTTTGCCATCAGCATCTGCAGGATTGACATCAGATACTACTTCAATTCCAGAATCCTCTTCTATGGGTGCTATGAACTCTCAGAGTCAATCGGTTAATGCTATGAACCAATCGGCTAGTCAGCCGTCTGGATCGGCTAATGGGAATACAATGTTTACGAGTTCATCACAGATGGCAGGGCTTCATAATTCCTCTCAGAAAAGTTTGGGAACCGGGACTTATAATCCAGAGACAGGCTGGGGCATGCCGCCCGATTTTGGTAAGAAAACTGAGGAAGAATCTGCTTCACAGGGAGGAGGTGTTGCTTGGGTCCAACATAGCGATAGAAAGACTTGGTCTCTAGTAGATAGCAATTACAAAACTATACGTCAGATGCAAGTGCCAGCTAGTTCTACCCCATTCAACAATCAGCAGCCTAATCAGATAGTGCCATCTAGCAGTGGTCAGGTTAATAATCGGTTTCTCAGCCGATTCAAACTTATGTACCTCCAGCTTCTACCGTGCCTCCTGCTTCGATGGTGCCTCAAACTCCGATACCGCCTGCTAGCTTTCAGCCCAAGGAAACACCACCACCTCAATCGGGTAATCAGTTTACACAATCTCCTGAAAAACCGATTGATTGGACTTCACAGATAGCCGATGTGATTCAGAATCAATTCGGTTTAAAACCAAAGGTTCAAAGCGTCATGTATCGACCTCCATATCCGGCACATTATGATATGTTAACTTACCCTCCTCGATATCAGATCCCTGAATTTACAAAGTTTACTGGTCAGGATGATGTTTCAACTGTTGAGCACGTTAGCCGATTTCTTATGCAATGTGGAGAAGCTGCCAATGTTGATGCATTAAGGGTCCGATTGTTCTCAAGTTCCTTATCTGGGTCGGCGTTTAATTGGTTCATGACTCTGCCGCCTAATTCCATTGTTTTATGGTTTGATCTAGAGAGGCAGTTTCATCAGTATTTCTTTGCTGGGGTTCATGAGAAGAAGCTTTCTGATTTAACCAACATGAGGCAGAGAAATGATGAATCGGTTTCTTTGTACATTGCCCGATTCAGAGATGTTAAAAATAAGTGTTTCAGTTTAATGTTAACTGATAAACAATTGGCTGATGTGGCGTTTGATGGACTTCTGCCTTATCTGAAAGAGAAATTTGCTAATCAAGAGTTTGAAAGTATAAGTCAGATTGTGCAAAGGATGTCTGGACATGAAATTCAGCAGTATGAGCCCAGAAGGAATTATCAAAGAAGGGTAAATTATGCTGGTTATAGATCTGATAGTGAATCTGATGAAGGGGAAGATATCGGCCTTGCTGAATGGGTCAAGAATAAAAAGCCGATTTCTGTTCCCTTTGCCAAGAAAGAACCTGAGAAATTCGGCTTTAATATCACAAAGGCCGATAAAATCTTTGACATGCTTTTGAGGGAAGGTTTGCTCAAGTTATCTGCCTATCATAGGATTCCCTCGGAAGAAGAATTAAAAAAGATGGTTTATTGCAAATTCCATAATGCCACATCACATAATACAAATGATTGCAAAGTATTCCGTCAACAAATACAATCGGCTATTGATCAGCGGAAAATCAAATTTGAATTACCTAAGAAGCCTGTCAAGCCAATGAAGATCGATCAACATCCTTTTCCTGTTAATATGGTAGAGATAGCCAGAGAAAAAGCTCCCAAAGTTCTTACTTCACAAGTGGCTAAGGAGAAGGGTTCTGTTGATCTTAGGTCCAAGTTTCTATGACCGATTTAAAAGGAAAAGGAAAATCGGAGGAAGCTGGAAGTTCTAAAAGTCAGGAAAGGCGAATTACTTCCCGAGGGCTGATTAATAAATTCCAGAGAGAAAATGAGCATCACCGATTCAAAGAAGAGATAAGACAAAGTAATGCTGATCATTGGAGATGCCCGTTCTTTATTTATTGCTGGGAAGAAGGAATTAAATTGCCAACTCCTGAGAATTGCCCTGAATGTAATGGACAAGGATGGAATTCTCGGCCAATAAAGAGGCCGCGTTTTGATGAAAGACATGATTGGTCTGACAACCGACATCAAGAAAATCGGCGGTCAAGTAGCAGAGATCGACAAAATAATTCGAATCGACGTATCCCTGTTCATGAAAGACTTGGTCAGAGAATTGATATAAGGGACCGATTGGGAAGAAAGCCATATATGAGCCAGGAAATTGAAGACATGGCTAATGATCGGGTCGCTGATGATGAAATCATGCGTAGAGATCCCGAGAGAGAGCCGATTCATAATCAACAGCCTTCTCACCGATTTAAAGAGCCACAGCCATAATGGTGCCCTGAGGGATTAACTAAGTCTCAGAAGAGACGAGTTCAAAGGTTAAGGCAAATTGAATTGGAAGAACAACGTCAAGCTGTTAATCGAGGACGTCGAAGCCTAGTCTGGCGCAGGAAGGCTAAAGATGGTGATCAGAATAATACTCCAGCTGCCGATGTTCTAATGGCATTTATTTTGCCGAGGGAATTTATGGCGTCAGATGAGATGATTGAATCGGATACCGATGATAAAGTTGCTCAGTTGACTTTTGAATCGGCGCCTGCTACTTTTGAGAAACCAGAAAAGGAGGACCGACAGCATCTAAAGCCTTTGTTCTTAAAAGGATATATTAATGGAACTCCGATGACGAAGATGTTGGTTGATGGTGGTGCTACTGTCAATCTTATGCCATATGCCGTGTTGAGAAAACTCGGCAAAGGAGAATCCGATTTGATGAAGACCGATCTGATGCTCAGAGATTTTGAAGGAAAAACCTCTCCGGCCCGGGGGGGCACTTTGTGTTGATTTAACGATCGGAAGTAAAACTTTGCCTACTACGTTCTTTGTCATCAACGGCAAGAGCTCTTATAATATGCTCTTGGGTCGAGATTGGATTCATGCTAATTGTTGTATTCCATCTACTATGCATCAATGCGTAATTCAATGGATCGGAGATTCGATTGAAATTGTAAAAGCCGATGCTCCGTTTAATATTGCGACTGCTGAAGTTTGCCCATGGAGTTATGGAGTAACATGTGTATCGGGACAAGCTATCGATTTAGATTTTCTTAAGATGTCAGATTTTGGCTTACAGTCAATTCAAGCAGTTGGTCCTGAAGAATCATCTTGATGGACGTAGAAGATGAAAAGAATACAAGGAAAACAAATCAGATGCAGGTCCGTTTTGAACATTCCTAAACCGATTTGTATCTAAATCGGATATTGTATGGCCGATGCGACATGCATCGCCCTTAGTGCAAAAAATAAAGAAAAAATTACAAAGAGTACATGCATCGCCCTTAGTGCAAAAAATAAAGAAAAAATTACAAAGAGTTCAAGTACTCTTGGATAACTTCTATTGCTCTCAGATAGCTTTCTTGTTGTTCATAAGAGGCTTTGAGTCTTTGTTGTTCACGGAGGACTCTGGCGGTATTGTCCCTTTCGATCCGAGTAATGTCTATCAAATGTTGCAGTTCCTCCCTTAGCTCTGCTCTTGATTCCAAGGAGAACAGTTGTTGCTCAAGCAAAGGGAGGGAGAGTTGAAGAAGATGAATTCTGCGACGAACTTTTGGAATCCCTCCTGGTGGCAGAAAATTGGAGTTGATAGACCAAAGAACAGGAATCAATTCATCTGGAAATTTCTCTCTAATTTCTCCGGTATAGGCTTGAAGAAAAGCTTCATCATAAGCAGATAGGGGATTTCCAGCTTGGAGCGATGCGATGATTTCGTCAAGTCTCTGGGATTCAAGAAGGATCAATATGGAAAAACAATAGAGGAAGAAATAAGATAGGGAAAAGTTTTACCTGTTGGAACGATGCCATTGTTTGTGAGAGGTTTGTGTTAGAGAAAAGCATTGGCATAGTGTTCCTATTTGTAGAGGTTTTCTCTGGTCAAAAGTCGTGATATTAATGCCGCATGGAAGGCTGGAAAAAACTTGTGAAATCAGCAGGGGTATTAAAAGAGAATTGATGACAAAGCCGGAGAATCGGCTGAATGATGACACAAAAGTTAAACGGGAATATAAAAGTCAAATCTACAGGGATTAATATTCATTACAAGCTCATAAATGTATGACAGACGAATTACAGTTCATAGCAGAAGGGATCGAACTACATTCAATGCTCGCAATCGGATCTCATTTACATCATCAATGATGCGTTGGTGGTTTGCAATCGAACTCTCTTCTGCGGGGATGCTTTTGTAAAACTTGTAGGCATCGGATGCTTGGGCCTTGAGAGTCTTCTGAAGATTATTGATTTGAATCAGAAGATCTTGCAGTTTCTTTTCCTCTTGTTCAAGTAGCTGAGTAACCGATTGGAGTTCGTTTGTTAATGCTGCCTTGCGAGCCTTCAAGGTGTTGATCTTGGCTTCCATCGAGGGGCGGCTTGATTCAAGGAATCGGAGTTTTGGCTATATCCCTTTTCTGTTCCGATTCTTTGATTAGCCGGTCTCGATTCTGTTGATCAGATATTTTCTGGCGAGCCTCGGAGAATTCGATTTGGTGACCCTCAATATATGCCGCAGGGATGATGGCCGCTTGAGCTTTATGACTGAGGTGAGGCCGCAACTGGTTAAGAATTGATCGGATCGGCCCGACGTCTTGAACTAGCACAAAAGTATCATGCTCTAGCATAACTAAGAGGTCCGATAGTTTGTTCTTGATATCTTCCGGGAGAGGTGGAGTATTGATTTCGGGAGGGATGGCCGTATCCAATGGAGTCCTTTTTTCGGCTGATTGCACTTCTTCTCCACCTAAGAGATCTCCGATCGGAAAGTCAAAAAAGCTATTATCGGGTGAATCTTGAGCCTGAAATATGTGTTATTGGATTAAATTTTGAAAGGAAAAAATGAGAAAATATATATATGATCGGTTGGAGAAAAGTGAATGACCTGCTTCAGGTTTATTTCGTCAAATTGAGTTGGTTGTCTTGGCAGCGAAATCGGATGAGTATCTGATTGAATTTGTTCTTCAACAATCGATGAAATTCCAGCCTGTTCATTCTGAAGGAGAGTGTTAGAGCAAGATTGGATGTTTTGAGAATTCTGAAAAGGATTACTAGTGTTTGCTGAGGGATTGTTTTCTCTGTTCTTTGTGGGAGATGATCTTCGGTTGTTTGGGTGATCGTTTCTTTTGGTGACCGATTGATCATTTGCTCTATGAGAAAAAGATAATTGTTATAAATAAAATTAAATGATATCGAGATATATGATGAGATAGACCGATTACCAGGTGGATTCGGTTCGGGATGATCTGACGACGAAGCTGGAGGATTTTGTTGAGGAGATTGAGGAGGAATTGGTCCAGCATCTTCTTGCTCTACAAGACATGTTAAAAATTGGATTTGACTGGATAAAAGAGAGAAAATTGAAATAATCGGAGAAATCTGTACCTGTTATTATTGGGAGATGAAGCAGGTTGGTGTCATGGATTGCTCCGACGAGCAGATCAACTGCCGATTGAGTGTCGTTTGTCGCGATTTTGGTTCTTTTGGTGGTCTTTTTTGATGAAGTACCGACCCTGCGCTTGATCGGTTTTCCTTTGAGAATATCCGCAGCCGACGGGGCGTTATATCCGATATGAGGAGTATCGGTTGCCGGCGCATATTGGATCGGTCGACCGCTTGCGCTTGTTTGCGGTGGAGTGATTCTTTTCTCCTACATAAAAAGAAGGGATTAGAAATTAAGATGTTGGGAGGCTTAAAGTTTTCTTCACGAAAGGAATACCTTTTGTTTGACCGAATAATTTGGGTCAAATATCTTGCAATATGATAGAGCTGGTTCGCAAAAGAGATGTTGCGACCATTCAGCCCACCAGTTCTTGAAAGCCGATGTAGCTATGGAGGTGATGCTTGCCAGTTTCAATGTGGCTAAATCGCACATGTTCAAATCAGGAATTCGGTCCAGGAGACGGCAGAAAGCCAGACCACTCTCAGCATTGGTCCGATATCCAATTAGATTGGCGAAATAAAGTTTGATCGGGGCTTGAACAAATCCTAGTTGCCTTGCTATCACGGAGGGATAGTAGAATTCATAAGCATGTTCATCAGAGGCAACGAGAAGGATGTTCGGACGGATCATTTCCTTAAAAATTAGTTTCATATTATCATCTAACAAGAACGAATCCAGCTGAAAGATAATCGGATTTTCGAAGGAGTTATTCGGGTCTTCATAAGCAAACCAGGTCAAAGCAGATTTGCTGATGCCGTTGTAAAAACAGTTGAAATATGCAGCCAACCGATCTGGGGTCATTTTATCACCATCAAGAACTGCGACAGCTTCCCCAAAGGATGTGCATCTGCGACGAATGATCTTGTTTCCTTCTGATTGATCCGATGGAAAGCTTTGGTTGAAAAGGTCTATCTTCCAGGCTTTGTGCAGGTGTAGATTCAGCCATAGATTTATGAACCACCAGGGGCCACCAAGGCATGAAATCGGCTCTCCTTTTCTCAATCGGATCGAAACTTCGTGCAACAACCGATAGACAGATCCGAGAAGGTACTTCCCAAGGGGGAGGAGGTTGCCTGATGCTAAGTGTTCGGCTACTCTCTGGTGTTTGATGCAAGGAACAAAAGATTTTCCACAGAAAACGAATTTTTCTAACCACATCAGAAGAAAAGCTGAGTATTCCTTCTGATCAATCGGTCCTTGTTTCTTTGAATATGTGGAGATATAATCTTTCCAACCGATTCTGGCTACCTTAATAATGTGGGTTGGCTTGGCCAGAGTATCGAATCTGGTGGTGGAAGTTATATTCAAACCCGTCAGCATGACCACATCAAGGAGGGAAGGAGACATTGGGCCGTGACCAAACAAAAATGCATTCAGGGCGTCGAACCAAAAGTAAGAAGCAGCTATCAAAAGTGGTTCATTTTTCTTAATGTCCGATAAAGATAGGGTGAGGCATTGACCGATCTGATAAGTGTCCCAATCGGCTCGCTTGCTGCTCATCCGAAGGTACCAGTCCCTCCACCCTGAGATTGCTGTTGGCCAAGATCGGAAGGCATCTTTCCATGAAGAGAGGGGATCTGATAGGTTCTTGAAGGGAATCCGATTGGTTTCCAGATTAATAAAATCAGTTGGATCTTCACTGCCAATCGGACCTAGAATAAAGATACCTGGGGTATCTGGGATGGGGATTGTGATCTCGTTCGCAGGTGCCTAGAATAAAAAGCAAAGAAAAAAGAAATTTTAATCTACAGAAGATGCGAAAGTGCCTTTGGGAAGCGTGAAGAACAATGGAGAACAGAGGGTGAGATTGAGATCTTATACCTGGGGGGCAGAAGAGCTCGAAGCCATCGTAGTTTGCTGGATTGGTGAATTACTCGAGGAAGACGTCAAGGATGATGGAGATTCGTCTGCAAGATTTCTCGGTTTTACGCTTGGAAGCTCTGGAAAAGGGGGCAATGGTGAAACACAGAGCGGCGGCTGCGAATTATTTATAGTCTTCGCTCACAAGGGTATATGAGGAATTTTGCATGGTCAAGTGAAAATTAGGGTTCCGTGCGAAACGGTAGCAAATCGAGAGGATCCGAGAATTTCGGGACAATATGGTCATTTTATCCCGAAACTGGGGGGCATGTGTTGATGACGTTTTTTGACACATGTTATAGCTGACGTCTGAAGAGATGGAGTTCGGATTGAAATCGAATCGGATGCGTTTCGGTACTGAACTCAAGGCTTCCGAATCGGATCGGATTCGGATGTTAAGGGCATCGCGAGCTTTGGATCAGATTGGACCGTTATTGGGCCAGTTTTGTTAAGAGTCTTAGGTTAAGTAGTTTCTTTCTTTCGCATCAAGTTTGTTCGTGTCGTAATTGACTAGGAGTCTGTAATTCCAGGGTATAAATATAAGCCCTGAAGGTCGTGAGAATTCTAGATACACATCAATAAACAAACCTTTTACTTTTTTGCATTTACTACTCGCAATTTACATTCAAGTCGGCGACTTCGCCAAGCTTTTTCCTTTCACGAGTTCTCCTGGGCTAGTCGAGGCAATCCAGATCTCCAAAGGCTTGCTCGTGAGTTCCGCTTTTACTGAGTAACATCTAAGCTTTAGCATCGGGCGCATCGCTGTTGCTCCGTTTAGATTTATTCGACAGTTATCGGTATCTGCTAGATCTTCAAGTTTTTCTTGTTGCTTTAGCCTTTACCACCATCTATCCAGCTTAGGGTTTTATCCAATCGGCTCTGTTAAAAGCTCTATCTTAAGAACTATTTGATAGCTGATTAATATTGCTCTAAGTGTTGTTTTACTAAGCTCTATCGGATCGCTTTACGGTTATCTTGTATTGCTTAGTTATCAATCGGCTTCTTGCTGTTTGATCTGCTGAAATCGGCTCCCTGTGCTGTTTTCATTGTATATCGGAATCGGACCTGCGCTTCGATCGTACTAACAAAAGAATCGGCTCACCAGCTGTTTCTTAACCTCCGATTTTATCCTTGTCAATCAACAGGTCAGATTGACTGGCACGCCCCGGATCTCAAGGCCACGCCTTTGCTCGTGTGTTAGTACGCATCTGTCTCCGCCTGATTTTTGCGTCAACAATAGCATGAGAAAGAGTAGTGCTAGTTTACGGTCGCCCGGACGGACGGTCGATTTCCGACAGCCCGTTTTTTCAAAAAAATTTCAAGTAAAGTTTTCAAACAAGTTTTTCGAAAACTTTTCAAGTAAAGTTTTCAAACAAGTTTTTTCAAAAACTTTGAAAGTAAAGGGGAGCGTGGAGATCCAGACGAAGGATATGAGTAATGGTCTTTTCCAAGTAAAGTTTTCAAGTAAGTTTTTCGAAAACTTTTCAAGTAAAGTTTTCAAGCAAGTTTCAAAAAACTTTTCAAGTAAAGTTTTCAATCAAGTTTTTCAAAAACTTTTCAACCGTGTTGTCGTCGACCGTTCGTCCGGGCGAACGCAAATTTAGCATTCCGAGTCCTGATTGACGACGTATAGCGTGAGAAAGAGTCCTAGCCGCTAACGTACAGGACTCGTGGCCCACCTATCAGACCAATGTGTCTTTTCACGAAGGCCGTCGAAATTCTTTCGTCTTTTATAGTATAGACGTATGTATGTATATCACAAAATGTGTGTAGGCACCCAACGACGATTGTTACCTTTTTTTTCTAAATAAAACAACAACTGTTAGCTTTGTTGTCTTTGTGCACTTCATTAACCAACGAGGATGGCCGGCGGCGCGAGAAGAACAAGGGCGCGCGAGGAGCAGCGGAAACTTTAGGGTTGTGGCCTAGGACCTAAACTTGGACTCGTGATACCATGTAGGACTGTAGGAGAGTAAAGAGAGATGCGTTTAATGTTGTGGATGTATTGCATTGAGGCCTCGGCCGGTCTATATGAGAGTACAAGACTTGGGAGGCAAGGCTCCCCCGGATACATATGGTAGTCTACGATATGGTATGTCTACAACTACCAAATATACTCTAACAGCAAGATCAGCCGCTCTCCGTCTCCCTTCACCTTCTCTTACCCGGTTCAGCTCCAGCCACCAAGTCCAAAGCATATATATAATTCTCATCTGCTTCTTCTCTGGTGCTCCCAAGTATAGATGGCCATTTGGCACGAGGCCCATGGGCTGACCCAAAGCACGATTTTTTGGCCCGACACGAGCACGGCCCAGCACGAAGTCCAATGGGCCCGTGCCGGCCCAGCCCACTACTCGGGCTGTGCTGGGCGCAGATTTGAGCCCAGCGTGCCGGCCCAGCACGGCCCGAAAACAGCCAGCCCGACGTGGCACGACGGGCCGGCACGCGGCCCATGGCCCATCTGGCCCAATCGGCCCGACCTCTTCTCCCCACCTGGCCACCTCCCGGCTCCCCCAAACCTTATCCTCGGTGGCTCTGACCCCGTCCGTCTTCCTCGTTCCTTCGTCGCCTCTCCTCCCCACCTCCGCCGCTCGACCTCTTCTCCCCACTCCGTCGCCCGGCCTCTCCTCTCCACCCTCGGCCGCCAGATCGACGCCGGACGGCCCGTCTTCCCCACCTCCGGCCCTCTGGCGGACGGATCGACGCCGGCCGACCTCTCCTCCCAACCTCTGTCGGCCGGCCTCTCCTCCCCACCCCTGGTCGCCAAATCGACGCCGACCGGCTCGTCTTCCCCTACCTCCGGCCCTTCAGCGGACGGATTGATGCCGGTCGGCCTCTCCTCCCCACCACTAGTCGCCAGATCGACGCCGGCCAGCCTTTCCTCCCCACCTCCGCGAGTAGCGGGAGCCGGCGGCGAGCAGTGGGAGCCCAGCCGGTGGATCGACGCCGCCGCTCCCCTCCACTCCTTCACCCAAGCGATGGCCACGTGAGTCGACGGCGCCGGCGACGGTGAGCAGCGGGAGCTGGCGTCGGTGTCGTGCTGCGGCTGGCACGAGCACGCTCGGCACGCTGGGCCACCGTCGTGCCGTCGTGCCGGCACGGCACGAAAATGGAGCGTCGTGCTCGTGCTGGGCTTCAATGTCGGCCCATCGTGCCGCCCAGCACGGCACGAAGCACACTTCGTGCCGCGTCGTGCCGTGCCGCGTCGTGCCCGTGCCGCGTCGTGCTCGTGCCGTGCCGTGCTGGGCGGCCCATATGGCCAACTATACTCCCAAGATATATTTTACAACTTCCGTGGCTGATTGCATAGTCAGCAGGAGAAGCCGAGTCTCTTCCATTTGCAGTTCCTGCCACACCGGTTTCACGTATTTGCACTTAAAGAACAAGTGTCCCCCATCTTCGTTTAGCCTGTTGCACATGACACACTTCGTGTCGAGTTTCATCCCTCTCCGCTCCAGCCCCATAGGTACTGCCACGGAGTTATGCGTGGGTTGAGGCTAATTCTTCTTTTCATAATTATAATGTTTCTATCTGTCCTGAAACTTATAAAAAAACACGGCACGCGTGATGCAAATCCTGGCTCGCAATGGACTTCGAAAGCGAGCTTGTCTCTAAAAGGGATGGCAGCCTTTAATTTTCTCCGATTAAAAAAAACACAAAATCTAATCAAAGGCCGGCCTCCTTTTATGACTAAGCCGAGGCCCCCTTTCTTCCTCCTTTTTACTTCCCGGCCTCCATCTTCTTATTCTCGACGCCCCCTTCCCCTTCTTCTTCCTCCGTTCGCTGCCGGGGTGCGGGTGGTTGGTGGGCGGCGGCGGTAGCCCCGGCCGCGGGGGAGGCGGTGGAGGAGGGGGACCCTTAGGGTCCCGGGGTTGTCAGGGGAGGATTAGCCATTGTCGGCCTTAGAGGAGGGGTTGGGGGCGGTGGCTGACCGGCGGTGGTGGCGGGAGAGATGGCGGCGAAGCGGAGGCGACACGAGAGCGCCGCCGGAGCCGGGCGGCGGGGGACCCCCGGTGGGCGGTGGAGGAGGCGGGGGAGCTCGTCGGCGTCGAGGAGAGAGAGATCGTCGTCGTCGTCGAGGCGGCGGTAGCCGCCGGCCACGGGCTAGAGGAAGGCCGGCGGGGGAGGAAGGCCGGCGAGGTTAGCGTCGGCCGCGTCGGCTGACGCGCGGGGGAACGCGGAGACAGCGGCGCGCGGGGGTGAGGAGGGGAGGCGGCTGCGTGGAGGGAGGAGGAGGGGTGGAAGAAGAGCGCGTGGGAGGAGAGCAGGAAGAAGAGCGCGCGTTGGGAGGGGGGGCTCGCGTTAGGCTACAAGGTCCTAAGAAAAGTTTACAAATCGGCTCCAAAAAAAAATAAAAAGAAAAAAGATTCAAGGTACAAAACATGGTAACATGCTCAACAATATGCTGTAACAACTAAAGCATGGTTCATTATGATCAAATTAAAATTATTACACGACATGACACACTTCAGATAACTTGTGACATACTGACATGCAACTTCCACTCTCCATCAGCTACAAAACTTTGCTGACATCTCATCTACGCTGCCATCATCCTTATGAGTGGAACGACACCGTGGGCATGGGCAAGGTTCTAGAACAGTCAGCTTAGCAGTAGCCGGGACAATATCCTCAATGTACCTTGTTATAGCCACCAATGCTCTGGAGGCTTCCTCTAGCACAGCCTTTCTAATGGGACGGCACATTTCATCCCGACAATCACTATTATTTCCCCACGAACACCTTCTTAAACCATCAAAGGTGTTGAGCTTAAGTTGCTCCAGTGACGCTGCGCTCTTGACAATGCAACATGTTAGCTCAACCAAGATCTTTGCAGACTTGAACCCTACGATCTCCACACTCTTCAGCTTGAGGTGTTTAGGCAGCTGCCTAAAATGTAAAGAGGCTTCAAAAACCGATTCATACTCTGAACGATCCTGATATACCTGAAGAGAAGACCAGGAGATTGGATCAATGGACGCATCCAAATGAGTGACCACATATCTTAATTTGCAGGATAGGAATTAGGATGGACATGGCCTTACATTCAGGTACCAGGTTTCCATGGAAGGGCACGCATCCAAGAAAGAAACCAGAGAAAAATAATCGTAGGATGGGGAGGAATAGGTCCTTCCACATATTTGAATGGCCAGGTGCTTGAGGTTGAGGAATTTGGTGGGCAGCATTGGTGCTGTATGAACCTGCACATAAAACATGTCAATTGTCATGTTCAGAGATTAACTATAAACCAACACAGCAAGGTATGACTACTGTCATATATATGGATCTAACCCTACTCTGCAGTATACCTCAGAGAAAGAACTTAAATCAAGAGACTCGAGATTTGGCATCATGGACGGAAGCTCAGCACGACCATAGTAGACGGCGTCAGTACGGTCCAAGGTAAAAGCTTTCATCATTTGCGATGCTTCTCCAAGCGAGAGCTTTTCATCTTTTCCACTAAGGAGAAACCTGGTGAGATTTGGTGCCTTGTTCTCTACAGCTTGCACATTCCAACATCCATAAACCTCAAGGTAGCTAAATTGCTGCAGCATGGAAGGTATCTTCAGGATAATTATTTCCTCGCAATCTTGGAGGCACAAATGCTCCATAGCAAGGGAGTTGGAAAGAAGGTTCTCCAATTCATCCCCTGTGATACGCACAGACCACAGCTTCAGTGTTGTTAGGCTTCTCAAGGTGCCAAGTTCAGGCATGGGACGGAAGGTACACTTTGTAAGATCAAGAGATCGAACTGAATTTCTAGCCCCGTCAGATAAAACTGAGCATGGGAAGTTGTACTCTTCACATAGAGTGAGTGTGATCTCTTCAATCCCTGGAGTAACAGCAAACTGGAGCCAGCTGTCGATGTAAGGAATGCAACTCTTTTCATGCCATAAATTAATGTCTAATATCTTTAGGCCAATGCCTGAGTGGTTCCTCAGAATGCTGTCAACACTGCACCTTAAATTTGTTCGACCTCTCTTGCAGCAAAGCGTATCCGGATTCAAATCGAGTTTGGGATAACATCTCCAGGAAGTTAGAAAGGCGCGAGAAAGGCAAGCGGCACTAGCAGCAACATCCATTGGCATCAAAGAATGTATATGGCGCCATATGTCCTGCATGCACAAGCATGTGATAATTTTAACTTTAAAGCCAGATGAAATTTCAACAGCATGATTGCAAACTTGAATGTAATAGTAGCAGGTAAACTTAGTAGCATTGCATAGAGAAGTTTTTACCTAGCAGCGTTACTAGTAGCTTTATAAGTTCTGACAAGGCAAAAGAAGACACTAATGGCCAGCAATGATGAACAACTAGTAAAGTCAATCTTTCATTGATTGCAAGGTGGCTTCACTGTGTCATATCTTTCATTGATTCTTGCTTGCATTCACAGAGTAGCCAATTTTTTTTTTTTTTTCGAAACATTCAGGGGGGCATTACCCCACTTACTTTTTCATTCGAAAGGGTGCGCAAGCTACGCGGTTACAAGTTCCTGGAATGCCAGGGAGTGGAGTTACAGGAGGGAGAAAGCAGAAAAATGAGAGCAAGTTACAACTTGGTCTTTAGGTAATCTATCCAAGCTTGCACAGCCGGTTGCTTCTGCATGTACCTGTACTTACATTTATCCAAGTTGCAGATCACGGCCCGTAGGGTGCCACTGGCATCGAAGTCCCGATTCTCGAAGATCAGTGCATTCCTTGATAGCCAAAGTTGTCGGAATAAGAGGAGAATTATATCTGGCCAAACATCAGTTGGCAGTCCCATTGGGGGGGTAATCATCCAAGGCGTGCAAACATCATGATCCCGGATGTGAAGCTGAATTTTATTCCAAAAGGCAATGGCAGCCGGACAGGAACAGAAGATGTGGCCGTCTGTCTCAAGCTCAGTGGGACATCGTAGGCAATCCGATTCCTCCCTAGTTCTGATGTTTTTGTTGTAAAGGTTCCCCCGAGTTTGTAGTCTCTGGTTATAGAGGAGCCAGGAGAAGAGTTTGACTCTCGAGGGGAGGTGAGTTGACCAGATGACACAAGCTCCGGCATCGCGGACTCTGGTGTGGTGCAAGATGGAGTATGCCGTGCGTGAGGAGAAAGGTTCCGGCTTTCGGGCGGCAAGTTGGTGAACATCCGGTGCTGTAGTGATGTGAAGGGAGGCGAGGACATCCTGAATCGTTGCCAGTTCAGTGCTAGCAACGTGGGTGAGTCGGTTTTGCAGAGGCAGACCATTCCCAAGGACTGAATGCAAAGTACAAAAATGGTCCGTGGAGTGAGAAAACAAGGCGGCAAAGCGAACCGACAGAGGAGAGGATCCTGACCACTGATCAAACCAAAAGGATGTCGTTCGACCATCACCGGGTGACACAGTGGTAATCGAGCGGTACCTGGGGAGTTCATCATGAATAATTCTCGCAAGGAAGCTGTCGGGCCGGCGTGTTTCAGGACCGCGGGGCAAGGAGTACTGAACCCAGCGCTTCCAAGGTAGGTCATCGGGGCCAAGGTAGCGATCAACGAACTTCAGGAGTAGACAGTGGTTTTGTGAGTTCAGAGACTTGACACCAAGCCCCCCTTCATGCTTTGGAAGACAAACCTTTTCCCAAGCGATCAGACATTGCGACCCGGAGCAGTGGTCCGTACCCGTCCAGAAGAACGATCGGCGTCGTGAGTCCAAAGCTTCTCTGACCGTTGGGGGCAGTAGCAAGGAGCTCATATAGTAGACTGCAAGGCTGCTAAGAACAGCATTGGTGAGCACCAATCTTCCCCCAGCACTGAGCAGCCTCGCGCGCCAACCAGCAAGGTAGCGATCAAAAGCCGAGATCAGGGGGGTGAAGTCGGAAATGTGGAGGCGAGTGGGGGACAGGGGGAGGCCAAGGTAGGTTTGCGGGAAGGTGGAGATGGGGCAACCAAGAACAGTCGCCATAGCACTGGAGGTGGACTCATCAACATGCATTGGCACAAAGGTGGACTTATGGAAGTTGATCAACAGCCCAGTAGCACTGGAGAATGTGTCTAGGATCTCTTTCAATGTCGTGACGGAGGGAACATCTCCTCTAGTCAAGATCAGTGTATCGTCCGCATATTGAAGGACCGGACATGGGAGGCTCGCATCAACAGGATGTGACAACAGCCCATCACGACATGCCCGGGAGATGAGGCGTTGTAGGACATCGGCAACGATGATAAAAAGGAACGGGGAGAGTGGGTCTCCCTGCCGAAGTCCACGACGGCACTGCAACCAAGGGCCAGGGACGCCATTTAGCAGGACAGAGGTTCTCCCAGTGGAGAGGATTTGTTTGATCCAACCGCGCCAACGTTCATCAAAACCACGCGCAGCGAGGATTGCGTCTAGACTATCCCAAGAGATTGAGTCGAAAGCTTTACGGAAGTCTAGTTTCAGGACCGCAGTAGGGCAGCGGCGACGGTGACAACATGAGATGAGGTCAGCCGCATAGACGTAGTTTTCCGCGATACACCGGCCATGAACGAAGCCAGTTTGATCCATATCCACAAGAGATGGGATAAACGGCCGAACACGATTGGCCATCACCTTCGTGAAGAGTTTCATGGGGCAATTCTGTAAGGAAATAGGGCGGAAGGCGTCAGCTGTTCGCGCGTCTTGCTTTTTTGGGAGGAGGACAAGATAAGCCCTGTTCAAAGCGTCCAGGTTAGCTTCAGAGTTGTAGAATTGGCTAAAGAGGTGAAGCACACGCGGCTCAATGTCTGCCCAGAAAGCTTTGTAGAAGGACGGCCCAAAGCCGTCCGGGCCCGGACTTGCATTGGCGTCCATGGCGAACAGTGCGGTGCGAATTTCTTCACGAGAGAAGGGAGCTGACAGAGTGTCACTGTCAACAGTGAGCTGGGGGTAGAGAGAGCTGAGCTGAAAAGACCAAGAGGATGGCAAGGCGGAGCCGAGGAGGGAGTGGTAGTAGTCATGTAGCAGAGTAGCTTTGGCATCGTGAGAGGTTTTATTTTACAATAGCATGTTATTATAGATAGGCCAAGGTAGCAAATAATACAAATACTAACTTCTGCATAGGGTAAACATAGAACACCCACAGTAGCTAAACATGTGAAGCCCATGGATCAGAATCAAGAAGTTTTAACAGCGTCATTGTAGGACAATAGACATGACAATCTTGCAAAAATCAATGAAAGATATGGCACAGTGAAGCCACCACTCCACCAGACCACCCCCCCCCCCCCCCCCCCCCCCCCCGAATTAGCGTGGTTATTAGAGCAGTCTCTGTGAAATCAAGAATTATTTGCTGCCATATACCTCAGGAAGGTCAGGGATTGAAAATCCTGATGCTTGGGAGTCGTCATCACCAGCTTGTTGGCTTGGCAGGGGAATTTCATCCACTCTAGCAACCGATCCTTCTGCAAACCAACAAGGATGGGTTATGATCGCCCATCTGATGACATGGCAACAACTTGCCGAAATACTGGTGAATAGGTTAGCGAACAACTGACAAAAAAAATTTAATTAAGTGATGCAGTAGAAAACCGCAAGCGAAAGCGAATCAGAGTGATGACATGGCAACAACTTGCCGAAATACTGGTGAATAGGTTAGCGAACAACTGACAAAAAAAATTTAATTAAGTGATGCAGTAGAAAACCGCAAGCGAAAGCGAATCGGAGAGTTTTCAGGCTTACTTTGGGTTTGCTGCTGCTCGCTCTGCAGCGCCATGGCACGACCGTAGGAGGTAGACGACGATGCCTTGTTCCGTTTTCCCCTCCTGTCAAATCTCTGTTCCCCTCTATCTATATCTTTGTAAATGTAAATCTGGTATATTCGTTTCAAAAAAAAAAAATCTGGTATATATTCAGCATCTACGGCGCTCTATTCTTGGCTGGTTTTGAACTCGGATTGGAATACGACAAGACGCGGAAGACATCACGCCGGCGCCGCCTATCATCTCGAGGTCGACCCTGCTACGGAACGGGGTCCGTATCTGATTGGAAATCTGCAAATTCCGTTTGTGAGCCGCCGCCTCTTTGTTGTGATCAACAACGGACACGACGGAAGCGAAGGCCCCCCAACGAAAATGTGCTTCTTCATTCAGCGCTTATCCGAATTATTAATGGACCTTGTAGATCGACTGAAACTTGTCCAAGATTCACACCTTGAAAATGAAAATGGCAAAAACTACAGTAACCTGAACACGCTACTGCGTCGCACAACTTGTGCGTTGTGTCCCATGGACTAAAAGGCTTCATGAGACATTAGCCCATGCCCCTTTTCTTAGCCCATTTAATTCTTCTAAGAAAATACTTCTTACCTCGACTTCCAAAAAACAAAGCCCATGGAAAACATCATGATCTGAACCCCAGAGATCAGAATGCTTTGCCAACCGTGTCCTGTAATCCTGTAGAACTAAACGCTTCCACAGGAGACAGGACTTAACTTACTGGACATTGCTCAAGAAAACAGTAAGGATATGTTCTGGCTTCATATTTGATTCACAAGGTAAAAGGCAACTATCTGACAATATCACATTCTCTATACTGATCACAGAAGAAACACTTCCACCTCCCTACATTATTATCTGACAACTGATTTCAATTAACCCCCACACCTCCATTTCGCGACCTATGTGCTACTCGTTTTTTCATGTACACTACATACATGCAGTCATGATTTCTCTGCCGCGGTCTCCTCTGCGCTTGCTTTACCCGGGAGCAGCGTGGACGGAGCTTGGATCTGTGCAATCTCCAGCAAGATCTTGTTGAGGGACTGTGGCTTTGAGAAGAAGGGGCAGTGATCGCCGCCCTTTATCTTGAAGATGCCATCTGGTGGGTTCTCCCGGACCAACTTCTCCTGGGCATCAGGAGAGAGCATGTGGTCATCGAGCGTCTGGATGAAGTAGCGGCGCACGGCGCCGTAGTTTTCAGGGGTTAGGGAGAGCTTCTCCATGATTGGGGCTAGAGGGATGGGCCTCATGGACACCGCAGCTAGCGCCATATCCTGCAATTTAAGTGTGTGCAAAATTGTTAGCAGGTCCACTGAAAATAAGTACTGGCATGGCTGCGACGAATACAGTACACCATTCAACCGAATACAAAGCGTACCTTGGAAGGAGTTTGGTTGAAATAGAGCCCCTTGATCTGCTGTTTATCAAACATCAGCCCAGTAGGAGGCTTGTCCTTTCCATTTCCATAAACTAGAAACTGTGATTCTTGCAAGAAAACATCTGCTGACCGGAGCTGTAAAATGCAGATTAAGTTAAGTTCCCATTGAGTATGCACGTGGAAATGTAAACATAGAAAGAGAGATTCCATACTTCCTCCGAGAACACATCGAAAGGCCGCTGCCCATCCTTTACCATCGTAGCAGTAAGAAACACCGCCTTTGAGATCTTTTTGGGGCAGTGTTCTAATGCATATGAAACACTTGCACCTCCGCAACTGTGGCCAACCAAAATAACCTGCATTATTGGTGTTACGAACAAAGTGTTCAGAAAGCTGAATTATTTTCCCCCAGAATAAATATACACAGAACAACAGATGCATAGTCACCTTCTCATCCTCAGGAAGTTTATCGAGGTAATCAATTAATGGCTTGGAGTAATCTGCTAGTGTTGCTATGCTGTTTGTATCAGTATGGTCTATGCCAGAACCAGTGAGGTCTAAGGCAACAGGCTCAAGACCAGCTTCCTCCAAGTGTGAGATGGTCTTGTACCAACACCAAGCACCAAATCCTTCTCCGTGAACAAGGACGATTTTCTTTGTCTCTAAATTCTCCAGAACAATTTGGGCCTGAAAGCATATATGAGCAGTCCCATTAAAACCTTTTTCTACGAACGACAAGACAAATGTTGGTATGACAATGTTAGCCATTTTCCTTGAAACGTTAACAAGGCTAAAGACAAAGATAAAAGTACGATTAGTTATTTACAGGTTAGGGCAACAAAAACTATAACTAGCAAACAAGTTATGAATGAGACAAACTTTGGGAGTTTGGGTATGAAACCATGCTCGAACTAGTTACGTCGCTGCTGAGGTGCTAGCATTGTCTTGTAGTCCTAATGGCATATAAGTTTATCCCAGAATACATGTCCATGTCTTGTACTTACGTATGAAACAACAGTTGCACACAAAGATACCTTTTCGACATTTAGTGGCATAGAACAATGATCCATAGGCTACTAAATAATTCATAATGTTTTGAGAATTAGCAAGTGTATGCACATTTGAATATTTTTCTGTTATGCTTTAGGTGGAAAGCATGCAGAGCATAAGAATAGGGTGTGCTGTGTATCAAGAAAACTGAATTAAAAAGGAAAAGAGCACCATTTTGGTTGGCGGAAACCACTGAGAAAAATAAAGTAAAATCGCCATTTTATTAAAACGAGACCAAAGTTCCAAATCATAGCAGAATAAGCTATATATGCTTGCAATGCATCAGAAGACTTAAGCTCCATTTTACGTTTAGTTTTGAAGCATATACTTGCACAAAGCATTTAGCACAGGGCCAAGCAAGCACAGAAGCATAACTTCTTAATCAGCATGGCACAATTCCATAAAATGGAGCTACTTCTAACATCGTTATGAACCTGGAATGCCAGCTTGTTATCATTCAACAACTGACAAGTCAGAGTTACCTAAGAAAGGAAGCTACAGAGAGATAAGAAAATAATTCAAAATCTTAGTACAGTTTCCATGTACAAAAGAGGATAAATTCTTCAACAAACAAAAAAGTACCCCACAAGCAACTAGTTGAACTCACCCAATCACAAGCAGTCCAATACTATCAACCACATTATAAGTCAATAGCCCAACCTGGAGCAGTTACATATAAATCAATGCAACCAGGCCAATGTTGGAGTCAAGTTAAAGTCCAAACGGCAATCATCAAGCAACTAACCTTAACTAGCCCCAACCAGGCCATGCTACCATAGCAATCTTTAGGAACTATCCAAAAGTATTTATTGCTGGTAAAAGAATAAGGCACTAAATCGAAGCACATACTGCAAAAGACCAAATACTCAGAAGTTTCGCAGACTGACCAAATACTTTTGAAGCTCATAAATTGTACAATTCTAAAATGGAATTAACAAAACACATGAATGATACTAAGACTGGGTTATGCAAGAACACAATCCCCAAGGTTTCAACAAGCAAGCAAGCATTTGAAAATTGGAACTGAAGGAGAGGTAGGTAGGTAGGAGCCTTACCGGTTTGGCATTCGTGACGGAGTCCGGCAGGTCGCCGCGGCGGCGGGAGCTCGTGGAGCCGGGCGCCATGCGGCGGGACAGGGAGGCCCCTGCGTCGATGCGGCGCGACATGGAGCCGCCGGCGTCGAGGTGCTGGTGGATGGCCATGGCCAGCGCCTGGCGGTGCAGGAGCTCCTCCTCCGCCGGCGTCAGCTTGGGCCCGCCGCGCGCCGACCGCGCGCTCCCCATCCGCTTGCTGCGCGACACCGCGGCCGCGCCCCGGTGCTCCTTGCGCGGCATGCACGCGAACGCGTTGCCCATTGGGAGAAGAAACCACCACGAGAAATCAGCAGCTCCGTGGAGTGGAAGAGGGAAAGGTGGAGCGGGGATTCTTATAGGCTGGCTGGCTCTCGGGAGGAAACAAATCGGCGAAGGCGAGCAAGAGCCGACCTGAAATCGCGACGAAATCGAGACGGGAAGGAAGCTGTGAGCTGTCGCGAGATTCAAGCAAGGACGGAGGTCGTGATTGCGCTGCTAAGAAACCAACAGAAAAGGGAGGATTTCTGCTTACAAAGCTGCTACGGCTAGGGGATTCAAGAACAAGCTCTCCTCTCCCTCCACTGGAAATGGACTCACAAGCGAGGGGAAAAGATTCAACTTTTGGAAGGAACAAATTTTCCCCCGGGGAAATGGAAATTCCCAACAAACCAAAATCAAGAAACTCTGAGCGGCGAGATTGGATTCCGGCGACGACGCATGGGTGACTAACGAGACGAGACAGAGATTCTTCCCAAGAGGAACCGAAGGAAGAGCCCCCAAGCCTGGAACTGGAAGAAGTTGAGGAGGGGAGCGCCCTGTCCTGAACAACTGCCTGCTGGGCCTAGTGGAATTTCTTCTCGCTGCAAAGAAAAGCACACAGCACGGAGCAGATCTGAAAGAACAGGCAGAATTTATGAGTGGCCCTAGCACCTAACTATCTCCACACGAAACTCGCCGGAGGAATTTATTTCGCCCCTGCTTCCCTTCTGAACCCAAAAAAAACAATAAAGAGAAATCTTGGGCAGATGGTGCGATTAATCAAGGGAGTTCAACGCCCAGCAGCAGGATTGCAGGAAGCTTTTGGGCGGTTTCTGGGGAATTGTGTCCCTTGCTACTTGCTCGCGTGTACCGTCAACACTAGCTGTACACCTCTCCAAACTTGTTCTCTTCTGTAGAGAAAACAAAAAACAAATAGGCTTCTTTTTTGTTCTTCTAATTTTTATTTTCCACGCAAGTTCACTGATTGTCTTGTTTGGTCTGGCTTTTGACCACCACGCTGTCCTTGTCTTCTCCATCTCCTTCAGATAAAGATGAAAGTGGCGGCTCCTTTTCCTTCTGAGACAACTAATATATTCATGTTATTCAAGTGGCCTATTCCTCTGGTTTTTCTTTGATCTCTGGGGATATCCTGGTCTGCCTTTTTCAGGTCCCAAGCTCTGCCTTGCCAATATTATTATCAGCATGCAACTGCAATATGGAATGCAGGATTCGTTCATACTACAATACAATTTTGTTAACTAATGAGGAAATGCAAAACTTAGTAGGTGCATGTCTTGCTTTTGGGCTCCAGAATTTCCTCTACCCTGATTTGCACCTACGATTTGCAGAAAATAGCGTCACCTGATGAGCAGAACGGATCCTGAAGGGCTGTTGAAGTTTAACCTTATCGTCCTTTGCTATTATTTATTGCGTCGATCGGCTCTGTTCAACGACTTCCTCCATAAATCCTCCATAGAAATAGCGCTGGAATAGTGTGGCGCCGTAGGTGAAGTGAAGTGCACAAATGCAGGGCAGGAGGTGTGCGAGGACTGAAGTTGCCTGTGCAATTTCGACTCCTTTTTTTTTTTTTTACAAAACACCTATTTTTTAACGTCCATTGCTTAAAAAAACGACTCATTTTCTTCTTATCGTATAAAATTCATATCAATAGATTTATTTTTTTCCATATATCAGTTAATATGACATCGGTTTTATAGTAGTTGATGGTACTTGTAAATTTTATAAAATCGTAACGCGTCTTATAAATAAATATTTTATTCGGAGGTGTGTACTATTATCTTGCATTGACCTTGATAACCATCAGGTTCCCTAGCCATTTCCTTTTCTTTTCTTTTCTTTTCACATGCTGCGTTCATCTTTCATGCCCTTCTTTAGATCTTGGGATTCGATGAGGTGTGCATGGTCAACTCTTGAGTTTGATAGCTCGTTTGTCACAAAAGCGCAACAAGATAATTGATATCTATTAACCGAACCTTGAAATAATCGAATCAATAAACGATATGATCGACAGGCAGGCTAGTTATATATAGTCTTTAATCATAATGCTGAGAACGGGGATGTAACGGCACGTATCGTGGCAATTAATAAGTGCAACTACTGTTGTGTTTTCTTGTTGTGTGTTAGCAACTAACTCGGTCCCTGTATGCGCGATGTAGATGGACACTGGACGGAGATCAGTATTCGTATCATGCCTGTCTTGATTACGCGAGTCGTAGTCGATCTCAGCAGCAACAAATACCATGCATACATTTGAATTTTGATAGAGACATATTGGTGATGGCACCACACCAAACGTGCATTTGCATTGTATGGATCGTACTTGAAGAGAGAGCACACCACGCCAACTGGCAAATGCTTCAACTACTAACAACCTGCAAGAGTACGTTGGCAAGCATTATTGATGGATAACAATCCAATAATCCGTGCATCACCTGCTCTGAAGTCTGAAGTCTGAACTATCCTGTTGTGAGATCGACTGCTCCAGAACGAACTGGACTGGTTTTTGACTCTTTTATTTGCGTACGTTTTCAGAGCATCTTGTCCAGCATCATCGATCATCCATCCGTTCATTCATTGATCAACAGTTCTCTTCTTTGGAGGATAGCAGCGCCACCAGAAGAACACTGTGGCCGCAGAACGGAACGATAATTGGCGCAGTAGATATAGCAGTTTGGTGCTCTAGTTGACATTTATTTCTCTTCTTCCGTTCTTCGATCTTCGATCTCCTCATAGCACGCGCAGGATTACGCTGTAGCTTAATCTCACTGTTAATTACGTGTAGTAACCATGCATCACTGTCGAGTTCATAAACATACATGTAGGTTTCATCTGCTTATGTTTCGATAATTCGATCTGGAATTCTGTATAGCTGCCGTGATGATGATCAATTGGTGACCCATTATACGAACACTGCTTGTCCAATCGATACTTTCTTCGAGAATCAGTCAGCCCGATGTCTATTTTCACAAAAGAAAATCCAGGCCTTCTGATTGTTGGCACCTGGCCGTTTCGACGTCTTATCGGTACAAAACCCTGAATGGTTAATTTGGATATTTTGATCGTCTACTAGTTGTAAAATTATTCTATAAGGTCATATACGCTCTTGAAATGAGTAGTAGTCCCTGCTATTGCAAGTCCTGCGACTTGATATTCTTTGACTCTTTGGGTTTGGGGAGGCAGCTCAGCTCGCTCATGTAGCACGAACGATACTATTCTCCGGCTGCGCGGCTGGCCTCCTGCCCGGGAGACACGATCTCTAGCAAATTCCCTTGTCAGTTACGTTTGTCTTTGTCACCAGGAAGGACCATATGGTCTGATTTCTGCAACGCGTTTCCAAGCCAAACACCTCATTTTAGTACTTTCGTCTGACTGGCTGTTCTGGCGAAACTAAAGGCATGTTTGTTTCAGCTTCTGGCGGGCTTTTTGTGAATAGCTTTCCATACATCGGAAAGCCGGAAAGCTACGAAACTGGAAAGCTAGAAAGCTTACAGAAAGAGGCTTCTGGCTTTCCAGTTTCAGAGTTTTCCGACTTTTCGATATATGGAAAGCTATTCATGAAAAACTCGTCAGAAGCTGAAACAAACAGGCCCTAAAAGTAATGCAGCATCCTTACAAAAAATATCCGCTTCAAATGTGTTGTTCCTAAATCTGAATTCTCAAGATACTACTGCTCGAGATAGTGCTTGTTTGCATCTTTATCTGTGACTTTACCTGTCAATGCAATATGCAGCCCCTTTTTCCTTCTCCTCTATCATTGATTTCCCCCGTTTTCACTTTTCAGATATCTTTTCTAAAATGCATTGTAGCTTTCATCTCTTTTCAATCTGGATAATTCCTCGTTTCAAAAAAATCTGGATAACTCCTATCTGAGGTCTGGTCTCATCAAGCTGAGACCCCTTTCAGTAATCAGCTATTCACAAAATAAACACACTATATGTACTGGTCTAACAAAATGTGTGTTCTTGAAATAACTATGCTGCTCACAAACAATGGATCTTACTAATCATTGAAAAGAGGAATAATCCAGATACAGTGATCCGGATCCGAGTTGGCATTCTTCAGCTTCCCCGTCCGAGCTGAAAAGCTGGATGCAGACAAGTGCAAATCTATCACACTTCGTGTCATTTTCTGGATGCTTTTTCCATCTATGCAGATGCAGTGCAGCAACAGCTCTGTCACACACAGTCTTGGCCGGACAAAAAGCATGAGAAGACAAACGGACAATGCTCTTCATATGCATCAGGCACACAGGGGGTCCTCCAAATGATATATTAGACTGTACAGCAAGAAAAGGTGAAGGGATTATCGACCAGTTCGCGTTTGTTTCTAGCACCAGTGAAATAATGGCATGATGATGATGAACGGCATGTGGACGGATCAGGTAGTTATCTTTAAGACTAAGAGATCTGATCTAATCGTACACATGTCACATGTGACGTTGATTCGTGACCGACACAGCGATTAGTTAATGGAGCCAGTTCGGTTAGTGGGTTCGAGGCAATTGTTGCTCAATACTGCCGTTCTCTTGTCTGAAATAGCAGTACACCATCCCCCGTCTGAGCTTAACCTCATACGTCCGTAATATATTTGGAGTTCATAGGCCTGACAAATGATCCAAGTATCTTTTTCATCTATCTTAAGCTCACACAAAGACTTGTGTGCCTACTGCATATTTGAGCTGCAGCTCTCTAAACAGTCCTAGTAATTACGGTTAAGTAATTCTTGGGGTGATTGGTGGAGCATCTGATTTTTTTTTTTTACCTTACTCAGGGAAACTTATGCTATATGCTGCTGCTTTACTTTTGTTTCTCACTATTTTTTTTCTAATTCAGTAAAACAAGGTAAGTGATCATGGGTTGCTACTTGGTAATGCTGTGAAGCAAAGACAGCGCGTATAGGCGCACGCAACAATCAGAGTTTGATCAACTAACGACTCCATACTCTTGTCCTGGACGAATTGGATCATGACAGGTCACGGAGTCTTTGGTTCAGCAGCAGCAGCAACATCGATATTGTACGCTGAGCAGAGACACTACCAAAAGTGTACTTTTTTTTGCTAAAAAAAAAGAGTACCTGTCGGTGTTCTACCGTCGATCCTACCGAGGGGTATCCCGAGGTAGTAGAGTTTCAGGTGGGTTTCGCCGAGATCAGAAACGCAAAGGCCAAGAGACTCAGGTTTTAGACAGGTTCGGGCCGCTTAGATGGCGTAATACCCTACGTCCTGTGTGGTGGTTTGTATTGATGAGATCGTTCCCCTTTGAAGGGGTCCCTGCACAGCCTTATATACACGGAGGGCAGGGTTACAAGGTCGGTTCCGAGTAGAATCCTAACCTAATACAACTCGTAGAGTGCTCCGCACGCCAATCCGAGTAGTTTACATGTCATATGACTGGTTTCTATATCGAGGAGAGTCCTTGCAGCACTCTACTCGTAATCTTCACGCTTGGTACGACTCTTCTGGAGGTTATCCATTCATCCCTGTGGGCCCATGGTCGTACCTCCGACAAGCCCCCAAGCGCTTCATCGTCGAATATCTTCATCCGAGTGCTTTCCAAGCCAATCGAGTGCTTTTGAGTACTTGGTCAGTCTTGGATAGCCCTTGGTTGTAACGAGGCCATGAGGTGCTTAAGCCCCGTTTGACTTGAGTAACTTGTGATTTTTCAATCTTCAATGTGCGGCTAAAAAAATCGCACTTGATATCAAGTAGCCCCCGAGCCTTAATTTGAATCGAAGAATCAGGTTGAGGGTCCACAAAATCTTCATCTTGTTCTTGAAATGTGCAATTTGAAAAAATTGCACTTAATATCAAGTAGCCCCCGAGCCTTGGGTTGAATCAAGGAATCGAGCCGAGGGTCTTGATTTAATTTTGAGCTTCAGAAAAAATAAAATTTCTGATCCTTTACTACCCTGCAGCCCCCGAGCCTTGAACTATATGTACATATAGAAAAGGATCAAGTCTCGAGACCCACCGAGTAGTTTAGGGTTAGAGAGAAATAATCCACAATTATTAAAGTAAAGGAAAAATAAATATAACTGCTCCCCAGAGTGTCCGTGTAAAGAGTCAATTATAAAATAAATCCTTCCTTTAATAAAAATGGAAAATAACCCCTTTTACCTTTGTCGTGGAAAATGAACCGTCACGGGCGCAATGAATAAAACTCACCGCTTCGCCCTCTCTTAAGCTTATCCATTTCGCTAAGTCTTTTCTCAAACCCTAACCGCCGCCATTCCTCATCCGAGCGAGGCAATCTTCTAGCCCCCGAGCGAGATTAGATCTGTCCCGCCATTCCATTGCCGACCAAAATCTGAGAGCCCCCGAGCGCATGCGGGTGAAGAAGCTCGTGATCTCCAGGATGACGTCGAAGGGGAACAAGAAGTCGAGCCGCAGTGGGACCCGCGGCAAGGAAGTGCGGCTACCGTCGCCCAAGCGTGGCAGAATCCAGCAAAGAGTACATCCAGTGCCTGGCAATTACCTCAAGCCATCAGAGGTAACTCAAGAACATCTCGAGAAACTTGTTAATGATGGATTTCTTAAGGAAAAAGAACATCTGTTGAGGGAGGTTCCAGCGAAACAGGAAAAATGGCCGATGGTGCCCATAGACAAAACTTTGATGTTTAGCCATTTCATCCAAATGGGATTGGGCATTCCATCCTGCAACTTTCTGCGCGGGTTGCTTTTCTATTACGGGATTGAATTACCCAATCTGACTCCCAATGGCATATTTCAAATCTCAATCTTTGTCCACTTCTGCGAAGCCTTCCTTAGAATTCGCCCTCATTTCAATCTGTGGCGACGTCTGTTTTATGTAAAGCCGCAGCCGAAGAAGGATGCGACTTGTCCAGTCGGAGGAGCTGGAATCCAGATGCGCCAAGGTATGCGCCCATCATATCTTGAGTATGATATGCACAGCACCAACTCTGATTGGAAAAATCTTTGTGGTATGTTGGAAATTATGCTCCCAAGTTGCCCGAATGGACTGGAGTAGCCCCTGTGGACTTCCCCGAGTGGAAGGAACAGCCTAGTATTGCAGAGACTGCCCAAGTAAACCAACTCTTAGTCAAGATTAAGGCTTTGACAGATAAAGGAGTCACAGGGGCCTCTGTTGTATATAGCTGGATCAAACGCCGAGTACAACCACTCGCCCAGAAAGAAAAATGGGGCTTCGAGTACTGCGGTCAAAGTGATTCATCCAGGATGACCCCAGATGAATTAAGTGAAGAAGAAATCATGCAGAGGGTACAATGTAACATCCGAAAAATCCACCAAATAAATCCACCGCTAAAATCATTTTCAAAATCTTTTTCTGTTCGAGCTCGGAAATTTCTTTCCATCAAATCCGTCGTCCCGGCGCCTAAACCAAAATCCTACCGTCTCCTTTTTCGATCTCTGTGCGCCGCGACTCGCGTCGCATCTCCCCGTCGCGCGTGCCCGACCGATCCCGCGATCGGCGCCGTAAATCTCTCTCTCTTTCCCCTCTCCCTTTTTCTTTTTCTCTTTTCCTTTTTCTTTTTCTTTCTTCTCTCCCTCCTCCTCCTTCCTTCTCTGACCGACGTCTCCTTCCTGCTCCACGCCGAGCGCCACTCCCTCAGCAGCACACCGCCGCACGCCTCCCCTGCTCCTCTGCCGCTGCACGCCGCCGTGCTGCCTCTCCTCTTGCCGCTGCACGCGCCGCCCCTGTGCCCGGCGACGGCCGCACAGCACCAGCGGCGACTCCGACCGCCGACACCGTGCTGCCCGCGCCACCGTCCCCACCTGCCGCTCCTGCACGCCGCCGCTGTAGCCGACCCGCCCCGCTCCGTGGCCCCACCTGCAGCGCGCCACCCTCACCGCGCCTCCCTGCAGCCGGTCGCCCATCCCCTGTGCGCGGCGACGAGGGCACAGTGCCGGAGAAGACCGCCGGCCGGGTAGGACCCCACGGCTGCCGGCCGTGCTCCCCCTCGCGCCGCCTATAAAGGCCGCCCTTGCCTCCCTCGCCGCTCCACTCCCCCACAGCCGCCTCCTCCACGCCTCCCCAGCTTCCCGAGCCGCGCCGCACTGCTGCCACCGCCAACCGCTGCCGCCACCAAAGCCAAACGCCGCCGCCACTGCCCCGCCGCCGAACCGCCTCCACACGCCGCCACAGCCCGGGGTAAGCGGCGGAATGGAATCCCCTCGCCCTCCTCCCTCTTTTCCCCTCCTTCCCCGGCCTTCTCCATGCCCAGAACGACGGGATCGACGCCGGCGACCACCACCGGCCGCTCCCTGCCTCGTTCCCTCTGTTTCGATTCGAACAAAGGAGGAAGAAAGGCGACTTTGCTCATACTCCCCTGCCCTTCCCTCTATTTCATAAAGAAACCTCCCACCTCTATGCAAATTCCAGGGAAGCCCGGCGAGGAGTTCGGAGGACCGTACCGCGAACCGGAGTACGCAGGCGAGTACCGCGAGCCGGAGCCCGAGGACCCATACCGCGAGCAGGCACTTCAGGACGACTTCGAAGACGGCAAGTTCAATCCCGTCCTTTGATGCATGTTTATCCTATGTTTTACAAACACAACCTATTGGCCTGTTTATAAAATGCACTGTTTTATTGCAAGACCCGGTTGGATAGCCACCCCTTGATTGCTATGACTATTCCTTGATCACCTAGGTTATCATTAAATAGGACTTACTCTGTTTGAATGATAGCCATTGCTAGATACGCTTAGGGCTTGTTACTCTCACTACTACAATATTAATGATGCTCATATATTTCAAAATGAAGAGTGGTGTGAGTGTTTAAAAGCAAAGGGTGGGTTTTGGTGAAAATGAAATAATGGTGAAACCGATGAGATGGATGGTGTGTTCTGTGTGAAGCACCAAGTTGGTGAGCTCGTGCCTGTGTGGCTGAGCGGGATGTGGAGATATCCGTCTTGTCATTAATTTAAGGACCGAGTTGATTGTCATCTAGCCTGACCCAGATTAGTGCTACCGCCTGACCGTTGTATGTGGCAACGGCTTAGCATAAATCCCACTAGCTGGTTGGTTAGCCAATGGGTGAGCTGTGAGCAATAGGAGAACAAGGAGCAGGAGTACGATCTATGTGAGTTACGTCCCGGTCATGCCTCGTGGGGAGGACATGAACCCCTTGGTTGCTTCCATATTGGCTAGTCCGGCTTAGCTATGGTGTGGTAATGGCTTTGACAGGTCCGCGCTGGCATTTCGGTGTTCATGTCGCGGAAACCGTTTGGGTGGGTTAAGTGTACAACCTCTGCAGAGTTAAAATCTATTCGAATAGCCGTATCCACGGTATTGGATGAGTCATGGCTTGGGCCTTGAAACTAGCTTTGGGAATGGGTGGTTTTATGGTGTGTGTTGATTTGGAAAGTGTCCGGCAGGTGTGCCGTGAGCTACGGCGGACGGGGAGTCCGGTAGCATAAAATGTGGATCCTTTGTGGAGGATCAACCCTACATGATATTAAAACTGTTTTTTGAAAACCTATTCAAAATAAACCCTTGCATGTGTAAATCTAGCTTTCACGCAAATTAAACCTTAGCCGTATCCTTGATTTACTCTGTGCATATTCTTTATATCTCCCTCCGTGGACGTGGTTGGACTTGTTGAGTACTTTTGTACTCACCCCCTATTTTGTTGCTACAGAGGAGGATCCGGACTTTGTCGGCGAAGAGTTCGAGTAGAGGTCGTGTCCGCACCCGACGTTGCCTGTGGTGTGGTCCCTTTTCAAGATGCTTCCGCTGTCGTTCCTCACCGAGATAGGGCTAGATCCAGTTTTAGTCTTTCTCTGGTTAAGTATTGTTGTACTTTTGGTTACTATTATAATTTGTATCGAGTGTCGTGACCCTCTGAGGTCACACGGTGACTGAACCATCTGTGGAATAAATGTGTATCAGCCTCCTAGGACTGATATTTGTATCACATTTAGTCTCTGCTTATGTGGGGACGCTTCATACAAGCACTGATGCCTGGAGTGCATTGTGTGCCCTTTATTCCACAACTCTTTGATGTAGATCATCCGCCAAAGCAGGTAAACTTCTTGTACTTGAATCATTTCTCCAATCCTGTCGCAAATTACCAGTCTAACAAACCTTCTTTATGCACAGGAGGATGTTGATTTGTTTTACTCCTGGCCCATTATGCCGGAGCAAATCCCAAAGGACGCAGATCCCAAATTTTCTGTGCCATCCCACCTGAGAAAACCACCGCTGACCCAACCCGAAGATTCGGAGTCATCCAGTCAGTCAAGTGACTCTGAAGACTTCCTGGTGGTACTGCACACAAAAGGGAATGAACAAGGCACATCAAGTACCCCGCCTGTAGATATTGTGAAGGAAGTTTCCTTCACACCTCCTGGGCGCCAACGTAGAACCTCCCGGAAAAGGAAGGTCTATAGTGACAAAGCCACCAGCAGTCGCATGGAGACTGAAACTCCCAGGTATGTAAACTTCTTGTCAATTTGCCTTGTCAACTGGTTTATTCCTGGAAATTACTACTCCTTACTGATAATCACACATAAATAAGCAGTCTCGGTGATAACGGCGCTCAAGACAGCACAAATGATAAGCAGTCTGAGCCCCCAAGCATGACACCTGAGGTGGAGGATCCATCTAGAACAACTCTCATGGTTGAAGAAACCAAGGACACGACCAATAATGAAGGTGCCCAAACTGAGGCCGTGGATGATTCATCAGCCGCGAAGCCGAAGGAGGGACCCGAGTCAGGTGCCAGTGCTAGTGCAAAGCCTGCACTGGTATTTGGCGAGCCACAAATGCCAGATAAGAAATCGAAGAGGTAAAAAACATACTCTTGATCCAGTCATTGATTCAGTAGAGTAGTAATTTTGGTTACTCTAATCATTGTTATGCATGTAGAAAATCTGCCCCTCTGCCGCCGAGGAAGAAAACCAAGGTTTCTGTTGAAGAGCCGCAAACTGAAGAAATCCAGCCTACTCCTGGAGAGCAAGAAAAAACAACAGAAGTTGTTCCTGACACCGGTCTTCCTGTGGTAGAAAAAATTCGCAAGATCAAGCGGCGGACGACTCTCTAGCTGTCCCTGCTCAGGCCGAAACAGCTGAAATGACCAGTCAGCCTGCTCCGGATCTGCCTCTGTTGACAAGCAAAGGCACTGAAATTCCAGATTTGATGGTGCAGTCAAGTTTGGCGCCGCCTCGATCAAGAACGATTGGAATGAAATATATGCCGACATCCAGTCGGGTAGTCCTGACAGAGGAGGCTGCTGCAAGCAAGGCAAGTACAGCATTACCAGGTGCCGTAGAGTTGTTTGAAGATCCATTGCTGCAGGCAGATACCCTTGCCACATATGTAGAGTCGCAGAACAGGATTATCAAAATGGCGCAAGGCTCCATCCAATATGTAGAGGTAATACCTTTGTAACTGGAAAATTATTTTCAGTCACCAGTCGTGTATGGATTCTAACGGAGAATATGTGCAGGAATTAGCTGCCCGCTCAAAAAAGAAATCTGAAGCCCTGTATGCAATGTCTGATGCATCTATACGGGCCCAGAAGCTGGAGGAGGAGCTATCCGCAACAAAGGCGCAGATGACCAAGTTATCTCTACTATTCGATGCAGTCCAAGCTGAGAAGTTAGCTGCTCGAGAAGAGGTTGAAAAGGAGCGCCAGAAACTAGCTGCTCGTGAAGAAGAGTGGAAAATTGAAAAGGCAAATCTGAAGAAAAAGAACCAGACGTTGACGAAGACCAACACTGGTAAGTTTCCATGCCCTTATTTGCCTCCACGACTTGCAATTTATGTTGCCTAATGTTAAAAATTCAATCTTGCGCAGAACACATGGTAGCATACATGAAGTTGAGGAGTGAATGCACTGACTGGCAGAACGGTATGTATCGTTGCACCGAAGAGAAGGAAAAACTGTCCCGTGAATATACTTCTCTGTATGAGACTCATAATGAGTTTATGACAGAGTATAACCAAGCCATGAAGATGCTGGAGGAGTCTGATAACACTCTCAAGGATGCCTTAGAAAAAGGAAAGGTAGTCGGAGAGAGTTACCAGGCTCTGAAGGTTGAACATGAAGAACTCGTCCAAGCTGCAACGACGCTGGTGGACTCCTTGGATCGGAATGCTGCTGAAGATTCTAGAAAACCACTCTTGCAACGTATCCAAGAAGCCCCCAGCAAGTTCACTGCATATTTAAAGAAGACCTGCTGTTATGTGGCGGATCATGTACTGGCGATCGTCCAGTCCTTCTACCCCAACGCAGAAATAGATGATGTCCCGACTGGTAGGGCAGAAGACTATGAAAAGACCCAATTTGATGAGCACTTGAAACATTTTGAGCCAATAGCAGCAGAAGTTGTAGAGAACTTAAAACTATGCTGACATGTAATCCTGCAAGAAACATGATATGTCGCAAAACATGTATGATATGTATATATATGTGCAGTATGTATGGTGTACCGACTGCTATATGTTATTATGGCATACTTATGCCGTGTCTGCACTCTTGTTCGAGTTATACTTCGAAGTACTTTTTGGATTGGTACTTGAAGATTTGTTTGGATTACTACTCGTTTTACCAAGTAGACTCTAGAGATACTTTCAAATAAGTACTCAGAGATTTAATATTACTACTCTTTTATCAAGGTAGACTCTGTTAAATACTTTTACAGTACTCAGAGATTTTAAAATTACTACTCGAAAGTAGGTGCTTTCTAAGGCTAGCTGGCCTCTACAGGTGTTCAGCCTGGTCTTAGTTAAAACTAAGTACTCAGGGATCCTGGAAAGTAGTCTTTTAGCTACTCTTCTGATTTTGACTAATGTATACTGTTGAATCAACAAGTATTAAAAGGAACTCCGGAATTAAAATAAGTTAGAGTAGTCTTTGAAGACAATAAACAACTTCATTGGTAGAAGAACACAAGAGATACTGAGAACATAAAAATCCACTTTATTCAATCTTGATGACTTCAACCATGAATCTCAAATATATTTACAGACTCTGATGGACTCGAACGAAGTACTCTAAGCATAGAACTTGTGTAAGTGCTCAATATTCCAAGAATCCCTCTCCGCTACTCCTTCACTGTTCTTCAGACGATACGACCCGGGTTCTGTCACTTTGTCAATGATGAAAGGTCCTTCCCAACGAGACATAAGCTTGTGCATACCCGTGGTCTTCTGAATCCTGCGCAATACCAGGTCGCCAATGTTGAACGACCTCTCCTAGACATTTCTGTCGTGATAGCGCCGTACTCCCTGGAGATACCGAGCGGAGTTCACCAAAGCATTGCAGCGTTCCTCCTCAATAAGGTCAATCTCCAGTCGTCTTGTGTCATCAGCAAGTCCTTCATCGTACTGCTCTATCCGTGATGATTTATAGAAGAGGTCTACTGGCAAAATAGCTTCAGATCCGTATACCAGAAAATATGGCGAGTGGCCAGTTGGCTTGCAGGGCTGAGTACGAAGCCCCCAGACGACATGTCCCAACTCGTAGATCCATTTGCCTCCATATTTCTTGTCATGCTCATATAACCGCTTCTTCAGGCCATCAAGAATCAAACCATTGGCTCTCTCGACTTGTCCATTGGCTTTGGGGTGAGCTACTGACGCGTGTACAACTTCAATGCCATGTCGCTCACAGTGGTCCTTGAACTCATAACTGTTGAAATTGGAACCCAAAACTGTGATAATGCGATGGGGACAGCCGTACCTGATCATCAAATCCGTAATGAATCCCTTGGCCTTGGCTGCGGATATGTCTGTGACTGGCTTGACTTCAATCCACTTTGTAAACTTGTCGATGGCAATCAGCACATGAGTAAAGTTTCCGGGAGCAGTCGTGAGCTTCCCGACCATGTCTAAACACCAGCAGGAAAACGGCCACGAGGGTGGAATAGCGATCAGATTATGTGCAGGGACATGTTGCTGTCTGGCAAAAAATTGGCACCCAGGGCACTTGCGGACAATCTCTTCTGCATCTTGTAAAGCTGTGGGCCAATAAAAAGCCGCGCGAAAAGCCTTGCCCACCATTGTACGTGATCCTGCATGATTCTCGCACGCACCTTCGTGTATTTCTTTCAGAATCCCAATACCTCTCTTCCTTGGGACACATCTCATGGCAACATCAGTGTAGAGTCCTCTTCTGTACAGATGATCGCCAATGAGTAGATAGTTCTTCGATCGTCGTAAGACTTGCTCGGCCTCTGTCTTGTTCAAAGGCAAAGCTTTATTCTTGATGTACTCGATGAAGGGAATGCGCCAGTCTTCTTCGATGAATAAAACCTCGCGAACTGGTCCGTGTTCTTCGCTGATGGATGGGATAACTTTCTCGAAGTCAATCGTCCGCTTGTGTAGTTACTAGACAAATACTCCCGCCGGGACTTCCGCTCGAGTGGATCCTAACTTTGACAAGACGTCCGCAGCAACATTTTCATCACGGACCACCCAGTGATATTCAATTCCTGAGAACTTGTTTTCCAGCTTCCGCACTTCAGCGCAGTATGCATCCATGTTCTCCTTCTGGCGATCTCAATCCTTGTTGCAGTGGTTGATGACAACAGAAGAGTCGTCGTACACCATTAGTCGCTTGATTCCCAGAGATATTGCGAGTCGCAAGCCATGTAGCAGGGCCTCGTACTCTGCCTCGTTGTTTGACACCTTCCAAAAGATCTGCAGGACATACTTGAGTTGGTCACCCTTGGGCGAGATAAAAAGCACTCTTGCGCCGGCGCCTTCAAGTTTCAAAGAACCATCGAAGTACATGATCCAGTGTTCTGGTCTGCCAATGGGAATATCGACTTGATTCTCGCGCCACTCTGCCATGAAATCTGCCAGAACTTGTGACTTGATTGCCTTCTTGGATTTGAACTCGATGCTGAGAGCGCCTAGCTCGACAGCCCATTTTGGAATTCGCCCGGTAGCATCCGGGTTGTGCAAGATGTCGCCTAGACCAAACTCTGTCACCACTATGATAGTGAATGTGTCAAAGTAATGGCGCAGCTTCCTGGACGTAATAAGTATGGCGTAGAGTAGTTTCTGCACCGCCGGGTATCGAGCTTTGGACTCCGTGAGTACTTCACTGACGAAGTAAACCGGTCTCTGCACAGGGTATGCATGATTTTCCTCAACGCGCTCGACTACCAGTGCAGTGCTCACCACATGAGTCGTGGCTGCAATGTAGAGTAGCAATTCCTTGTCGTCGTCTTGTGGAGCAGTCAGGATTGGGGGTTTTTGGAGATGCTGCTGGAGATCCGCCAATGATGCTGCTGCTTCTTCGTTCCACTGGAACTTGTCGCCTTTCTTTAGTAACTTGAAAAAGGGAAAACCCCTCTCTCCAAGTCATGAGATGAATCGGTGCAGCGCCGCCATGCACCCAGTAAGCTTCTGGATGTCCTTGATAGTCTTTGGAGCTTCCATTGCCGTGATGGCATTTATCTTTTCCGGGTTAGCCTCGATACCGCGATGACTGATGATAAACCCGAGAAGTTTTCCAGAGGGTACTCCAAAGACGCACTTGGTTGGGTTCAGCTTCCATTGCCACTTCCGCAGTGATGCGAAAGTTTCTTCCAGATCGGCGATGAGGTCTTCTGGATTTCTTGTCTTTATGACCACATCATCAACATAAGCTTCCACGTTGCGATGAAGTTGCTTCTCGAGGCAGAGTTGGATCGCATGCTGATAAGTTGCTCCGGCATTCTTCAACCCGAAGGACATCGTAGTGTAAGCATATGCTCCATACGAGGTGATGAACGCCGTCTTGATCTGATCCGCCTCTTTCAAAGATATCTGGTGATAACCCGAGTAGCAATCAAGAAAACAAAGTAAGGCACAACCAGCCGTGGAGTCGATAACCTGGTCGATGCAGGGGAGCCCGAAGGGATCCTTGGGGCAGTGCTTCTTGAGGTCAGTGTAGTCGACGCACATGCGCCACTCATTGTTGTTCTTCTTTTTCACCAGGACTGGATTTGCCAACCAGTCGGGGTGAAAGACTTCCTTGATGAATCCTGCAGCGAGCAGCTTCGCCAGCTCCTTCTTAATTGCTTCACGCTTGTCGGTTGCGAATCGTCGCAGCCGCTGTCTTTTGGGAGTAGCTTTGGGATCAACATTAAGGCTGTGCTCGATCAGGTTCCTTGGCACACCAGGCATGTCTGCGGGTTTCCACGCAAAGATGTCGCGGTTAGCTTGCAGGAACCTGACGAGCTCGCCTTCCTATTTCGGGGTCAGGCCGGCCCCGATCTTGGTCGTCTTGGAGTTGTCGCCTTCCAGCAATAGCGTGTCCTTGGTTGCCACGTCTTCAGGGATGGTCGCCTTGTGTGGCCCGGACTCCTTGCTGGGAACTTCGAGCTCTGATTGCTTGAGCTTCTGGGCCGCCGCGAAAATCTGGGCCATGGAGTTGGGAACCTGAGTGGTTGCCGCGAACTCTACAGCCTCTCTGTCGCAGTCGTATGGTCGTCTCAAGTCGCCACGGAGGGAGATGACACCTTTAGGTCCTGGCATCTTGAGGACGAGGTAGACGTAGTGCGGTATGGCCATAAACTTGGCCAAAGCAGGTCGTCCAAGGATGGCTTGATATGATGTCTCGAAATCCGCCACCTCGAACTTGATGTATTATGTCCTGTAATTCTCCTGGGTACCAAATGTTACTGGTAATGTGATTTGGCCAAGAGGGAGACTGCCATTACCAAGAACAATGTCGTAAAACGGGGAGTCGGTGGGAGTCAACATCTTCTCGACGCCGAGTCCCATCCTCTTCAAGGTTCCAGAGAATAGCACGTTCAATCCTGCGCCGCCGTCGATGAGCACCTTGGTGAGTTGAGACCCCGCGACCGTGGGATCTAGAACGAGTGGTAATTGCCCTGGCTCGTCGTAGCTATTCCACTGATCCGCCCTGGAGAAGGTAATGGGGACTTCCGAGTACTTTAAGTACCATGGGACAGCTGACTCGACTGCCATGATGTGGCGTAATGCGAGCTTGTGCTTCCGGCGGGTGGGGAAACCATAATCGCCACCCATGATCACCCTGAGTACTTTCTTGAGCTTTTGGAACTTGGGCGTTTGTTCATCCTCATCTTCATCGTCTTCTTCTACATCGGCCTTCTCTTTGTTCTTGGCCTCTGGGTCAAGTGGTACCCGTCCTGAGTGCTTCTTCTCTTGCTCTGCGCGGTGCTTGTCAGCATACTCGCGTTGAAGATCGTAGCATTGGCCCATAGTGTGCTTATGCTTCGGGTGCATGGGGCAGGGCCACTGCATGATCTTGTCGACGTCGCTTTTGCCCCGGTAGTTCTTCTTCTGGCTTCTCATACCAGTCTCCAGAGTGGCGACGGTGTCGTCTGGCTTGCGCTTATTCTGTTGGAAACCTTGCTGACCCTTGTTGCTTTGCTTGTCCCTGCTCTGGGGAGGGCCATACTTCTCGAGATCGCGGTCTTCTTGCTCGGACCACGCTTCGACTTGATCACACATGGCATCCAATGTTCTTGGTCTGTGCGGACCAAATTGTCTGTCAAAGAACCTGTTGGTGATGCCGTTCTGAAACAAATCGATGCAGTCGCGCTCAGAAACGTCCACCACCAAAGTCTTGATTTCCATGAATCGGCGCATGTAGTCACGTGCGCTTTCTCCTTTGTGCTGCTTGCACATGGCGAGGTCATGTCGGGTCTTGGGGCGGCTGTATGTGCCTTGGAAGTTCGACACAAACATCTTCTTGAGGCGCTCCCAGGACTCGATGGAGCGTCGTGGCAGGTTTTCAAACCATGTAAGAGGAGCAGGGTCGAGTGCCATTGGAAAGTATCTGCACTTGATGGCACTGTTACCACCCGCACACTCTATAGCTGTAGAATATATGCGCAACCACGACTCAGGGGAGGTCTTGCCGTCGTACTTTTCAAAGCCGACTGGTTTGAACGGCTGTGGGTATACTGCCAATCGGATGTCCCTGGAGAACATCGGATACTCATCATCTTCTTCTTTGTATCCCCGGGCCTCATCACGCCTTTTGGAATCGAGGATGGAACGTGCGTCGCGATTGGCGTTGATGGTGTGCCGGAGATCGTTGCTGTGTGCAGGCCTGTGGGATGACGTGGCACTGTCATTGCGGCTGGGATGGCCACGTCCGCCTCGTTGGTGATCGTCTTCTGGTCGACGTGGTGGCGCGGCTTCTCCGCGGTTACCCGTCAGTCGGCTTGGAGCCGGCACGCGATCTCTGTCCCGCGGAGGTTGACGGCCGCTGCTGGCCACTTCTTCTGTTATTTGCCGGCCGCTGCGTGACGGGGCGGCGGCAATGGCTTTGTCGATAGTGCGCACCATGTCATTGATTCGATCGAGTGCTGCCTGCATTTGAGGAGTTCTAGACAGGCTGCGAATATGGTAAGCGATCTCCATGGCATTAGCCATGGGAGAGTCGTACCGTGCCACTTTTGCAAATTCCTCAGCGAGATTGCGACCAGCCGTAACGCGATTGCGAGCGTTTAGGCGGCGCTGAGCTCTTCTGTTGTTCCGGATTTCTCTGTCCGCGGCAGCTTGAACGGATTTGCCAGGAGGTGCTTGCTCATTCTCGGAGACGTCAGCTTCCATCTTGAAAGCGTAGCGTGGGTCGTTGTCGACATCACCAGCCGCCGCTGCGCCCGCCATGAAGACTTGTCGATTGGGGTCGACAGAGTCGCTAGAGCTTGGAGTGACGAGATCCGTAGAGCTCCCTTCCTCTGGCAGGAGCGGTTTGCCGTGTTGGAACGGCAGATCGGTAGTAACTTCAGACCCAAAGAGTACAAAAACCTGACGGGACTCGTAGACGTCCTGCGGGATCCTGTCTTTAGGGTACACAGATCGTCCTTCAGGCGTGGCGTAGATCACCAGGTTGTGTTCGCCATCGTCTTGTAGTATCTCTTCGTCCGAGTCCGAGTGGCGTTCAGGGACCGCGTGGCTCAAAGAGTTGGCGTGTCCTGCCATGACTCGGATTGGGACGTCCCGCTTCGAGTCCGTGATGGGCTCGATCTGGCTCCGCAATGCCTCACAGTATGCGTGGGTAGAGTTGCGGAGTCCAAACGGGAATTGGGGTGGGAGGGTTGTTTGCTTCTCCAGAGTCGCGATCGACTCGGACTGTTGCTCGCAGATCGCATCTGCGAGCGTGATCTCGCCGAGTTGTTCGGCCAGATCTTCCATAATGGGTGTTGGTTCCTCCTTCTTCTCCAGGAGCGTCTCGAGGTAGCTATAGAAACCACCCGAGCCGTCAGCGACGTAGACCCAGGAGCCGAAGTTGAACCTTGTTCCTTCCTGAGGCGCTTCAGATTGGATGTAGGTCACCATTGCGTTATCCACGGGATCTTCGAGGAAAACCCCTACCTGGCGCGCCAGATGTCGGTGTTCTACCGTCGATCCTACCGAGGGGTATCCCGAGGTAGTAGAGTTTCAGGTGGGTTTCGCCGAGATCAGGAACGCAAAGGCCAAGAGACTCAGGTTTTAGACAGGTTCGGGCCGCTTAGATGGCGTAATACCCTACGTCCTGTATGGTGATTTGTATTGATGAGATCGTTCCCCTTTGAAGGGGTCCCTGCCCAGGCTTATATACACGGAGGGCAGGGTTACAAGGTCGGTTCCGAGTAGAATCCTAACCTAATACAACTCGTAGAGTGCTCCGCACGCCAATCCGAGTAGTTTACAAGTCATATGACTGGTTTCTATATCGAGGAGAGTGCTTGCAGCGCTCTACTCGTAATCGTCACGCTTGGTACGACTCTTCTGGAGGTTATCCATTAATCCCTGTGGGCCCATGGTCGTACCTCCGACAGTACCTGACACAGAAAACTTTTTTTTTCCGATCAGGTTTGTCCTGATCGATATAGATCGATTTTTTTATTTTAACTTTTAAAACTAAAATTTCAATAATAGCCGCTTCTGATCTCTATTTTCAAAAATTAATCCAGTTACCGCAGTCGCGCCATTCAGAATGGCGTGCCACAGGTTTCTCCAGCAGCTGGTATAATTTCTCCCGGACAATCAGTGGAAGTGACATTGCAACATGGGAAACTACGAAGTCAGGACTATCTTACCGAAACTTCAGGGAATAGTTCTGGAGCTGACCAAGAAAAAGCTGTGACGCTGCTGGTGACATTAACAGGAGTGTACTCAACAGCCAGGAGAGATCACAAGATACATGTACAGCACCGAAGCCGCAGGGATGTATTTCCATCAGGAGGTTTTAACTTTACGGATTGATTCTTTGGTTGAGCATGGTTGTGAAGCTAGTTTGTGGATCAGAGAGTTTAGTACTGGGCGTGTGATGACGCATTGCTGATCTTTTTTTTCTTTTCATCTGAGTGTGCATAGAAATTGAAATGCTGTAGAAAAACAATCTTATTGTGAGAGCGACAGCACAAAAAGAAAATGGTTTCCTGAGGTCAAATTTATTGTATTGTCGGAAAGAAAAATTTGTGAAGTACGTTTCAAAGCTGATATTCTTGGAATTGAGTGCAGGGATGTCTACCCTGTGAAGATAGCAGCGCGTAGAGTTTATGTTTGGCTAATTTGATTATGTCAACTCACCAGTGATTCAGTCGTCATTGTGTACTTCTGGGGATCGAATTATGACTTGGTGATATGTCAGATTGGCGTTGCTGCTACCTTATATAAAATCAGAATTATCTTTTTCTCGTGTCAGCGTTAGAAATAATAGCTCTATCTACATGAAAATTATTGATGCAACCAAGAGAGTAAAATGGACGATTAATCTCTTAACTCCTCGCTGCCTAGGCGCAATGACATTAATAAATCCCAGCGCCATTGTATATATCGATATATCTTTTTTTTATAAAATCTGTGTAAAAAATATGTGATTTATTTATTTTTTTGCGAGAAAGAGAGAGCTTTATTCATTACTCAGGAAAGTTATTACAATCACGAGCAATGATTTGCTCAATACAAACTGGCGTAGCCGCAAGCCAAACCGCTGAATGTTTGGTACGCTTTGCCAATTGATCGAGCTCGTGTGCCGCACTATTACACTCTCTCTTTGCATGGACCACCGTCCACTCTGGTAGATTACCCGCCGCTTCCATCGCCTCTTCCAAGATGAACCGCAGGTTTGAACGTCCGACTTCCCCCTGTCGCAGAGCCCTGGCGACCGTGGCGCAATCCGTTTCCAGGATGCTCTTTAAAGGGCAACGTTCCGCCGCGAGTACCAGGCCATACCTTGCTGCCATAGCTTCTATCTCTTCTGCACTCCTTCTGTTGGGTATGGAACCCCAGTACTTGTAGAGAAACCACTCGAAGGAAGGAAATAAGAAGCCGGACTCGTACTAGGACTCTACTCTGTAATCCTACTAGGACTCCAACATTGTAACCGACTAGTTCCCCCGCCCCCTGGGATATATAAAGGAGGGCAGGGTGTCTAGATCGGCAAGAAGACATAGAAGACCATAGAACATGAGGTTCATACCTCAGACACCATAGCGCAGGGCGCATTATACTACCCCAAACAGGACGTAGGGTCCGCTTATCTAGCGGCCCGAACCTGTATAAAACCTGATCAATACAACTTCTCAATAAGGTGGATGTAGGAAGCGTAGAGAAAACACATCTGAGCAGAGAAACCACTCGAAGGATTGGCGGTAGAACACCGACACCTTCCCCTAGGAACATAGCACCATGCAGATAGAACGAGGCCACCTACACTGTCCCTGACTACCACTCCTATTCCTCCATCTCCTGTTGTGCTATCAAATGCGCCGTCAGTGTTAACTTTAAGCCATCCCTCCTTCGGTTTTTCCCACACCCTGTGTGCCTGCTCACCCTTCTGTCTCCCAGAGATGGCCAACGAATCAGAGAGGGGCTTCTTCCCATGTGGATCACTAACCCCTCCCTGCTGTCGGATGGAGCACAGCTCCTCCCAATATCTTACCAGAAACTTGATAGAGGCCACATAAGAAAGCTTTTCTGATTCATGCGTGATATTGTTCCTGACCTGCCAGGTACGCCATAGTAGCATGAGCTGCTGCGCTCCTCTATCCACACCCAGCTTTGCCAACTCCAGTAGCAAGCTTTCCGGCAGCAAACGTAGGCACTGTTCCTCATCCGGCAAGTCCCAGTGTTGGCGCATCGCCTGACGCAGAGCCCTCGCATGCTGGCACCGAACAAGTGCATGCATTATGGATTCATCCTCCATTCCGCATACTTCACATCGTCCAACTTGCACTATAGATCTTCTTAGCTTATTACTTTGAGTAGCTAACCCATTATGTATTACCTTCCACCCAAACACTAGAATCTTATGCGGAATTGGGATTTGCCAGAACTTTTTCCAGAGTGGCCTCGTTTCCTGCACTTCAGATGTGGACTGGGCGCCACCCCCTTCTTCCTCCTTTATATTCCTTGCAAGCCGATAGGCACTCCTTACCGAGAAGAGCCCACTCTTTTCATAGTTCCAGGCAATGCAATCCTCCTTGGGCCTCGATGGGAGTCTGATATCCAGCACATGCTGTACGTCAAAGGGTCTGAAGATATCCCTGATCAGATCCTCTTTCCACTCCATAGTTGCAGAGTTAATGAGTTGGGAAACCCATTTTAGATGACACGGCCTACGCTTTCCTGATGGTTGAAACGACCAACCTCGCGCCAGCCATGGATCGCGCCATATTCTAATATTAGTCCCTGCACCCACCTTCCACACAACGCCCTTTTTTAGAAGTTCCAAACCATGCACAATGGCTTTCCAAGTAGGAGATTGGGCATTGGGAAGGCCGTATCAAGCAAATTTCCATTTGGATAATATTTAGCCTTGAGCACTCGTGCACACAGGCTCTCCGGCCTCTCGATTAATCTCCAGGCCTGCCAAGCCAGAAGCGCTTGATTGAACAGAGCTAGATCCCTGAAACCCAGCCCTCCCTGTCCTTTACTCCTTGTAAACTTGTCCCAAGCTAGCCAATGAGTTCTCCTCTTCCCCTCCTTCTCTCCCCACCAAAACCTCCTGATGCATCTAGTCAGCTTCTCATGAAGCTGTCCAGACAGCCGGAACACCCCCATCACATAAACCGGTATTGCCTGGGCGACAGACTTGATCAGAGTCTCCTTTCCTGCAGATGATAAGAACTTCTCCTCCCAAGCGTTGCACCTTTGCATCAAACGTTCCGTGATAGCTTGAAAGCGCTCCGCTTTCATTCTTCCTTCTGGGGTTGGTAGCCCAAGGTACTTTGCTTCGAAAGCAACCAGGTGTACACTTAACTGGTTCTTTACTGCAGCGATCCGATCCACATCCTGCTTTTCATTAAACAAAATAGAGCACTTATTGAAGTTAATCAGCTGCCCTGTTCCCTTACAGAAGCGCGCTAAAGCTTCTTTCACCCTCGTAGCCTGCTCCTCCACCGCACGGAAGAACAATAAGATGTCATCGGCGAACAAAAGATGTGTAACTTCAGGGGCTCGGCGACATACTTTCAGTCCTTGCACATGGCCTGTTCTATTCTCATGCTGTAGTATTTTTGATAAACCATCAGCGACAAAAGAAACAAGTAAGGCGATAACGGATCACCTTGGCGTAAACCTCGAGTGGGTTGGATGGTGTCCAAGAGAACACCATTGAAGCGAACTCTGTAACATACGGTCGTGACACACTCCATCACCCACCGCACCCAATTTCGATGAAAGCCCAGCTTCTGGAGAACTTGTTCCAAATAACTCCAGTCCACTCGATCATACGCCTTAGCAAGATCCAGCTTATACGCACAATAATCGTTCCTTGAAGACTCGCCCTGCTGAATAGCATAGATACACTCAAACGCAATCAGTGCATTATCAGTAATTAATCTTCCTGGAATAAACGCACTTTGGTTTTCCGAAATCAAACCGTCAAGAAGCGGCCTAAGCCGATTCACTAGGCATTTAGAGACCACCTTATAAACGACGTTGCAAAGACTTATAGGCCTATAGTCTCTCAACGTTTTCGGATGTTGAACTTTAGGGATTAAAACGATGGCCGTGTCGTTTACTCCTTCTGGCATGTGCCCAGTGGCAAAGAAGTCCTGTACTGCCCTCACAACATCCTCCCGAAGTAGCTCCCAATTTCTTTGAAAAAATCTCGCCGGGAACCCGTCTGGCCCCGGGGCCTTGAGGGGGCCTATCTGAAAAAGGGCCGTGCCAATCTCTTCACCTGAAAACTCCTTGCACAGCACCTCATTCATCTCATCAGTAACAGAACTGGTGAATAACTCAGAAACTTCGGCCGGTGCAACAAGAGGATCCTTTGTGTATAATTGTTCAAAGTACTGATTTACCATACCTTTCATCGAGACTTCATCATTCACCCAGTCCCCCTCAGAATTCTTGATCTTCCTAATCTTATTCCTTCGGCCTCGCCATGCTGCACGCTGGTGGAAGAAGCGCGTATTTCTATCACCCTCCTTCAACCACGCTACACGAGACCTCTGCAGCCACATCATCTCCTCTCTGTATAAGAGTTCATTCATCTTGCTTATAGTTTCCTTGATTTCTTTCTCCTCCGTTCCGCCTTGCTGCAACTCTCCTAGCTTCACTCTCATCTCCTCCAAGTCCTTACGGAGCGAGCCGAAATGCTCACTGCTCCAGTGCTTTAAGGACCGCAACACACCTGCAAGTGCAGCGCTTATTTTCCCCAAATCCCCTCATGAATGTGCTCCTCCAGAGACGGTTCCCGTTCCCAGATTATCTCATAGTAGGATTGTTTACAACTGCGCTGAAGTGGTTGTTCCTGCAGAACATTTAAGAGCAGGGGGCAATGATCCGAACAGGGTGAAATTAAGTGTGTAACCGATGCATCAAAGAAACGGTCACACCACTCCTGCGTTGCAACCCCCCTATCCAGCCCCACCTTGACATTCTTTCCCCCTCCTTCCCATTATCGTATGTCCAGGGAAGCCCTGCAAAACCCAAGTCTTTTAGACCACAAAAATCTAACACATCCCTAAACGCCTCCATCTGTCGTTCCCCCCTTTTAGAAGTTGAAAAATGTTCAAATTGCCACATGGTTTCATTAAAGTCACCGATCACAAGCCAAGGATCCGATGATCGAGTTTTCAAACGCTTCATAACTTCCCAGATTCGGTGGCGATCCTCAACTCTGGGTTCCCCATAAATAAAAGTCGCCCTCCATGGAGGAGAGCTGGGGTCATCACGAACAGACACATCAATATACCGATCTTCAATAGATAGAAGATCAACCAGTAAATTCTCATCCCAAAAAAGAGCAATGCCACCACGTTTGCCATTACTATCTACTGCTAAGCACCCTTTCAAACCTAAACGCCACCGTAGGTTTTTCACACGACTTTCACTAATCATCGTTTCAGAAAGAAAAACAAGCTTGGGGTGATGTTGACTCACTAGGGCGTCCAGATCACGAACTGTCCGGGAGTTCCCCACCCCCCGGCAGTTCCAAACCAAAGCATTCATTGCTCCTGACGGGCCTCAGCGTGAGTGCCCGTCAGGTGCTCAAGCTTCTCCTCCAAAGGCTTGACGATGTACTCTCCATCTGTTTGGTCAGCTCCACCCACCAGCGATTCCACCGTCGGCATCACGCCAGTAGGCTTCCCCCTCCCAAACTCCATAGCCCCCGATCCCTCCTGCTCGATCAGAAATCCGCCTCCACCAGACTTCAACGGCTTCTTCTTGATTTGTTTGCTGATCTCCTTTATAGGGCTCGGGCCTTTAGCATTACCCTTTTTCTCTATCCCCAGCTTGGCCTTTGCCGCCCTCAGGCGCTCCTGGATACCCTTCACTGGCACCTTCGTCTCCCTTCCCTTGATCAGTTCATTCACTGACCACGACTGCTCGCGGGAACCCACAAAGGAATTCAAGCCCGACACACGCTCCCGCATGTCCTTCTCTCCCTTCGACTTGTTCGCTTCCTCCATCGACATTTGCTGCACACTTGACGAGAGTGCATGGCTCACCTTCCACGGGAGCTGCAGAGGATTCCCGTCCCCACCACCTGTTGGCGACGGTGTCGAAATCCACTCATCCCCCCTCAGCTTGCGCTTTCCTCCCATACTATTAGACACACTAGAGGCTGCCTGTAGCTTTGCCAGTTGATTCCCACTAAAGTTCAGAGCTCTGTTCACAAACCTTGGGGCATCTCTGGTTAGCAATTGCTTTTCAGATCCACGCTTCAAAGGAGACTTCCTCATCCATTCACCTAGCTTCCTCCTATTCTCTCCATCATCGTCCTCCTCACTCTCCTCCCCTTCACTCTCATCTCCATCCTCCGGGCACTCCCGTTTGGAGTGTCCCATTCTTCCACAGGAGAAGCAGAAAAACGGTACATTCTCATACCCAACATCAAACCTCAAAACACCATGATCCTTGATCTTGGCTTCCACTACCGGCTTTAAAGGCTCATCTAGAACTAAAGCCACTCTAGCTCTCAAGAAATTTCTGTTCCGCACTGGACCTCCTCCCTCCAGAACCCTCGGACTAACCTTCTTTGCCAGCACAGCCGAGAACGCCGGCGTCATCAGGTTAAACGGGACATCATAGAATCTCACCCAAACATTGACATCATCAATTACCACCTCCGATGGCCTACAGAAGCCATCATACGGCACCACGATCAGAGCATCACCCTTATGACACCACGGCCCTCCATTGATCACATAGTTGTACATGTGCTCAGACTCAAGCTCCACGATATACCTATTATTCTCCAGGCGCTGCACAGGGAGTGTGCGCCTGGCATTCCACGCCTTCTCCATCTCATCAAACAAGCCCTTAGCACTTTGGCTGGAGTAGAATCGAGCCATAGCGATCCAGCGGGGCTGCTCTTCCTCTCTTCCCTCCAAAGGATCAAAATCAAACTCCTCTTCCCCCCCCCCAACAGGACTAACCTCCTCATCTCCACTCTTCGCGGCCGCCTCCTCACCAGGAATATGCTCGCCTCCCTGTGATTGAGCATCCACCTTCTGCTTCCCCTCCATCACTTCTTTCCTCAACCTCTCTGCCTGTTCGCCGGAATCCTCCATCAGCTAGGGTTTTGCAACACCTCGCCAACCACGGCACGAAAACGCGACTAGCTTCGGGTGGGCAGACCCCTCATCGGGTTCCCCTTAATCACCCCCACTAGATCACGAAAACACGCGGTGGTCAGGAGCAGAAGACCAAACCCTAGCGGAGAGAAACCCTAGCGAGAGAAACCTCGAAAGAGAAATACCAACGGAAGAAATAGACGGCATCCAAGAGGACACCCCGGCGTAGAGATCACGGACTCGGAGACTTACTTCCCGAAGAAGTTAGGCAGAAACCTCTCCCGATCCTGGCTAACCAAGAAATCGTAGAGTACACACCCGTTATTGGATGTTCCCAACGTATCCAACACGCGATCCACCGATCCCTACGACGACAGGAGTCCCGTCAAGGTCAAGAAGCCCAGGGAAATCCGGCCAAACTCGATGCGCCGCCAAGTCGCCTCAGAGTCGCCATTTTTGCCCCTCCGGAAAAAATGGATCTTTTTGTGAATCTACTGTTACTGGATCTGTGGTCTCAACTACTGATAAAAATATATGATGATTTATACGAGGGTTTAGTTCCCTAAAAATCTAACTGAATTAATATTTTTTTTTCTTCGGGCTTGCTAGCTTCCGGACACCCGATTGTTAGGCATACGGGGGAAAACAGAACAAGGTTTGCAACGTCGAGAATAACACGCCGAAGATCATGGGCTTTTTATATAAAAAATGGATAAAAATAATGAGTTCACGTCTCACCTTGGTAAGAGGTTTGAGGTCAAGCAAAGTCGGATACACAACGCTTTGCTCTTGGAGGGCTGCAACATTCAAACTATATTCAAGCAATATTCAGAATTTTACAAATAGGTTGGAAAAGGAATGTGCAAGTGCAAAGTGTTCTCAAAATCTATCCATTCCTTCAAACTTGACTCAAATTTTCTCTTATCGGTTCGGAGGAAATTTGGGTCAAGTTTGAATGTGCTTTTGTGATGGGGTCATGTCTTGATGGGTTGTCTAGTATCTGATGCACACATACAATATTTCCTTTCTTCATTTTCATTCTTTTTTTTAGATTCATCCAATCTCTAATTTTTTTGATAGAAACAGTGAAATAAACAATACCTTTACTAAAAACTATAAAAAATTGACTTCTCTATTGGTAACACTTACTTACTTTGTAAAATAATCTTTCTTCAACTGAAAGGATTACATATCTAAAAACACTATATAAAAGACATGATGATAAATAAATACATTTTTCATAATTAATTTTGAAATCAAGAACCAAGTTAATCGCAGATTGGACATAAGTTTGTTTTCTTGACAAGGTAATTAAGCTATCCATCAAAAGTTCAAGCTCATGCCAGCACATATGTGAGATCCATGGTGGTGCTAGTGAAGGCGTGAAGCTGCTTTCGTTTGGCTCTATACAATCAACCAGAATAGTCACACCAAAAAGATCCAATAGGAATAGAAGTTTAGTATTTGGCAAGTGGTTTTTCAATGTACCAATTCAATTTGTTATAAATATGACGAGTAAAAGCTAAGAGTGTTTACGGATTGATCACCTATATAAAAAGCACCACTATGGCAGCATGGCCATCACAAGCGTAGCGCAGGTTGAACCCTCCATGAGCATGCCATCAGGTTGACCCGTACCTCAACCGCCTTCCTATTTATAAGTACATGTCTGTAATTTATTTGTTAAATAGTTAACTTTTATAGATTAAGGAAAAAAGTACATCGACAAATAGATTATATACGTGTTAATAAATAAAAAGGGTGAGCGGGCGTGTAACCAGAACTTGAGTGCAGACGCACTCCAGTACTCCTGCAGTCTTACTTTTTTTTATTTTTGAGCACATCCTACAGTCTTACTGTGTTTAAAACAAGTGACTATCGCAACACACGGGATCGGGAAGGCATCTTGACCGTTCATCCGACCCAAAAGCCCAAAACTCCCAGCGAGGACAGGACGGAACGGAAGGCGGCTGTGGGGAGCGGCGAGAGGATGCTGCGCCGCGCATTCTCCTACACGCAGCGGCAGTGGGCGCACCGCCGCAGCGGCTTCGTGACCGGCGGTACCGGCTGGTCCAAGCCGCTGCCGTGGGGCCTCGGCCCCGCCGCGGGGGCGGGCGCGAAGAAGTCGGAGTGGTGGGCGATGGACGGGGAGATGCACGAGATCGGGGACGGCGTGCCGCACCGCGAGCGCTTCGCCATCCCGCAGGATAACCTCCCCAACCGCCGCCGCAAGCAGATGCGGGAGCAGTTCATGCGCCACACGTGCCTCGTCATTAAGGACTCGGTAAGCCCTCGGACTGCACCTGGAAGCGCTCCACTGCTCCTCCCATTCATCTCCCATGTTCGGGCGGTCGGGCTCCCTTTTCTTTAAACCCTAAAATTGAGTTACCTGCCTACTGATTGATTAATTAGTTTATATGGGATGTATTTGCTATAGGTTACCAGCGAAATGTGGGAAAACATTGAGTTCTGAACGGTCAGCCCAAATACGTTTTCGCAGTGCTGATACGCCCTCCCGTGCCTCTCCATTCTCCAAAGTCCAAATTCCCCTCCCCAGCCCGGGCTCCGTGGCTGATGGCGATAGCTCACTCTTGGCTCCTCCGAGGCTCCGACGATTCGTGCTCGTCCAACTCCGGCGGCTGGTGGTAGACTGCCGGTGACGAGGTGGGTCCTCCTCCTCTTCCCTCTCCTGCTCTTCATTCTTCTCTCGGATTGAGGCATGGTAGTGGCTGGGTTAGGGTTTCCGGGTCGCGGTCGTAGGGGAGGGCTCCATGGCCGGCGGGGGGCGGCGGCAGTTGGCACGGCGGTGATGGAGCATCGAGGGTGGCGAGGTGAGGCAGCGTGGGCGCCGTGGGCGGCGGACGACAACCCGCGGGAAGGGCCGACTTTGGGGGGGGGGGGGGGGGGGCGGGGTTGCTGTTGGGGGTGGGCTTCGTCAGTTGGCGAATGGCGGGGTGCGTCTTCCTCAGTTGGCGAATGGCGGCGTGGAGGGCGGCCTGTGGCTAGCGCTGCCGGCGGTGGCAGGGGCAGTCCCTCGACCGCCTTCCTATTTATAAGTATTTGTGTGTAATTTATTTGTTAAATAGTTAACTTTTATAGGTTAAGGAAAAAAGTACATCGACAAATAGATTATATATGTGTTAATAAATAAAAAGTGTGAGCGGGGCGTGCAACCTGAACTTGAGTGCAGACGCACTCCAGTACTCCTGCAGTCTTACTTTTTTTTTTTGAGCACATCCTACAGTCTTACTGTGTTAAAAACAAGTGACTATCGCAACACACAGGATCGGGAAGGCATCTTGACCGTTCATCCGACCCAAAAGCCCAAAACCCCCAGCGAGGACAGGACGGAACGGAAGGCGGCTGTGGGGAGCGGCGAGAGGATGCTGCGCCGCGCATTCTCCTACACGCAGCGGCGGTGGGCGCACCGCCGCGGCGGCTTCGTGACCGGGGGCATCGGCTGGTCCAAGCCGCCGCCGCGGGGCCTCGGCCCCACCGCCGGGGCGGGCGCGAAGAAGTCGGAGTGGTGGGCGGTAGACGGGGAGATGCACGAGATCGGGACCGGTGTGCCGCACCGCGAGCGCTTCGCCATCCCGCGGGATAACCTCCCCAACCGCCGCCGCAAGCAGATGCGGGAGCAGTTCATGTGCCGTACACGCCTCGTCATCAAGGACTCGGTAAGCCCCCCCGGACCGCACCTGGAAGCGCTCCACTGCCCCTCCCATTCATCTCCCATGCTTGGGCGGTCGGGCCCCTTTTCCTTAAACTCTAGGATTTGCCGCTGTTTGTTGTCTGCCTACTGATTGATTAATTAGTTTATATGGGATGAATTTGCTATAGGTTACCAGCGAAATGGGTCCAATATGAGATTACCCCTAGCTTCTCCGTTTGCTTTATCTTGGGCACAACTGGAGTACCCTTTAATGTCCTGAAACAATTTGAAGCCAATTATTCTGGATTGCCTTCCTTATTCTTTTCTAGAGGATTTAGAGTCACAATGTGAATGTAATTCTGCTGATTCTTATGCATTTGCCCGCAGAAAATTCTGGGGCATCATTGATTGCATTGAGTTTAGTATAATCCCTGTCACTTTTGAATGAACTGAATCAGCACATCTTTAGTGTTTGAGATGATGTGACCACACTGACAAGCATTATATAGAAATTTAAAAACATAGGACATGTAAAATTTGAAGCATGCTAACAGTGTTGCATAATTGGGCAATGCACAGAATGAAAAAACACAATGTGCTTCAATATCAAGAAACACTATCCATTTGTTAGAAACTCTACAAAAAGGATTACTTGTACTGTGCAAAGTAGGAAATTATTGACCTGCAAGCCATGTTACATCATTAATATGAGGGACACTGCATAATGCAAGCTGAAAAACATGTTGTGGTTAACGATTTGGTGATAAATGCATGCTTCATAGGTGCCTAAAACCCTAAAACCCTAAACCCTAAACCCTAAACCCTAAACCCTAAAACCCTAAACCTAAACCCTAAACCCTAAACCCTAAACCCTAAACCCTAAACCCTAAACCCTAAAACCCTAAAACCCTAAAACCCTAAACCCTAAACCCTAAAACCCTAAAACCTAAAACCCTAAACCCTAAACCCTAAACCCTAAACCCTAAACCCTAAACCCTAAACCCTAAACCCTAAACCCTAAACCCTAAACCCTAAACCCTAAACCCTAAACCCTAAACCCTAAACCCTAAACCCTAAACCCTAAACCCTAAACCCTAAACCCTAAACCCTAAACCCTAAACCCCAAAACCCAAAACCCAAAACCCAAAACCCCAAAACCCTAAACCCTAAACCCCAAACCCCAAAACCCTAAACCCCAAAACCCAAAACCCTAAACCCTAAAACCCTAAACCCCCACCCTTAAACCCTAAACCCCCACCCTTAAACCCTAAACCCTAAAACCCTAAAACCCTAAGAACCAGAAACCCTCAACCCCGAACCCTAAAGAACCAAAAAAACCTCAACCCCTAGGCCCACTGTCACGACATATCAATTTATGGCAATTAATTAAAGTTTCCTACATAGACGCTCTGAAAGAGTAAGGTGAGAATCAGCCGAAAAAGCATAAGGTAAGATCCACCCGAGAATGACTAAAGCATGTTAAGCTTCAACTTTGTTGAAGTCCCACCGTATGGTAGGAATTGACGAGAAGGAGCCCCCTCCTGCTAGGTTGCTTGTGCCCACAAGCAAGCTAACCCTCGTCAACCCATGCTCTAAAAGAGAAGGAAAGATGATGATTTTTAGGATGATGGTGTTTTTTAATGTGGAGCAATATAGGGAAGAGGTAGAAAGTTTGTAGTATATGCTCATAAAATGTTCTTAGCTAACCCAAGCACACAAACAGACTTATGTTGTAGGGGTTATATATCCCCATAAAACAATGAAGTTTAGAAAAAAGGTCGTGCGTCATGCTTATTTTAAGATCAACAGCAAATTCAAACAGCATAACATGTTGAATACATACAAAGACACAAATTTATAAGATAGAAAAGTTATTTTTTATTTTAAGATAACAATATATAACAGCAAAATCAGCAAAGCATCTAATCGTGACATATGATGCACACACAATTCATTTAAGTTGACCACAACCCTTAAAAGGAGGACCTTATATATACTAAATATACAATTACAAGACAGCAAGCAACAATACACCAGTATTTCAATTGCATGGACAGGATGACCCTAACTTCAACATAGTATTAGCAGATTGACACTACCGACCATTTACCACAATAGCAAAATTAGCAAAAGAAAAAAATGTAGTGTACAAACCTGCAAGGTTCCATTCAAGTTTCAACCAGAGATATCCAGAAGCCCAAAATTCATAGACTCAGCTGGAAACTTTCAACCACTCCATACCGAAAAACTGACCACCAATTTATAACAATTAAGAATCAAGCCTGCTGATACAGAGTATGAATCGATTAGTTCCATGCTAACAACTTAGAAAATGAATACACTACCATTGGGCAAAGATTGTATCATGTATATTCCATAAGAGAAAAAGGATAACATAATTGTAGCAACACTCTACTGTATGTGTTCATGTGTTGTAGAGGATATTTTTACTTAACAATGGCAAGACAATTATAAGCATGAACATAGCAAGAACTAAAAGTAATTACCTTAACCACATTTTGGGAATAGCTTCACTGCTTTACTAAGATAATAAATGGCTCGTTTTGCAATCCTTAATTTCTTGCCGGCATACCCCAAATGAACAACTTCACGATAAAATAGGACGTCTGCTTCCAGAAAAAAAGCATTTGCAATCTGTAAAACCAGGCTTCAACAGGGGGAAAACACAATCTATCACTGATTTAACATGCAGAAACAGTATGAATGCTGAAACAGTATGGGTTGAGATTTCCCATTCAATATATTCAGAGAACAATCTGTTTAGCATAATATAAATATTACATTTCATAAACAAAATGGCAACTAAATAACAACCAAAAAAAGCATAACAAAGTCACATGCACTGATTGACAAAGGCAAACATATATAATATGTTAACATGTTTGAGGGTTTAAAACTAGCATGAGCACACTAACAGAAATGCACATTATAAAAAGGGAATTGAAAGCCAGCATGAGAGAAATATACAGATTGCAATTTCAGATCATGTTGCACACAGGGATAGCTAAGCTGAGTCCATATGTCCAGTGCATAAATTATGGCTTTGAAAACAATAATTTTGAGATTGTGACAAGCTATCATTAGTTTCTTCTAGAATAAGGTGTTGTAGCAATATACAATGGATGAAATCATTTGCTGGAAAAAAGTCTATGTACCTCTAATAATATGGCTTCTTGTTACAGTAAACCAACTGAAACTATTGAGGTAATAGGTTCAAAAGTGAAGAAGAAAATTGTGACAACAGATATATTTAATGAAAAAGAAATTGTCAATGAAGTTGCCAGTTTATTCTGGTGCCAAAAGAAGTCAGAAGTAGATCACAGGTACAAAAGGCTACTGAAAAGTTAATGCTCATGTTATCAGACCAATTGCTTTGAAGTTCTTCCAAAGAAGTGTATTGCAACTAGCCAAATCACTATCTGGTTATGGAGTCCATGTCTACTGACTAAAGTCAAGGTGCAACGAAATTAATGGATATAATCGACAATATACCGATGTATCACACTAGAAATGTAAAATCACAAGAAATTGTCATCTGCAAATCTACTAAGGCAGGGTGAAACACAAAAAGAAAATAGTAAAACGTACCTGAATAAGATTCAGCATTTTACGAGTTTGCGGAAAGATTAAAACATGATGACCCTCTTGAATAAGGTTCCGCTGCAACATCAGATATTACTTATTTTAATTTAACATTGATCCCAAATACATAGGTAACAACCAAAATGGGCTCGCGTCCAATAATACTAACCAGAAAGGACTTGATGAATGATAGTTTGCATGAGACACCCTGACCAACTTCCAGTGCATCATCGTTATGAGTCACATCTGCAAGGTTCATGGCCATTTGTTCTACCACTCCAATGTCTTGATCATTCAACACTTTATCCTTTCCTTCAAGGACACCTTCAGCAGCTTTCTTAGTCAATAGCAGTGGGTGGTAGCATATTTTCATCAATATCTGTGGGAGAGAATTAAACAATGTATCGAACATAAGCACAGTCTTCGAACAACAAGAGTATGTACAGACCAACAAGAGTAGAAAACAGAACTAGTGTTCGGAGATAATATGATATCTCAAAACTGAGATGCTACCAAGACATTCAACAAAAAAAGGAAGCAATAAGCTTTTACAGATTAGATCACGGGCCACAACTTCTTAATACAAATAATAGTATAATATTTTACGATATCCATCCTACCAACAATAATACATGCAAACTATTAGTAACAGTAAACGGGCATTAAGTAAAATACCTGGCAGCCCACAGTGCTCATGGCCAACAAATATTACACCAAGTTAATTAAAGAATACACCAAAGCTCAAAAGACCCATCCTTGATATTCCATGTTTCTTCCAAAATCTCATGTTAAGGGGACCAGAAAGTATTACGAAATCTGCAAAAACATTATTTATTAAACCAATTATCAACATCTGTAAGAGATTATAATATCAGCACATCAAGTGACAGAATATTTGGAGACAGATCTTGCAAGCATCGCAACAAAGTGTAAAGAAAACAGTTTGCGCAGATAGATTAACCAAAAAAAATTGCCCATAGCAAAAGGAAAGCATCCAATCCAAAATGCAGATAAAGTGCCCAGATGCCAACCCTTCTCCAGCAGATCCTAAGACCTGCTGACCATTAAACCAAAGTAAACGAAATGCCATGGATGACTCGATTAGTTCCATGCTAAGTCTAAAAGTTAAACCACGATGTGGCATGTATGCATGAAACAAGGTTACCTACTGTAGCTACTTTTGATCACCATGCATTATAAAGAAAATAGGAAAGATGCTTCAAGTGTGCACCTTCAGCCTCGGCTTTCAGTTCATCAATCTGAGTCAAAATTTCTTCAGCTTCAGCCTTAGCACCAGACTCTCTCTCCTGTAAGCCCTTAAGCTCTTTCTTTAGAGACTCATATGTCTCCTTTAACTTCACAATTGGTGCTTGCATATCTCGTTTTTGTTCATATTCAAGCCTGCAGAACAAGATGTTCCTTATACTCAGAACTGTATGTGCAGTCAAAGCAAAATTTAATTAACAGTAATTGCATCACTTTCACATACTGATATTTTAATTTTGACATTTGGTTGCTTAGGCTCATCTTCCTCTCCTGCAGTGCTTGACCATCTTTTAGTTGCCTCTCTTTATACTCGCGGATATTCTTTACACCAACTGAAATGCTAGAATCTCTATACACCTTGTCCACAATTTCATTGATGTTTTCTCAAGCTTTGTGACTTCTGCTTTTTTCTCAGCAAGACAGGTCTCGAGCTAAAGAAACAAAATGGGTGACAAATGCGAACATAACAGTTAAGACCTGATGAAAACAGCAGGTGAAACATCTTCAAGAAAATATATTACCTCCTCCTTTCCAGGCTCCAGACGATTAATCTCTTCCTCAATATTATTCTTCTCAGATGCCACTATGAGTAGCTTCGCTCTGAGGTTACTCTGCACAAATCATTCCACTTTAAACAAAAGAGAAAGAGTCTAATAATTAATTAAGAAAATGAAGCAATCCCCCAAGCAGGGACGGGGGCTGATAGTGAAAGAGCTTTCAGCTTATACAGCATAATAGCATTTGCAGAGAATCCTTATTCAAAGCTAGAAGCAGTGGTTAGAACATCAATTAACAGGGAGACTGCCAGTACAATCAGTTCTGCATGTCAAGCTTGCCTAAAACTACAAAAGGTATTTTCCTTCTGAATGATAACAATATCCAAGAGCCGAGTGACCACATTTGTCAATACCATAAAGTTGCATAACAAAAAGAAAGGAAAAAAATGGAAGTCAAATAAACCAAACTAGACAGCCCTCTATGAAATAACTCCAGACTAGGTTAGAGTACTTTCTTTACGGTTATCCACTTAGATGACAAAAAATAACACCAATCACTATTTGGCCAATTAGTCAAAATATCAACCTACTTGTTCAACATTCAAGTACTGCAACTTTTTCTCAAGTCCAGTTATTTTCTCAGATATGGCAAGCTCCTTTCTCTGCAACTCCCTGGGGGACCCAAGTTCTGACATTCCAGATTCAAGCTGATTTTTTTTCTTCTTCAAAGCTGCAACACAAATTGCATGAAGAGCCAGTAAGACATTAGCAAAAAACACACATCTGTTTATATGTAATAAGGAGATAGGGCAATACAGACATTCTATTCTGCTATCATCCCATTTGTTTGATCTAGCTTCCATTCCCCCACTTATTCCACCGGTCATAGAGCCAGATTTAGTCAGCAGAATCCCATGCACAGTAACAACTAAAGGCAACACATGATAGCACAAATAAACATAAAAATAACCAAACAAGAAAAAAAATGATGCTTCACAATAAGCAGAAGATCCCCTTACCTTTTTACCTTTCACCACTCCAACTTAAGGTTTTAGCCGGTGAGGAGTCGGCGTCAGGGCGGCCGCGCTGCAGGACGGGATCCGGCGGTTTCTTGGTCGGAGTCGGCGTTCAGAGCCGAGGCGGCTGGACGGGATCTGGAGAGCCGCGCTTCAGCATCTATCTGGAGAACACCAAACCAAAAGCAGAGTCAAGAAACACTATCGGAAACAACAGGAAGAAGGGAAAATCCAAATCCAGATATGAAAAGCAAATAACTCCCCGAGGACCTGGTGGCTTCCCCGCAGATCTTGGGGCCGGCGTTGATGCGGACGAGTTGGGGATGGAGACCGGAGGAAGCGGGGGAGAGGACCGCGGGAGTCGAGATCCGGCCGGCGTGCTCCAGAAGGCGGCGCGGCTCGCCTGTCGCCTGCCCTCACCAGCCTGGACCTCTCGCGCTGCAGCATCGATCTAGAACAGCAAACCAAAACCAGAGTCAAGAACAGTTGACGCGGATCTGCAACCCACAGCAAGAACGAAAATCCAAATCCAGATACGAAGAACAAAGATAACTCCCCGAGGACCTTCGGCCGGCAGATGTTGGACCGGCAGATCTTGGGCCGGCACGTGCTTCTTGGATGCGGAGGAGTTGGGGGCCGGTGGAGAGGGAGTTCACGAAAATCTCACAACAGGTAAAGAAGAAGCGTCGTGCCGCGGGATTGAGCGGACCTGGAGAAGGGTGCTACACGCAAGATCCATGGCGCGGTACTTGGCCTTCCACTCCACAAACATCCTCCTCGTACGATATGGTCGACATGTACCGCGGCCTCCAGCGGCACAAGCAGCAGCAGCGCCGCCGCCAAGAGAACCGTGAAGCCCCTCGTCGCCGCAACCACATCACCTCCCTAAGGCTCGATTTGCATTGATTGGAAGCCGCGGCAGATGGTCACCGACTCAGTTTATGCCAAACCGTCTCGCGTTGTAGCATCGATCTGTTGAACCACGCACAAACCGAAACCAGATGGATTTGGATGCGGATCAGTAGACACAGCTAGAACGAAAATCCAAATCCAAACACGATGAGCAAATATACCTGCTCGAGAAATTGGTGGCTCCCTGCAAGGACTCCGTGAGGCCACGAGACCTCCTTGAGGATCTGGTGGCTACCCACCAGGATTCCGCGAGGCGAGGCAGATCTTGAAGCGGGAGCGCGGAGGAGGCGTGAAGGAACGGAACGTCTGCCACCGAGCGAAGGAAGACGGCGGACGTCCCAGCAGCGGCGGCGGCCATCACCTTCTCGAGCAGCCCGGCGGCCCGCCATCTCCCCTCGCCGCGCTACCTCGTCGGTGCCGTCCCGCACCCCCATGTGCACGGCCTCCTCGAAGCACGGGCAGGACCTCCACGCGCATCTCCTATCCTTGGCCGACCCGCATCTCCTCGACCGAAATTGCTTGGATCTGTAACGACACCACTGATCTGCTCTTCTCGATGGCCCCAATTCTTGATCCGTCAAGAAACGGATTTGGGGGCACAGGAGGAAGGAAGGAGAAGGGTGGAGGCGGGGCGACGGTTCCGTTGCGGGAGGGGGCAGAGGAGAAGTGCCGAGACTGGATGGCGCGGGCCCTCAGATAAAGGGACAGGAACCGAAGGGGAGGAGACTCCCGAAACGTCGCCCGCCCGCCGGTCGGTTTCTCGAGCGAACCGAAGCGGTTCCCGTGTTGGTGGTCCCGCCGATCGGTTTCTTGAAGGCGGAAGGCGGAAGGCGGAGAAGGCGTCAGGCGAGCGTCTGCGGTACGGAAGAAGGGACGTGACGGTTAATTAATCGCGGGGGAGAGAGAGGAAGCGCACCGGTGGAGCGAAACGAAGAGACACGGGCACGGCGCACTGAAGGGACATGTCCACATCCACGACTCTACCGCTTGGACGCCTCGTGTCCTCGATCTGCCCTCCGAAAGCAGCGGTTAACAAAAAATAGAGAGAAAAATTAAATGGAGATAAAGAAAGACAGTTTATTTCAAGTCTGGTGAGATGCTGCTAATTCTTTTCTTAAGATTATGGGCCCACGGGGTATCTTCCCTTCCCTTCCTTTGGCAAAGGGCATCGTAGTTATCGGTCAAAATTTTGCCGGTGCCAGGTACGTTTCTTGTGTTACAGTTTACGATGAGATGGCAAACTGCACGTATTTGCAGCCGAAGCGTATTCTTTTCTTAAGGTGATAGTATACGTTAATTGATGTGAAATAACTGGATACAAGAATTGTGGTAGGAGGTGGAAGTACAAAGCATTGGATAAGACGCTACTGTTTCACTTTGGAAGTACAAGAAACTTGTGACAAGCAGCGTTTCCTACTTTCAGTTCTAGCACTATACTATGTTGTATGTCTAAGGAAAAAAAAACATGCGAGCAAATTTTTACCCAATCATATAGCATGTGGTGGGCATTTTAACAAATCGAAACAACTAAATTTGCATTATTATAATTAGGACAGAAACAAGAATTATAGTCTGGTACTTCATATATAAAAGACAACACCAAAATTCAGTACAGATAAAATAATTACAATTGGGATGAGTAAACTGCTATCTATCATATCTTAAATCTTATTGTCGTCTCTCTTGCTTAGCGCATGATGAAACCAGAGTTCACTGCAGTTACATTCTTGCCACGAGGACCAAATGACCCGCATCAATGTGGGTGAGTAACTGGTGTCAAATGAAAAAAAAAATGAGACTGGAGTAAAGCTAATTGCTGTAAAGGCATCATTAAAACATAATCCCTCAAGCTTCCACCTCTCCTCCGTCTGCAATATCGAACAGTACAATCATTTGCTAACTTCATTAAGCCACAAGTCCATCCTAAAGTGGCAAATGCACATTATTCAGATACCATTTTCAAAGATACCATGGATATAAAAAGCATGGCATAGGAGCGAGTCACAATGTAGCCAGCAGTTGGCCATCTAAGACTAAGAGATGTCAAACTACATGCATTTTGATTGGTAGTGTCAGTTAGAACCAGAGAATTCTCAAAGCTAGATCATTAGTGCTTCTTATGAAGTGAATCGATCAATCTATAACACATCCATACCTGCTGGACTTCTGATAAAGGGACAACTCATAATGACATATCTTTTTGCTCAAAGGGAAATTATATTGCAGCTATCAATCAATCGAGAGGATCCTATGTACGCGATTTATGCAGTGTTACATACGGTCGCTGATGCAATATCCAAAACAAAAAAAAAAGAATTTTTCATGCTGCTTAGATGCTCAGACCCAAAAGTCAAGCCAATATTCAACAGCAGGTGAGAGGCACATCTCACCGGCAAGCAGGAGACATGCGATCCTTTCAATGGTAAAAAAATATCTTTTAAGCAGCTAGCAGAGAAGTTGCAATTACAAATAGAAAGTCGGTAAATGCGGAGCTCACTGTGCACTGATCAAACCATGGCTGGAGAAGCATGCAGATGTCAACAGTCAGCTGTTATTACTTATTACTACATCCTGAATAGCTTGCCTGTAGCAAGTGCGTGCAAATGGACGAAATATCACACTGGCAGACAGGGACAGCTGCGAATGATCTGATGCTGTAATCACAAGCCAGCCCACAGAAGCATAAACAACTCCACTGTGGTTAGCAGAAAGGGAACATATACTGGGGCATGGCAACATCAAGGAGCAGATTTACTTGGGCAACCAGTCCAGTGTGGTTTCCAAAAGAACTAAAAAGGGCAAACAGAAGAGGTGATTTCCTTTCATCATCAATCAAAGTAACAGAACGAACGACAGTGTCTTCTCTTTCTGTTTTCATCAGGAAGGAATCCATATCCATAATTAAAAAGCAAAGCAGAGCGGTGCTGAGCACAAAGCAGAGGCATTATATTGCTAGATGATTGCAAGAAAAGATATTAGCTAGTCACCAAGAGGCATGGAAGGGAACTACTACTCTAGGGTTTAGCGCGGCGTAGCGCTCAACCTTTGGGTCGGAGAGGTTGATGCCGACCATGGCCTCCCCGAGTCCTGAGCTGACGTGGACGACGGGGAGGCGGCCGAGCTGCTTGGTCTGAATGAAGAACCTCTTTTCCTCTTGATTTACCGTGGGTAAAACTGGTGGCCCAAGTCGTCTTACCGTAGGCCGCTGCGGAGAAAAAACTGGCAGGTTACTGCATGCAGCCACCGTGGCGTGTAGAGTGCCGCGTACAGGGCCCAGTGCGGACAGCCTAATTCTTTGTTCCTAGGAGTAGGTGTAAATAGTGCAGTTTTATTTGGAAAGTTCACTTTGTTGGAAGCCAAAATTGGCAACCTCGATTTCCAGGAAGAAAAGATCGAGATATTACGAGAAATGTAATCTCTGAAGATATAGCTTTTTTAGTAGGAAGATATTCACAAATGTCGAGGCTCCCGGGCAGTACTAGGTATCAGTTCTAGCTTTTTGCTCCAATAACATCACTCTGCAACGTAGCCTATACATGCAGCTCGAGAATAGCTAGAAAAGAAATTCTGGTTATCTAGCCCTAACCTTGCTTAGCCCTAAAGACTGAGTGAACCTTGAGTTACATATTGTCAGTGTAGTTCTGCAACCTCTGCCCGATGAGATAGCGCTCATCCCTGATAGAATCGTGAAGTCTGACGGCGAGCCTGCAGAGCACTTTGGCTATATAACAGAGCACACACATGGCGAGGCTCCCTAGCCAAGCAAAACGAAGAACTGCAGAGTTCGTTGGGGCGACGCCTTTCGCGACCACATAAGGAATACAGAGAGCAGACAGGAGCTTCACGATGATTGGCATCAATATATCTCGCAAGACCCACATTGCTCTGAGCCCTGAAAACCCATCCTCCCTTGCCTGAGTTAGCTTCCGGTCCCACCTTTCATCGATGAAATAGGCCAGGAAAGGTGCAACCCTTGTCCACCGAACCTTCAGAAATAATTTTAAAAAACAAAGTAGTTGCATCTTTAATTAGTGAACCTGATTACAACCCAATCAAATAGTAATAACTAGCTACAAACCGCCTTACAGGTTAGGAAACAATTTTGGTGATCCAAAACTTTCAACCTACAAGATAAGGAAAGCAACAAGAAAAGTTGCTGCTTACCAATTTAGTCCAGAATTTCAGCAATTGGAACCCAAGGAACCAAGTGCAGAGCAAATCAAGAACTGGAACTTCATTGGAGGACACCACGAAGGGTGATATCAGTAGACAGTCAACCAGCAATCCAATCAGAAAGGGAATAATGACAACCTGACAACAGATAGAAAATCACTGAGCTGAAACAACCAGAAAGCAGAAAACTAATAATAAAACTACCTCGACTAACTTACCCATAGGAACAGAAGTGGAGAACTCTTCAAAGCAGTTTTACCCCAATTGCAGATAATAGAAGCCAGAAGGCGTGTCCTCCCAGACATCATGTAAGCAAAAGCATCTCTAGAGGCAGCAATAATAGTTGACAGCATGCAAAATCCGACAGCAAACGCAAAAAGATCTGAGACAAAAGAAATTGAACAGGTAAGCTCAAATAATCTAACATACGAACTTAGCCCACAGAGAAAGTATAGTGAACTCTGGTGTGCAATCATTACCATTTGACTTCAAAGCACCTGCTACTGGCAACTGAGGGATGGCAAACTGTAATGCACGTCCAACTGAAACTGGAGCAACAAGTAAAGCGGCATTGAATATCACAACAGTAAGCCACGCTAGAACCACAAGTAGAACCATACGAACAGCAGCAGATCTCCTGGTACATCATGCCAAAAGGGAGGTAAAGAGTTCAAAAGCTCTGCACCCTATTCCTCTGCATATGTAACATTTAATAATGGAGTGGTATAGCGAAGTGGACGAGAACAGCAAATAAATAAGAGATTTTGAGAAAATTCAGGTATTCCCAAGACAACATCATCTATTAAAAAGCTGGGATGCAAGCAACTAAATTTGAATGGAACCAGCGGAGAAACAGTTTGTAAACCCAATATCAGTCAAGCATATAGTTAGTGCATATTTCATGAATGAGCAAATATAATAGTCAGACACCGATCTATATCAAGCCAGAGGAAATAGTTAAGAAGAAAATTAGAACATTGCAACTAAAAGCATACAAACAGATGGGGTACCTTTTGTCCTTAGGCTCAGCAGGCCTATCATACAGATCTTTTGGTGTGACACAATTCCCAACCTTGGATTCACCAGAGCCATCAGGCTGAGCAATCAATAAATCGGACAAACCAAGAGCACGTCCAGTATTGGCAAACCAATACCGCAGTACCCTCTGCACAAGCGCACCAGGCTCAAGGTATTTCAGTGCACTGCAAAGTAGAAACTTCAGAAGAAGAACACCAGATAGCAACTCTACATAGTTCCGTGTTGCTTGCAAAAGTACTTCGCCCTGAGTTGGAGGATCAAAGTAGCTGCAATTTGCAAGCATTAAAATAAATTAACAAATGAGGTGAGATGCCAAAAACTGGCAAATACCTTTTTGCCACAATGAAAAGCTAGCATGGTGAACTTACGCAATGTCTAACGGGAACACGGTAGGTGCCAAACGAAAGGCAATTTCAACAGGGACAAGAATGACCATTGCAACATATATAAGGCTGACAAAAAGACCCAGCAGAATCTTAAAATAAAACTTGCAGAATGGTTCCCCTATCTTGATTTGGACTCCAGTAGTGTGGAGAAAGGGAACACAAACCCCTAGCCTCAATACCTATTGACACACAAAACACAAGCATACCACCGGTTAATTTCTGAAGCAACAAAGCAAGATACATACTGACAAAGAACTATACTATGACATACCTGGCGAAGAGGACTGGAAAGTGAGGAGTGAAGCTTCATACAGACGCATCCAATAAGCCAGTGAAGAGCAGCAGAAGCAAATGATGAAGCAAATACAAGTGGGAGCTTCTGAAGTATTTCCACCCCAAACAATTTGGAAGTGCAGATATCAAGCGACCAGCCGAAGAACAATGGACATATCACAAGTATCGCTGCAAGGTTAAGAGAAACATTGACTACACTTATGATCCCCCAGAAGAAGTGCTGCAAGAAACTGCATGTCCTATCAAGCATCCCGTGTATGCTAGGAAGCATTCTAAGAGGGCTAACCAGCCAGCACACCCAGCCAGCTAATACGTCAAAGTAAATTGTGACGGTAAGACGCTCGCCCCTTGAGTGCTGCTGGAAAGTATGCAAGCCAGTAAAGAGAAGCGCCACCATAGAGATAAACCCGTATCCAACTAGAAGTACAGAAGCTGTTGAATTGTAGGAGTGGGCTACATCCACAGTGCCAAAACGGAAACACGATGTGCAGCATAATACCATTCTTCCCAGTGAGAAGGGGAGAAACCCAAGCAGAAAAGCAAATGCCACGTCACATATCACCACCTGCAGAGAGAGAGAGAGAGAGAGAGATTGTTAGGAACCAAATTAGATAAATTATTATTATCTGGAAATAATTAGAGAGAGCAGTCAGTGAGTCAGATAGATGCAGACATACCATTAGGGATGCTTCGACAGTGTGCAGCGCAAAGAGCTGCAAAGTATCCAACCCTCCGAAGCGTTGCTGCAGGTGAGCTTCGACGCGCGCCACCCATTGCGCAAGGGGTGCAAGGGCATCGGCGGCGATCCTAGCAGGGGCGTTGAGCTGCCTAAGGTTGGGGAGCTCTCTGAGGAAGGCTCTTCTGATGGATACGCAGGCAAGGACGGTGTCCGCGGAGGGCATGAACCTCAGGGCGTAGGACCTCGAGAAGGCCGAGGCACGAAGGGAGAGGAGGTGGCGCACTTGAGCCAAGGTCCGGGAGAGGGCGAGGCGCCAGACCCAGAGTGTGGTGAGCGGCATGAGGAACTCCCAGACGCAGACGGCGAAGGGAAGGGAGAGGAGCAGGAGCAGCCAGGCCATGAGCTTGCTGGCGAGGCCGAGCATGAACTCGGGGAGGGGCAGCCTGGCGGGAGCGTTTGCGGCGTAGACGGGGGCGATGGAGATGGCGCGCTTGCACACCTGAACGAATAAGCGGATTGACACTGGCTCATGGATCAATTAATGAAATTCATGGCAAGCAAAATCACCTAAAACCCCATCTCATCTCTCTCGGGTAGAAACAGAATAAACAGAGCAGAATTGCTTGCGCAGGGAAGCTCGCTCACCTCGCATATGGATGATGCCGCCTCCGGGCTGCCGCGTCGCGTGGCGAGCCATCGGAGCAGGCAATCGTCATGGACGAACCTGATGCTTCCGCGGCAGGCGCAGGGGTGGCGCAGGGGGCGGTCCGCCTCGGCGGGGAGGTGGCAGATGCGGCACGCGTCCTCCTCTTCCTCTTCGCCGGGCGGGCGACGAGCGATCGCCGCCGCGTCGGCCATGCCGGCCTCCCTCCCTCCCTTCGGCTTGGCCTTGGCCTGGCTCCACTCCAAGGAAGCTTCCGGAAGGGGAGAGAAGGAAGGACAGGGCAGTGGACTCTGCCTTTAGCCGTGGCCGGGCCATGGGCCGTGGGCCGTGAGGATTTACCTGCTGCCTGCTTGCTGGAGAGCACACCCACATATGTTTTGGAGTTTTTTTTTCTCCAAAAATAAATATGTTTTGGAGTTAGTTATACGTGCGGCGGGGTGCGAGGCCGCGGAGGAGGCGGTGGCTGCCCCGATTTGTTTCCTCAGATCTATGACCGTGAGGTTGGAGGAGGAAGGGAGGAGGAAAAGGAGATGACATATGGGGCCCGTATGTCATTGAGTAGAAAGAAAGAGAGGTACCAGGGGCATTTTGGACCATACGAAAATACGGAGGCCTGCAGGTGGGTCCAAGAACATCAAAGACGTATATAATGGCATTGTTCAGACAAGTCAAGAATTGTAATGGCATGGTTCCAAATACGCGAATTGTAATGGCATATTTCAAAACTTGCAAAATTGCAATGGCACCTATCCAAAAAAACCAACATATTAAGTCTGAAATCTATCATCTTCATCTACTTACAAGATTTTCTAGTCCTTTAAATCTATCAGCTTGGCTCATCACCCTTAAAGAAAATATCTTATTTCATCAATCTAATTACCATATTCCACCATTCCTCTCCGTAGTTCATTCACAATTATAAAAGAAATACGCAAATGCATCAATAATCAGTGCTACAACGAGCGTACTGAAACACTACTCCTATTTGTTTCTATATATATACTACTACGTACACAACATGAGCTAACAGTCACAAGTAATAAACTCCGTAGGGCAAGTTGGAAAGGGGAGAGGACGTTACAGGTTACGACAGCGGATGGGCGGGGCCCTCCTCGGCCTGGAGGATGAAAACGATTCAGGCCGGCAGGCAGAGGCGCAGCCAGCGCCCAGCTGCTATCGTGTAGGGTCGCCGACTGCACCGTCGCCTCTCAGAAGCGCTGGCCGCCGGTGGGGAACGGGTGAGGCGGCGACTGGCCCTCCCCTTCCGCTTCCGCGGCCTGCGCTCGAAAGGTCAGAGACGGAGGATTGGGAAATTGCGGGGGGGGGGGGGGGGGGGAATTCTACATGGGCTGGGGTGCTGGGCCGGATCTTAGGGTATGACGTGGCCCACTCCGCATACCGATCCGTTTACCATGTTTGCATGCGTGTATTTACCATGTTTACAACAAGGCTTCGTTAGTTATCAGTTTTGTATGGGCTTAGTTGATGAGTACTCTGCAGATTGGTAACCGCTCCGCTTTTCCCGCTCCCGACCTGTGAGGCGATCTCGATCCCGATCTCATCGTAGGCTCGCCACGCCGGCGTGACTACCGCTGCGCCGCCGGCCATCCGGCCTCGGCGTCTACGTCACGTCTACGGAGTCCATCTGTTGACGGACCAGTTGCATATCAATGGTTAGCCGCTCCGGCGCCGGTGACCAAAAAAATTTCCCCTAGGGTCTGCGCCGCTTAGGAACCCTAGTTTCGGGATCGTTTTTGTGCGTGAGTAGTCATATCACGGCACAACTTTTGCTTCCCCTACGTTGATGCCAATCATGGCTGGCCGTGGAAGTGGAAGAGATGGGGGGTCTGCTTCGGATCCTGATCCGGGTGTGGCCGAGATGCTGAGGAAGGCGAGGTTGCTGCTTTCAGTGATGATGAAGATGGTGACGGGAAAACCTCGGAGATGTGGGCTCTCGTCGGGAAGGTGCTGTCCCCGACGGTTGTCCATGCCAATACCGTCTCCGAGGCGATCAGCCTGGGGTAATCCCTACAAGATGAAGATTCGATCCATTAGTGAGAAGGCGAAAAACCTCTTTGTTGCTGAATTTGGATCCAAACAGGATATGGAAAGGGCCCTTGGGGCTCGCCATGGGTGGTGGGTAAACACGCGGTGATCCTCCATGACTATGATGATAGGATGATCCCGTCGGAAATCAATTTTGACAAGATTGAGATGTGGGCTAGAATTCTCAATCTGCCACTTGGTTGGATGAACTTGCACCGTGGTGTTCGCGCCATGGGTTTGCTGGGGGATGTGATCAAGATGGATGTCGATGCTGAGGGCAAGGCGAGCGGCCCTTTCCTCCGGGCTCGTGTTGCCATTGACCTCTCCAAGGCGCCTAATCGGGGTGTCCTGTTAAAAACAGACAAAACCAAACCGCCTAAGTGGTTTGACGCCCAATATGAGAAGCTTCCTTTCTTTTGCCACAACTGTGGTGTGATTGGTCATGGTGATCTTGCCGGTACAGCGTAATGCGCTTGGGAAGCTCCCCTATGACATTGCCCTGCGGGCTCCAGAGGATAGAAAGAAAAAGCTCCAAAACTTTGCTCAAGCTGCAACAGAAACCTATGGCAGTGGTTCAACCTCGAACGCTCGTTTCTTGAAGGGGTTCCCTGCACGAGACAGCCAAAATAGGGACATGCAGCTCGGACTGAAGACAAGAGGTCTGCCCCTTCGGTTGGGCGTGTTGATACAGAAGTTGGTGAGAAGGACGTGCCACCACAAGAGAAAGGGAACCAGCGTGGGGGCTTTATGCATCAAGCAAATACACATAAGGGAACGATCGACTGGTGTGCAGCATCAAAATCTGGTCCGCAAGCGGAAAGCGAAAGGCACGGCCTTGACATCTTCGCTTCCTAGCTTGCCTACAGCGGAGTCCTCGAGGGTCCCAGCTGGTATTGTGCATGAACGGATGTCTCAGCTTACGGGTGCATGCGGCAAGGGTGGAGAGGATGACGAGGAACTGCTGCAGAAGCAAAAATTAACAAGTGCAGGATTGGCAGCGGCTGCGGGAAGCAGTCCCCGCAGGCACAATGAGTCTCCTCTGTCTGAACTGCCGGGACTGCGGGGAGCCCGTGGCAGTTTGTGAGATCCGCAACATTGCGGATTCAAATAGCCCCACCTTGCTCTTTCTTTCTGAAACGAGGATGAGCAAAGCAAGATCGGAAAATTTGAGATGGAGTCCGGGTTTTTCAAATGCTTTTGGCATCAGTTCTTCGAGCCTTAGTGGTGGCCTAGTTTTGATGTGGAAAATGAAATAAACATCGAGGTGAAGTCGCACTCTAAGTACCACATTGATGCTTGGCTAACTGAGTTGACTGGGCGGCAGTGGCGCTTCACGGGGTTTTATGGTGACCCTGTTCGTTCTTGCCGCAAGGAGTCGTGGAGAATGCTGCACTTTTTGCGCAATGAATCTGACCTTCCTTGGCTTTGTGCGGGTGACTTTAATGAAGTGTTACATGATCATGAGCAATTTGGAGGATCTGTACGTCAGGATTGGCAGATGGAGGGGTTCCGAGATGCGGTAGACCACTGTGGTTTCACTGATTTGTGTTTTTCAGGGCTACCATATACTTGGGACAACTGCAGGGATGAACCACACAATATTAAGGTTCGCCTTGACCGTGTGCTGGCACATGGTAGGTGGCTTGAGCTCTTTGGGGATTCGGCAGTGACACACATTCAGACTGCTAGGTCGGATCATTGTGCTCTTTATCTACGACTGCTACAGTCTGGTGCTATGCAAAATGGAAGGAAAGGACGGCCATTCCGCTATGAGAATATGTGGTGTCGACACCACTCCTATCAGAGCACGGTGGTGGGCACCTGGGAAAAATGCAATTCACCTTGTCCTCTTGGGAAAACGAAGAGTTTGGCTCGGTGCGCAAGGAGCTCAGGCAGCTTCGCAAAAAACTTGAACAGGTGCGTAGTCAATCTATAAGGAGTGGCCCAACCCAGGAAGAGCGTCACATCATGAACCGGCTGGCTAAGTTGCTGGCCCGGGAGGAAACCATGGAAAGACAGCGGTCATGGGTGGATTGGATCCGGGACGGTGATAGGAACATAGAGTTCTTCCAAGCTAAGGCCCGGCAACATAAGCAGACAAATAAGATCACTGCCCTTAAACGCCCGGACGGCACGGCCTGCACTGTACAGGAGGAACTTGAGACTATGGCGACAACTTTTTACCAAGATCTTTTTACCGCACAAGAGCTCACGATGCCTGATGATGTGGTTCAGTTTGTGCCTCGAAAAGTTACGGACTCCATGAATGAATCCTTGGCTGTCCCGTTTTCAGCTCAGGAGGTAGAGAAAGCCCTGTTTATGATGCGTCCAAATAAGTCACCGGGGCCGGATGGTTTCACAGCCGGCTTCTATCAAAAACATTGGGCTCATGTTGGACAGGACATTACAACAGCAGTTCTCTCTTTTTTGAATGGTGGTGATATGCCGGCAGTGGTCAACAATACAGTACTTGTTTTGATTCCCAAGGTGAAAAATCCCCAGGAGCTCACACAATTCAGACCAATTGCCCTGTGTAATGTGCTCTATAAAATCTGCTCCAAGGTTTTAGCAAATCGTCTCCGACTAATTTTAGATGCAATCATTTATGAAGAACAGTCGGCTTTTGTCCCAGGTCGCCCTATTGCTGATAATGTGCTTGTGGCTTATGAGTGCATCAATTGTTTGAAGCGAAAGAAGGGGAAATCGGCCGCGTGTGCTGTCAAGCTTGATATGGCGAAGGCGTACGACCGAGTTGAATGGTCCTATCTTTGAAGTGTCATGCTGAAATTGGGTTTAAACGAGCAGCTGGTTTGCCTAATTATGAAATGTGTTGAATCTGTGAAGCTCTCGGTGAGGGTGAATGGCCAGCTATCAGAGGCCTTCTCGCCATCTCGCGGAATTCGTCAAGGTGATCCGATGTCCCCTTACCTTTTCCTCATGTGTGCTGAAGGATTGTCGTCTCTCTTCAAATACACAGGTCCTCAGTTTCTTGGGAAGGGAATAAGAGTGGGAATTCATGCTCCTTAGATTTCTCATTTATTATTTGCCGACGATTGCTTGCTGTTTACCCAGGCTTCTGCACGGGGTGCAGAAAGATTGATGGATATCCTGCAGAGATACCAGCGAGGGTCGGGACAAATGGTTAATATAGCCAAGTCGGCAATTTTCTTCAGTGGCAATTGTGATGATTTGATTAAAGAAGAGGTTAAGCAGATCACAGGCACCCAAACTGAAGCTCTAGGGGAGAAATACCATGGTTTACCAACTTCAGTTGGGAGGAGCACCAAGTCGACCTTTGAACCTATACCTGGTAAAATTCGTGGCCTCATGGGAGGATGGAGTGAAAAATTTCTGAGCTGTGCCGGCCGTGAAACTTTGATTAAATCAGTAGCACAAGCTATTCCAACTTACCCTATGAGTGTTTCTTACTCTCGCCAACCACTTGTAAGAAGGTTACCTCAGCCATTTCCAACTTTTGGTGGGGCAGCGCAGTGGACAGCAGGCATATGCATTGGCGTCGGTGGACTGACCTGACAATCCCAAAGGCCAGTGGAGGGATGGGCTTTGGAGATATGAAGCTCTTCAACATTGCTATGCTTGGCAAACAAGGTTGGCGGCTCATGACAAACCCAGAATCTCTTTGTGCTCGGGTTTTGAAAGGCAAATATTATCACAATGGGGAGTTCATGTCTGCTACAAAGAAGAAGAATTCCTCTCACACTTGGCGTGCTATCTTAGCTGGGAGGAGTGCTCTGGACATGGGACTTATTAGAAGAATTGGGGATGGTGCCTCGACAAATATTTGGACAGACAAATGGCTTCCAAATGGCATTGGCTTTAAACCTATTTGCAAAAAGGATGGGGCGACAACTCAGTATGTGAGTGACTTAATCAATCCAGATCAGCGCACATGGGATGACGAGGCTCTAGATAGAAACTTCATACAGATGGATGCAGAGGCAGTGAAACGAATACCTCTAGGCCGATCTGTAGAAGACATTTGGGCTTGGTCTGCAGAGCGTCATGGTTTATACACTGTCAAGTCAGCTTACCGACTGTTGACGGCGGCGAAGGCCCAACAAAATGATCATGTGGACGGCCGGTCATCACACTCATCAGCAAACAATGATCCTTTTTGGCGCAAGTTGTGGAAGTGCAAAGTCCCACCCAAAGTTCGGGTTTCTTGGTGGCGATTGTCGAATGAATTTATGCCATCTAGAGCGAACCTGCATCGCAGACATATCGAACCTCTGAGCACCTGTGAAACTTGTGGTGCGAGGGACGAGACAACTTTCCATGCCCTGACAGAGTGCACATATGCAAGAAATTTTTGGGTCAAGCTGCGGGAGCTGACAGGTGTAAAATTGCCTTGCCTTAATCCAAGAACTTGGGCGATGGACATGCTAAATGATCATATCTGTGCAGAATATGACAGAGGTGTTATTCTGTGTGGGATGTGGTCCTTATGATGCTCCAGGAATGATCGGCGTCACGGCAAAATCCCAATTGACATGAGACTGGCGATAGACTGGGCATTGGATTGTTGTTTCCACTTAATGATCACTGGGGAGCCTACACCATCGACTACTAGTGAGCAAAAGTGGCAGCTGCCACCGTCAGGTGTCTTGAAGATCAACAATGATGGAGCTTTCTCAGCTGAAACCTTATCAGGGGCGACTGGAGCTGTTTTGCGCAGAACGGATGGTTCTTTTGTGAAGGCAATGGCTCGGCAGTTGCCTTCGGTCGCGTCTGCTTTGGTGGCGGAAGCAGAAGCCTGTCGTGATGGCATTCGTTTGATAGATGCAGACACCCGTGAAGGGATCATCCTAGAGACGGATTCACAAGAAACGGATTCACAAGAACTGGTGGCACTCTGGAGGAACCGTGGCAACCACAGGTCTGAGATCGCTGCAATCCTACGCGAAATGCAAGATGTGGCGACCTTCAGCTCTTTCTCTTTGGTTCACGTCAGGCGGACGGCGAACGCTGCTGCTCATGCTTGTGCTAAAAATGCTGCTGCTAGTCTTCCTAGTTTATGGGTAGGAAACCCGCCTAGCTTCTTGTTGCGACCTCTACAAGAGGATTGTAATCTGACTGTTTAATCAATTAAGAAGCTAATTCCCAAAAAAAAAAAAACAAGGCTTCGTTAGCACTAATAGCAACGAATGATGTATCACAACCCTTCTATATGATGGTGGTTTTGCCAACATGGTAACAATGGATATCAAACAGTCAGCACATTACTACATCTGATTCATGGTGCATCATCCCCAGGCATAATAGAGGCAAACGAAGCCACAGCAAAAGCCCAGCCAACCAAATGCAATTCTTGTGCTATTCTTGTGTTGTCTCTGTACAGAAGGGAACATAACACTACACCTGCTGCAGACACGTCTGCATCATCTGAAATAGCTTCTTATATTCCCCCCAACCCCCAAAAGACACCCATCCTCGGTAGGGTACTGCCATTCTACTAGGAGTACAAGCCTAAAACTGATCAACTCAGTTTGCATCGGTAATCCGGTATCAGGTTAGATGGTATGTAATCTGTCTTCTATCTAGTGGGTGATACGCATCTCCCACATGCTCTCCCTCTCTCCTCTTGGATCAACTATATTATAGCCGGCCTCTGGTTAGTCACTACTTTGTTTTCTTTTTTTTTTCCTTTTCTTTTCTTTTGATTGCTGCCTACAGTCAGCAGGAAGCGGAACAACATTGTTTCTTCAGAGCCTAGCTGCCACGGGACAGAAAGAACTCGTAGTCTGGATGGTGGTTCACAGACTCCCCACTTTCCTTCGGGACAACAGCTCTTGCCATGGCCAGTGCGCCCATCTTCAGTGTCCTCAGCCTCTCTTTCTGAACTTCAGCACGACTGGCCTTGTCTTTTGGCGATTGCTTCAGATCTGGGCATCTCAGCTGAAACCACTGTTCTCCCTATAAACAAGAAGATGCAAAGCAACCTGAGTTAGGCATAATCCTCTTGATACGAGCCCATTATCAAAAGCACAAAATATATACTAGGGTGAGTCTGCTGGGTGAGCATTGCGTCACTGGACGATATGCTTAGCGATGCAAAACATATCCTACCCTCGTCAACGAAACAAAATCAAAATGGTACCTTATCATTGTAACTCTGGAGACCTACAACTGGTGAAACTACACGCGTATGCCCACCAGTCATATCCAGGGAGCATTTTTGAGGAACCAATTTGCCCAGCGAATGGTAAGTAAGAAATGCTGCACGGAAGTTCCCACGAGGCACACGATAAACAGGATACCAGGCAACACAGAACCTAGAAATGAAACATACTGATCATCACAAGAGCCAAATATAACAAGTCAAATATTTACTACTGATAAGAATGGAAGATGAGGAGCTGGGGAACAAAATAACATCCAGGATTAGGAACAAACCAGGAAGCTGGATGAAGCTCACACAATTTCGTGGTTTGCAGTTTTTCAGGATCCCCAAGAATTCGGTGGTCAGAAACATTTGCACCACTAACAAGTTCCTTGATCCTACATTAGATTCCAGTCAGATATTAACGCAGAAAAAAGAGACAAACAATCAGGATGTACAAATAGATGCTACAGTTTGCGTTGAGATTAAGTATTTCTTATTGTGGTAAAAAGGACAAAATGACCATATCAGAGAGACTGCACCAAACATCTCATGCCACATATTTAGAATGATTCATGAGCAGCTTATAAATCGCAGCTCCAACCTACTCACTTGGGCAAAATCTAAGTTCTCTTGCTTTAGGGCATAACTCCTAAACATCCGGATCAGCTTAACCAATTGCGACACCAGAAAAAGAATGCCTCAAGGTCACTTGGTCATGAAAAGTGTCACTGTCCACAAACTCACTAAGTCACTAATGGTAACAGAATAATGTTCATAACAATAGCTATTAAACTTCCTTGCATGTATTACACTGTTTCTAACAAAATTGTTAAATTCATTGCCCCTTTCTAACAAGAAATAGATTGGGCTCCTTTACTGTTGTGAACCCAGAAACATTTTTGGGACGGAAATAACACCAGATTGAAGAGATGTAAAATATTTCACAAGAAACTGCCAGTGTCTGGAACTTAAGGAAACAGTGGAACCAGTGGTCAAACTCCTAACGGAGGCCTGTGGGCAACTTACTTTTCAAATAACGGGGCCCGAAAAGAAGGCTGCTCAGTTTCAAAGTACTCAAACATGAGTTCTCCATGACATTCTGCGACTAAAGATGACTCTGACACGCACGCATTACTTTCCTCAAATGGTTTATGCACCTTTGCATGCACAGGATGAGAACCCAAAGAGCTTACAGTACTTGATGATTTCAGTAATTCTCTCCCTTGTACACCAAAACTGTGATCCATGTTATTCCTAGACCACCCAAATAACTGGATAGCAGATAGATAAGGAACAAAGTATGCAAAGAACTCTGAACCGCTGCTGCAGGATATTTTAGAGCTGAGATCATTAAGAGCTTTTACTTCCAATCCATAGCACCCTGGCTCTTCATACCACTCCCATATGCTCCTTAAGGAAATATTAGAGATGAAATGTTGACAAACTGAACTGGTAGCTATTTGGTCGCATAAACAATTGTTGCTTCTCAAGAAAGGTGCACGACCAATAACTGGAGTTGCAGAATATATAAATGTTTCAAGATCAGTAATTGGATAACCAGCAGCAAGGTGAACCTCTGCAGCAACCTGAACTTTGTAGGCGTCGTTTACAACTCTGAGCATCTCAACTAGATGTGTTCTAGAGTTACAGAACTCTTGACAGCCACGGTTCCTTTCAATAGATGGAACTGTACCACATCCAACCACCAATTCAGTTGCTGTTGACTTAGACCCTGCAATATCTTGAGATTTAGACCCTGCAATATTTTGAGTACAACATCATGCACTTGCAAGCAGTGTTACTATCTCATGATTCATCAACATTAAGGGAAAAAAAGGTAGTGATGCGGGACGTAAAGATGGAGCAATACCAGGTGATGATTGTCCAGAAATAGCTTCGCTGGTATCATTAATTTGAACTGAATCCTGCAGCCTTCTTTTCTGCACGGGAAGAGACCCTACAGTAACATCTGTTGACTCGCCTGCTTCTGAAGCACAGTGGCCCCTTGAAGACTTCGGAGTTGTCAGTTCAGGAGAGTAAGCTGATCTAATCTCACAATTGATTGATTCTCTGCTGTGAAGAGCAACGGGCAGTTTTCTGTTTAAGTAAAGCTGCTGTGCTTTGTCAAAACCACTAGTTGATTTTCCATAAGTTTTTTCCCTTGGACCTATAGAATAATTGAGACTTGCTCCTAACTTGGAATCTTCCGCTGGAACTCCATTTTTGGTCTCCATGCAAACATTAGTTGGCCTTTGCATGAAATTATTGGAGTGTGTTGATGCAATTCCATTCTGAGGCTGTATCCTACCAATATAATTTTCTCTATGGGACCAAGGATTGGCGTTGACCTCCTTGGTCATCGGCATAGAAGCCCGACCAACATATTTTCTATTCCTATCATGTGCAACTTTGGACACACGCTCTCCATAACTCTTCCACAGTGACATTTTCTTCTCTTTTCTGGCTCTCTTTCTAGATACTACAAGACAGAAGTCATTGTCGCTGCTTGTGTCGCTGCACAAATGAACTGCCTGGACTCCACTGCAAGCGCTAATGCCATTTTGGGAACAAATGGCACTATCATAATCAGATTTCTCTAGCCAGATCTCATCAAATCCATTACTAGAGCTGCAAAATTCTGTCACTTCACATGGATCAGGTTCACATTCATTTCTTAAGATTAACAGAGTCTTGGTGTCATGGTTACAGTTCAGATTATTGCCAGCACAACAAGTTTCTTGAGCTGAACTTGTAAATACAGAATTCTGAGCATTGTCCAAATAGCTCAATTTACTGCTATTACATTGTCCACACAGTCCCGGGCACGAAATTGCTGATCTAGATAGTTCTATCTCATCGCAGTAGGACGTACTGGAAACTGAACCACCTGAACAGAAATGGCACTCGTTGTCATTGTCACTCTCAGGGGCCTCTTCTGAAGCTTCCTTAACAGATGAACTGGGAGAAAAAGTTTCCTCGAAATGTATGTCACCGACATGCTTAGGTGAAAGTGTCAAATCTTCACAATCACCAACATCGACTGCAGGGACAGCAGCACTGTTGCTCTCTCGGAATTTAGCTTCAGGCCCATCCGTTGGTTTCCTACAACGTTGTCTGTGCTTCTTGCTTTTCTTTTTACTCTTCCTTCTTGTAGTATGTCTTGCATTACCACTTGGCTTGGTAAAGCTGTCGACTAAGAAATCTGAATTGGACATGCTATTGGATGTGGTGGGTTTATCTTCCAGTAGCCTTGATGAATTAGGTGGCCATCTTCTGTGAGATCCATCTGGAACACATGGCAGGAAAATAATTGATGGAGAGGTTGGTGACAAGGATGATGTATCAGGGCTCTCTTCTGGAGATGTAGGATGAGATGAGGGATGATTGTTTCCATTCTCCGTGGGCGATGGTGAAGTGAACTCGTAACATAAATTTATGGGAATAACTGTCAAGATAATACACCTGGCAAAGGAAGGGAATATCATAGTTATTAATTAGCAAAGGACAGATCCAGAGAATTGGCGGATGCAAAACATGAGAAAGAAACTTGGTAAGGGCAGCATGACATATACAACTTGCAGGTGGAAGATAAAATTCTTTATTGCAAAAAAAGTTGGTTCAAGAAATTAAGGGAGACAGGAAGGCAGGAACATGAGGTGAACCCGGAAAGGAGAAAATCAGAAAAAATGATGCATAGACAGACAGGTGGAGTTAGAGAAGAACATTGGTGCACCTCTGTTGTTGCTGTCTTGATTCAAGGCGGGCTACTTGACGCTCCTGGAAAATGGTAGGAAGGGAAGCATTACACAGAGTAATGTCCTAGGGTACTAGGGAAGAGGAGAGAGAGCAAAGGTAGATGACATACAAACTGAAGGTTGAGTGGGTTCTTCCTCTCTGATGGCCTCCCAAAGAGGCGCCGAGGCCTCCTATTTACAAGAGCATCAGCAGTTCTAGTAGGCATCCCATGCTCAGGTGGCATGTCGCATGAATCCTGCAAGAGTGGTAGGGCACATGAGCACCGAGTCAGCATGCATCCAGAGAATAACAAGTCAAAAGGTGGTGTGCAGGAGTCATCTATGTATGTATGTAAGAATGATTTTTTATGCGAGACAGGCATAGACTGGTATGGCGGTGGAGCTTAGGAGTGACAGTAGCACATTGACCAAATAGCAGAGAAATAGTAGCATAGAGAGTTTGACTGGAAACAGCAAGTTGCAGCACAAGAATGGTACTGGTAGCTATAACTAAACACAAAGTAATGAGGAAGAGAATTGAACACTATATACTAGTATATTGGAATAATGAAGCAGGACGCGGCGCGCAAGCACTAGGATGAGGAAGGAAAGCTGAATGCGAAAAACCCTCCCTTAGTGAGATTGAGGCGGAATAAGTAGGAGATGGCGAGCATTGCAAGTTGGAAAAAGGGATCGCGGCGAAATTGAAATCGAAATCCACACACAAATGGATCGATACAAGACGGGAGAGGATCGCAGACTATTGACTGCGAATAGGGATGGATGAGAAGGAGCACAAAGTCAGGAAAACCTAATCTCATCCAATCTGGGGATTTTTGTTGTTGGCATTGGTTGGTTCGTCTTCCTCCTGAATGAACAAAAAGTAAAAGCAGAAATAATAATCTTATCTAATCGGCGGGCGACGCGAGGCGAGGGGAGGCAGGAAGCGGAATCGGAGAGAGAGAGCGGCGGGCGGCGGCAAATTCAATCATGTGAGGAGGAAGAGGAGGGGAAAGTGGCAGCAATCGTCGGAGGCATACGCACCCTGGAGGCGAAGGAAGGATCTGCGGGCGGGCGGGGCGAAGGAGAATGCTCTGCTCTGCTCTGCTCCTCGGGGCGCGATCTCGATCTCGATCTCCCGCCTACCTCATCTCATCTTCCGATGCCCCTCCTTCCTCACAAACAGTCTCTTCTCTCCCGGCCGGGATCAAACAATCAATCAAGGCTTGGGCGCTTGGCAAAGGGAGGAGGAAGAAGACCAAGAGTTTGCCTCACCTCGCCTCGCCTCCCTCACGCCCACGCCCGGTGGTAGGTAGGACAATTTGTTTTATTATTATTATTAAACATCTTTTTGCAAAAGAAACAAAATGCCTTTTTTTATGATTGTTATTAGCCTGCTGATTTTATTTGTTTATTTTAGATAATAATACAATTAATTAATTCAATAATCTCGCCCCCAATTCCACCACTTTTTATGCAAAGGCAGCAAAGCAATAGGGAAGAGAAAGAGATCCACGCAGGCAGGCAGGACCAGAGAAGAGAATATACCCGTCCCGCAGGCCGCAGCCGCAGGCCAGGAGCAGGGAGCCGCTAGATCAGATCAATGGCATGTACTACAAAGAGGTTCCAAGAGGAAAGAACGAAATCTACCAGCTACAAATAAATAAATCTAGCTCGCAAAATTAGTAATTTGTTCAGGTGGGGCAGGCGCTATTCATGATACGAAAAGGTCTTTTTGAGTATACTACTATCATCAATCAATTTTTTGCTTAAAAGCCAATATATCGATTTAAGAGATATTTGAAGGCCGGGGTCGGTTCACCGAACTTGTATAATCCACCATGCACAGAGTGGAGTTTTTTTTTTTAAAAAAGGACAGAGTACAGTTTTGACTAATTGTTAGTCAGAATGTAACTTTCTCAATTCTCTCACTCCTATTCCCTCCAAACTTTAGCCTATTTTCAGTACAAACTCTTGTCGGAAACGTCAAGTATTAGAGAACAGAGGTGTAGTAACTAATACGCCTACTGAAAAAACCGGTAGGTGAGCACACGCGTGTCATTAGTCTGCAAGTCCAACTCGGAGTCCTTATCAACAAAGCTCATTGATCTCACACATGACGCACCCAACAAAACCACCCGGCACAAAAGCTACTAATGCTTTCCCTGTGAATGCATAGCAGCAAATAGCAAGCCAAATTCCATTCCTTTCAGAACCACAATATACACGTAGCTGACAACGACAGGCAGCTAATAGAGTCACTGCGACAGAAACAACTCCAGCACAAAGGCAATTGACACGCGCACCAAAACACGCGACCGTGCGCCTGGGATGAGCCAACCATGCAAGAGCAAGATTCAGGGCACCACCTCAGCAGCCATCCATCCAACCCTATACTCCTAACCATGCACGTCACTAACATCAGAAAGGAAATATTTACCTGTTAATTCTGCCTGACCTGGGAATGCAAGCTCGGCGATATGCCATCATCTAATAACTAACAGTCACGCCGTCAATCACATACAGACCAATATTCAACACCAAACCAGCACTATCATCAGTCAACCTAAACGGCGCACCCAACCTACCATTCACAACCTCAGTAGCACCAGCCATCTCGCCAAAACACGACCAGGCAGCCCTTTGCCTGCCAGGCCACAACCTTTACACTCACCGCCCTCCATGCTCACCAAAACTGATGGTGCAATGCATAACCACACACCACCCTGACCCGATTACACACCGCAAATGTGCATACAAGAGCAACATCATAACTCAAGCTACTCTTCTCTCCAAAAGAAGGCTTTGGGTGAACCAAAGAGCATCATTGCATCGCACTGCATGCCTAACTAACCCACCTGTAAGCTTTCTTGCAATTATCCAGAAAGGTTTGAGAAACCCCATTAGCCATCCCCAGCTTGCGCCAAGGGACTACAACACATTGTGTTAGCAAACTGTACATATCTTTTCTACCATTCTACATTTTACCTCTTCAAACCAAAGCATTTAGCTGGCTACAGAAGCTCCCCTCAACTCCATCCAAGTCACCAATACCCTCATCAACAAATCAAAACATGTCATTGTTTGAGTAACATTCTTCAGACCTGTCACAATGACAAAACATTCAGTCAAACAAGATATCTTCAAACAACATTATATCACACATGAAAACTCACAGCTCAATGCAACAAGTAAAACATTTAATGGATGTAGCAAAGCAGTTGCCAAAAAAAATACATTCCTCTCTAAAAAATGCATGCCATTGCAGCCATCTTGATATAAAACAGAAATCATTTATTGCTCAATAGCTGTAACCTTGCAAGCAGTGTCTACAGCAGCCAATAAAGCAAAGAGAAATAAATGAGCTTGGACAGTAAAGTAAACATGAATAATGAAAGCCAGATATTTTTGACATTCTTCTCATAGCTGACATGCACAATTTGGCAAAAACAAAACCTGGTATTTTCTTCTTTGAAATGGAAATAAGCAATGTTGCATGACATTATAGCGATAGTTCAGAATTTCATACTATTACCCACTTATCAACAGGGAAAATGAACCACAAATCCCAAATAACAGGCATGTGCTACAAGACAAAATTGGCATAGGACAAAAGTCCCTGGAGTAGGAATGACACTATATAGTTTCTAAATAGCAAGATATATCTCCTTATGATATTTATTAGTCCCTCTCTCCCAAATTATAAATCCTTTCGGCTTTTGCTATGTATCTGGTCATAGCATACATCTAGGTGCATAGCAAAAGCTATGAACCTAGAAAAGCCAAAACGGCTTATAATTTGGGACAGAGGGAGCATACCATTGCAAAAGCACATAATCTCTGCATTTACATCTGAACAAACTTTATGCAACCTTGTCCCCATGCGATTATACTATTATAAGTTACTTAATGGAATTCAGTTAGACAGGAAATTAATTTAGGGGAAAATAACATGAAGCCATGTTCCTATGTTTATCACTGCGAAAAGTGTGAATCAGCATACAACTCTTATCGATCAGGCTTTGGACTAAACTACAGCTCTTAAATATTAAACTATATCCCACTGCCCAAACAAACCTAAAACCAATTTCTTACAACTCTACACGTGCGTAAGGGGACCTATAATTGACTCTGAGAACAATTCCAGTCTAAAAAATAAACAGCAAAACATAAAGGCTTTCATTATATAGTTAGATGCGCTTATATAATCAGACTTTGGAACAGTGTTGCAAAGCGAGCACAACAGTCCCAGAAAAATGAGCCGTAGAAAAATACTAGACACCACAACAAAACGCCACAATATATATAGATATAAGTTCTAAATATTTACTACCAGACCCTCTGTTTATAACTAATGCACATCTGAGCAAGATACAACAAAAACAGTTTGCACACCTGATCCATACTGGAAGTAACGTTTAAGATACTGAGAACACTTATGTCATGTGAAACATGAGCTTACACTAAGCGAGATTAGTCTGCTGGATGATGTTGTCAAGACTAGTTACATTGTAAAACGTCCTTTCCAAATACTATGGCAGATCTCATCGTTACACTTTTCAGGCAGGTGCATCTTCATCACAAAACAGACTAACAAAACCACCACTTGTTCCAGTCAATTAAAACTGCCTCCCGTGCCCCAAACTTCCCATGCAAAAACCTGCATAAAAGCAACAATTAGAGAAAAGTTCAGATCATGAGTAAGCAGATAGATGAGAGGATATAAGACAAATCTACAGGAAAGACAACTCGGGGGAAAATACAAAGGCAGCAAATAGCAAAGGAGAAAAGTGTACCTCAAGCAAGGAGTTCAGTTTACAATTTTATCAAGAAGGCCTCCAGCAATTAAGTGTGTGGATATCAGACCTGGCTGGTAGCATCTGAGGAACAACATGGCCTGTCATGAGAAATAAACAAAGGCTTTTAAAAACCAAGGAAACATATAGATGCATCCTAAAGAGCTGGTTCTTTCCCTAAAATTACATGAGAATAGTTACAATCTCCCATTACAGAACATTGTAGTTCAAGGGACCTGCTTGACATTGAATCTTATAGAAATTTCATTTAAGAAAATTCATATGAAAACACAGCCCTTGTGGATGCAACCATAGACGCTAAGAAACCAAAGACCTGGTAGTGGTGCTCCAGATGGCAAATGGTTTCGGACAGTATGTTGATGATTCATAGGATTCATTGAAGATCTGTCCATGTTTGACCTTGAATATCCTGCATAAGAACTTAAACATTAGTATCAGTCTAAAAGCTGGTGCAAAATAGGACTTACACAGCTTACGGAACAACATACCATCCTGCACAAATGACCCTTCTGAGCAAGATAATGCTCTGCCACCTGCTAGCCAATTTTTATGCTGGTCATCCGGACTGAAGTTACCAGATGCCATCCGCCAATGTTCTTCAGATGGATAATGGTTGTGACTGTTTGGAAAGGACTGCACAACATAAGGATTGCATGGAGGTGGTACAGCTTGTTGGCCCATGGGATTCATGTGTGCAATACGAGAGTGGGAATGAACTGGTGGCGTTTGTGCAGATGGAAAGGCACTGAAATTCCCTTGCTGAAATGGTACACCAGTGGGCCGAAACTGGTAATTACCATTAGAAGTTTGTGGCGCCATAAACATGTTATTGTTTCCATACTCTGCTGGCATTGAAGGTGCAAAATTAACAGCAGCTTGTCCATTGACTGATCCACCAGGGATGAAGTTTGCTGTATTTCCAATAGCTTGAATTGATGTATTTCCTGTCATCTGGGTCAATTGGTTACCCTGCAGCACAAGTCTTTTTTTATTAACTAATCAAGAACACATCATGATATGCAAGTAAGTTAGGAAAACTATTACATTGGGTGTCCTGAAGTACTCTGGAGCCGGAGGCTGATAACCCAATGATGATGGAGATGAAGCAACAGGTGGCGGAATAGAAGGAAGAGGTGGGGCCTGGATTGGCAAAGGTGGTGGAGCAGGCTGAGGACCAGAAGGCAGTGGGGGAGGTGGTGGCGGAGGTGGCGAAAGTGGTGGCGGCGGCGGCGGTGTGGCAGGTGGTGGTGAAGGAGGCAGAGGAGGCGGAGGAGGTGGTGAATCTGATGGAAGTGGTGGAGGGCCATCAGGTAAAGGGGGAGGCTCATTCTGATCAATCAATTCCAGCTCTGAACCCGGCTCTTGACTACAGACATGTTCAATTTGGATAGTTCCATCAGTCTGTTGGTTGCCCGGTAATTCCAAAGCACCTTCCGTAGCAGCATCAGTAATGACATTCTCTGATCTAATAATCTGTTCTTCAACAGATGCTGCAGCAGTAGTATCTTCAGCTTCTTGTATGTCATCACTTCCAATAGGCGGCGAAATAAATGGTGATGACCCGTTATTTCGAGGGAAGTCTTCATCATCTTCAAAGATTTTTGTTGATAAAATTCCAGAAAGCTCAAAAGTTGCATTGCTGAGAAGAGAATAAACAAGAAAGCATGTCAATAATGTCAATGATGAGTTGAATAAAGAGAAAACAACCATAGACACACTAAAACATTGGGGAACTCTGCCACATAAGCAAACGAAAATCCAAAAGATAATCTGGAAAGCAGAACACTTCCAGTGCGGAAGTTACTTCATTTATTCGAAACATGCCTTTACTTCCTACCAGCATGCACCCGGAGTCCCATATGAAATTCAACAAACTTTGCAATATCACACCCTATCTTGGTGACGCTCTCTCTTAGCATAAAGCATATTTTGAAAATCCTACTAGAACAGCTTTATGTGGTCAAAGCATGTGACATTACCATAGCATACTCTAAATTTCACCATGCCATACATAATGGGGAAGGACGGCCGCTGCCGAGCTTCTTGACTTCTCAAACTAAAAAGACAGAGAACAACTACTTCATGCCATGTGAAGCTGTATTGCATGCAGCCTTTTGAAATATGGTAACAACATGATTATTACTATCCAAACCAAGGAAACCTAAAGGGAAATCCTATGTATAAACGTAAACTTTTAAGCTGTTTAGAATTTAAAATATTCAGTCTGATGAATCCACCAGAATTTACACCTCATCAAACTAGAAAAATACAAATAGTCAAATGAGGTATAGAACTAGTAAATGGAATATCAGATCGCGCAATACCTTCCATACTCATCAACAAGCATGTCATCCATCTCCCTGATAGGATCATCTACAGAACGCTCAGCACGGGATGGTCGCTTCAACGTCAAACTACTGCGAGTATCATCATTTGGCACCTCAATATCACCGATGTATTTTCGGAGTATGTCTTCTGGCATAATCTTTCTCTCAAGCCACAATCTTAGAACCTAAAAAGCCAGGTACTAAAAAGGTGACCTACTGTTAAGATAAAATAATCAAAATCAGTAGTAGTGTCCATACTTTAAGGCACTGGCGCCGGTTTTCACGAGCACCGGCTCCAGGTGGAGCAGCAGCACCCAAAAGACGAGGCAATGCAGCTTGAACAGTGGAAACATATGAAGCCCCAGCAACGCCTAAACATTGAAGAATTCGAATTCAGATAACATGAATAAATTTTGAGCATCAGACAGCTCTGATAACAGGATTAATTTAATACCTACAAAATAAATTTACCTCTATGAGAATGCGAACACTGGGTTATTGAATCCACAAGAAAAAGAAGGTCAATTCTGCGATGCAAATTAGGCTCGCTCTCCAATTTCCGTACGAGAAGCTCGACAATCTGGATGAGAAATAATAAGGATAGTGAACTAATGATGAAATAGTAATGCAGATGACAAGTGGGTTTGTAAGCATGTAAAATTCAAAACAGAGAGAGAGAGAGAGAGAGAGAGAGAGAGAGAGAGAGAGAGAGAGAGAGAGAGAGAGAGAGAGAGAGCACCTCTCCAGCAATGCCATATTTAGAGCACTCGATTGCATGGCGTGTTGCACGTCCTATACTATCCTTTGTCCTTGATAGTGTCTCTATCATTCCCTCCAAAGCATCACGTGCAATCGCTGCATCAGTACCAGTACTAGGAGAACCGCTGACCTGCCTAGATTTGGGACTCTTCCCATGCTCATGGTCAAGCTCCATTGGGCTTTTCGGAACAATACGTTGACCAGGACTCTCGGGAAAAGCAATTCTGGGTGGGGATGGAATGCGAGAAACAGGACTAGGGCTTAGTCCCGGCAAACCAGCAGTATCAGCCAAAGACCCATCAAACTTTCCATAAGCAGATGCCATAAGGTTTCTCCTTGCTTGGGCAGCTGCAATAAGATGTTTCATTGACTTGGCAGAGTTAGAGTTAGGTTCAGATGAAGCTGCTTTATCAATAGAAATGGATCTGCAAAAGAGAAAACAACAAACTATCAACAAAATGCACAGCTAAAACTATCTGAACGCAAACAGATGAGTGTCAGAAAGAAACTTGATCAGTTCAAAATTCAAATGCAGTATACCTTTCCTCTTTCAAGTGATCCTGATTCACAACTCGTTCAGCTGCCACGGTGACAGTGGCACTCACTTTATGCTCAACAGCCTGTGCCCCGGGCTTAGATTTAGCCTTCATGTCTTCTGATTTTGACAGCAAGTTCTTTTCTGAGGCAGAAAAGTTTCGAGGATGGGAATTCCCAGATGTTACATGTACTTGTTTAGAAGAACTATGAAGTTTCTTCACATCAGAAAATGTTGGTGTTTTTACTTGAGCAAAGGATTTGCGATCAACCAGGTTCGCTTTGTTACTCATGGCAGTAGAAGTATCAACTGACCCTGTGATTGATCTTCTCCCCATTACCTGGTGTCTGGCATGCATTTTGTCCTGATTCGGTGAAGAACTAGCTATCTCATGCCTCACAGGTGATATCCCAACGCTTTTCGATTTCTCTTCTCTGGCAGGGCCTGATTTTTTTACAGAAGTATTGCTAACATGAGATGAAACTTTTCCCCGAATACCAGCCTTCTCAGCTGGGACTGTATGTGTAGAGATAGATTTGGCAGAAGTTCTGTGAAGGGGTGTTCGCTGTCCTTCATCCTCATCATCATCAACACGACACGCTCTTCTCTTGGGTTTGGCCAATTGCCTATCAATACGTGAGCCATCCTCCTTCATGCTTGAACCCTTATTAGCAGAATCAGCAACAGTTGACTGAGTTGTGGAACCAGATGCTGGTTCCACGACCTCAGAATGAAGCTTTGACAAGGGTGATACAACACTCCCTGATCTCCGTGCCCTATCATCACTGATGCCAGTCTTAGAAACCATGTTTTTACCTGCTTCTACAGCGGTGGACCTCTCATGTTTCATAGCATTATGTTTTTCATGATTAATGCTTAACTTCGTCTCACTCTTGGCAACTGTCTTATCTGTTTCACCAGCCTTGTCCATAAGTCTTGGCTTTTTTGCCGGACGGGTATCAGTACTACAGTCCGTGTTGCGCTGCCCGGTACCAGGCAGAGACTTCTTATTGGAAGAAAGTCCAGCAGATGATTTTCCAGTCAACTGCTTATCAGGCTTGCCATGCACAATTTTATTGTGGTCTCTTCTCCCTGGACTAGTAGCAAGTGATTGTTTTTTCATGATTTTTGACTTCCTGAATTCTCTGCTCTCTTTCTCGGCACTCGTGTTTAATAAGTCAGATGCAGCCTCAGGAGCAGTCCTTCCAGAAGAACTAACAATATCAGCACGCTTTTCCTTTCTTTCAGTATTTTTCAACAGCTTGTGGGCTTTAGACTTTTTTGGCACTTCAAGGGCACAAACTACCTCCAAGTTAGGGTCCAAAATAAAACCTTCAGGCGGACGGCTGTCTTTTTCAATTTTTACTTCTTCAGTCTCCCTGTCTGCACGCACAGAAGTTGGTGAATGCTCCTGTTCTATGTACATGTCAAGTGCAGACTTGGATGCAACAGGCTTTTTTGCCTTGGGATGCTCAGAATCCTGTAGTAAAGATGTTTTCTTTTGAGAAATCGATAACAAATGATCCCCTATTTCACGACCACAATCTTTCACATCATGCTCAGTCCCTGACCCTTGCCCTGAAGCATTTGAGTCATCAGTAGGACTATCAGCTTCCATTCGTCCCAATCCTAGATTCTCACCATCATCAGGTGACTTCACAAGGGGCTCTGTAGTCTTTTCGCTCTGATCAGGTAATGCTCCACTTGCAGCTTCAGAAGATTTTGGCAACTCATCGTATTCCTTGCAGATCTGCTCCACAGCATCATTATAAGATTGGACATATTTTCTTTGCACTTTAATACTTGGCGCTCGATCTAACAGATCATTCTTTGTTTTCTCTGAAAATTCCTGAAGATCTGCCAGAGGTACAAAAGCACTGCAGGATGATATCTGTTCATCAGCAACCAAGCTTTAACAGGATCAAGTTAAACAAACAACAAGTTCAAAAATTTTAAGCGAACTCTGCCAAGTTTTAACAGAATCAATCTACAAAGAAATAAGAACCATTATTGATTTGTTAATGTTTGGTCCAGATCATTTTATGGGCTCAGTAAGCAAAATAAGAGGCTTAAATCAGCAAAGTGAGGCATTTCAGGAAGCGATTCCTAGTAATAAATGCTTTCATTTCCAACCTAATAAAGAAAATCAAGACTCATGATTGGGCATGCAAACAGCATCAAGCAACCTAACATCCACAGTGGAACTCCCCCACAGTTTGCCCTTTCAAAAAACCCACAGTGAATCTAGAAATTGCACAAGTTTTTAACAATAATGGGTGGATTTGGTATGCCCACACACAAAAAAACATCTAACCATTGTTATGAACCATAGTTCATTAGGTGTAAACAGTGCCGGGAAGATAGTAGGGCAGAGTCGGCTTGGAGGGAGACTAGACTATTGGGGACATGGGATTAATTATTCTTCATTCATTGATTTTAATGCAGATACACATCCTGCTTGTGTAGAGCAGACTGACACAACCCTAGTCTAACAACCCCTGATCTAACCCCACAACTTAATCTGATTATTCCTAACTAATCTGGTCTGCTGCCGCATGGGTTGCTGTGCATGCTGGCTAGCTGGCCCCACTGGCTGGGTTAGCCCATAACAACCATCTAAGCGTTACTAGTCAGATAAAGTATGTGAAGGAGGGTGCATGACTAGCTATCAAGCACACCCTCATGCAGCTCTGGTAGAGAAAAATTGGGAGGTGCACGAAAACTGTCAATTTGACAAGTGGACAATAAATTGGGAGGCATAAACATCTAGTCCCTTGTCGTGACCTGAACCGTCTAGTTGCTGAGCTACATGGCATTACTGAAGAACGGCACGCTCAGCGTGATTTATTGCACGGCACGGCAAAAGGCCATTTAATCTCCATCCGTAGCCAAACATGGAATCCAGGTTCATGGCGTGTTAAACATGCAGTCGTAAATATAAACATACAGGTTTGACGACCACGATTGGTTATTGTACAAGTAACCGTCCTAGAGCGAAAATTTTGGCTGATGCGTGTACTAAGCATGTGCGTTGGGCACGTGAACCAATAAGGCATGAATTATGAGTTGCAAGAATGGCAGTTGCAATAGCGGGACACAACGGTAAGGTATAGGCCGCGGGGCAAAGAACATTTACATCTCTCTGGTGCCGTAGAAGTAGACGAAGAACTTGCGCGGCGTTGGCGTTTGGTTCCAGTCCTCAGGCCTGCTGATCTGCGGAGACAGGAATGGAGAGCGTTAGACGCGGAAGGGGGTGAAACCCTAGCGCAGCAGCAGCAGCAGCAGCAGCAGCAATGGAGAGAAGTACCTTGGCTGGCCAGGCCGGGTATCCCTTGATCTTGGCGAGGACGAGGTCGCCAAGCTGCGGTTCCCTGGTCCACTTGCGACCCTGCTTGGCGCCACGCCTGCCGCCGGGAGGCATTGGCGGCGGGGGCGGGGGCGGAGGAGGATGCCCCTCCCCCCAGTGTCGGACCCTAACCTAACCCTAGCAGCAGAGAGCGGCGGGGGCGGGACGAGGAGGGTGTTGCCCCGCCCTAGGGTGGGAAGCCTCGCGGGTCGGAACCCCAGGCACCCGCAACCCTAGGGTAGGAAAGGGGGCGCGGCGGCGGAGGTCGTGCGCGGGCGGCGGTGGCGGTGGAATCGGCGGGGGGATTGCGATCCCCGCCGCTTCGCAGTAGCTGCTTGGAATCGCTTGGGGTGGTGGGGTTGGATGAGGAGGGATGATGGGGATGGACGGGACGGGGTTGCTACTGCTACTGCTGCTGCTTCTTCCTCCTCGCGTCGCCTCGCCTGCGGTGCGTGCGGATGCGGCTCTCCCTCGTCCCTCCCTGCTCTGCGGCTGTGCGACTGCCGTGTGGGTCCCTCTTCCTCGTGCCGTGCTCAGGTCATTTCCTTTCCTCATCGGCCCTCAGATTGAAAAGAAAAGAAAAAAACGGGGTCATTTCCTCCTCATCGGAGAAGACCAACGTCAGCACTCCCCCCGCGCGATATGCACGTCAGCACTGTGACTTGCACATCCCTATTGTACAAAGTTTTTGGTGCTCAACACGTTTATGTATTTAGTATCATGTTTGAATGGACTCCCAAAAGTCAAATTTCGTTTTTAAACTCTTTTGAATTCAAGTTTTAGTTAAGTTAAGCCTTTTCTTTTAACCATTTTGGGGGCTTGTTTAAAATTAGAAATGTTTAAACAAGCGGCTTTTGGCCAATTTGAAAATCCCTTAGTGAAGTATCTACTTTCAGCTACAAGTTTTGGTTTTGAGCAAAGACATCTTTTAATTGCTCAAATTCATGGTCAAAAGTTGGTCAAACTGCTGATTTTCAGCACTTTTGAAATTGGCTGTCATTTCCCTGACAGCAGCCATTAGCCAACTTTAGGGCTTCATAACTTTTATTTTTCAATCAACCCAAACCAAAACAAGTTCATGGGTTGGAAGCTGGTAGTTTGAACTCTTCAAAAATCATGAACAACTCCAGGATCTCAAACTCTAGCTATTTCTTTTTGAAGCTCAAAGTCAGCTAAATCCATTTCAATTCTGGGACTTAGAAAATTTTCGGAACTCGAGTTTTCGGCCAAAGTTTGATCTATCATATCTTCCAAACTAAATCTTTTTGAACCATATGACTTTAACAAAAGTTGTTCACCTTGGTACCATCTACAACTTTTGTATAGGAATTTTGGAAAGTTTCTGCATGAAATCTCGAGTTTGAATCAAATCTTTGGAGGGCGTTCGCCGGCTACTGTAGCTACTTAATCGACTTCGTCGATTCAGTAAAGCGCGCAGGGGCAACTTGCCGAGCTCGTGCGCTGGCACCGTCTGTGCCACGCGCCGTGCTTCGCTGCCCCTTGACGTGTGCCGTCGCTCCGCCTCGCCAAGTTGCTCCCAGTCATGCAGACCGTTTCGCTGTCGAACCACGGGGGCGACACCATCGCCGGCCGTCAGTGACCACCACAGCAAAGGCCGCCAGCGAGGGACACGCGGAAATTCACCGCTGTAACTCCGCCTCCCTCCAATTTCACCGTCCCAGTAACTCTCCCACCTCGCTCTCCTCGTCCTCGACCACTTCGCCAGCTCCGCCGTCCCTTCCCTCGCCGGCAATCTCCAGAAAACCGGCCGCCATTGCCGCCACCCCACCTCACCGTGGAACTCCACTTTCCCATCCTCCTCCGCCTCCACAAATTGCCCAAATGGATACTCCTTGATCTCCTGAAGCCGTGCACCATCTCCTCGTGAACTCCGAAGCTCCTGTGAGCCTTAGCGCCGGCCGTTTCTCCGGTCGTCCGCCGCCGGCCGTGGACAAGTATCATGCCGCCTCTAATTCTTGGGTTTTTCATGCCTAGGTGGCGCGGTTTGGAGTCCTGAGGCCGTGGGTCTTCTCTGGCGCGTCTCCGGCCACTTCTCCGGCGAGTTAGCGCCGGTCAAACGCGCGGCGGCGCTCTGTGCGCGGCGAGTTCCGTCCAGGGGTGTTCGTTTAAACGAAGAAGTCTTTCTAGGGGGTTTTGTGAAAAGATGCGGGGTTTAAGTGTGAAGGCGGTTTAGTTCTGGAGGGTTTTCTGGAAGATCTAGGGGCTGTTGTGTAAATAAAGGACTGGTTGGTGAAGAATCTTTCTTCCCAGGGACCTGAGTGTAAAAGCGTTTTCCGGTTTTTCTTTTTAAAGAATTCCTGCATGCATGTGTTTCTTGTAAAATGCATCCTAATTCATAGAAAAGTGAGAAAAATGTGAAACCAATTTTGTTGAGCTTGGTGCATCTTTGGTTACAGTAGAAAAATATAAAATCATGTTGTTAAGTTGTTAATTTCTGTGTAAATGTTTTGTTTAGTTTTATAGCTTGGTGTCAAAATAAATAGTTCTGCATATCTAAAAATTTTGAGAAAATCACAGTAGCTCTAATATGTGTTTTTGTGATCACAGTAAATTTATGGGATGCATGTTGTCTGTGTAGTTTAAGTTAAGCTTTTTCTCCATAATCATCTTGTTGGGGCTGTTAAAAATACTTGTAAAACTGTTTTTGAGCTCAATAAATCATGGTAATTCTGTGTTAGTGTTTAGTCAGTGTTTTGTGGAGTTTTGCAGTTTTGTGCATAATCTTGTTGATGTATCTTATTTTGGTAGATTTCTAGTCTTTTTGTCTTTTTCTAATTAATTAGTTTCTATTAGAATAAAATGTTTGTAAAATTTCAGTGGCAATCTTAAGATAAAAGTTACCCAGAGAAGATTTTGTGCTGATAGTTAACCTGTGTAAGCTTGTTTAGATTTTTGTTCCTAAATAACCCTTTAATTTATGTAAATAGTGGTTTTATATATGTTTTTAAGTTAATGTAATGTTTTCTAGATAATTTTGGTGATCTCAGTTTAAGTTTGCATCTGTTGTTATCTTTTCCTTCTTAGTGATAGGTTAATCTTGTTTAAAAGAGATATGCACTTACTCTATAAAAATTCTAATAACGGTTTTAACAACATAGCTTGTGCTTTCTTATGCATATCTGTATTTGTACTTAAGCTGTATAATCGAGTTGCTGCATTTTGTTTAATGCATCTTTTCCAATTGTTGTTCTAAGCTCACACATATGCATCTTCATGTAGAGAACGTTCTAGCTGACGGTGTTTACAATCTGGTGCCCGAGTCCGAAGTTGAGCAGCAAGAGCCCGAGGTTTTAATTGCTGAAGCTGAGCAAGACCCGAGCCAAGACTCGGAAGGGCCCAAGGCCAGTGAAGGCAAGCACCGGAAGCATTCAGCCTTTTTAACGCAGCCGCAATTTAATTATCTACTTTTCAAAGTTTTAATTTATGCATTTAAGTTTTCATAGGAGTTGGATGAAACCCTAGTTGCATGCTCCATAGGAAACCCAGAGTTTTTACTAGTATGTGTAGGTCGATAGAATTGCTAGGCTGGTTAAACGGTAGAAGTCGAGTAATTGTCTGTTGCTCGCGAGAAGCTAGGTTGGTTACTTTAAACAAGTTTTGTTCAGCATATCAGTTACCTGGAAAAAAGTTTAGACCGGGCGGAGAGTTTTGGTAGGGAAAAGAATGGAATGGTGTAGCTCCGCCTGTGTCATTTAAGGCTCGTTCGTTGTTGGCTCTGGGATCAAGTTTGAATTGTACTACCTCACATGCTGGGAGTAAGAGGTAGTTGAAACTGGTAACTTATGTACTTTAGCTCGCACTGGTATGTTGAACTACGCCTGACTTCCTATTCATGTACCGGTTAGAGAAGTAACTCATGGCTGACCCGTCATTGGTATCGGTGAGGACTGGTACTTGAGGGTTGCAGGGTAGGTCAAGTATTTAGTGTTGGCTGAAGGAACGGCTGGCATGAGCGGCTCGACGGGGTTCGCATATGCCGTGTGGGTAGGTTAACCTTGCAAGGTATAAAAACCGAATCGATTCACCGTACTCACGGTATTGAGCTCTTGATCACTGGGCAGCATCGCTAGTTAAGAACTTGTGTTTCTCTTTTTCAGAGTCTGAGTCTAGTGTAGCCAAGCAGGTCGCTAAACCTTTTCCGTTCGGTGTTCCTGAGGGCTACCAGTTGCAGTTCGTTCCGGCTTCGTAGGGTGTGGAGCCGAGGGAATAATAATGCTGGCTGGGCTACCTGTGCATTATTTTGTTATGACTCGTCGTAGACTCGTGATGTTTAAAACTTCTGCTGCACTTTAAAACTCTGTGTTGTAATAACTTTTTATCCTGTAATATTTTTGTAATTAAATCCACGTGTACTATGTTGTAAAATTTGCGACTCGTTAATCATCTGTGCTCATCGTGGAGTGAGACTTGCCTCGTATTGGTTTCGACAATGTGATCAGTGGTGTAATCGGGAGTTACCCGACAGTAACTACACGGTTATGTCAGTTGAAGTGCGAGTGTGTTGTACTGCTTGCATTAGCTAAGGGACAATGCACTTGAGCTGACATAATTTGAGGTGGTTCTGCCACAGCTGGTACCAGAGCCGAAAATACTTGGCAGATGATTTGACTTGTCTTAAAAATGTGTTTTCTGGAATAAAAATTAACCTGGTTTGCGAAAATGCGTTGGTCACGTTAAGAAATTAATTTTTAGAACGTAAGCCCTAGGGAATTATGGGTATGTGAATCAGGTGGCTAACTAACTTTGCAGCTGACTTCCAGCACATTACTTTCTGTCAAAACTTACTTTGTTGCACAACCAACCTTTATTATGCATCGACAGAGGGTGAGGATCTCCGGTCAATGGGGACACCTTGACACCTCGGTCGGTACGGTGAAATCCGAACGCCGTGCTCAAGCGGTGGCCTCCTTGAACTGCAGCCAATATAACCATGCACTGTTGTGGATTATATTGGGTGTAAAGTTGCCTCTATGTGCTGTCCATACGGCACGGGATGTATGGATACCGTTACTATAGAGAACGGTAATGTATGGGGACGCTTTCATGAGTGCTGGCATGAAAGGTTCGATTTATACACTGTGTTTTCTGCAGGTACACTAACATGCGTTACGTAAGTTAAGATGTGTCCAATACGACTAGTTATTATAGAGAGAGCCGTATGGTTTTGCCACCGATCTTAACTACGTAAGACCAAGAATACTTGGCAATTATTTTCTTTGTGAGGGCGGTTAGGACGGGCATGCATCATGTCTTTTAAAATCTGTTGAAATCCTTAAAAAATTTGTTGGGGTGCCCTGGGGTTCTACACCACCATCTAATTTGCATTGCACCTAAGGTGGATCTAGCTGGATTTTTGGACGTCTGCTGCTGGCCGAATTTTTTTCGCCTAGCACATGATGTTTTCTGCAGGGAGGAGTTAAAGAAAAGCTGCTCAGAATTTGGTTAGCTTGATGCTGTAAAAATTTCACATTTTTATCTTCAGTATAGCTTGAGCTATGCATGTTTTAGTGAGCCCCTGTTTCTTGGAATTTTTCTGGAGGACAGCGATAGTCTTTGAATTTTTACCCTATCTTAACATCTGAGACAAGTCTTCCACTTCATAAGAAAGTTGTAGAGAACTGTCTAACAGAATTTCTGGCAAAGTTTGAGCATTTTTGCATACACCAGCTGAGAGTTATGAATTTTTCTTTGCTTGCCAGGAATCTGTCCAATTCTGAATTCAGCAATATCTTTTCCGAATCAAGTGCTAAACCTTATTTGCTTTTCATTTCAGATGAGTTTCCAAACAACAACCCCCACATCACCACTGATATCGATGGTCGCCTCTTCTCTAATGTATTGTATCGAGAGGGGTTTCGTTCCCAGCTTTGGGAGACCATGCAAACTCTGGGGTACATGGTCGCACCTCAGTATATGGGAAGGTATATCACTGAAACAGGGATAAACCGTTGTGAGGTTTCATTGGTTATTCCCAATTTACCTCCAGGAGTGGGTGAAGAAATTCGGATTGTTGTCACAGGGGGAAATTATGAGGAGGCTAGCGACACTTGCCGCTTGGAGAGCCTTGCAGCAGTTAAGCTTTAAGCATCAGCTAAAAACTTTTGGAGCTCCAGCGGGTGTTTTTATGTCCTCTAAAACTGAAGTGGGTGAGTCCAGCTCTAGTGTTAAGCAGGAAAACCCTAATGACATGCAGAATATGACTCGCTACATGGATATCGTAAACCGTCTGATTGAGAGCATGGCTTTCAGTTATGGCGCTATGTTAAATGCTGCTAACTCCCAGGCCCAAGAAAGAGAGGCATTGCAGGGGCAGGTAAACCAACACTTGGCTGTGATTGGAAGCTTGGAGGAACGTGTTTATGAATTAGAAGTGGAAAATGACAACCTTCAGCAAGAGCAGGAGGGAGTCTGGGCTGAAGGGCCCCAAGTTCATAATCCATCAGAAGAGTTGCCTGATCAAGGTGATTCTGGTTTGGATGACTCACCTGGGCCACCCGTAGAACCGCAGCTATCCGATCAGGAAGAACCAGCTGCTCCAGCTCCACAAGTCCCTGGTCCTGCGTATGGGTGGATCAGTGAGGAAGAGGATACAGAAGAAGAGCTAGATGAAATGAATGGGGAGGAAGAAATAGGTGATGAAGAGGAAACCGAAGAAGAAGAAGAAGAACAGAGGAACGCATCTTTTTCACTGATAACGAGGAATCCGATTGATTTATGTTGACCTTCGGAAAATTCCCGTTTTCATGTGTTGTATCTTAAGTTTCCATCTTGTAATAAGTTGTGTTGTGGAGTACCTTTCAGTTGAACTCTTTTCCTTGGTGATGTAGTAATCAGGATGTGTGGATGTAAAGTGGAACCTATTTTCCTTTCCAATGCAGCACTATGAATGCCTGACACTCCGGATGGTGCCGGGGGTGGTGATGGAGGAAATTTGCCTGGACCTCCTGATCTCAAGGAATTTATGGCCCATCAAATGGCTCAGCACACTGAATTCATGCGTGTGTTGGTCCAAATGCAGCAGAACCAGCCACGCCATGAGCCACATCATGATTTGCCGCGTGAAGCTTCCTATCCAGATTTCTTTGGCACACAACCACCGCAGTTCTTCAAGGCAAAGGAGCCTCTTGATGCTGATGTATGGCTCAATATTATTGAGTCAAAATTTGCATTGTTGATAAATCCATGCTCAGAAGCAAATAAAACTCGGTTTGCAGCTCAGCAGCTTAGAGATGATGCCCGCCTGTGGTGGGATAATTATCGTGCTACACTTCCTGCTGATCATGTTGTGTCCTGGAATGAATTCAAAACTGCTTTTCGCTCACACCATATTCCTGATGGTCTCATGGAGAGAAAACTTAATGAGTTCTTGGCTCTTACTCAGGGTAATCAGGGTGTGTTACAGTATTCTCAGACTTTTAATCATTTATCTCAGTATGCTGGTCATCATGTTGATACTGATGCTAAGAAGCAAGATCGTTTCCGTCGCGGGCTTAACACTAAGTTGAAGAAAAGTTTGGTCCTTATTAAGCCTGCCAGTTTTAATGAGTTGGTGAACATGGCTATCACTGAGGAGGATAGTAATATGGCTCATCAGGCTGACAAGAAAAGGAAAGCCCTAGCTGCATCATCTAATGCTTCCGGTCAGAGGTTTCGAGTGGAGCAAAGGGCCCCACAGAAGGCTCCTCAAACTGCTCAGCAAAGGCAAGGGCAGCAAGGTTATGGGGTTATCCGCCCAAATCAAGCTCAGGGACAGTCTCAAGGCCAAGGATCCTGTGCACCTCCTCCTCAACAACAGGGACGTGCCCATAATTTCCCATGTTATAATTGCGGGAAGCTGGGACATTTTGCTAAGGAATGCAGGGCACCACCCAAAGATGGAAATAATGCACCTAGATAGCAGCCTAATAATCGCCAGAATAAGAAGCAAATGGTGGTTAAGCAAGGCCGTGTGAATTTCACTACCATTGATGCTATTCCAGAGGGTACTCCAGTTATGGCGGGTACGTTTCAAGTTCAAAATCAACCTGTTGTTTTATTTGATTCTGGGGCATCACATAGTTTTGTCAGTATGGCATGCATAGAAAAATGTGGGTTTCAAATTGCACAATTAAATTGTAACTATGTGATATCCAGTCCTGGTGGGAAGATAGCTACCAACCGGGTGACTAAACCAATTCCTCTACAGATTGGAAGCAAAGTGTTTGATACTGAGCTTATATGTCTGGATAGCCATGGGATAGATATTATTTTGGGTATGAATTGGATGCAAAGACACGGAGTTGTCTTAGATATATCAGCCCGGGGTATTGAAATAAATTCCCCTAGTCATGGTGTTTCCACACTTTATTTGCCATCCACACCTTCTCCAGATAATTGCACATTTGCTATGATCCAAGTTGAATTGCAAGATATTCCAATAGTATATGAGTTTCCAGATGTTTTTCCTGATGATCTTTCGGGAATGCCACCCGATCGGGATATCGAATTTGTAATTGAGTTGCAGCCCGGTACCACCCCAATTTCAAAAAGGTCGTACCGTATACCGCCCAATGAACTAGCAGAGCTGAAGATTCAACTTCAAGAACTTCTTGACAAGGGCTATATTCGACCAAGTTCTTCTCCCTGGGGTTGTCCTGCACTTTTTGTGAAAAAGAAGGATCATACTTTAAGATTGTGCGTGGACTATCGGCCCCTTAATGCAGTTACCATCAAGAATAAATACCCTCTTCCACGTATCGATCTTCTTTTTGATCAATTGGCTGGAGCAAAAGTGTTCTCAAAAATTGACCATCGGTCGGGTTATCACCAGATCAAGATTTGACCCTGTGATATTCCCAAGACAGCTTTTTCCACTCGATATGGCTTATATGAATATTTAGTCATGTCTTTTGGACTCACCAATGCTCCTGCCTATTTCATGTATCTCATGAACTCAGTCTTTATGCCGGAGCTGGACAAGTTTGTAGTGGTATTTATTGATGACATTCTGATTTACTCTAAGGATGAAGAAGAGCACGCTGAACATCTCAGAATTGTTCTTCAACGATTAAGGGATCATAAGCTTTATGCTAAATTCAGCAAATGCGAGTTCTGGCTGAAGAGTGTAAAATTTTGGGTCACACCGTATCCGGTGATGGTATTGCCGTTGACCTAGTGAATGTGCAAAAAGTTTTAGATTGGGAACCTCCTAAGTCTGTCCATCAAATCAGAAGTTTTCTTGGAATGGCGGGGTATTACCGCCGCTTTATTCCAAATTTCTCCAAGATTGCTAAACCTATAACTGAGCTTCTGAAGAAAGGGGAAAAATTTAAATGGAGTGACAAGTGTGAGGAAGCATTCCATACTTTGAAAAGACTCCTGACATCAGCCCCAGTTCTTGCTCAAACTGACACTTCTAAAGCTTTCGATGTTTATTGTGATGCATCAGGCATAGGACTTGGTTGTGTTCTTATGCAAGAGAATCGAGTTATTGCTTATGCTTCTCGAGCTCTTCGACCTCATGAGAAGAATTATCCGATACATGATCTTGAACTTGCTGCAGTGTTACATGCCTTAAAAATTTGGAGGCACCATCTTATGGGTACTCATTGCAATATTTATACAGATCACAAGAGCCTCAAGTATATTTTTACTCAGGCCGATCTAAATATGAGGCAAAGAAGATGGTTGGAGTTGATTAAAGATTATGAAATAGAAGTTCATTACCATCCAGGCAAGGCAAACATAGTTGCAGATGCCCTCAGTCGCAGCGGTAATTGTCAGTTTATATCTTTGAGACCCCATAATGCCACTCTTACTAGAGAGATGGACAAATTGAGTTTGAAATTATTCCACAGGGTACTTTGAATCACCTTTTGATTCAACCTACTTTGCAAGATCAGATTGTCGTGGCTCAATCTAAATCTAAAGGAGTACAGATCATTAAGCAAAAGCTATGTGACACCCCGTATCTTAAAAGCATTTAAAAATATATGTTTTCTATAATTCTCCTTAATTAAATATAATCTCTTTTTCTCCGACTATTCAAAATACATTTTCTACATAAAACCGTGCATTTAATCTTGACATGAGTGATGCATTTTGAATGCCTTAGAACCTCCTTCAAATCTTAAGAGAATTCGAATTCGAATTCGAATTCAAATCCCTTGAAAAATAAATAGAAAACCCTTTGTTTCCCTAATGGGCCGCAGCTCCCCTTTCCGGCCCAGCTACCCTTCCAGCCCAACGTCAAAGTTCTTTTCTTCCCCCTGAACTCCTCCCCCACCTCCAACCGTCGCCCCTCCTCCCTCCCTGGCCGGCCCACGGCCCAGGCCGCGCCCCCCTCCTCTCTTCCCTCAGGCCGCAGCCGCCCGGCCCAATTTGCCCCGCGGCGGCCTGGCTTGCCCCGCCCCCACGGCCCACACGCGGCTCCCCCACGCCACCTCCTTTTCCCCCCTGCGGCCCGCGCGCCATCAGGCCAAGCGGCCCACGTTTCCCCGCGGCCCACTCGCGCACGCACGCATGGCCGTGGCCCAGCCGGCGCCCTCCACCTCCTTTCCCGAAGTCCAGAATACATCCCCGAACTCCCGCTCCTCACCACATTCTCCCCCTTCCAGCCCGGCCCGGCTTCTCCTCTCTTTCCGCCGCGGCCCACCACCACCGCACGGCCCAGCCTGCCTCGCGCCTCCCGGCCCGACCGCGCGCTCCCACAGGCCGCAGCCTGCCCGCGCGTCCGCGCGGCCCACTCGCCCAACCCTATCTCATCTTCCTCCTCCAGTATGCCGCCGCCACCGCCGGCGCCGCCGCTCCCGCCCGCGGCTGGCCACCGGACCTCGTCGCTGAGACTTCCCTCCCTCCCCTCGTTCCGTTTTCCGCTCCTCCGTCCCATCTGTCACCGCGCAAGCACGGTGCCGCAGCCAACACCGGCTGGCTGCCGTAACCACCATTTGTGCCGCCACCTTTCTCCACTCCACCTGCACCAACCCCGCTCCAACACAGCCCGCAGGATAGGAGGACGTGGCGCACAGGCCCGGAGCAGCAGCCAGCACGAGCGCCGACGTCACCCAGGCCGGCTGCCGACGCTCGTTCCGCTCGCTCGGCGCGCCGGCAGTGACACCTCGCCCCGCTCGACCACTCCCCGTGCGCCACCTCACCTCAGCCACCACCCACAGCTTGCCACGCCGCGCCCCGGCCCTGCTGCCAGCACGCGATGCCCTCTGCTCGCTCAGGCCGCCACTGCAGCCCGCTGACGCCAGCCGCTCCGCCCAGCCGCTCCGCCCGGCCTGCCTGCGTAGAAGCGACGCCAACGTCCCCTGCCTGCAGACCAACGCGACGCCCCCTGCCCCAGCGCCTATAAAAGGCCGCCCGCCAGGGCCTCCGTCCTGAGCTCGCCCAACACGGGAGCTTGAGCTCCCTGCACACACACGCACGTAGAAAGCTTCGGCTCTCTAGCGCATGCGATAACACAAGCACACGCTGCGGAAGCGCTGCCCACATGCACAATGGAAAGGTGCGCCAATTGCTGCTCTGCTCTTTTTCCGGGTACGCCCGGAACAGTCCAACCAGCGGCGTAGCTTTAGTCATACCACACCGCTCACGTACACATAGGAAAGGTGCGCCACCTGCTGCTCTGCTCTGTTTTCGGGTGCGCTCGGAACAGGCTAACCAGCGGCGTAGCTTTAGCCATTTCGCCCAGCATTGTGGACGATGCCGGTTCGGCTGGCCGCACAATGCCCGACCCCCGCCGCTAAACCCCATCGCTGCTCGCCACTTGGCAACCCTAGCCGAGATGCTGCCCGATTCTCAAGTTTCCAGTCCAGTCCACCCTAGCCGAGATGCTGCCCGATCCAAGTTTCCCGCTCAGTCCACCCTAGCCGTTGTAATGCCCAACCGAAACCGCTAGCCCCGCCTAGCAGTTATGCTACCCATTTCCAAACCCCAGATATTCCCCGGTACTGCCGTTATGCCGCCCAACCAAAAACCCCGGCTGCTAAACCCTAGCCCCGTGTAGCCGTTGTGCTGCCCAAATAAAACCCTAAATAAAACCCAGCCCTTACGCTACCCGACCCAAAATCCCAGATACTAGCAAACCCTAGCCGTCACTGCCGCCCAAAATATTCTCGGAAAATTATATTAATTGTTTTCCGGAATATTATTAGAAATTCAATCCAATATCCTTAATTATTTAGAAATCTATTTCTAAATAATTAATATAATTATTCGGGAATTATTAGACATCCAGTAATTCTCAGAATAATTATCCCTAGCCCTTTCTCCCACACTTAGAAGCCACCCCACCGGCTAAACCCCTCCTAAGCCCCGTCGTCCTATCTATTAATTATTATTAAATAATTAATAGATAATCCATCAACAAATCCATCCGGATCCGTAGGTACGTTCCGGAATATCTATCTTCCATTTCTCTTTCTAATCTATAGGCATTGATTGATTTATTGATGTTATTTTATGTGTTTTATTGCTCGATAGCATGACCGGGCCCGACGCGACGCCGAAGCTCCAGAAGGCCCGAAGCCCGCCCGGTCAACATACAATCTACGCCCGCGTACGGAACAGTCTAAGGACCGACAATGAAGGCAAGTCTCACCAATAATATCACCCAAATAATTAAAGTTTACCATTTCCTGCAGCATAAGCTATGAGGGGGCATCACGTGGATGGATGCCCGGCCCCGCTGTAGAATGCTTTAAGATTGGGAGTGGAAGGATCGCCTCGCTAGGAGGATCCTAAGAGCCGCTCTGATCTCAGCTAAGGACCGGTTCATGGGAGAGTCTTTCTAGTGCCTAGTACAACCCCGCATGCCAAAAAGGCACAGCCTACGGGAGTGCCTATTTATGTGAGGCCTTGATTCACACCCCACCAGCGGAACTTAGTAACCCAGCCCAAGGAGCCGTATGATTGGTGCAGAGTGCCGACCGGCGAACTGGGTAGCGCCTGGTGCCGAGTCGGGCACGCACCAAGTCGGGAACGGGTATGCTGGAGACAGCCCCAGGCAGAGGACTGGGACTGGGCGGCACGGGTCGACTAGGAATACAGGGTCGCAGACCCTGAGGGCCGAGGGCCCTGATTAATGAGCTCACAGACCCGGGTCGACATCCGCGAGGCGGATGATTAGTGGCCCCTGCTTAGCCCCAGTATTACCTGTGGCTGGACCTAGGGAATGCTGACCAGCGATGGTCACCGGTGGGTACGAGTCTCGTAGGGCAGTACCTGCCTTGACGAAGGTAGGGACTGACCGAATGCGGGGTAGATAAGTACGACCTCTGCAGAGCGTAAAATCTATCTTGATAGCCGTGACTCCGGAATGAGTCCACTTAGTCAAAGCCCCCACTGATTAGATTTACTTTATTGCATGGAGAACCCGGACGGCAGGAGTGTCGATGACTGGGTTCTGGGGTTAATGTCGGGACTGGCAGGGAGGAAATGCCCCTCCAGGCCCAACATTTATATTCTTTTAATTTATATTATATTATTGAATTTGTGAGATTTGCTGAGTATTCAACTCTGAATACTCACTCTTGCTTTCATTGTCATATTCATTGTCATACAGGTTAGAACTCCAGGGCTGTGAGGTGCTACAGCTCATTCCAACTGAGGAATGAGTGCCCGCCCGCGCTCTGCTAGTTTAAAACGGTATAAAGTTATTTTAACTTATACGTTATTTACCGCTTCCGACACTAACCTGTGTCGAAATCCGTATCAGCGTACTGATCCAGGGACTGATACGGGTAGTCGAGGGACATCCTGGTCAAGGGGTCCCCACAATTACACATCAAGAACGTTCACCTACCTCTCAAGAAATGCTCCATGTCTGCCTGGAGCTCACGGTTCAGCTTGGCCGTCAATTCAATCTCCCGCTCCTTCTCGGCCATGGCCGCCAGTGTTTCCCCGGCCTTGGTTTTAACCCTGGCCCTTAGCCCCTTCAGTTCACCAAGCTGGGCCTCTGCCTCCTGGACAATGTCCACGCCCCGCTTCACGTGGGCGAGCAACTTCTGCGCCAAATCATTAAATTTCACATGCCCATCCACGCAAAAGCATAAAGGGATGGCCACGATGCCGAAAGCATACATGGACTGCGCCGACGACAATGTTGCCGGCCTGCTGTAACTTCCCTAGCTCGGCGCTAAGGGACTGGGTGAGCGCCATCACCTCCGCAGCCCTCTGGCCTCCTTCTAACCCGGTGACCGCCTCCAAACTCGGCATGTCCGGGTCAGGGTCGTCGAGACCAGCGTCAGCGCCGCCTTCTTCCCCAACTCCTTGCGGGAGTGGATCGTGTACCTCCGGCGCAACGTTGGAGCGCCCAGCTGACGGCCCGCTCCCAGCGGGGACATCCTCTGCACCTGGGGTCGGCGTTGCGCCCGCCTCAGGTGGCGCGCCACCCCCTGCTCCCGTGCCACGCGCCACCTGACTCCCCCCAGGAGCCGAGTTACTCTCCTCCTCGGCGCGCGCGCGCGCTTGGGCGCCGGCTCACCCGACGGTACTCGGCCCCCAGGCCCAGGTCGCGGCTCCTCCGCCCCATCTAGTGTCTGGTCGGCAGGCCTGACACAGACACAGTGAAGAGTTACTCGTGCACAACATACGACAAGATTCAAAGCATTAAGATAACGGACACTCACCTCGAACTCTTGAAGGTCTGAAACCTCAGGCCTACAGGCCTCACCACAGGCGGCAGCACCGCTGACCTCTGCACCGCTGGAGGAGGCGCTTGCTGCGCCATGCTACCTACGGCAGCATCCACGTCCTCGGTCGTGCGCTGTCCAGACGGCGTGTCCTCCGCCTCGACCGCTGATGATTCCTCCTCACTGCTAGCCGGCGGACTCCGCCCATGCCGGCTTGGCCCGCCCACAGGCGCGCCAGCAGTCCTTTGGACCTGGCGCTTGCGGACGGCTTGCCTTGTTCGTCACAGCGCCACGGTCTCTACAACCTCCGTGTCGCCCACTTCTTCGTCTTCTGACTCGCCAACCCGCTCCTCCGACTCCCAGTCCAGGTCTTTTGGCGGCTGCCGTACTTGAGCTCCACCGCAGACGACCCGGCGCCCTCGTCCATCACATTTTGTGCCCTGTCCCGTGGCATGGCCACTGGAACAGGATAGAAGTACTTTGCGGGGAGCTCCTGCACCATGACAAACGTCAGTCTACTCCTATAATGCAAGTAAACACTTACTCGTCCAAACAAACTTACTGCACCATGACAAAGATTATTGATCGCCCCCTTCATGAAGTGAGAGATCCTTTCCTTCGCCTCCTCCCCCTACACCACTCGCACTTGCTCCCGAGTCGGGTCTGTCGGCCCCCAGTACTCATATGCCGGGAGAACCCGGTCCTTGATTGGCTGGGTCAGGCGCTGGCAGAACAACAGCATCACCGCGCTCGCAGTCAACCCTACCGCCTTCTCCGTTGCAAGCATCACCAGAAGTTCATCTGTCTCCCCCACTAGCCCGCTCTCCAACACGGCGTCCCAACACGGCAGCACTACTGGGGGGTATCCAGTCCGACTTGGCACGGCTGGCTCATGGTTGCCTATATAGAACCAATCCTTGTTCCAACCCTTGTTGGAATCGTTGGAGTCTAGAACAAGATATCTCTTGCTCATCCCGGACCGCAGTGCAAACCTGGCTCCGCCGACAACCTTTGGGGGACCAGCGCCTCCCCGACTAGCTCCTATCGACTTCAATTTGTACAACCGCCTCCACAAGTTGAAGTGCGGGGGAATTCCAAGATATGCCTCGCAGACATGGATGAAGACTGCAATGTTCAAAATTGAGGTTGGATTCAGATGCGTCACCTCAATCTTGTAGTACTCGAGCAGGCCGCGGAAGAAGTCGCCCGTGGGGATTCCAAATCCACGCTCGAAGAACGACGTGAACACCGTAATCTCCCTGGTGTTCTCCCAAGGCCGGCAGTCCTTCCTCGGCGCCCGCCATTGCAGCTGCTCCTTGGAGCCCATCAGGTCGCGCGCCTCCATCGCCTTCAACTGCGCCTCCGTGACGCACGACGGCGACCAGTGCTGCTCCTGATCCGGCACCATCTCCTCCCCCACGATGGGACTGACGACCTCCTCCGCCGCATCTGCGGCCGCCTCCCGCTCTCTCTGACTTCCGGCCATCCTCTTCGATCGAAAAGTGACTAGTTTCTTCACTCGCATCCACACGCTCACGAAGCGCGCACCCCCGACTACGGAGGCGATTCGCGGCGGTGCACTAGGGCGGCGGAAATGGTTGTAGCGGCTGCGGCTACTGGTGAGAGAATGAAGAAGACGACTGCGGTAAAAACCGCTTTCCTTTTATTTACTAATAAGCCTAACCCTAACTGCGCCGTCCGAAGCGGACGGAATCCGCGGCGGGGCCGTTAGCGGTCCAACGGACAGATCTTACGGCGATAACTTTAACGGCTCCAACCGGCGTTATCACGCCACACTCGGCGTGTCCAAGAGACCAAGCCAGCCTTGTATACTCGGGGACTGGGCGCCTCAATACTACTCGCCGCGTCCAAGAGACCAAGCCAACCTCGTATACTCGGGGACTGGCGCCTCAATTGTACTCGGCGCGTCCAAGAGGCCAAGCCAGCCTCGTATACTCGGGGACTGGGCGCCTCAATTCTACCCGGCGTGTCCAAGAGACCAAGCCAGCCTCCTATACTCAGGGACTGGGCGCCTCAATTCTACTCGGCGTGTCCAAGAGACCAAGCCAGCCTCGTATACTCGGGGACTGTGCGCTTCAATTCTACTCGGCGCGTCCAAGAGACCAAGCCAGCCTCGTATACTTGGGGATTGGGCGCCTCAATTCTACTCGGCGCGTCCAAGAGACCAAGCCAGCCTCGTATACTCAGGGACTGGGCGCCTCAATTCCACTTGGCGGGTCCAAGAGACCAGGCCAGCCTCGTATACTCGGGGACTGGGCGCTTCAATTCTACTCGGCGTGTCCAAGAGACCATGCCGGCCTCGTATACTCGGGGACTGGGCGCCTCAATTCTACTCGGCGCGTCCAAGAGACCAAGCCAGCCTCGTATACTCGGAGACTGGGCGTCTCAATTCTACTCAGCGTGTCCAAGAGACCAAGCCAGCCTCGTATACTCGGGGACTGGGCGCTTCAATTCTACTGGGCGCGTCCAAGAGACCAAGCCAGCCTCGTATACTCGGGGACTGGGCGCCTCAATTCTACTCGGTGCGTCCAAGAGACCAAGCCAGCCTCTTATACTCGGGGACTGGGCGCCTCAATTCCACTCGGCGCGTCCAAGAGACCAAGCCAGCCTCGTATACTCGAGGACTGGACGCCTCAATTCTACTCGGCGTGTCCAAGAGACCAAGCCAGCCTCGTATACTCAGGGACTGGGCGCCTCAATTCTACTCGGCGCGTCCAAGAGACCAAGCCAGCCTCGTATACTCGGGGACTGGGCGCCTCAATTCTACTCGGCGTGTCCAAGAGACTAAGTCAGCCTCGTATACTCGGGGACTGGGCGCCTTAATTTCACTCGGCATAACAATACAATGTGCGTTTCTTAGACAGAAATGCGTACATAAAGTGATGCGGCCACTCGCCGCTTACAAACAAGCAAATATATTTGCACCAACTTGGTGCATATACACAAACACCAATGTGCCATCTGCTACATGCCTACGCAACATGGTTCACATGACCTCATCACAAGTTTTCTTGTAGCATCCGGGCAACAACTGATGTTCTTGTGGAAGAGAAGTAAAAGGCTGGCAGCATTCAGATTTCCCTCGGCACCGGCGATGCTGTGATATGCACAGCTCCTGCACCGCCTGCTACGCTCATAGCAGGATCATGGCCACCAGCTGTCCAGGCCCTCCTCTCTCCGCTCGCAACCTTTCTTCTAGCACCATGGATGACAGCTCCCGACTTTCTTCTCCGGCGGACGAGCGGCCTTCCCTCACCCGAAGAATATTTTTACTTGGCTACCTTTCATCTCCCACACTTTGATGTCTCCTCTTGAGACCCATGGACCTCCTTTTATAGTGCCCGTGGTTGTGCATGCACAGGCCACCGTTACTGTTCGCGCGTGACTTCCGGATTGCGGCAAATCTGCGCCCCAATGTGCCGGCCTGCCTTTATGTCGCTTTACTGCTTTTGACTATCTCGCGCATGCATGCATGCGACGATCACGGGTTTACTATTCGTGTCCTGACCAGACCAGGCTGTCGTGGCGTTCTTATCCTTTGGGCGGCCCAGCAGTTTTTTAGGCTTGGATTACTTTTTCTTCTTTGACCATTGGTCCGATTATGCTAATCCCACCAATGCTCGGGGACTACTCCATATGGAGAGCTCCTTCCAGTCGCTCTCCATATGCCCCGACAAGTCGGGTCATTTTTTCTTGAAGTGACTCGGCACCATCAGGAGTTCGACTCGGCCACCAGCTGGCATCCAGCCACACGGGCCTGATCAAGATCAGTTCCGATTTTAATTAGCACCGCACACCCTTGTGTCGGCCTAGTGATCAAGATGCTTCAACCATTTCTGTTGGCCTCGCCTCTTCATCGATAGTTCTCCACGCGCCTGCACGTTGCTCGGGGACTTGTGGGATATTGGTACCTGGGGGCCCCTCACCGACCAGGATGCCAGTCGGCCTGGGCCCACGTCTGACAGCGATGTGGGCTGACCCATGGCCGGGCCCACAAGACAGCCCATGTTTGGCGCACAAGACTACGAAGACTTAATCCGCAAGGCGTGCGGCGTGACGCCCGCATCAAGCGAGATACGCGCAACCCAGCTGCCAGATCGCGCCCAGATATCTTGGAGATTACACCGCAGCCGACACGGATTGCCTTCCAAACTGTAAACCGATAGGATTAGATATCAACTGGCTTGTAACCCTAGGCCGTAACCCTAGGGCATCCCATCCCATCTCATTTCTTTTTTCATTGTAACCGCTCGTAGACTTGCCATTGCTCAAGAGCTCTGGCCAGATCTTCAATACAAGACACCACCGAACACAGGACGTAGGGTTTGAGCCTTCCGGCCGCCTGAACCTGTATAAACCTTGCGTCTCTGTGTTACCTCGAGCTCCCTAGCCATGCGATCACCCTTGCCGATAAATCTACCACTTGGGTACCCCTAGTGGATTGCCGGACCCAAAGTCTGACACTTATGTGGGAAAGAAGATTGGTAGCCCTTTCCTTGGTGGATCAAACTCCAAAATGAATATGGCGTTCAACAACCGAACAGCTTGCAGAGATGAAAACTGCCTTTTATGGTAAGGCCCTGTTTAGTTGGGGTGAAAGAGTGAAGGTGAAAACTTTTTGTATTAGGTCGTGTGCACACAGAGAAGAAATGAAACTGACACGGTTCTCTAGGTGAAAACTTTTTACGTTTTGGATGGAACTAAACAGGGCGTTGCTCTTCCAGCATCCTCTCACCTCTCAGATGATCCAAAAGTAGTGAATTAGTGATCAGGAGAGGCTTGATAAGGATAGTATTCTTGACACAGCTCTGACGTGGATTAAGGACGATATTTTGCCTGCTGATACAACATGATACATCTTCACGATGAGTTTATGCCCTCTTGCATCACTTTTACATTTTTCGTATTTTATACTTACAACTTATATGCTGCCTTTACATTCCTAAAGTAGCCTGAGTAGCACGTATAGATATTATGTTTAGATTTATCAAGTTCCAAACAAAGCCATATACTTAGTTTTTAATAAGTGATCTAATTGAACCGCCTCACTCTCTTCGTTCTGAAGTATAGGTCATTTTGGCTTTGCTAGGTTAATAGATTTTGCTATGCACTTAGATGCAATGTATGTCTAGGTGCGCAATAATAATAATAATATGAACCTAAAAAAATCAAAACGACATGAAATGGAGTGAGTAACAAAAGAGCGCCATGCATTGTTGTTGAATTTCAAATAAAGGAAAACAACAGCATTACTGATTCAAGGGCGAAAGAAAGGGCCCATGACTCAAATCCCGGGAAACACCACCCAAAATGCTGCATAGGTCTCCGGCAAAAGCCTCATCATAGATTTTGCATAGATATTTGAAGTCGATCTATTGTCCAAAGGATTAACCGCCCCCAAAACTTGTTCATGTTTGGACCTGTGGAGCGTGGAATCCATACTATTTGCCTAATAGAGCGTCTTCAGAGGAGTTGCACCAGAATTTGCATAGGTTCCCAGACAGCTTCCTTTATCTTATAGGTCCAAAATATTTACAAAAAAGAACCGCGAATTTTGTTCAGAACGCAATGCAGAACTAGAGCATCCAAATACAACCGAATTAGAAAACAAAGCGCAAACTACTTGTCCTGCTCAGATGTAGGTTCATTGGCAGCACTTCAAATGTTCTCCCAAAATTTCTCTTCCATTTCTCCATCCACCAGGAGTCGAGTCAGAGACTCATGAGTCTCTCTTTTCCATCTCATCCTAATGTGATGGTGAGCCAGTCATGAAAGTTGATTATCACTTCAATAGTTCAATTGTGAACTTGCGGCGAATTCATATCGTAGAAGCCATCTTTGACGCTGCTACACCCGCATCAAGTCATGTCTAGGGGTTTGTCTGCTGCATGGCCTTCTCCCCACGGATAATCTTTATACAAACACAAAGGGGGGAAAATCAGACATGAACAAAATATGTCAAACTGGCAATTTCATTTTAAGTGCCTCATGGCCGTAGGTTTATGCAGACAGAAATTCTGTTGTAGCTTTACATATTTTTAGCGAGCTATACCACACACAATTAACTGAACGTAAGGTTATGATTGCTAATATGAACGTAGGGACTAAAGAAATGTTACATACAAATTTGCCAGGTACGGAGTTCTTGTAGATAATGAGCGCATCCCCTGCCTGAAGGCCATGTGTCTTCACGAATTCACCTGACAAAAAGAATTGAAATGGTTAAATCTATCAATGCTTCCATATCCAGGAGCTCACAAAGCATTTGAAACTGTATCCAAATTGCAAACTGTAGCATACCTGCAGCCTCCAGAATATACATTCTGCTTTTGTTGTTTGGCCAGAATCTGAAATAGCATAGCATAAGTATCAGGACACATTTGAATTTAGAGACATGAAGATGCATCATTTTTTTGCATACTGTGCCTATTATGATGTAATGAACCCAGAACTCTGTGCCAACTTCTTTTCGTGACCTCTAACTTTAAGAGCATGAATCGATTTAGAGAAACTTCCGAGATTTTGTCAGGAAAGACGTTATGACCTCAGGGTAAGATGTGGCATTTCAAAGATGTCATCTGAGAGCATACCTGTACTTAAATTTCCATGTAACCGGAAGCACCATGTCATCCATCTGCAGTATAAGAGGATCACCTTGCACCAATGGTGGAAGACTAGCCTCAGCATCCTTCTGCGAAAGATTAAGACAGTTACATGATAGGGCATAGTTGACAGCCCAGAATAAAAAGGATAGAGAATTTGAAGCGATAGAATATACCTTGGGAAGCACAATGCGGCCAACATTTGCGACGTCGCTCTTTGTCAACTCTTTGCGCAAAACGACTTGGTACTCTCCAGAGTTGAATTTCTGAAAGGCATGTGTGTCCCGTGCACAGGCAGTGGCATGGGAAGGAAAATAACTTGTTAATTATGAGAAGAATATGCAAACCAGATGCAGGACTCAGCACAAGAGAAGAGATATGCGCGGTAGGAGAAAGGGGCATGAGAAATGTGTGTGATACTGTATGTATCACGTTACTCACAGTGTTACAGCTTTCATGACTAGGCTTGGACTCAGGAAGATTGGCAACCGTTTCATGATGGACTTCATCGCTGTTTCTAGTGTCCATTTCATCAGTGTTTGTAACAACTGTAGGCAAATCCTGCGCGTGACATGTCAGGGTGAGCATAAGTAAAAAATTAGGCTGATACCTCTGAGTTGGTGATAGCCAGTACCTCAGAGTCGTCAGCTTCTTTGGCAGATATAGATCCTTCCATGGGAGGCATGTGGGCGCATATGTTTGGTCCAAGGGACATTGTAGTGAAAGAGTCAAAGCCAAGGGTGGATGCAGAGCCTGTTGTTTGCATAGAAGAAGCATTAGAATTGGCTATTGCAACACACCAGCCATACATTACTTGAGGAATGTGGAATGCCTGCCTAGCTATTCTATTCTGATATGTGTGTGGCACAACCACAGTCCACAGACAGTAGTAAACTAGTAATTGCAGTACATTCTTGTGATACTCAGGAGGGCATAAATAAATAAATAAACAGAAGACAAAAGAAGAAGAGCAGTAAACTAGTAATTGCAGGCAGCAAGCTATACCTAAATATATACTAGTAGAGTAGGAAATGTGTATATACCTGAATCCTTGTCGGAGGGGATGTTCATTTGGTGGGGATTCTCCTCATGTGGTGCAGCGGGATAGGGCGAGTAGGCCGGTGCATTCTTGTTAAGCATGTAATGGGTCCAGAGCGCGTACGACTGGGTGTAGTGGAACGGTTGTGTGTTGGTGGCAGCGGGGGCGGAGGCGGCGGCGGAGGCGGAGGCGAAGGCACTGTTGGTGGCGCTCCAATCGGCGAAACCCCTGGAAGGCTGGGAGAGGGGAGCGGCATTGTCAGCTGCCGGTCCTGGCCCTGGCCCTGGCCCTGCATATGTATGTGCAATAACAATAATATAGGTAAGGTATTGAGCGAGGAAGCGACGGCCGATGCAGTGCAAAAACTAGAGATCGAATGCGAAATTGTGCAGCGCAACAGTATGTGGAATTGGCTGGTGCCCTAATCCATCCGGCATCCGGCATCCGGCATCCGGTGGGGGAAGGAAGGAATGCGGCGGGGGCGGAGGGGAACAAATTCCATTCCAGCTTCCAAGGGGATAAGAGAGAGAGAGAGGGGGAGACTTACCGGCGGCGGCGGCGGCGGGTGGTGGTGCGAGCGGGACGTGGAAGGGGAGCTGAAAGGGGTGCAGGCTCTGGTTGGGGTTCTGCACGGCGGCGAGGAGCGCCTGGTAGTGGTACTGGTGGTAGGGGTGGGCGCCGCCGCCACCTCCGTCGCCGTCGGGAGCTCCCATCTGCCCCATTGTTCCGTCCGATTGGGGAGGGGGAGAGGGGGGGGATTGGGATTTGGGAGGGAGAAAGAGTCGAGGAGGTGGGGAAGAAGAGTGGTGGATGGATGGATGGATGGATGTGGTCGTCCGCAACCCACTCGAGTCGAGTGGAGTCCGCTCCGGCCCCTTCTTGAGCTCCTGGGGAAGGAAGCAGTCACGAGTCACGACTCACGACTCACGAGCTCCTCCTCCTCCTCCCCCTCCCCCTCATCTCTCTCTCTCTCCTGTTTGGTTTCTCTCTCCATCCACCGCACCAGCTGGCTGCTGCTGCAGACAGTGCAGCGCAGTGCAGCAGGACCGTGGGCTGGGTGGTCCTGCTTGCCTTGGCTTGGCTATTTTCCTCCTCCCCTCCCCTTTCTCTGCCTTTCTTTCACTAGCGTTCGCTCCTCATCTCATCAATCAAAAATATTCACGCCACCATTTATCCCACTTTATTTCTTTCCCCAATCCCCATAATCCTATCTGGGCCCAAATCTTTTCATTAAATGCATTTTCCTATCATTAGACGTTCCTAGAATAACAAACAAACCTCCTATTTGTACTGTTACCGTCTAAGTAACCAGGAACAAGAATAATCGGCATTGTTCTACCAAGGCTGCCAAAGCCTTTTTTAAAAAAAGAAAAACAAAAGAAAAAAATCCCAGCCTCATCTGCAGCTGTGATTTCGTTTTTGAAACAAGTGGGATTTTAACAACCCTGATCCTGCCTGCCTACCATCAAAGTGCTGTTTCACCAATGGAATGACCGAGCAGGGGCAACAAGAGATGTTCTTGAAGAACAAGGGTGCTTTCACTTTTGGGGGGCAACAGCAATGGATGTTTGCTCTGTGTGAATGCATCCTGTATGCCTTGCTGCTAATGTAATTAGGGGATAAACAGGATACAATACAACCTCAGCCAAGCCATGAATGGAAACTGGATTTAAGCATGCTTCAGAGCCACATGTGTTCAGTCCGGATGGAACACAACTAGATAGAGTGCATCATCACATCATTCAGATTCATTCATCTACCAGCATAGCATTAGCTACCGCCACCATTTCAACTCCCAGAAACAAATCACCAACGAACTGCAGTGCAGCCTACCAAAACGAAAACGCCATCTTCACTAGTGACGCTACAATCCAGTAGTCTCCTTCCCTCACCAAACAAGTGAGGATCTAGCAAGACGCACACATCTGCCCATTTACAGACAAGACCTTCCTCTCATCGTCTACATGTCATCATCCAGGTCGTCCTCCAACTCGTTCTTCTCATCCTCATCTTCCTGATCGCCTGCCTCATCCTCATCGTCCACCTTGCGGCGGCGGCGCCTCTTTGCCGGCTGATCCACCTCCTGGTCCTTGTCCCCCTCAGTGTCATCCGCCTTTGCTTTCTCATCAGCGACATTGTTCTCCTGCATCACAAATCAGTTGCTTTGTTGCGTTAGCAAGCAGAAACAGAATGCAAATGTCCAGCAGCAGCAGCAAGGCAGAGAGACTTACACCACTGCCCTCGCCATTCTCAGCGAGAGCCTTGAGCTCGGTAGCCTTGTCAACGTAGGGCTTCTTCTCCTGATGCACATCACATAAACAGATGGTGAGCAAGACAGAGAGTTGAGCTAAAGTGCATTATCACAGGCAAGGAGTTGGTTGAGATGAGAAACTTGAAGAAACAGAGTGGTTACTGACTTGGTCAGTCATGGATCTCCACTTCTCCCCTGCTTCCTTTGCAGCCTTCAATAGATTTATTCAATCAATTATTAGTAATGAGGTTAGAAACCAACAAGAAAAGAAACTGTCCAGGGAGAAGAAGAAAAAGAACATACGGTGGAGACACTCTTGTTGTCAGGATTGGCGGCCTTGAACTCCTTCCTGAAGTCCTCCCTGGAACGGAACGGAGCAGATGACATTAACAGGGATTGCGAGTGATTGATTACATAAGTGAGAGCAATAGAGCATGCGAGTGTGAGTGTGACAAACAAGACATACAGGAAGAGGAAGAAGGCGGTGGGCGTGCGCTTGCGCTTGGAATCCTTGTTGGCGGCTCCGCCCTTGGTGGCAGGCTTCTTGCGATCGGCCTTGGCGGTGACCTCGACGGTCTTCTCGACCACCTGAGCCTCTGAGGGAGGAAGTAACCAAGTGTCAACTAATGGACTGAATCGGGGAAGAAAGGCAGGCACACATTCTTCCTCTCATCAGAAAAGAAAAGAAAAAGGAAGGCTGACCGAGCGTCATCCTGATCTTGGCGTCGAGGCTGCAGCTGTGCATGTCGATGAGCACGACGGGGACATCCTTGTTGCAGGCCTCGCTGGGATCGCGTCGTTGGTTGGGGCAAAAGAGCAAACACCTCGCGGGTCAGTTGCAGTTGGTTTCCAAACGAAACAAAGAAAGCAAGAGGAGCGAGTGACTGACTGACCATCTGGTGAATGCGCTGCCGTCCCTGGAGCGCTTGAGGACGGTGGCCTCGACGCGCTTCCTGGTGCGCGCGGCGTTACCGGTGGACTTGCCCCCCGCCATGGATGAGATGGGATCTGCTTGGCTTTGCTTTGCCTTGCCTTGCCTTGCAACAGGGAGGATGAGATTGGAGGCTGGGAGAGGAGAGGCCGGGAAGGGGGGCGGCGGATGCTGGGATTCCTTCCATCCACGGGAGGGAGGGAGACTAAAATAGGGGAGAGGCGCGGAGGCGGGATCTGGCCGGCGCGGGCAATTTGCAATTGCCAAAGTGGCGGCGGCGGCAAAGCCAAATGCAAATCGGATTGGAGAGGTTGGCGCGCGCTGCGCTTCATTTCCATCTGATCTGGGCCCTCCGAGTGTCGAGCGGACGGCCCTGATGAGATGAGAGACAGCATTATTGGCGCCAAAGCCGCTTCCGTCTTCCCGCCGCCACTAAGACGCTTCACAGCCAGGTATGGAATTTTTGGTTTGGGTCCTCCCTCCCTCCTCCAATCCAATTCAGTTCAGTTCAATTCCCCCGCGCCCACGCTGCTCTGCTTTGTTTATTAATTTTTTTAGAAAATCTAATAATTCCAATCAATAGTCCGATTCTCAATCCTCCTAAGCTACAAAACCCCGGGCACAATAGCATTGTTAAAGCTAGGCAAATTTGACCCTATATATGCAAATATGGTTTGCTATTTTCAAACAGTAATTATGAGCACTACAAAATGTGACTACATCTTTTAAATCAGAAAAATATAAAACTAAATCTAGTTATCGTCTTCTAAAAATGTAGCTTGTCTTTTGTGATAACAAAAAATCTATTATATTAATAAAGCAGAAGCAAAAGTAGCCACCACGTTCGCCGAGAGAGGCTAAAAAATAATAGATTAATGAGCTAGATTAACGTGAGATTAACTAGCTCATGAATGCAAGTTAATTTCAGAAACTTTAATTTTTTATTAAATCATTTTAATATTAGTACTTATTTTCACAGTATTGTATTTTATTGTGCGATCTGTGTATATTTAGTATAAAGTTTTGTTATCCCGTAGCAAAGCACGGGCATGATGCTTGTAATCTAAAACAAGGCTTCTGCCTTATTTTCTTGGTATGTCGCCCACCTTAATCTGATACCGTGAAAATCACGAGAGAAATATGTGTAAACTGGCTTGCCCACGTCAAAACCAGCCTTAGCTGTTGGTTTTAATGAAAAAGCCATAAAGAACTTGACAACTTGGGGAACGGCTCGGCCCCTAGCCCTAGGGTCAGCGCCTAGCGGTGTTGCGTGTCAGGCTGCCGGGCTGAGCGTGGGATAAAATACCGGAAATCCTATATACCTTTCGTAATAGTTTTTTTCTCTCTTAACTTCTAGTGTTCGTGATTCGTGCAAACAATAGTACCCGTTAGATCCAAAACCCTAAACCCTAGATCCAATGCACACCCTACCCACCTGTGCGCCGCCGCCAACCAGTGCAGCCCGCACCGTCGTCGGGCCCGCAACTCTGGCCGGCCATGCGCGTCACCGTCGGGCTCGCAACCCCGGCCGACCGTGCGCGCCTACGAGGGCTGCCTACACCGGCCGGCCATGCGCGCCGCCGAAGGCTGCCTCCGCCGGACGACTGATGCGCCGCCCCGCGTCGCCTCCGCTGGGCGCCACCGCCAGCTGCGGGCCGCTGGCCCTGCCCGCCGCCGGGCGCATCCCTTTTGTGTGCCACTACCGGCCGCAAGCTGCCGCCCCGACCTCGCCAGCGCCGACGCCGGAGATGAAGAAGACCCTCAACTTTTTTTTCCAAAATGTTAGGCTCAACATTTTTTGAAAAAAGTAGAGACATAACATTTTTGGAAAAATTGTGGCAAAAAAGTTGAAATGAAAAAAAATGTTGACGAAAAAAACTTGAGACTCAACATTTTTCGAAAATGTCAGCGAAAAAAGTTGAGGTCTAACATTTCTCGAAAGTGTTAAGTTGAGGCTCAATATTTCTGAAAAGTTAAAACATGATCAACATTTTTGTTTTCAATATTTTTCCATTGAAAAGTTGAATGGCCCTGGTACCAGCGAGGCTTTGGTGAGCTTTATAAATGAGTTGCTAAAAATCTTTCACAATGTACATAGAAGCCCCCATAAAAAACTAGGCGTGGTGAGAAAATATACTCAACAAAAACTACTAGATGTAGAATTCGAATCCTTACCCCAAAAAAACAGACTTCAAACTTGGCAACATACCGACATGAGCTTCAGTGTGGTATTAGCAAAGTCTATATCTAATTAATCTATGTACTGGCGGTCCAACTAATAATACCCGAACAAAATCTAAAGTGAGAGTCTCACCTAATAGCTATGCGTTGCTTGAACATGTGCCAAACAATAGACACAAAGCAACAACCTTTAGCCCTCTCCTTCATTCACCTTTCTTAGACCAAAAAATCTATGTGTCTAACAAAAATCCAATGAAATTGCACTATAGTCATCATGTTCTGTTTGTTTATTCTGGCTTATTCTCCCTCACGGAACAATATAGAATCAGGCAAAATCAGTCAGCTTTTCTACAAGCCAAAATCATCATCTTGATGTAACATGGGTCGTGGCATGGAGGCGTTGGCATGGTGTATGTGACACACAAACGGAGAGATAGATAGTGACAATGGAGACTTCTCGACATTGATGAGACAAGCCATGTGAAGGACGAACAAATGATCACCAATGAGTTCGCAATAAATGGTTACGGAGGCGAGAAAAACAATCCCCTTTTCTCTCTTACCAAGGACTAAGTAAAGACCTAAAGCAACGCACGGGCATGATGCTAATACAACTAATAAACATAGAAATTTAAAATTAAAGGAAAAATAAAATTACATGTATGACCGAATTCTTTTCCTTTTCTTTTTGGCGTCAGATTCTCTTTCTTATAAAAGGACATGTTATGTCCGAATAGAAAGGAAAAATAAAATTACATGTATGACCGGATTCTTTTCTTTTTCTTTTTGACGTCAGATTCCTTTCTTAGAAAAGGACATGTATGACCGAATAGAGCTATACAGATATATAGATTCATTGACATGTCCTGACTTAAGATTCTATCCGAACCATTAACTCTTCTAATTAGAAAAAAAGAATATTGAGCCTTTCATAACCGTTCAAATTAGTATGTTTCTTTATACTCAAATTAATTCTATAGTCAGCCTGGAGGAGTGCACGATCAGACGAGTCGTGTCACGCTCGCGATGTGTTCATGAGAATAATTAGAAGAAAAGAGATGATCAACGAAAGGCACACTGTGACCAAGAAAAAGTTGTGATATAATTCCAATATGGAAAGACCCATGATATGATTGGCCATTTTTTTTTTGCAAAACACAATACGAACGCAGATGTGAAAGTGCATCTAGGCCCCTAGTGGGTTTTGGTGAATTGAGTGACACTAAGATTAAAGAGCTAATGATCTTGTTGAGTTTCTGAGCAGGAATTTATTATAAAATCAATGAATTGGTTACAAAAGATTTATTCCATATGGTAATGCAAAGAGGCTCATACGACAAGTCAATTGACTAGGCTACGGTCAATAGTGAAAAAATTGGCAAGCAATGAGTTAATTTGAATTGAGACATGTATTGATGACAACTATTTAGTCTCATATCAAGATGGAGCTTGTTGATGATGACATAGCGCTAGAAGGGATTCTCTTGCAAAGAAATGAGTTATTTATTTGAAGAGAAGATCTAAGAAAAAGTCAAAGTGCAAGCTAAGGGAAAATGGTCAAGAAAGATGATGGTATGTGACATCATTGATCTACACTTGATACATAACTTGTATATGAGGCATGGACATTGTGATTCAAATCAAATGGTCAAAATTGATAAATGGACTTTATGAATGATGCAAGCCTACATGAAGCTCTAATTGATGCTAAGGTGAAGAGTCGGAGTTCAGGATAGTGTTTCAAGGTACCAAGCAATGTGTGATCAAGTTGCGGCTTGAGTCATGGAGTCTTTGCCAAGGGTGAAGAAACTTTTTCTTTGAATTCAACTTGATGAATCTTGGTCATGAAGAGTTTATTTTAGAGAAGCGTCAATCTTTTAGAATCAAGTGAATTGAACTAGAAAAGGCTTTCATTCGAAGACAAGAGTTCAAGTCACTAGCTCAAGGAAAAATGTGCTCAGTTCATGGAACCAAATGAGATGCACTCCTCAGATTGTGAAGTTGAAGACACGACATCAACATGCAAATGAGAAGCTCAAGTTGTAGAAATGTATTTTATCTTTGATCTTGAGTATAGGTATGTCGTACTATCAAGAGGGATGCATCACATAGTGTTTTGGTTCAATCTCAATGCTCAAGTAACCTGAGTGAGTTGAGAGAGACACAAAAGCCCCACGTGCACACTTTGAGAGTTTCTGAGTGTTTATACTTGGCAGTGCCAAGTTTGCCAACTCGGCAGTGCCGAGTACATATAGTGTGTGCCAACGGCTAGTTTTATACAAATCTCGGCAGTGCCGGGTTTGTGAACTCGGCAGTGCCGGGTTCACAATGGCTAGTAATAGCTAGTTTTCTTAGAATGGAGTATTTATACCCCACGACCTCAACTGTTGCTAGCTGCTGCTTCTGAGGGTTCCTGTGTGCTTCCTTCCTGTTCTAAGCTAAGCAAAAGCCAAGTAAGCTCTCTCCAACCTCTCTTTGTGAGATTGCACATTCAAAGTGATATCTTTGTGTTGGGTTGAGAGAGAGATAGCTTGAGAGACATCAAGAGCACAGCAAAACCTTGAGCATTTGAGTTGGTCCGAAATCGTGTGATTCACATTTGTTACTCTTAGAGCTTTGCTCCTAGACGGCTAGGTGTTGCCCGGTGTGCACCCGGTTGTGTGGGCTGTCACGGGAAGTTTGTAAAGGTCGGTTTCCACCTCAAGGGAACCATTCTTTTTAGTGAAGGGCCATAGTGTGCTTGAGTGGCACTTTGGCAGGGAGGCTTCACGGAGCTCCTCAAACGGAGATTAGGAACCACTGATCTTGCCTTGTTGTGGCATGCAGTGGGTCTGAACTTCGGTAAAATCCTTGTGTCAATCGTGCTTGATTATTGTGTTGTGGATTTGAGGAGCTCTCCATTAAACACTTGTGTTCTTGGAGAGATTTTTGTTTCTTTGTGTGCAGGGACTGTGTGAACCTGCTCAGGAACATCATCTGAGCATCCTCTACATTTGGGGTTTGATCCAAACTTATTTACTCACACTTATACATTGTACTCACTCTGCTCTGTGTGTACTCGGCAGTACCGAGTTGACAAACTCGGCAGTGCCGGTTACATTGACTGCTCAGCCAAGTATATCTCTATATATACTCGGCAGTGCCGGTTTTGGCAGGCAGTGAATTTTATCCGCTGCATTTTGCGTGAAATTTGTAGGTGCGCCTATTCACCCCCCTCTAGGCGACATCACATTCCTTTCAAGATGTTCGTATGCATGCACGCACACTCAGCCATATGAATAACACAATCCTACTCCTATGAGTACCTTCGAGACACAGTACAAACGCAGATGTTCATATGCATGCACGCACACTCAGCCATATGAATATACACAACCCGACTCCTACGAGTACCTCCGAGAGACTGAGCCGGTTGACTCTTAAGATTTACTAAGTCACCATGGCGCCTCGCTATTGACAGAAACATCGCCTACCACTAAAAGAATATTATCGGTTAAATCATGGAATAAATCAAGGAATCTTACCGACTGAGTTATGCTTAGTTCGCCACGATTGACGATTTTACATAGACGATGTGTGCAATGTCGGTGTTGGCGCTGTTAAATGACACACTTTTAGTGCCATCTAGGTTATATTTTTGACTAATCTTTATACTAACCCCGCCACTTGGCATTGAAATAACCCCGTTTCCGCTTGTGCACATATTCTTGAAGCATTTTGGTTTAGACAGGTTAATTGGCTATTTTTGGAGTGAATATGAGCTAAAATCGAGACTAGCAACAACACGGCGAAAGATGAAGGCCAAAAGCCCTAATGAAGCCCAAAGGAACCGAAGTCCGTTTATGCTCTACTCCAATGGGCCACCTCTAACAAGGCTCAATTGAAGATAAGGCCAAAGTACTTCGAGATCAAGACAAATCCAGTGCAGACTCGGAAGATCCATCAAGACCCATCCATATCCCGAAGCAACCGACGTCCCAAGCCCACAAGTCTTGGAATATCAACTACTAAACATCAAAGGAGCTTGCACGCGAAAGATGGGCCCGAGGGGAGCCAAAAATGGCCTGGGCACCGCGGCCTAGGGCCCCCTTGGCCGCGTCGCCCGAGGCATTTTTGAGCCCTCTCGGCCTCCCCTTTGAGCTAGGGTTTCCTCACTATATAAACAGCCAATCTTCCAGAGGAGGGCATGATCCATTCACCAAAAGTCGGCGAAACCTAGAAGTGAGCACCGGAGGGAGACGACGGCCGCCGCAAGTCCTCGAAGTTGTCTAGGGAATGGCCTAGGCCAACCCTAGCCGCCATGGCCGTCCTGCGTGGTTGTGCTATGGTGGAGTTCAGGAGCCAATCATTCATCGTCCATGGTATGGCCTCGGAGGTGATGATGTAATGAATACTTCATTTGAGTAATGATAATCTTGTCATCCGATTCTTTAGCGATCAAAGTGCCTCTTTATGATCTTGTGCTTGCTTGGGTTTGCTTACCTTTCAATCTATTAATCGATATAGATTGCTCGGGGTGTTCTTGTAGCCATGGGGGCTAGGGGTTCATACCGGATCTACCAAGGAGTACAACACGTTCTTCGAATGTGCCCTTGTAATTGCTAGACTGATAAGGAGCACCGTGACAGGGCATGGCCTTTGTAGGGTGGTAGTTCTCAGGGGTTTGACCAGAGGTGGTGATTTAAAGAGTCTTCGAATGAGATGCTTGATGTGTTTACCGTTCTTGGCTAGAGCTACAACTAGAAGGCGATAGGCTTAGTCAATCTCTGGTTTACCTTCAGCTTTGCCTATGCTTGTGGATGAGATCAACCTTTATACATTAATTCATATCTATTAAGTTTACCCTCTTTATGCAATCAACGCTTAATGTTAGGATTAGATCTATTAGATTAGATGGAAAACCCTAGGTAGTTCGTAGTCGATTCACGGATTGATAACCTTGGAAGAATACTCTAAGGGAAAGGCTACGATAATTCGTGCGCTTGCGGTGAATCTTGGTGCGCGTTTGCGCCGCCAACAATCGGCCAAGCAAAAAAAACAGTGACTCGGTGGAGATGAACAACCAGACGTCTCTTACAAGGAAGACAAAAGGTACCTCTATGAGACTAAGTTGGCTGACTCTCGAAATTTACAAAGTCACTACTGGCGCCTCAGTCCTCACTATCGTTAGACGCATTGCCTACCACTAAAAAACAGTGTCAGCTAAATTATGGAGTAAATCAAGGAATCTTACCGACTGATTTATGATTTATGCTTAGTTCACAATGATTAACGATTTTATATAGACGATGAGTGCAACGTCGGCCAAGAAGAAAAGTAGTGACTCAGTGGAGATAAACAAACAGGCGTCTTTTATAAAGAAGATACAAACTTTTGACTTATGATCAAAGTTGCTGCCCGTGCCACAACCGTGGGCGGCACCATGGGTTAGGTTATAAAGAAGATACACATCATTGATTTTTATGGTGATCTATGTCTTCTCTAAACCCAAAGAGTAAATGTTGCATACGATTTAAATGAAAAAATATCAGTTAACCAAAGCTACATGTTGAAAGTGATTAATAAACAGCTCAATTCGAACCTAAAAATAACACATTAGTAATTGATTGGTATACAAATTGTTAAGTAAATATATAGATAAAGTGCATATGAAAAAATACAATTAGCATTCCAATTTCTATTGAGGCTGGAAAGTAAATTACTTACGTAATGAGCTAATGTAGAATATAATTAGTTAAGAGCTAAATTCTGAATTAGGAGAGGAAAGTTTCAGACTATATAAAGGCGCCACCCACACTGCAGTCCATTGATGATGGAAGAGGCAACATACATGACACCTCTGGCCATGGAACCCGGGCAGCACCATGGATGTTGCGTTTGACTACAAATGTAGCTACCCACCCAAGCAATGTTTACACAAGCTGATGCAATATATGAAATGGCGTCTTTAGCATCAAGATTTGGAAGAAATCAAATATAGTAATTTCATTCATACTGAGCATACGACGAAACGAAGGTGGATGGGCCGATCTCCAAACATAAGACAATTTGATGCTACCAACAAAGCAAACGGCATACTAGGTCTCAGCAGTAAAGCGGGCCAGGCATATTACACCAAAGACCCATAAAAAATACGATGATTGCTAAAAGGCATAAAACTAAAATAACACATCCTAGATGCTTCTCAGCAGCTCCAAGAAGAGTTACACAATTGAAACTTTGGAGCTGCTCAATTACCAAAGAAGGAAAAAGAATATAAGGATGGGAAATAAGAGAAAGGTTAGATAAATAATTGGTCTAGGTTGTTGGGCCAGAATAATTGCACTGGAGGATCTCCACACAATTTTATTAGCAAACTCATCTAAAACTATACTATATTGAAATTATATTGCAGTACTGTCTTATATGAAAGCATACTACTATTACATATGGTACATAAAAGATATTATTTAATAATATTAGGAATTTTACATAAAGAATGCCATTATCACAAATAAAATCTAAAACAATGAACTAAATGTTGTCCTAGGACAATTAAGTTTACGCAAACAAAAAAAATGTGAAATCTTTAAGAATATACCTACATGATAATCTGACGACAGAAAGTGCTATTTGCCCTGAGAGAAAAGCACCCAGTTGGAGATGTTGATGAAGTCAAGAGAAGGAGATGTCAAATAGAACATATAAAAGGTAGCAAATATGACTGGTGAAGTGTAAGATTGAAGGAAAATCAACAAGGCTGACCTCTCCACATCACACCACCTATGTAAAAAAGAATATGCGGGGCCATCGCGGCTACAAGGTAACTTGGTCAACTCGCCAATGAATAAATACACCAATGCAAGATTGAACATGTGACAAAATTATACGCTTGGAACTATAATCCAGTTAAGATTTTAATTAGTCAAAGTGAAATAGGACCTAATTTTCCATTTTCTCTCAATAACTCATTACATAAAAGTTGTTGATTCACATATATCTTCTTCTTAGAATCTAACTAAAATTTATAACTAAACCTAAAACTGTATAACAGAAAATAACATGAATACATTATATTACTTTTAGCAAACACAAAAACAATATTTGCTATTCACTCTTATCATGAAATGTCTGAGGACATAAAATAGTTTAAAAATGGGATGATAACTTGGTTTGGACCATTGAAAAAAATGAAAACAATAAAACAAATCATTTGAAAGATTATTTTTTAAAATAAAAAAATCAAATGTTACTATGTAAATACTAGCTACCCGCGCAATTTGCGCGGGCCATCTTGCTAGTTCAAAATAGAGCATAAATAGATAGGTTACATTTTTTACAAGGGAAAAATGGTGCCGGTTTTATATTTTTCTCATATTAAACCGGATTTTATTATTTAAAAAACATACCCATGCCCCTGCCATTGCCCACCAAACCACACATATCGAATGGCCAATGCATGCTTGAGTAGTTGCAGCACGCCTTGCATCCATCCATGGTCACTCGCTCCTCTCCATCTCTATATATGCGACGGCGTGCCGAGATGCACAGCTGATCTGCTCTGCTATACTAGTAGTAGCTACATCATAGACCGAGATCAATCCTATGGCTTGCCGGCTCGGCGAGGCCACGCCGCTGCTGCTCCTCGCTGTCATCCTCATGGCTGCCGGCGGATCGGCGGCCGAGGTGGAGGAGAGTAAGACGACCAAGCAGGCCATGGCGGCGTTGCCCACCCTCGCCGTCGCCACCACCACCAGCTCATCGCCGTCGTCGTCACCCTCTCTGCCTGCCGGAGCGGGAGGAGAGAAGAAGGGGGCGGATGATAACAACGGCAGCAGCAGCAAGGAGAAGGACAAGGACAAGAACAAGAAGCCGATCAAGTGCGTGACGAGCAAGGACTGCCACCTGAAGCGGCTGGTGTGCGCCAAGAAATGCACCATGGCCGCCCACCACAAGTGCGCCGCAAAGTGTTCCCGCTCCTGCACCGGCGGCCTCCCCATCTGCAGCTGAAGCTGAAGATGCCTGGCTGCTGCTTCTTGTTTCATCAGATTAGATACATATCTAGTCATAGAGCGAATTGAATAATTAAGCTGTTCCTTTTTCTTTAGTTTGTCACTGTCACTGCTGGATGAATATATATGATGGCTGTTGTTGCAAATCACGCGAGTAAGTTGTTTCATACTAGATATTAATATATGGATGGATGGATGGCTACTGAATTTCTGAAAGCACGCGCACGACGCACCAGGACACTCACTATGCTCAGTTTCTGAATTGGATTCCAGACTGCCGAATGACACGCATGCAGGCAGGCATTCCCAGCCCCTACATCCATCCACGAGTGACGAGACCATGACTACGCATTCACATTTACAGGTGGCAGTAACTATTTCACCTCCACTCCAGCGAGGCAGCGACTTTTGACATGCATGGTCAAAGCAACTTGCGGATCATCCACTTTCTCCTCTAGTCCTAGAGCTACTCTACTCGTCTTCAGAACAGAGAGAGAATGCATCATCCTATGCTTCATGGCCCCTCTGTTAGTCTTCTCAGCTCGCTCTCCTCGTCCAGAGTCTCCATCAGCAGCGGGGGTGCATACTGCGCGTTCCCCTCGTGCTCTTCCGTGTCCTGGCAGAATGACAGGATTATGGTGTCAATCGACATCTCCACCACTGCAAAGAAAAGCTTTGCTACTATATAACCAAGCGCCCACGACACCTGCACATACAAAAGTTCATCACTTCTTCATCCAGATTGCTACTCAACCGATACCCTGGAAATTAAAGCTTGATGGTCACTTACCAGCACGGGGACCAGGGGCGATGATATCTTGTTGTGCCCGGCCCTGTACTTGTGCTTATCCAACATGATGAAAGCAAACAGCGCGCACAACAGGCTAACACACAGCTTGCCCAACATGAGAATCACATCCCCAATCACATTCACTTTCCCAATGCGCAATATGTTCTTCATGATTAACTCAGCTGCTAGCACGGAAGCCTTGCAGAATCCTTTCCCTGTAATGGCAATCTGTAACAGCAATATTAAGCAATTTAGCACCAATGTTGAACAGAACAGTAACAACCATTTCTCATCATACTAATACAGATGCGTGCTCAACAGAATAGTTTTAAGCAATTTAGAAATGAACACTTCATGCTTACCATGATATAAGCATTTCGATTAACTGATTTCAGGGTCCAATCAATGCAGCCTAGGCAGCACTGAGATGAGGATGACGCTGTCTTCCCAAACCAGCTGTCACGGGCAGAATCGACAAATTTCAGCCTGCGGCGAAGAGTCTCGAGTATAAACCGCACCCACTCAACGATGGATACAATCAGTGAGCCGAGAGCCACAGACCCAAGACTATAGCGCAACAAGCGCTTCAGGGAAGATACCACAGCATGAAAAGGGATATCATGCTGCATCACAATACCACACCAAACATCAGTCAAAGAAAAAACAGTATCTCCCTGCTCAAGGAGATGAAGATCCTCAGAAAGTTCGCATCTACTTTATAATGGCAATTCATAACCAGGGTCAGGTTTCTGAGTTGCTTACCGATATTTCACCACGTGCCCAGTAGTACGAAGCAACTGATCCAGCAATTACAGTGGAAGTACATCCGATGAAAAATTGTGTTGCCCAGAAACAGCCAAGAAAATGAAAAAGAATGGCAATGCCAATATGGGGGGTGTAATGAATACTGTACCCACAACAGCTGTCACAATTTACTTTGCCAAGCTTGAGATCATACGAGCAGCAATCTGTATTGCAATCATTTTGAATAACTTGTCCGGCACTGAAAAGATGAAGTGTTGCTGAAAACCAGAATAAGTAGAAGATAGCAAGGATCAAGAATGGCACAGCTGGAAAATAAATAAGTGCCTGGACTTCACCAACCACTTTTGCAGCAACCTACATAAATTTTACCCATATGAGTGCTTTTAAAATGCAATGAAAACACAACAGAAAAGAACCCTACAAATGATGTCAAATTAACAGCTGATAAGTCATGCTATCCGCTAGTAGCCCTAGTGAAATCTTATTTAATGAAATAGTCCAGATATGAAGCCAATGGATTTAGCACAGTACATACCTTCAGGACAGAGTTCGCTATCAGTATGCGCCTGGCAATAGCTAGTGAAGTAAGGAAAGCAAGTATCATTATTACGGTCATCAAGACAGAAGCAGCATGAAGGTGATTTATCTCCTGGTGAAAGATGAATGATGAGATACCAAACAGCTTGGCAAGATATTGCTCAAAATCACACCAAGATGTGGCAGAAAACATACCCGTCCACCTATGTTGACATAGGGATCACTTTCACCAATTACAACAGTTAAAGGATCATGGCCGATCCAACCAGCTGAGTACATAAAATAGTTAGAAGATGTGAGATCGTACAAGATTATGTGTCAACAATAACAATCATATTATGTTACTAAGCTTCTATAACAGTCTATGATTAAAGTATCCTACCTTTTATATAGAAGAACATTGTGACAGATATCACAAGGGCATTGAAGACTACCACAGTTATCCAAGGCATCCCAGCAACAAAATAGCGAATCATCAGCAACCAGATCAGGGATAGCAACAGAGGGAGTAATCCCCCACAAACGATTAATACAGGCCAGGACTTCCCAATATCTGCAACATATCTCTGCAAAAAGCGGAAAGTATCACTTTTTGAAAGATAATTTGCATGCAGACAAGCTGTCTTGTGCACCTATTGCAAATCAAAGTTAACAAATAACAGTTCTGGGTTTGTATAACATCACAGGTGCCTGCTTGTCCAGATAATTCACAGTTAAAGTGGCATACAAGCAGGGGGTGGAGACATGCATCTCAATACAAACATGGGAATTGGTGATCAGGTTAAAAAAGGTCTCAATTCTTTCATCATTCTGGGAGCTTGGTCCATATGGAATCACTGCAATCGATGTGTGTTTGATGGGATCCAACTGAGTCTAAATGAGGTTCTGGTTTCGTTAAGAGATGAACTTCACCGTTGGAGTTTGGCTGGAGCTCAGGAATATCTAACCTCCTTGCTCTAGCGCCAGCCAATGGGTGATATCCAGTGGTCTAGGGTCAAGTTTTAGAGAGACTTATTGCTGATCTAAAACTAAAAGGGAGTGGGTGTGTCTGTGTAAAGTTCCACTGCTTTATTCTTCTTAAATCTTAATTTAATGATACACAGTTCTCCTGCGTGTTCGAGAAAAAAAATGCCACTACTAAAACAAAAATTTGATTTCTATTTAATAAGCAGCGTGCATATTGATAAATTTCAAGTGGTTCCAAGAGCATTGCAAACCTTGAGGACGGCGGATTTGCTGTTGATTGTGTTGTGAATTGTTTTGTCTATGAGCATGTTTTCATCAATGCTGACACCACCCATCTGGTGCCAATGTTTCAAAGAGACATTGGACGTCCGTGCAATAAACTGGCAGCTCCAGTAGACTGAAGTCACAGAAAGAGATCGAGTTAGTGACCAGACCTCGGTTTCTTAAAAGTTGGTGGGATGCTGTCGAGCTAAATAACGAAGACTAGATACTCATGTGAGACTTACCATTTACACTTGGAAAGATGACAGGGTAACAAGGACCCTGCAGCTGAAGAGAACTATTCCTCATATCTGGTGTGAGGAACTCGAAGTAATCATAGTCCCTGTCAATCCAATCATCGATAGAGAGGCGTATGTCACCTTCTGGATAATCACAAACAAAGTTCAAACCATCTTCTGCTGGAAGCGGGCATTCCATGAGGCAGATGGCTTTAGCATCAGGTAGATTGATGTGACTGCTTTTGAGCCCACTTTGGTAGACCTGGTTGGGGTTCATCCAATAGCGAACATCCAACTCGCGCAAATCTGGATTGGCATGCTTGCTCCCACATATGTTCCCTTTGTAGTCCAGTCCGAATGTCAGCCTGTGCAATCAAAGAAGAACAAATCACACAGATGATAAGAATCCGACCGCCTTTGTAGTGAGGAACAGGGATATAAATTTACTTAGGAGACTTGACAGTCTTTACTAGTACTAGCGTCACTGTGTGAACACGGTGGGCCAAGGCTTCAAGCAGCAGTATCAGGTTCCAGTATTCCAGTATTGTAGTTTGATAGAAGCGTTGAACTTAGGGTTAAAAACTGATAAGGTGGAGCATTGAAGTGAAGGTGGGGTATTTATTTCACTGTTGGTGGTTGGTTGTTGGCTGCCAATTTGCGTAGCGATGAAAAGTTTGCAGCAACATGAAATCCATGATAAGGAAATGTCACCACGAAAAATGCCGCCTTTTTCCTTTGTTCTTTTTTCTAGTAGGGAGTTGAGCACTGCAAGAACACCCAAGCACTTTGTTGGCAGCTCGTTTTAGGCGTACAATTAGCTGCAAATAGTGTACTACTTTTCACTGGATGCAGTAACATGAAACAGCTGCGGATAATGTGGTGGACATTCACTTTCAGCAGGGATATTGGAAAAAAGAAAGGAAATGGGAACTAGTTGAGCTTGGTACTACCGTACTAGTAGTAGCTAATATTACTAGATACTCTCTGCAGGAGACAAGAAATGGATAGATCTACAGTCTAGTAGTGCAGTGCAGTGGTGGGTTGATGGAATCGAAAGAGAAAGAGTGGGAAGACGGGTGACCTGAGCGGGTTTCCCTGGTTGAATCCGAAGCTGGAGTTGACAATCATGGCGACCCAGAAGGCGGCGAAGAGGAGGATGAAGGGCCAGTCCCGGCACTTGCGGTCGTGGCGAATGACGCCCCCGCCTGGGTCCTGCTCATCAGCGGCGGCGGCGGCGGCGGCGGCGGCGAAGGGGTAGCGGCCGATGATGGCGCCGAGGGGGCCTCCCCCCAATGCCATCTCTCTCTTCTCTTGGGGTTTTGGGATGGGTGTCGGTGGTGCTGAGCAGTGAGCTCTCTTCTTGGCCTCTGCTGAGAAGGGACGGCTCCTCTCCTCGGCTGCTCGCCTTAGGGGGTGTTTGGGAGAGCTCTACGTAATAAAAGGAGCTCCATCTCCACCAGCTCCACTTTTTGGTAGCTCCACTCCACCATCTTCAAAAAAATATGGAGCTATTGTACATGTTTGGCAAACTGTGGTGCTCCAGCTCCAGAAACTTGAGAACTTAGTGGGAATGGTCTATTTTGCCCACGGTATATGTTTGGATCTATTTGCACATGAGGAGATCGTTTTTTTTGCGCTGCTACAGTAACCGCGCTACAGTAACCGTGTGTTCTGCAGTACGAAGGCATCCATGTGCGGTCATTGCTAGGAAAATAAACTAGCCCAATAAAAATGTTTCAATGACAATTTTCGAACCAAATGAAAGGTCGCAAAAGGTACAAATCAACCTTAACATTGTAAACTAATTCCAAGCAAGAGAAAGTGAGGTAGCAAGCTCATCACGAAAGGCATCCATAGTTGGCGCGTTGGGTGCGGAAGTTGACCCACCCGCCACCGCCGCTTGTGAAGATGCAAATTTGTTATATCTTTCCGGTATTGTAGCAACAAAATTTGGATCGCGATCATATCGAGCAAAGTCTTCATCTTCACCTCCATGTTCACGAATGAAATTATGAAGTACCATGGTAGCCACAACAATCATTTTTTGCTTGTACATGGGATATGATGGGATCCTCCAAAGAATTGGCCACTTCATTTTTAATAATCCAAAAGATCGCTCAATGACATTGCGAATAGATGAGTGAACCCGATTAAACCTTTCCACAGGAGTTATAGGTTCGGTACCTCTATGCCATTCCGGTAGATGATACCTTTCACCCTTGTAAGGAGCGAGGTAGCCCGGACGATTCGGATATCCCGCATCCACAACATAATATTTGCCTATGTTTTAGAAAAAAAAATTATATGAGTTACGGAGTAATGGTATATGTTAAAATGTAACAAAGAAACGGACGCTACCTTGTGGAGGATGTGGGAAAAATGCTTCATCAACTCTGAGTGCATTGTACAACACACTTGTATCATGCATAGCTCCAGGGTTTCCCGTGGAAACATAAGTGAAACGCATATCAAAGTCACATACTGCTAGAACATTTTGAGTGGCTGTCCCAGATTTTCCAATATATCTTACTTGCTCCTCAGGTGAAAGAGAGACTCGGATATGAGTGCCATCAAGTGCACCAATGCAATTTTTGAAGTGTGAATATGCACGTCTGTCATCTCTTATTCTTCTATGGACTGTGGGAAAATTGGGATTTTTTGGTCTAATAAAGTCTTTTGCCATAGCCATCAAAGAATTAAGAACCTCATTAAATTTTCTACTAACCGTTTCTCCTGAATGCTTGAATCTATTCTGGGTTCTATTATTGGAGCTATTTCCACCACATGTGTACAGGAACATAGCAAGCATCTCATATGTGCTCATGTGCATAGAAGATTTCAGCCCATACCTTTCCACCAACACTTGATGGAGATCCAAGAATATTGAGTTGGTCATACGAAGCTGTCTGTGGCATTCTCCAGGACTTTTCAATGTCTCTATCAGCCATCCTGTACCACTTACAGCAGATGTCCTTGGAGGGTTTTTAACAATGTACATGTCAACATATATTTGTGCAATATCTGTAGCACCCAAAACAAGATTCCAAAAGAACTCACTTTCATCATTAGAGTCATCACTATCACTTTCACTTTCCTACAAGTAATAAGACATGACAAAAAAAATTACCACACATAATAATAACAAGACAAAAATCATGAGGCATAAATTAAGATGACATACCATAGTTCAAATGATAAAATTGATAAAGAGCACACATAAGTTCAAGTGACAATTAAATGGTACAGACCATAGTTCAAATGAAGAAAAAAGAAAAATTAAAAAGAACAGAACTCCTTAGTTGCCATACTTGGCATTGTACTTCCTGCTAAGCCAATCAAATCTAATTTCATTTGTGGGCATGGTCATGAACATCTTCCTTTGTTCCTTCTTCACAAACAACTCTGTAGCAATGAAGTGCTCATTTGAACCATACCCTGCACCACTTGCCAAAACAAGGTCCATGACTTGTTCTACAGTAACTTCATCATGTTTTTGGATGTAAAAGAAGAGGCGGACTCAGCAATCTTGGTTATTTGCTCTTGAATAACTAGTGTTGTGCCTACTCTTTGTTTCTTTGGTGGTGGAACTCTTTTGTTTGCCAACAAAATGGTGAGACAAGGAGAAGGAGAATTATCTTGGGGTTCATCATCACCATCCCCACCATCCCCATCTCCATCACCACCATCAAAATCATGAAGCACCTCATTCATATCAGCTGGCGGAATGTCCTCTTGAGATGGCGGTATGATGGGGTTCGAGCTCATAGGATTCCAATGATCTGATAGATCATTAATAATGTCACTAAACATCACTGACAAGTCATCCTCATTTTGTAATGGTTTCTTCCTGAACTTGCCACAACCCGGTATCTCCTGAAAGAAGGCAATGAATGTTACTGAAATTGTAAAATGATAACAAACTAGTGAAGAACAAAAGTAAATTAGTTTCAAAACTCACCGCTTTCATTTTCTTCCACCACTCATCATCCATATCAATCACACCTCTTGTTCTATCCCATCCTGGCCCTGTTTGCTTCCTCATTAGTAGCTTCCAAGTTGTATAATCTGGTTTCAACTTATCCCATTTGTTTCTTATTTGCCGCTTGGACAAATGAATTCCTGTGAGGTTAAAAAAATCCTCCCGAACCTCATCATATCCTACTGCATTTAAATGGGTGTTCGGCCTATTCCCTTTGTTAACTTGTTTGGCATACAATGAACATATGAGCGTCGTGTTTGTATCATTCCAGTCAATAGAATCACCCTGACCATATGATACATATCTTTCAAGCATCTGAACTATTGTTTCTATAACTCATATACAAGTACTGGTGTAGTAATGAATAACAGGGTAAAGAAAGAATTAAATTTTACCGTGTCATCAACCTTCTTCTTGCCTCTGGCCTCTGCAGTGAGAAAATCTTGGACGGCTGACTGGGAACCTGGGGCGTTGTCCTGGCTGGCACCCCGCCCGGCGCCCTGGCTGGAGCCTTGCCTAGCGCGCTGGGCGGCACGGCCGCCGCCCTGGCTGGCCCGGCCTCGGCCAGCCCCCTGGCCAGACCGGCCACGGCCTCTGGCCTGGCCGCCTAGGGGGCCACGGCCTGTCCCCGGGGCGCCCAAGGGGGCACGCCCAGCCACCAGGCCTCCCTCCTCTGTAAGGACCTCCGTGGCTTCACGGCTAGCCACCGGAGCCGGCGGATTGAAAGGATTCCGGCCGGATTGAAGAGATGCAGCGAAGCTTTTTTGAGCGGCATGAGCGGAGGAAATCAAATCTTTGGGAGGAGCACCTGATGTTCTTGCAAGATTGGAAGGATGAGGCTCGTCATCCCCTTCCATCTCGCCGGAGTTGGGGCCGCCGGCGCCCCCACCCAAGGGGCGGCGGCGCTAGGGTCGGGGAGGGGGGCGGCGCGTCGGTCTGGGGCAGGGGGCGCGATGTGTCGGGGGGGGAGGGGGGCGCGATGCGTCGGGGGGGAGGGGGCGCGATGCGTCGGGGGGGAGGGGGGAGAGGAGCGGTCCTTTTTTTTCCTGAGATTGAAACGGTAAGTTGTGTAACAAGTGGCATGGTGGGTAATTATCCATCATCTCCATGAGGAGGTATGTATTTGGTGTTTTTGGAGCACCCCTTGAGGTACTCCACAAAAAAGGTGGAGATGACCCTCATCTCCAACTTTTTTCTAGAGATGGAGATGATGGAGATGGACATGTTTGGCTGGAAGTTTTTTGGAGATGGTGGAGTGGAGCTATTTTTACAGCTCTAGAGCTCTCCCAAACACCCCCTTAATTGGAGTTGCTTTTTTTAAAGAAAATATATACTCCCTCCAGTTTGGTAAAGGAAGTCGTTTTGGACAAGATTTGAGTCAAACATTGAGAATATAAATCGTGAATAACTTTTAAGTCGTTGAGTTTGGAAATGTGAAAACTACATGAATAGATTTGTCTTGCAAAATACTTTCATAAAGTATACATATGTTAGTTTTTAATAAATATCTTTATAAAAATAAGAAGTCAAAGTTGTACTTTGGAGACCGTGTTGCTGTCTTAAACGACTTCTTTTACTAGACCGGAGGGAGTATATAAAAGAGAAAGTAGCTTAAGAAGAAGATTAATGCTAATTACTAATCAATGTCCTTGTATCGCTCGGCCTCTGTAGCGCACTCAGGAAGCAAAGCATGATGCAGGTAGTAGTACTATAGGAGCAGAGCAGCATTACAAGTTTTTCTTGTGTCTCCTGCTGCTCTTCTCTTACACTTACACGAGAGCATACTCTTTTCTTTTTGGGTTGCCGTTGCACGGTAGAGCTGACCTTGACCATTTGCTAATCAAGTCCACACACACGACCGAGCATTGCTAATTGCAATATTTGCTTCTTTTTTTATATGATATAGCAGTGTTTCTGTTTTTATTTAAAAAAACCGTGTGTGTCGCAAATTGCAATTGATGATTCGGAATGCACTGCAGTATAGTACTAATAATTAACTTTATTTTATTTTTGAGCAAGTAGTACTAGTGAGTTATCAAAGCAAGCCGTAGGCAACTCGCTCGTCTGTTGTTTACGCGGGCGCGTTGCGGAAGCGGAAACTAGCCACTAGCCAGGTGAGGCGGGCCCGCGACCGGACTGGGTGGGCCCCATCCTAGTCGTCTGGAGGCAGACGAGCGGATCCCCCCGCCGCCGGCGACGTCGATGGTGAAGGCGGTGGTCGGCGACGAGGCGCACCTCAAGGCCTTCGAAGAAGCGCTCTCCTCCTCCTCTCCTCCGCCGCAAGCCCAGGTTGGCTTCCCTTCCCCTTCCTCCCCTTTGCGGGCTCCCTCTCCCCTCCCCGATCTGATCTCATTGGATTGATTTGATTTGGTCCCCAGGTGGGCCTCGTCGTCGGCAAGCTCAGCGCTTCCTCCGACCGTGCCCTCGTCTACTCCCTCCTTCCCACGCCGCCCACCGAGGCCGCCGCCCCAGCATGCTCCCTCCGCGCAGCCCCAAAGCCCAAGCCCTCCTCCAAGGGCAAAGCCCCTACCTCCTCTGACGCCTCTCTCGAGTTCGATGTCGATTGGATCGCCGAGCACGCGCGCCAGGTACACTCTACTCATCCACCACCACACTATTTCAAATCTGACCAGGTGCTGCCTGCTTCCCCTTACTTCTAGGTGTCGAGGATGCTACTCGGAGGAATGAGTGTCATAGGCATTTACGTATGGGCTTCCGAGGCATCCTTCAAGGCCACATCCCCTGCCGTCCTATCGCAGGTTCCACCTCTTGGCTCTTGCTTCACTGATTTACTCACTCACTCATTGCTCTTTTCCTCGAAAAGTACTCTACTCATGCCATCCCTTCTCTCAGGTTACTAGAGCTGCTTCCCAAGCTTGGTATGGCCGCGCATTCACTGCATTCACTGAGAGGCTGCTCATTCACATCTCTTACAGTCCTCGAAGGTGCTGTGCTCTCTTCTTTTCCTAGTACATGCTAACTTTGCCGCTCTTCTCAGAATAACAATCTGTGTATCCAGTCATCTGCCTAGCAGTATATTACCAAGTGCTTACTTCTAAAACACAAATGGTAATTCAGTGGTGGTTTTCTGAATTGTGTGTGATTCCATGTATTTACGCTCTTGTACCTTTTGATATATATATCAAAGGAGGTTGCACGTAACTTACGAGATATATGTATTCGATGTGTTGTAGACTGGCCTGTCGTATATGCGAGGTTGCATCAGGAAGTCTGCGCCCGTGTGATTTCAAATACAGCAAGCTACTGCCTTCTCTTCAGACTTTTAGATGCACATATAATTTTGAGATAAGGTAGCATTGTTTTCTTGCATCATTATGATACACATACTATCAATTCTGCATATCAGTTTATGGGGGGTCGAGTGTCCTGTAACGTAACATATCTCTGTATGTTACTGTTTGCTGTAACGATAGTCTTCTGCTACATCTTTGGCTAATTACAACACATATTGGCGTAGGTTAACAGCTACTCAAGCTGAGCCGTTTAAGAAAGCTATTTTGAAGGCAATCAGTCATCTCACAGAAGAAGTGCAGAATGCCAGAGCTTTGATTGATGGACATCTCGTAAGTTACAATTCTTTAGCCTCTATTGCAGTTAGATAAGTGCACAAATGCCACAAAGCTGGAAATGCTCACCACCTAGAAGAATGACATACTTTTATGGCTCCCAGCTTCTAAGAGAGACTGGGATATGCTTATTAGTTCAACACTTCACTAGTTAAAAATAGACTTGCTGCCGATTATATTTCTTTCCTCTTATCAGTGTCAGTCGTGGAAGAGAATGCCGCTCCTTTCACAGCAGCTTGCTATCTTGTCCATTTTTGCACCTACTTATATCTCCTGTTTCTCAAATATTTTTTTCCACTAGTTTTCAGAAGACATAAAAATTAGTACAGAGGGCCCACGCCAAGTCGATTTTCTTGTGCCATTCAAGAATGCCGTACCTGTTGAAGGTGCCTCAGCTAATGCTGTTTTTTTATGACACATTTTTCTTCTTGTTATGAGAGCCTAACATTATATGTTTGCACTAAAGAGTGCAGTTTAGAGGGAGTCGCTGGGCTTCTTCGCTTTGCTGGATCTGTCAGCGCCTTGGCATACTTAGGCCCGAAAGAATCTATTTCAGAAGCTATATCTGATCTCAAGGTAGTTATGAAAATCAGTTTCCATTGCTTTGTCTTCTTCGCTTCTCAAGTTATTTGAATATTTATGATTGCTTTAAAGAAAGGGAATTAACGCCTTTTTTTTGTTTCTGCTCCTTCTCTTACTCTGTATGAAGGCGGACATCATTACAAGCCTAAGAAGCAGGTTGGATATCATTCTGGATGACGCAGATGATGGCTCTGCCGCTAATGAGTTGGATCAATCACCATCTCAGAAGGTCACTCAAGTTGTATTTCATGAGTTGAGGTACAGATTTCTTTATACCTTGAAAACAATTTAAAGAGCACCAATTCGATATGATTTTTGTTGAAGAAGCCTGCCCTGTTGATTAGTGATGTGGAAAATATAGAGTTATTGATATAATGCCATTATCACATTGAGCCTTCCTTTTCTCTGTGTATGATAGACAGCAAGTCTGACAACTGATTGCGTTTTCACCTCCTTGAAACAGAGAACCTTACAATTTCTTGTTCCCGAGAAGAGTCCTGATACCTTGGTTTAGTGGTTCCTATATTTGTGATTACCTGCAACAATCAGAGACAACAGAGGTACTTATGCTGTGCTCACTTGTTGAGTCCTACTTGAGTGGAAGTGTGTCCCACCCTCAATTCTGCATTTCTGCTAGAGCACTTGACACTCTTTTAACTTCCCTGACTTTAGGATGCAGTGGATCGCTGCAAGGAAGTGATACCACTGGAAACAGCCACGGAAAGCTCTTCAATCCTAGAACCAGAAAGAGCAGCAGCCTGTGGCACACTAGAATCCTTTTGGGGTATGGTGCCTGGAGCTCGTAGTGGAACACGAGACAGATCCAGCAGGCTGAAGGATAGTGGCTGCACTGGACAGGCTGATGATGATAAGAGCCGAGGACGACAAGGCGGCGTGAACTTGAACATCCTAGCAGCTCTTTTTGCTCTGCTGGTTGCTCTGATAGCTGGATTTGTATTCACCTTATCTGCGGGTTCCAACACCTGAGCCTGTCTCCGTTGTAACATCAGTAATTGACATGCTGAAGATGTTAGAAACTGTTTTAAAGTTGAGTTATTTTTGTATGTAAAAAGCAATTGGAAAGAGATGACGATTTCCAAGAATCTGGAAGTTGTTTCTTGCGTTGTTTGAGACTGTGTGAAGTGGGCTGTCTTATTTTGGGTTAAGGAAACGAAAAAGAAAACAGTCAATATAATGACTTCATTCTATATACATGATTATGTATTGAAGAGTTCATATCCCTTTTAAGATGATGTCACCTCAGGCAACTGTGTCGCCTAAAAATTTTGGGTGCCTCTTCTCATCTAACCAAGCAAAGCATAGCATGTGAACTGCCGGCGGAGGCGGTGGCGTCGACCACATCGGGGTCATCAATCGCCTGGTTCGGGGTTCGGCATGCTCTCGTGGCATGGGCGATGGGGGTCGCCTGAGCTAGTAGCATCATCTTCAGGGGTTCAGCATCAGAGATAGGGCAGGTCCATTACATCCACATTGTCAACAATGTTCAATACAATTCGTCTCTTATACTGGCCAGAAACGACCTGAGTTCTCTGGCTTTCCTCTCATGTTCAGGAGACCCATCACTACCAGCTCCACAAATGTCTATTAAATCTACACCCTTCTTGCTTTTATTGCCTACAACTGGCGATGGGGACGACAGATCGATTGTCGCAGCTTCTACTACTGCATTATTCTCTACATGGCTTCTCCAAGAAAAATCATCAGCATTGTCTGCCACCCCGGTGCCATGGCTGATCAAGGGTGATGCTTCTTCCAGCTGCTCATCACTACCTGTTGATCCACCTTCATGCTTGTAGCATGAAGCGCCCAGCGTGCTGCCTTTCTCAGGATAGTTGCTTATCTCTGAGAGGGCTCTTCTGCTTTCTTCCATACAGAGTTGCATGTCTTGAGCTGCGTAGGGCTTATGAGCTGCACAAGGCAAGGGTGACGATAGATCGATCGGGTTGTTACCCTCTGTCGAACTCTGCATGTCACACTTAAGGGTATTTTCTTGTGACTCCATTGTTCCAGGTAGCAGGCTTCGACTCTGCAGATCAATCCCATCCATGGGTACTGCAGGTGATCCACTCAACTTTCTGGATCTGGAAATCTTACGAGATCGTATAGGCGGGGATGGAGAAGACAGGTCAACAATATCCTGCAGCGGTGCCACCATGTGTGGATCTGCTGTCTGGGGGCCAGTCGCCATAGATGGAAAGGCACCACTTTCAGATTCAATTCCAAGCAGCAATTCTTGGAGCTGCGCATCCACATCTTTAACGGCGGCCGGAGATGATTTTTTGGGCCTAGCTCTCCTCTTTTGCTTCTTCTGCTCACCCTTCTTTTCCAAAAATTCAGTTATTTTTTCTGGGCAAGCACTGCAGTTGCACAGGTAGGGCATGTCAGCAGGGTCAAATTTAAGTGAAAATGGAAAAATATGACGCTAAAGCATAACATCAAGCAAGGCAACTGATCCCATTATCAGTGGAATCCAAATAGCACATTGAACCGTTCTGCATTCCTCCCTCTCCTACACTAGGCTAAGTATAGTAACATTGAAATTCAATACTGAAATCAGCTATCATAATGGGTCTTGTTCATGCCTTTTGTCCCTCAATAAAAAAAGGGCGTACCCAGTGCCGTAGGCTCCCGCGCTATGCAGGGTCTGGGGGCAGGTTGTTTAGCGCACAGTCATTCCCGCACATAAATATGCAGAGGCTGGGGCTTGAACCCTGGACCTTCCGGTCACAGGCGGTGAAGCTCTACCACTACACCAAAGGCCGCCCTGTCCCTCAATATTATAATGAAAATATAATTCTTCTTCATGCTTTCATTTCATAGTTGGACTTTGTAAATGTTATCTGATTCATGCCCACAAATAAATGAATAATGCTCTACAATAGAAACATGCGATGTTCTAATTTTTTAAATTTGATCTCAAAAGGTGACTCCAGTTAGTGAAACACCATTGTTCAGAGGATAAGTTGAAAACTAAGCAAATGACAAACTATGGGAGCAGGAAAAGTGCAAAACCATAACTACCTTCTAACGAGATCCCCTGGAACAACTGAAACTTGGAGCCCATCTATGTTTCTCCATGAAACCTCATAATACTCGCTTCCCTGAACTTTTCGCTGCTTCACAATTGCCAATACAGGGCACGGTACTGGAATCTGCGAATTAGATCATTAGACTTGAAAAGTAGATGTAAAATAATCAGTTCAGACAATCAGATATGCACTCAGCATGCAAAGCTTATACCTCATCTAGTGAAGGTTTCAGTCCTAGATCTGAAGACGTGGAGCGAAGATTTGAAAACCTTCTGAGTTCTCTCTCAGCTATCTTTGGAAGGATATATTCATCTGCAGACATATTTTCAAGGAAATAACTGGGTTTTCTCATGTACAAAAACATGATACTACTTTCACATTGCATATCTCTGACAAAAGCAAGCATAGCGATTAGGGATTTCTAGGATACCAGTCTTCTCAGGGCTCCACTCAAAGTATTGCTCACAAATCTGTTGCAGCTGTGACCGAAGAAACGGACGCTGGCTGCATGCCCTGGAGACAGAAAATTAACAATCAACATCAACCATAAACCAACTAGACCAATATTTGACAACCTGAGTTCTTCCTCCTGGCCACTCAAGAGGCCAGGAAAGATGAAAGGCAAGCTTGGAAGAGATGTACCATTCACATCAGGTGTTAACCTAAGGCTAGGAATCCAGTTTTATCCACAATAGACCTTAAATCAAGAAAGTGGATTTATACACAAATGTCTCACCTCTGAACAGCTTCGGAATCTGGTGAATGACATTTTGGCTCCAGATATGCATTTATTATGTCACGAAATTGAACACCAGAATCTTGGCTTATCCCAACCTCTGTAACAGAAAAGACAGGACATGAACGGCAAATTTCCTACTCTGTGTTTGTTGAGCTGGCAAAAAAGTATGATGCAGCTAAATAGCTGGATAAAACAAGAAATGATTGCTTACCACAGGTACTTGCTTTTGGGCATGTGCCACCAACCCTCCCTGCATTAACTCCATTATTTTTTGCTTTACATTTTCTAGTAGGTTTAACTCCATCGGACAAAATTTGGTCAAGAATGGCATCATCCCCTACAGATTTAACAAGGCGGCATGCTGCTTCCTGTAATAGTTATATACAATATTATAAGAAAAAGAAAACAATGATAAGCTTCATGACTTCATTATGTGATTAAGTATTACAGTTATGGGCAGTAAACAAAACAAGAATAGTTGCAATACAGTCAGTATATATATGACAAAACCCAAATAATCAGTATTCACATATGGTTGATGCTCTGACTTTTGGTGCTTACTGGGCCAAAGCCATGAACTCCATTAGAATAGTCACTACCAAGAAGAACTGCAAGAGATATCTGAAAGAAAAATGGGGCAGTTCAAAGAAACTGGTCAAAATTTATGTATTATAGCACAAAAAAGGAAGTATTGTAGAAAATTATATTGATCCTTTTCATTAACACGCAGGAGAGCTGTGTATATGACATTAAGAAGATAAATAGGGGGAGAGCCCTTACAAAGAAAATTATATCAATCAGAAGCAAAGAATAGTTTAAAAGAAAATGGAAAGGGTAGAAAATTTAAAATAATGAAAAGGCTTTAAGTTGAAGCAGATAAAGTGGTGTTGTTATTGCACATTCAGTGATAGTACCAAGCACATTGGGAGTACATGAACCTCCACCCAAGAGAAGAAATTGGTTGGTGCAAGATTACTAGGACAATGGTTACTGGTTTGCCGAAATTGTTCTTCCCAGATACTACAGCTTAACTGGTGCTTACTGTGACAGTGTAATAAATGGAAAAAGCAAATGCAGTTCAATTTACTGTTTCTCTTTAGGATCAAAAGGGGGATATTAAGTTTATCCTACTTCTCTGAGATATGATGGTATGGCTTGGCAGCTGGAACATTCCAAATATCCTTTAGAAGAGCTCCTATAAGTTTAGATCAAGCAGGAAAATCGTGAAACAACGTACCAGTGAGTTCCTGCCAAAACCAAGCTTTTTCTCAATGTCTTCCATCTCGTAGCAAATTACATAACCACCCTCTCCTGATTTGAGTAGGAGTTAGGCTAAATAAATAAGAACACTTGCTAGTCCACAAAAAGAGAGGATAATGGAATACAAGACTTTGTCAGCAATATTACGGTTAGCAACAATGCTCAGGAAACAGCTGTACCTATGAAAACATCTCTATAAACTGTCCTTGCACCAAAGAGGAATGAATCTGAATCTGATGTAAAACAACCATCCTGAAACAGCATAGACAGTACATAAGGAACATGCATATGATGTTGGTCTTGTTAGGATCATGTCACGGTGTTGTACTTACACACAAGGAGGCAAAATTGAGCAATGCGCACTGTGCTTCTGCTTCTTCCACCCTATTAAGGAACATAACGGTCAAAGAAAGCCACAGGACAAATCTGATACAAGACAAACTAACTGATGTTAACATCTGCTGCTTAAAATCTAGTGGTTGAGGAGCAGAGAGATGTAGTACCCATCCAAGCAGGGGATGCCCAGGGCCATCCCCAGATGCTTGGCCTCCTTGATCATCCGTGAGAATTCGGAGCTCTTGTTCCGGCGCAAAGAAGTCAAGGGTTGTGAGTTGGCCTCCTCTCGAGCAGCCTGTGATGAATTGATTCCAAAGGAGAGTTTAAATGACTGGGTCGAGGGAAAATTGAGGGGGACAAGGACAAAGCAGCAGCAACCTCGGCGGCATTTGATCCAAGGCGGCGCCTGTATGTAGCCAATTTGACTGAAGGAATCGCCCCATCTGAAAGTAAAGACGAGAAATGAAGAGACTTTGGGCCCGGGCATGTCCGCATGGCGCATTGCCATTTCGTTTCAGGTTAAAGCCTTAAAAGAGAAGAGAACCTGCGACGAAAACGAGGCTGCAGTTGAGGGCGAGGAGGGCTCGGATGCGGTGGAAGAGGTTCTTGAGGTAGACCTTGTCCTTGAGGAAGGCCGGGGAGCGGTTGGCGCTGCAGAGCTGCACGAGCCAGCAGGAAAGATCCACGCACACCTTCTTGTTCCTGATTCCATCAAGAAGTGTTATCAATACGAGTACATGAGGGGGATTGGATTGGGTTGGATTGGATTGGAGGAGGCGGAATGAATCACGGAGCAGAGGGTTTGGGAAGGGGCGATCTACTCACTGGAGGTGCTGGAGCGGGAGCTTCTTCTTGCAGGAGTCGAGGATGTCCCAGAGGTTCTTCACCCCCATCGCCGCGACCGCCGTTGACGGTTGCCGGAGCCGGTGAAGAAGACAGGAAGCCTAACGGGCAGGGCCGCAGCGGCTGCAGAAGATGGGCAGGGATGAGCTCTTGAAGCCGCCGCTCGGCTGCTCCGTTGCCGCAGCCCGCAACCCTGCTCACCCCCTCGTCTGGCGCCGCCCGATGTCACGCGGCGGGGCGCTCCCCCGGGGCCACGCGCCCGACGCCGCCCGGGGCCGCGAGCCGTGCGCGGTGCCGCTCGCCTGGGGGCTGAGGCCGCAAGGCGCGCGCGCGGGTCGCTCGTCCCGGCCTCCGGCGGACGGCGGAAGATCGACAGCGCTCGCTAGGATTTGGGCGGGTTTCGAATTCCCTTCCTTTCCTTTTAACGCGACGATTCTAAAAAAAAAAAATCGAACGCGCCTCCAAAATACGCTTTGCACTTTTTTTTTTTAGAAAACCGGGTTGTATTTCATTAATATAGATAAGCCAGTACATTGCCAATCTTACAAAGACATCCCAAAAGAAAATCAAAATTACACACAAGTCCTTGTAAGACTCTCCCGGTGTTCCTCGTCGCCGGCAATCTGACCGTCCACCCGACAGAGCACCACCTCAGGAAAGTGAGCACGCCGAGCTTTTGGCTGGGAGCAGATACCCACTTCGACGAAGAAGCTTTCAATGCTTCATTGATTTTTCCAGTTGCCGCGATTGGCATGTTGAGCTCATCAACACGCCCTTGATTCATTGAACGCACAGGCAAATCGCCGAGGCACCAGGCATCTGACGCCTCCAGCGTCGTAAACAACTCCGAGTCCAAAGACAACGGAGGAACCAGGAACCCTAGGCAGAGGAGGAGAAAAATCCCCATCCCAAACCTGCATAGGGTACAGACAACGGAACCACCAAAAATGGTGATAAGCAAAAGCCAACCCGATTTCTCAGTAACGAGTTGGTAGACAATCTTCCTCCCGCCTCCAGCAGCCTTGTCGATAGATGCAAATCCAGCGGCGCCATGGATGGCATGGAAACCTCCAGCACAGGAAAGCGCATGGCAGATGCAGCCGACAACGCAAGAAAAAAGAGCAAAGAAAGCATCGCCATCGCCGAGTCGCCAGTAAAAGACGCTGAAGAACTCCACCCTCCCAACGAACACCACCAGACAGCAGATACCACCAACAAGGACCACAAAGAAGCTAAAGAGGAAGCAAAAGTACCTCCCAAAGCTTCCTTTGCCAACGCCGACGGAAACATGGGAGGGAGGGGAAAACCCGACGAGATCTGAGGCCAACCCTAGATCCCCAAATCCAGCGGGTACACACCACCACAGCTCTTCGCTGGTGCCGGAACAGCCACCAGCGAGGCGGAGAAGGAGCTGCAGGCACTTATTCCATAGATGCAGCGCTGCCTCCACCCTGCGAACGCCGCCGCCTGGACCTAATCTTCCTATACTAGCTAGGAATATGTACCACGGCCACCTCAATCCTCGTTCCCCATCCTCTCCAGCGCCGATCCGGTCGCCGGAGCGGAGGGGAAACGAAGGAAATCGGCGCCGGAAGCTGGCCGCCTGCTTATCGCCTTCTCTCAACTGTAGCAGCAGAAGAAGGAACGAGAACCCCCCTTTTCCAATACGCTTTGCACTTATGATTACGGAAATCCGCTTCAATGTTTTAAGGCTCCGTTTGGAAGTAGATATTGGAGGGGGTGGAATTGAATTGGGTTGAATACCAAATCAACCATGGTATTGAAATGAGAGGCAATTCTAATTCTAGTGTTTGGATGTCATTGTATTAGAGTTTGGAATCTTAAGAAAGAACTCAATTCAACTTTTTGTGTGGAATGTACACACGCATAGAATTGGTTTTTGTTTCTTCCACCAAGGCCAACCAGACCACTGCTCCGGCAACCCCTCACCGCCGTCGCCGCACACAGGAGCAGCCGCTCGGCTCGGCGGCAGAGGACGTGGGCTCGCCACGGAGGGGCTCGCCCGCGGAGGGAGGAAGGGAAGGAGCCGTGCCGCTCGCCGACATAGGGGCATGTGCTCGCCGTTGAGGGAGGTAGGGGAGGGGCCGCGCAGTTCGCCCCGCGGCCTTCTCCTCCCGCTCCGGCGCGGCGGCGGAGGGAGCCGCCGGGGGAGGAAGACAGAGGAGGGTCGCCGGGCGGTGGAAGTCGCAACCGGGGATGGAGGATGGCCTCCGCCGCCGTCGATTAGGGAGATGGAGCCGCGACGTCGGGGATGGAGATGGAGGACGTGTGGAGGAACGGTGGTGGAGGACGACCGAGGGGCAGAGAGATGGAGGAGGGCCGCCGCCGCCGCCGGAGACAGAGGAGCGTTGCCGGAGAGGGAGATGGAGGAGCGGCGCGCTGGTTCGTGCGAAGAAGGGGGCAATGCTTTACGAGAGGGACGGAGACGTGGGGACAATGATTCCAACCAATATAGAGCTCTCGGGGTCAGTATCGTCAGTATCGTGGGATACAGTCGCACAACAGGCTCAAGGCTGCAGCTTCTCTGTCCCCGTTGTGTGTCTCCATCCGTGTCCCCGTGGACGTGGAGGACACTGATTTGCTCCGCATAAAACCTGGGTCCTCTTTTTTTTCCTGTTGATTGCTCCGCGGCTACGAGAAAAACGGCACCGTCGGTTACTCCCCCATCAATACTCCATTCAATCCTTGATTTACTCCCTCCGGTTTAGTAAAAGAAGTCGTTTAGGACAGCGACACGGTCTCCAAAGTACAACTTTGACTTCTTATTTTTATAAAGATATTTATTAAAAGCTAACATATGTATACTTTTATGAAAGTATTTTGCAGGACAAATCTATTCATGTAGTTTTCACATTTCCAAACTCAACGACTTAAAAGTTATTCACGATTTATATTCCTAATATTTGACTCAAATCTTGTCCAAAACGACTTCCTTTACCAAACCGGAGGGAGCAGTAGTACTTCATGACGAATCTTGATTCTTGTTCGATTACTGCTGCCTGGGCTGGGACCTCGATTCCTGCTGGCTGCTGACGGATCACGATTTGGGCCGTGAGGAGATGCCATTGATATGAGACACGTTTGATAATTGTCCTTGTTTTGTCCTCTCTCTAGTCAATGCCATGTCTTACATGTAGCTGTTTTTTTTTCATATTCTAGTGCCTTTCTCTAATAAATATTTCATAATCATGTTGCTTAAGTTAACGCGGACGGCTCCGTTACTCGTGACCGTGTGAGATTGTCGACAGAAAAATAGAGGGGCAGCTCCAGCCTCCAGGAGAAAAGCCAACCGGCATACGACACGTGCGTGGAGACACATACGGAGACACACAAAAGGGGACAGAGAAGCTGCAGTCGAATGTGTGTGCTTTGGTGATCAAAAGCTCAAAAAGATGCCTAACATTCCAAAAACCCAGTTACACACACTTGCGCAAACACTCTAACTAAACCCAATTTTCACGTGTAAAATCGACTGAGCCGACTTGACAAGGGTGCACCAACTCGAGCGTGTTGTCTTCTGTGCAAAGTCGACTGAGCCAACTTGACATAGGTGCATCGACTTATGTATGTTGCCGTTTGTGTAATGTTGGCTGAGCCGACTTTGACTGTAACGTCTAGTTTTCGGGAAAGCGGGTATAAATACCCCATCATTCGCTCCCTAACAACTCTCTTGGTCATTTCGTTCAAAACTGAGAACAAGCCTCCTCTAGCTCACACCACCTCTCCAACTCCCTCTAGAGCACTTGACCAAAAATTTGAGTGGGATTTGTGAGAGACTTGAGAGAAAGCTTGTGTTCATTCTCGTCTTCTTTGAGCTTTGAAGTCATTGGTCAAACAAAGCCTTGGATTTGTTACTTGTGGAGCTCTCAACTTGTGTGGTTTGAGCCCCGAAAGTTTGTATTACCAATCTTTTGCGTGAGATCAATATTAAGTGACTCAACCCTTTGTGGTTGATTGAGAGAGGCAAGAGGTTCGTGACAAACTAGCTCTTTGTGAGCAACTCCACGGAGACGTAGCTCCTACATGAAGCAAAGTTATTGAGACAACCTCCAAATTAAGTCACCTAAAACAGAAGTTAAAGAAAATTACTGTCTAGATACAAATAACCAATTGGGCAAGATTGGGGATAAGTTGCACAACATATACTTACAATGAAGTCCAGTTCCAAATGAGAGAGACTAGTAACAGTAATCATGGGACAGCAGGAGTGTTAACTGACTGGGCACTCTAGGGGTGCACCTTGATTCTGACCTTCAGTAGCCTGTGCCCAGGCTGAAAAATGAAGAAAAATCTTGAATGGGAAACCAAACGCTAGTTACAATCTTATTTCTCGTCGCAAGCGTGCATATTTCTCCTGCATCCTCAAGAGCTCCCTTGAAAGCTCTTGATTCCCAGTAAGCATCAGTCCGTTCAGTACACGGAATGAGAATGATGTTATATCGTTGGGGCGATTCCCGACTCGACCATCCGTCGGCGGCCTTGCCCGCGCGTGCCGCGACTTCACGAGAGCGTCGTCGAGAAGGCAGTTGAACAGCGTGAGGTCCTGCGCTGCGCGACGCCGTGGGAGCGAGAGGAAGAGCTGGACGTACTGCGAGGTTCTAAAATTATTATATGTATATGGAAAGCACATTAACTTCACTGCTCAAACAATATATAGAGCATACATACACAGTACATAATTTGTACAGCAAGCACACACACGCGTACAATAAAATTAATAATAATGCAACTCATCTCGGACCAACTAACTACACGATGGCGCTGTACGACGACCCGTTGAGCGTGGCGAGCACGACGGCGACGCCGAGCAGGAGCACGACGAGCGCCGTGAAGTTGACGAGCATCGCCTCGGCGCCGTACTTGGGCAGGCGCAGCGGCGGGCCCTGCAGGAAGGTGAGCTTCTCGAGGAACCCTAGCTGCGCGGTGGCGACGGCGAGCGCGAAGACGAGGACGCCGGCGACGGCGTGCCACGGAACAAGGGCCCTGCGTCTGGCTGGCGGCGAGGCGCCCGGGAAGAAGAAGGCGAGGAAGCCGGCGGCCCACTGGGCGGCGTAGAGCGTGATGGCGGCTATGCCCACCCACGAGTGCAGCGAGTACAGGTTGGGGATGCCACTCTCCACGTGGAACTTGAACACCGCGTACACGCCGAGGACGCCGGCGGCGAGCCCCGCGGCGTGCAGCGCCATGTGCGCCTTCTTCCTGGCGGCGCGCGGGACTAGTAGCAGGGAGCGGTAGCTCAGGATGGCCTCGCCGCCCAGCACGATGGGGCCCAGCACCATGAGCACCGGGTGCAGGTTGAAGATGAGCTGCAGATTATTGTTCTTCTGCGGGGAGGAGCGGAGGGCCACGCCGCCGCGGAAGTGGACGCACCAAACCACCACCAGCACGACGGCCGCCACGGCCAGGACGTGCGCCACCGCCACCGTGCGCTGCTTGCTGTTATTGGACGCCCCAGCTTCCTGCTGCTGCTGCTGCTGCTTGCTCATGTCCATGTCCATGTCCATGGAGCGCGCGGATCGATGAGCGATCGACAAGTAGTCACAACTGAATTACTGAAAGATGGGATCAGGGAGAAGAAGCAGTCCAGTCCAGTCAGGTGGCAGCTGCGCTTAACTGCACAGCCAGAAAGGAGGAGGAAAGCATGACGGTTACATGGCTGTGGACGTGGTTGCGCTCCCCGCCGCTATTGCCGGTGGCCACAAACTGACCAACCAACCCAGCTAATAGCTTTCTTTTCTTCTCTTCTTTTTTTTTTTGGGTTTACCTTCCCAACAAAAATCCAATAGGTTCCACTAGTATAGTACTTCCTCCGTTCCGGAAAGGAAGTCCGTTTGAGTTGCGTGCCAGTTAAAGTGATTCATATTTGACCAAATTTCTAATGAATTGTATTCATACTTATAGCTCTAAATAAATTTGTTAAAAAACTACATTTTAAAACGAATCTAATGATATATTGTATTTTATATCATAAATATTTATGTTTTTTTATTTATAATTAGTCAAACTTAATATTCTGGAGTTTCTCGGGAAGAGAGAAGTGCATTCTTTCTGGGACGGAGGGAGTAGTAGTAAAGAAGAAGAAAAAGAAATGGGATCACACAAAAGAGACACGGAGATACAAGAAATATTCAGGCAAAGCCATTGGCCGATGTAAAGCAGAAAGAAATTGATGTTAACGTCTAGCAATGACCGGGTCCGCTCCGCCCCGCCCCGCCCCGGCCGTCGTCTCTCAAAAGCTTACTGCTGTGATGCTGTCACACATACTACTAGCTAGGTAGGCTATCACACACTCTATCTTCAAGTATCTGATATGACCAAGCCAGCAAGCAAGGGCCGTGTTGGACAAGGCAGTCGATAGCCGCGCCCGGACCTTTGGATTATGGACGTCTTTGCTACTCTAGTCCTTTTCACCGGCGACCTTCAACTTGACTTGGACAAGATCCATCAACAATTCTTCCAAATCCATCAAAATCACCGGGCCTTTCCGCTTAATTATATATAGCTCCCGACAATTTACTTATTATGCTGTTTCCTCCAAGTCTTCTGAATTGTACTGTAAACGTGTTATGCTGTCTTTTAAGTAAGGCGGGAGCTTTAAGCCCTAACACTCTAAAAAAAACTTATTATGTTGTTCAATGCATAATGCATTTAGGGGGTGTTTAGTTTGCAAAAGGTTTTTGTGATTTTTATCCTTTTTTGCGAAATGGAATTAAATACCCATTTGCAAAGTTTGCAAATTTTGTAAAATAGCTCTCACACGTGTAAAGAAATAATGCAACAACTTTTGCAAAATTTGTAGCACACTTTTTAATGAAAAAAGTTTTTTGCAAAGTTTGTCAACTAGACACCCCCTTAGTCTGGATTCTTTATCATGGTTCCCTTGTACGGTGTGGATTCAATATAAACCCTGAAATACTCCTGCCATGTACCGACTAGGGGTTGCTTGGTTGCTGGCCACAACTCGCCGCCATACTACAGTCTCGCCACGCTACAGTCAACAGCAGGGGCTGTAGATGGCTATGGCGCCTGGAAAGCACGCCACAGGTTGTGGTGCGGGCGTCCGTCCCGGAGGTGTTTCCTCCTAAAATTTATGTGAAGATAATTTTATTATTTATTTAGGAGTAGTAAATGTAGACTAATAATAAAACTAATTACTGATCTCGGATGAAAACCTCAAGACGTATCTAATGAGGGTATTTATTAGTAGGTCATTAATTCATTATTAGTGGATGATTATTGTAGCATCACTGTTACAAATTATAGATTAAATAGGTTCATTAGGGCAAGTACATTGGTGTCGTCTCATAGGCGGTCTCATACATTGACACGTAATCTTGAGACGACTTAACAGACAACTCATACAATGGGTTGTTGTTTTAGCTGTCTCGTAGTAATACCATATCCCTTAAATTGCGAGGGCAACAAAAGAAACTTTGTGAGTTACCAGACAACAACAACCGTACAATGGTGGAGAAGCCGTCTCGTAGTCCTAAATTTTAGCTTATGAGGCGGTTGTTTCACGAAACAACGACATCTTTCTCTCACCTCACTTTCTCTCCTCCACATCACCAAAAATCCTATGTGGCGCTGCATGAGACAACCTATGAGACTGCTTACGTGTAGCAATATACTTGCCCTTAGATTCGTCTCGCCGTTTTCATTCCATGTATGTAATTAGTTATTTTTTCGTCTAAACCTAATTTGGAACCCTTGGCAGGTGGGGCCCTGTTCGGTCGCACATCCCGAACGTGCCCTGGGACGGGCCTGCCTGCAGCCTGCAGCGATACAAGCCCACCGTGCCGGAGAAAGCCGTCGAGCTCTGCGCTGAGGCCCTCGCCTGCCCCGCGCATGACCGTGACAAGGGCCTTGTTTAGTTCACGAAAAGATTTCGTGAAAAGATTTCGGGTTTTGATTTTACCGATTTAGAAGTAGTAAATGTAAAAAAAAGGTGAAAAGTTATATAGATAGGGTGAAAATCTCGAGACGAATCTAACGATAGTAATTAGAGGGTAATTAATCCATAATTAGCGAATGGTTACTGTAGCATTACTGTTGCAAATCATGGATTAAGTCGGCTCATTAGATTCGTCTCACGATTTACAGCCTATCCATATAACTTTTCACTTTTTTCGTCTACATTTAATACTTCATGCATCTAAAATTCTCTTTTAATATGATGGGTAAAAAATTTTTGGGCGGGAACTAAACACGGGCAAGGACTTCATGACGGAGTCAAGGGAGAGGTACGTCGCCGACTACGAGCTAGCCCTGCGCCCCTGCCGCCGCCGTTCACTGCCGACGAGCTCACCGACATGGCACGAAGAGACCGCGACGTGCGAGCCACAGTACGTGCACAAGATGAGGCATTCGCATGGACCACCGTAACTAACGACTCTCATCATGCTGCTAGCTTAGGCCGGGTTTAGTTCCCGAAAAGATTTTGGTGAAAAGATTTCGGGTTTTGATTTTACCGATTTAGGAGTAGGTAAATATAAACGAAAAAGGTGGAAAGTTATATGGATAGATTGGAAATCTCGAGACGAATCTAACGACGGTAATTAGAGGGTAATTAATTCATAATTAGTGAACGGTTACTGTAGCATTACTATTGCAAATCATGGATTAAGTAGGCTCATTAGATTCGTCTCGCGATTTCCAGTCTATCTATGTAACTTTTCACTTTTTTTGCCTACATTTAATACTCCATGCATCTAAGATTCTCCTTTGATGTGATAGGTGAAAAGATTTCGTTTTGCAACTAAACAAGGGCTTACTTGTTATTTGAAGTTTTGAACATGGAATGTTGTTACTAGCTACTGTAGTACGATCTAGGCACCCATGGATTCAGAGATTTCCTCAGTAGTATATAATTATATTGTTACACTTTACGACTTTACTGATATATGTCACGCTATGACCGGATGGATGAGAGGTGGAGAAAACATTTAATAAAAAACTTAAAAATATTTTTTTCTTGGGTTCAGTTTTCAAACCGATTGAACCATGAATTCGATTCCTTTTAAAAATTGACGCAACAATGTAGGATATTATATCATAGATATTTTAATTTGAGTTCAATGGTCGGACACGTCGTCAGCGCGAAATTGCTAAGTTGGGCCTCAAATACTGTTGAATTAATGGATTGTTTTACATTTGATGAAAAATAGCAAAACCATAAAAAAGAAAGGAATAATTATTTGTGTTCAGTGCTGGGGATAAAAGGGCTGGGAAGGGAGCACTAAACATTTCTCCACTTCTTGTTACATTACACGTAGTACGTGATAGCCCAAAGAAAGGGGACGTGCCGCGCGTTACATCAACGAAGAGTGATGTTACGGAGGCGATGATTCAATCAGATACTAGCCCTTCCTTCATTTTGTAAAAATTTTCTCTTTCGATTTTATATCCCCTCTCACAATGCATGCCTCTCAATACATAAATTTTCTCTATTTTTCACTCTCTCTTTTAGAACTAAACACGCCCTAAATAACATAGATTGTGCCGGTTTCTCTTCCCGTAGTATGACATGTTTTTTCTTTAATAATTTCTACGTTTCAAATTATAGGTCGTTTTGACTTTTCTATGTTCATAGATTTTGCTATGAATCTAGACACAATGTTTATCTAGGTGCGTAATAAAGATGATGAACCTAGAAAAGACAAAACGACCTATAATTTAGAACAGAGGTAGTAATTAAAGAAAAAGAAAAATGGAAGGAAAAAAAAAGAGGAGAATGAGTCCAACCTGCGAGGCGACAGCCGAGTCGAGTCGAGGCGTGCCGTACCGTCCCTACCGCCTGCGGTGTGCCTGATTACTCAAGCAAGGGGCAAGGTTGGAGAAGAAGGGGGAGTCCACGCCGCCGCGCCGCTCGAAATCCCCCACCCAATTCCCCAGGGAGGCGAGATCAGATCAGGTCAGGGAATAGTAGTACATCAGATCTCATCTCCGCGCAGTCACACCCCCGGATCCCATCTCTCCGATCCCCATGGCGATTGTGTACGCGCTGGTGGCGCGCGGCACCGTCGTGCTGGCCGAGTTCGCCGCCGTCTCGGGCAACGCCGGCGCCGTCGCCCGCCGCATCCTCGAGAAGCTGCCGCCCGACGCCGAGTCGCGCCTCTGCTTCGCGCAGGACCGATACATCTTCCATGTCCTCCGCGACCAAGCCGGCATCACCTTCCTCTGCATGGCCAACGACACATTCGGAAGTATGTACTAATCTCTCTATCTATGGTGATCCATTCATTTTTTTTTCTCTTGCTTTGGATGGAGAGACATTCCTGGTGTATCTGTGCCTGTATATACTACTACTTGCTGCTACTCTGATTGGTTGCTGTATCTGTATGTATGTTCTGATTTCATTCAGCTATTAGTATGTCCAGAAAAAAAAAAGCTCCAACCTGCCACTTCACCAGTTAGTTCCCCCTCCTGAATCCTGATTGGACTTCATGATGCAGGGAGGATCCCCTTCCTCTACCTCGAGGACATCCAGATGCGCTTCATGAAGAATTACGGCAGAGTCGCCCACTCCGCGCTGGCTTACGCCATGAACGATGAGTTCTCCAGGGTGCTCCACCAGCAGATGGAGTTCTTCTCCAGCAACCCAAGCGCCGACACGCTCAACCGTCTCCGCGGAGAAGTCAGTGAGGCAAGTACCTTCTTATATTTCAAACACTTGTCTTCCATCGCATATGCCATAGCATCATTCCTGCATCCTGCTCTACACATGAATGACACCATCTCTGTGCTTCCCGACTCCTGCAGATACACACTGTCATGGTCGACAACATAGAGAAAATTCTCGACAGAGGCGACCGCATCTCACTACTCGTCGACAAGACATCCACCATGCAAGACAGCGCCTTTCACTTCCGCAAGCAATCCAAGAGGCTCCGCAGAGCGCTTTGGATGAAGAATGCCAAGCTTCTGTAAGTGCTACACCTTTTCCATCTTTCAGACTAAGATATTAGAGGTCAATCATCTATGGTCTATGGTTATAGCATTAGAGTCTACAATCTACTTCAAAAGTGAGCAGTCCTCCTCTGCCTGCTATAGCAATGTTACAGAAGCCTTGCAGATCCATTACCTAGATTCCCAGTGGCGCTCCTTTTTGGAAATATGTCCAATGGTGCTAGTTTTGTGCTTCCCTACTAGCTACAGTTTTACTAGCCCGTCACATTGATTTTGGTTGGTCCTATACCACACTAATTAAATGGGTGATATCTATATACATCCAGACGTTCCTTTTGTTTTGGGGGTTAAGATAGCACTTAGCAGTTGCGGTCAGTGATGTGTAAATTGCGTATATGTTCATGTACTGTCAGATGAAACTGAAAATTGGTGAGGTATCTTGTTTGGGAAAATTACAATCCCAGTTCTAGGCTGAAAATCTAGGCAGCAAGTTTTGCCCAGTTTGTGCTGGTTCTACTGCTTCCCTTCTAGTTACCATTTCACTATGAATCTTCACATTAATTTTGGTTGCCAATCCATTGGTCTAGACAAGCAAGTATAGGACATCTAGCCATTCCTTTTCTTTTGGGGTTAAAATAGCAGTGGTGGTGAGTGGTGTGTAACTTTTTTTTTTAAAAAAATAATTTAAAAAAAGTGTAAATTGTGTATATGCCCATGTACTGTCATATGAATCTACAAAGTGGTAGGTATCCTGTTATCCTGTTTGAGAAATTTGCAATCCCAGTTCTCTGCAGAAAATCTAGGCAGCAAGTTTTTCAGTGTGTCAATTGAAGGTTTAAGCCTACTTCTGAGACATTTATTATCTTAACCTCTTTTTTGCAGAGCTGTGTTGACGGTTGCCATAGTAGTGCTACTCTACTTGATCATCTCTGCTTTCTGTGGAGGCCTTTCGCTACCATCATGCAGATCATGAATCATGGCTGCCCCTCATTTGGAGCGTAGAATTCCAGAGAAATGCTTCCGGAGCCAGAACAGAGACGCTTCGAGAAATATGGTTTCCAGTTGGAGGGAGTTTGCTTTTTGCTGGCATGAGCTAATCTGAAGTGATTCATGCAAAACTGGGTTCAGAATGTACAGTACGTGGGTGGTTGTTTGAACTTTCAAGGAGTGTAGTTGCCCTTTGATGTACTCGTTTCTTTTCTGATGTGGCTCCTGTGGATGGATCAAAGTTTTGCGTGGATGGGCTTGGTGTCTGTCTAGCGATGCTTTGCTATATACATATATGTATACTGCAGTGGATGTTATATCCTGTTGGTTTCCGTCTATCAGAATTATGCATGAATCTCGCTGCTATTGTTGGAGTTTTACTGGCTTATTAGCTTGCCTTTGAATATGTAAAAGCTGCATCGATTGGAACTAATGCCTCGTTGGAAATGATGTAGGGTGATTGCCCAGATGGTTTGCTTCTTCAGTATGAGTTGTGTGTGGGGGGTGGGGGGAACCAACTGCCCTTAAACTTGTTGTGAATTGTGATGATTATAAGCAAATTAAGCAGTAGGCCATCATGGAGTTGCAGAGAGCACAACAGAGCAGTTAGAAAGAGAGAGGAGCAATTCCACCATGCATTGGTCGTGCAGGAGCAGGAAGGAGCAACTACTCCACTCCTGCAATGCAGTTGAATGCAACGCAGAAATCAATAAACAAGGTCATCAGCGCCAAACAACTCCCCTGTTTGTGCAGGTATAAATTTGCTCTTCCCCATGGTTTACGTCCAATACAGCACAGCACTCAAAGATTGAGCAGAAGTAATTAAGCAAAGCAAAAGAAAATATGAGCGAGCCTGCCACCGTGATCCACATGGACGACGGCAAGGCCCCCGCGGCAGCAGCAGCTGCGTCCTCGTCCTACGCCACCGCTCCGACAACGACGACTGGAGATGCCGCGGCAGCAGCAGGCACCACCAGCAGTAATAACAAAGCTCGTCGCGGCCTCCCTCTGCTGCTGCGGTCCGGCGCCGACGGGTTCCGGCGGTGCCTGGCCGTGATCGACTTTGTTCTCCGCGTGGCGGCGTTCGGGCCGACGCTGGCGGCGGCGATCTCGACGGGCACCGCCGACGAGCGCCTGTCGGTGTTCACGCAGTTCTTCCAGTTCCACGCGCGGTTCGACGACTTCACGGCCTTCACCTTCTTCGTGGTGGCCAACGCCGTGGCGGCGGGGTACCTGGTGCTGTCCCTGCCCTTCTCCGCCGTGTGCATCCTCCGGCCCAAGGCCACCGGCGCCAGGCTGTTCCTGCTCCTCTGCGACGTCGTGGTCATGTGCCTGCTCACCTCGGCGGGGGCGGCGGCGGCGGCCATCGTGTACTTGGCGCACTGGGGCAGCCGGCGCGCCAACTGGGTGCCCATCTGCATGCAGTTCCACGGCTTCTGCCAGCGCACCAGCGGCGCCGTCGTGGCAACGTTCCTGGCGGTGCTCGTGTTCGTTGTGCTCATCTTCATGGGCGCCGGCGCGATCCGCAGGCGCAGGCACCACTAGCGATCAAACCCTGCTAGTATTGCCATCTTCATTAAGCTGTGATTAGTAGTAATCACTCCATTCCATCCAACCAAGTGTGTGTGAATGTAATTTGGTCACCCCCCTGCTTGTATTACCATGATTTGAATTGAAGAAACAAAATACTACTCCACTAGTAAATGATGAACATGACGATGCTGTTGGTTCAGAGCGATGTCGCCGCCGCGGAAGATCTGTAGTACGCCATTCCCCTGATTCCGTCGGGGTCCATGGCGAAGTCGAGGAGCTTGTAGAATCCCACGACCCTTGGCTCGGCGTAGAGCACGATGTTGGCGACGCCGTCCCGGCGCAGGTCCTGCACGAGGCGCTCCATGACGGCGCGGCCGAGCCCCAGGCCCTGGCAGGAGGGCTCCACCACCACGTCCCACACCACGGCGTTGAACACGCCGTCCCCGGCGGCCCGCGCGAACGCCACCGGGCGGCGATCCCCCGCGGCCTCGAGCCAGACCACCCGGCTGTGCTGCAGCGCGCGGCGGAGGCGCTCCTCCTGCCGCCTGGGGAAGCCCACGCGCGCGAACACCTCGTTGAGCGCCGCCACGTCGATGCCCTCCGCCGTGCGACGAACAGCGAACCCGCGGGAACTCAGCTCCGCGTCAGAAACCGTCAGGCTCAGGCAAGCGCACGCACGAGGACCAGGCCCTGGCCGCCGGCGTACTGCCACTGCTTTCGGAGGGTTATTGAGCCCCGCCGGCGTGACGCGGGGGCGGAGCAGCTGCATTGGCATGGCGATTGAGGAGGAATGGTGGACGGAAATCATGGAACCTGCTGCTGCTTCCTCTGCTCTTTCTTTGGGTGGCCCTCGAGCCCAGATATGGCAGCTTATCCTTGCAACGGCCGTTGGATCTGCAATCAAGGGCTGCGACCCCCCTCATCAATCTCACCCATCAACTCTAGATCAGACGGTGGGTGCCCTTTGCTTTGCACGGGATCGGGAACGGGATCGATCCCCTTTCCTTCCTCTTCCACCGCCGCCGCCGCCATGGACGACGACCCGCCGCCCGTCCTCCTCGACCGCGCCTCCCGCGCCACCCGAGGCAAGAGGTCAGCTTCCCCTTCTCTTGCCCACCTACCTTGCTCCTGATTGATTGACGACTGAGACTGGAATCAATCCGTTGCGCCCGGCTCGCGCAGGATAACCAAGCTCCTCGAGGACGAGGTCCAGCAGGATGAGGTCTTCTGGAATCAAGAAGCGCTCAAGGATGTACGTTTTCAAGCAATCAGTTTCTGCTGCTCGGGCCGTTGCGAGCTTAGGATCAAGTTGGCCCTTGCGAATAGCTTGATGCACTATCTCCACATTTCCGATCTGTGCACCTTCGCGATTGATTGCTCCTACTGTCGTCTCACTTACTCCTACTTCCCTCGCAGGAGGATGACGATGACAACTACGAGGAAGAGCAGGATGCTGGTGACGAATTCGACAGTGATTTCGATCGAGATGTCAGATACCTTCCTTCTCTCATCTTCACTTATTTCTGTTCCCAGTAGCTTTCACTGCCTTCTTCCTACTCCTAGAGTCCTAGTTAACATTTTCACCCAGAGTTCTTAATAGATACATCCAGTGCCCTATCTAACTCCTCTGCGTCTGCACAGGAATCTGAACCTGACGATGAGCCAGAAAAGGAAGAACGTGAGAGGTATACACTTTCCTACCTCATGTCATCTCCATATCAAAGGAATCCTCTTCTCATGCCCCAACTCCACTGTCAACCAGATTGCCAATCAAAAAGCGCCTAATGTTCCCTGGCAAGACGTTGAGAAAGACCAACATAAAGAAGAAGAAGGCCATCTCAAAACTAGAAGATGACGCGAAAGCTTCTGATAAGCCAAGTCCGTCCGCGCCAGCAGATGTTCCTGATGAATTGGAGACCGAGAAAACCATAAGGAAATCGACCAGAACGTCGGTCATCGTCAGACAAGCTGAAAGAGAAGCCATACGCGCTGAAAAAGAGGCAACGGCCAAGGTATTGCTTGCAGCCTCTCCACGTCCTGCCTGTATCAGATGCTGTAATTGTGCAATCGGCGCTTGAGCCACTCAATGACAACAGAGTCTTCTAGTACTCTGATTAGTTTGTCAGCCTATGACGTCTTTTTGGGATTTATTATGTTCACTTCCTTTTTACCCTCTTCTCTTCTGCACCGTGCCAGCCAATTGTTAAGAAGAAAAAGGAGGGAGAAGAAAAGCGGATGACACAAGAGGAGATGCTTTTGGAAGCAGCTGAAACAGGTTTCAAACTCGGTTTCCTTTACAACTTATCAACAAGTACATAGATGGAATTTGCAAGCATTGTTTGCACTGTTCTGATTCCATTTTATCTGTCTACCTTTGTCTATGTTTCCAGAGATCATGAACATGAGAAATCTAGAGCGTGTACTGGCAAGAGAGGAGGAAGTCAAGAAAAAAGCCGTTGTTCATAAGGACACTTATGATGGTCCTACAATTCGATTCTTCTCAAGAGATGGTAACTGCTTTTGTCAGATTGTCATATATATATATATTGTGAACCAAGAAAACAAAAACACTTCCTGCTATAAAAAAGTCCATATCCTAGGAGTTCCTGATCATCAGTATTGTGCTCAATTAGGGGAGTCACGTCTGGAATTCTTGAATGGAGCATCATTTGGATCTGAACTATGTACAATATCATCTCCTTGTAAGTATCACAGTTTCGCTGATGATGTATTGTTTGTTCATTATCTCTAGCAGTCACTTTAAAATGTGTACAACATCAGCAGTTTCAATTCAAGTTGCTGTACTAAGCCTTGTTTTTTTGTAATACTTCTGTTACAGATCCAGAGAAATCTGTATGTGTGGTGACAGGACTCCCTGCCAAGTATGTCTTTGTGACCCCTGTTTATGGTATCCATTGCCTTTCCTTTCACATGAGCTATTTTCTTTGGGCTGTGTTTCAGTGTTTGTATGTTTCATCGGCCTACAAGTAATAACTTTGACAGACGCCCATCCTTTGCTTAGTAGCTGCATTTTCTTGTAGAGTCTGATTTTATATGCTCTGAATCACTCTGATGTTACCACTGTGTGTATGAGCTGAAAACCCAGTGGCATGCTCTTGACCTAGAAATTTGAAATGGTATTGGAGAAAGGATTTCATGTCTATATAACCAATTTATGTAGTAAGCAATGAGCATTGAATTTGGATTTGATTCTTGAGAGCTGGTTATGCTTATGCTCGGCTTATTTCCTGTAGATACCGTGATCCAAAGACAGGGTTGCCTTATGCAACTATGGAGGCATTTAAAATAATCCGGGAGAGGTACGCTCTATTTCTTTTTGTAGATTCCTATTCTACTGTGGCAACTAGTCATAAACAACTTGCCTGCTCCTGTGACCTTAAATATGTTTCTTAAGCACAAGACTGGTTAAATCTGAGTGTGTGTAATTGAAAAATGCTGACACTTCTTCAACTGATCCATGTATTCAGTTTCATGAAAGAGGAGGCTGATAGAAAGAGGCCGAACATGTCAAATATGGGAGAGCTTTTTGAATCAATAGCCGGTGAGCATTCGGCACCTAAGAAGAGAAGGGTTGAGGTAAGGTCGCCGAACATATCAGGAGGCTTAAGGCATGGACGACGCTTCCAGCGAATACCTGCTCTTGATATGGTCGACGAGGACTAACGAGAGAGATTCTGAGACTCGGCGATCGCATAGGATAGGTTCTGTGTCTAGCATTAGATCCTGATGTAGTGCGCAGTTGAACATAGGATTAGGATGCATTAGATCCAGATGTAATGGGCAGTTGAGGATACCGCCTAAACTGTCACAGCGAATACCTGCGCTTGATATGTGATGTGTTTGTCAGTTGATGAGAGGTGAACTTTCGGATTGGGCTGCACCTGGCCTCGATGGCTTGGCGGCACATGCAGCCTACAATGTTTTAGTTTTCAAGAGTCAAATCTAAATCGAATGGCCCAGTAAAAAACATTTTTTTCATGGTTTTCTGCTGTCAGCTATGCATTTGTTTATTGGAGCAACAGGGATAATCGTTGGGCAGCTCTGAATGTCCAAAGTTTTATATTGCTCAATGACAGGAAAAACTGCCAAATAAATTATCATCCGGATCATAAAGCCATCTTGCTACTGTGATGTGTAAACAGAAATTTCCACCAAGTTTGCTTGTGTGTTCGGAGAAGAATTCTACATCATCCACGTTCAGAGCTTGTGCCTTTTCAGTCTGACACCACCAGGATAATTAACCCAAAATTGTAAGCATCATAGCAAAATGGATACAGTTAAATTACATTCAAAATTCCCCGTACAAAGGAAGTTGTCGTGCTGTGGAATTCGAAACCGCTCACATTGGCTGGAGAGGAAACAGTAAAATATTGCAACTACCGGCGGGCCTCTTCTAACTCATACTCTAGTCTTTACTTATCTCTAAACTCGAGCTCGTGCATTCCGAGCTTGGCTGTTTGGCCACGTCAAGTAAAACAAGTTTATCCGTTATATGAAAAAATAATGGTGAAGATTATTTACCATATGCTTGCAGCCTTCCACACGGGAAAAGAATATTTGCTTCCTACGCGAAGCTTCCGGACGCCGTCACTACCTTGCGCCTCCGAAACCTGTACCGTGCCGTCTCTCCTCCTGCTGTCCTACACGCAGCGACCGACTGCTTCCTTCCCTCTTCCATTTTCACTCCAGCCGCTCCACCTGGGAGCAACTCAAAGAGAGACTCTCTAAATCCTCTCTTATTGCTAATTTTAAAGATTTTGATTAAAAAAGTATCTTTCAACAGTCTCTCTATTTGGTTTTTTAAACATAGTCACTGTCTATTCCGGATTTCTCGCTAGCAAAATATAGAAAAGAGAATAGCTCTCTAGAGTACATGCAAGATATAGAGAAGCTGTTAGAAAACATAAAGATATAGAAAATGATTTTTTATGCAAATGACTCTTTAAATGATGATTTAGCTGGTAAGGGAAGCGACTCAAACAGAGGCGCACACTGCACTGCCCATCGTTCCCTTCGCCAACAATCCTCCAGGAAAATTTTCTTCGAAAGCTTGGCAGGAGCGTTGCCATATCATATAAGGAGGAAAGCAATTGGGAGCGTTACAATGTTGTGATTACATAAAAACCATGAAGAACACAACTCTTGAATCAGCTATTATCATTAATTTACTATTGGGAGCTGTTGCCCTCCGCAGGCAAGCTGTCTGGTCCTGATGTCTTCCCTGATCAGCTGTAGTATCCTTGCCGGCAGTGCTGTCACTCCATCGAAGATTCTGCGATTTCGCTCTTTCCACACGTTCCAGGCAGTATATGTCATAAGCGCAGCACGTTGTTGCCGTAGCCTTTTGGGCAGTCCCAGCAACGAGTCATTCCACCAGTTTTTCAAAGATGTTCCAGGCGCTGGCATTTGAACAATGTCCTGAAACGAGTTGGAGATCAACCACCATACCTCTCTGGCGAACACACAGTGTAGTACTAGATGTTCAGCTGTTTCCTGCTCCTGTTGGCACAAAGGACAGACCGGATTACAGGGCCAGTTACGTTGCCTTAGCTTGTCGGCTGTGAGGATTTTTTCCTGAACGAGTAACCATACAAAGAATCGATGTTTGCCTTCCACTTTGGCCTTCCAGATGGCTTCGTTGTCAAACGGGCTAAAGGCGCCCACCAGTTGTGCATTGTACGCCGATTTTGCAGAGTATGAACCAGATGATGACCATTTCCACCGAATGATGTCCTCCTGATCATTTAATTGCACCTGCTGTATCATCCACCACAGCTTGACAAGCTCAGCCATCTGTTCTGTTGTTGACATTCGCCATAGGCCTCGGGTCCAATTTTGATTCTGCAGCTCTTCTCTTACGGATAGATTTTTCCTCCAGGCGAGCTTGTACAGATTCGGCGCAATGTCTCTAGGTGCGGCACCTTGCAGCCAAGTAGAATCCCAGAATTTTGCCCGATCACCATTCCCCACTATCACACATGTACATGCTCTGAAAAGTTGTTTGTCAACTTCATTACATGGCACATCTGTGCCCACCCACAGTCTGTCCGGCTCCACCCACTGGAACCATAGCCACCGCAATCTTAGCGCACGGCTGAATAATTCAAGGTCTAGAATTCCCAATCCTCCCAGTTTCTTCGGCCGCTTGACTATTGCCCATTTCACAAGACAATGCCCACCTCTTGCTTCATCCGATCCCTTCCACAAGAATCCCCTCCTGATCTTGTCAAGACGTTTGATCAGCCACTTCTTTGGCGCAAATGCTGTCAAATAGTAGGTTGGCATTGAGGATAACACAGTGTTTACAAGTTTTAGCCTCCCTGCACGGTTAAGAAATCTCCCTTTCCAAGTTGGCAGGCGGTTTGCCAACTTGTCAATGAGAGGTTGGATTTCAACCCTGTGTAGTTGTCTAAAATGAAGTGGCAGACCAAGGTAGGTGCATGGGAAATCTTTGATCTGGCATTGGAACCCTTCCATTGTATCTTCCATGTTGATATCATCACATCTAATGGGATATACTGCACTCTTGGTCATATTCGTGACAAGGCCAGAAGCCTCTCCAAATAGATGTAAGATCTGGGACACTGTCTGCACTTCTTCTTTTACTGGGTTGAGGAAAATTGCTGCATCATCTGCATACAGGCTGGTTCTGAAGATTGCAGCTTGATCATTGATGGGCGATAGGAGTCGATCTTGTGTTGCAAGCTCAAAAAGTTTCTGCAGAGGCTCCATGGCTAGAATGAAGAGCATAGGAGACAATGGGTCGCCTTGCCTCAGGCCAGTGTAGTGTTTATACCATTTTCCCCTTGTACCATTTAATAATATTGCAGTGGAGCTAGTTTTGAGCAAAGTTGTTATCCACCCTCTCCATCTGGCGCCAAACCCCAGCTGTTGCAAAACCTCCATCAGGTAGTCCCATCTTACACTATCAAATGCCTTTGCAATATCCAGTTTAAGAAACAGTCCTGGTCTCTTCTTCCTGTGCAGAGCTTTAATCAAATTTTGCGTGTATATGAAGTTGTCTTGGATGCTACGTTTCTTGATGAAGGCACTCTGTGCCCTTGAAACCATGGCATTGAGCTCTGGGGCTAATCTATTTGCAAGCAATTTGGAGAATAATTTGGCAATGGAATGAGTTAGACTTATGGGCCTGAAATCCCCAATGCATTTGGCATCATTTTTCTTCGGGAGCAAAACTATATGAGCTGTGTTGAGGTGTGAGAAGTGTTGATCATGCATCTGGTAGAAGAAATCTGCAGCAAACAGAAGATCCTGCTTTACAACAGCCCAGCTCTGCTTAAAGAACATACCTATATAACCATCAGGTCCAGGGGCCTTGTCTGCTGCAATCTCTACGATCACTCCCTTGACCTCCTCTTCAGTAAACACCGTTTCTAGGTGTGATAGATCATGTGTTTGTAGGCCAATTGCTTCCCAATTCAAGGTGGACGATCTTGGCTCAGGCGTGCCAAAGTGCTTGCTGTAGTGATCATACAGCTTTTGTGCTTTATCTTCAGTATTATAACATGTACCTTCATCAGTTTCAAGAAAATGAACTGTGTGCTTCCTTCTTCTACCATTTGCCTGAATATAGAATAACTTAGAGTTAGCTTCATCTGCACGTATAGAGTTGAGCCTTGAAGCTTGTTTCACTCTCAGTTTCTGTACTGCCGTGAGACCTAGAAATCTGACTTTCAGATCTCGTTTAAGCTGTAATTCCTCTTCACTTAATGGCCTGAACTCTTGCACCACTTCCAGGACGTGAATCATTTGAGTTGCTGCTTTCAAAAGTAACTTGTTATGTCCAATAATGGATCTGGCCCATTTTCGAAGCGCCTTACTCGTGCGCTGCAACTTGACATGAAGCCTCAGGAAAGGGTTAGTTATGCTGGTGGGTCGCGACCACGCCTCTGAAACAACCTCCTGATACCCCTGAATTTTGGGCCAGAACACCTCAAAGCGAAAACCTGTAAACCTTTTCACTGTTTCGTTTCCGACAATGAGCAAAGGGGAGTGATCAGAGCCTCTCGAGGATAAAGCCTGTAGGTGAACATGCGGCATCATCAGGTCCCATGAAACAGTACAGAAGGCACGATCAATCCTAGTTTGTGTTCTGTCATTAGACCAAGTAAAATTTCGGCCCTTTAAAGTGAGCTCCTTGAGCTCGAGATCCCTGACAACATCCCTGAAAGCTCCCATTAATCTTCTATTGAGATTGTCGTTGCTCTTGTCACTGGCTTGTAGAATCATATTAAAGTCACCAATGAGCAGCCACTTTTCATGCACACCCACAGTCTGCTGAAGCCATCGTATTTCCCCAAGGAACTGGAGCTTTTCGTTGTCACCTTGTGGCCCATACACTGCTGTGATGAACCATTGCAACAGCCCTGAGTGTGTTGTAATTCTTGCTGTCACAGAATGCAGTCCCAGTTCAACTAGGTTGATGCTATAGTGATCTTCATTCACAGCAAGCAGAATACCACCTCTAGTCCCAATTGCTGGCAGAGTGACAAAGCTGTTTGCAAATCGGTCTCCCAAGATCTCCTGCACTAACTGGCTGTTTATGTGGTCCAACTTGGTTTCTTGTAGTGTGACAATTGTAGGTTTTGTTTCACCGATCAGGTTCCTCACTGCTTGCCTTCTCACCACATTGTTGAGACCCCTCACGTTCCAATTCAAAATTACACATTGTTGATCGATCATTAGAAAACTAAATCACATTTCAACTGCATGGCCATGCCCCTGAAGTGGTCTGGCCCTCTACCAACACTGTCCCAGTACATTGCACATTCTTCCTCAGCAACTACAAGAGCAAACCAAACTCCCAACAACCTCCACAAACTACAACTACGAAGATAAAAAGTAGACATTAAAAACATTAAGATACACGTGCCCTCTAGCGGGCACAGAGTCTCCCCATCAAGCAGCAAATTCATCGTCAACAGCAGCATCCCCCAGCAGACCACACAAGACATCCCTGCCCCCCTCAGTTGGTATGCCAAAAGCTGCTCTCAAGTCGCCTACCACATCTGTTTGCAGAGGAACAGCAAGCTTCTCCCCAAACTGCCTTGTAGCATCCTCAGTCACTTGGCCATCTTCGCCCAACACACCAGTTGTTCGCATTAGCAGGGTAACAGCCTGCTCATCTAGAGAAACACCACAGGTTGGAGTAGCCCTTTCAGCACCCTGGCGTCGCGGAATTTGCTCATTGCTGTGCTTCTTTCCTTGACCATGACGCGCCTTCATTGGCGGGTTGCACAACAGCGCTTTCTTTAGTGGAGCTGCAAACTTGGCAACACCCCGTGCAGCAGGCCTCTGCCTAGTCGCTTCTTTGTTTAGCCTCTCATCGGCTGTCCCAAAGGCCACTCTTTCAGGAGCAGGAGCTTCTGGCTCCTCATACTGCTCCACTTGAACACTTGCATCCACTGGCATGCACTCCATGTTCAGATCAAAGTCGAAGCTCAGCGCAGGCACGTCAGGGATAGGTAGAATGATCTCCTGTGCAAGCCCACCAACAGCAGACAGCTGTGCATAGCCTTCATCCAGGTGGCCGTCCTCCAAATTTTGCTGACCCAATTGCACGATGATCCCATCAGGCGGGTGTTCCTGATCCCTGGGCCGGACCTCCTCAAATGCAGGCCCATCAGTTACATTCAAAATCGTGTTTACAACGGCCTTTTCGCGAGCTAGGAACTGGTCAACTGCTCCACTGCCGCTCAGCACATGCTGCTCCAATATTGCAGGTCCGGCCAGACTCGCGTGCTCTGCGCCCAGTGCACCTTGGGCCACTCCCCACCTCGTTTCACATCTGTCCATCTGCCCGGCAAGCAAAGGCGCTGTCTCACTTTCATCAAACGGGAAAACGGACACAGTCTGAGCCACTTCGGCCGCAGGTGGCTCCACCGAGCACTGCGGCGACATGGGCTGACTGTGTCCATGACCGTAGAGCCTTGCAGCCTCTTCAAGCATGGGGTCCAGCCTGCTCTGATCCTGCACCCAAGATTCCCCGCAAAGGAGAGTGACCTCTGAAAACCTTTCCCCAAGATCATTAACCACCCTAGGTGGCTGTGCCTGTGGGCCCTCTTTCAGAATCTGGCCAAGCCCCTGTTCCCCAACCTTGGCACGCCAGACCTGCACGACACCGTTGCCGGCTTCCCGCCGGCGACCCCCACCATGACCAACAGATCCCCCTCCCCCAAAGCCTTGATTCCTGCCCATAGTTGGCATCCTTGCAACATCGTGCATGTTCCCCGGCGGCCACTGTCTCAGAACCAAGCCGTCGCCACCATTCCCCCCGCGAGGCGGAGAACGGTCCGGGCGACCGCCCCGCCGACCAAGGCGGTCGTACACAGATGTCCGACGCGGCGGGAGAACACCGTCAAGGAACCCCAAATGCCAAGTGAAATGAAAGATCTCAGGGTACTCCGGCCGAGGTGGCTCATCCCACGGGATGCCACTGATATCGCTCTCAAAACTGTGACGGCTCGAACTAGCAGGCTGAGGTGTGTAATCAAGCACCCGATCCAGGTGAATGAGAACATCATAGTCGAAGGTCGTAACCGGCTCCTCTCTCAACAATGGTGGCACATCGTCCATGCTAATGAAATGCTGAGCAGGGTGATCAGAAGGTTGCTGAAGCAGAAGAGTACCTTGCAGTGCGAGATCATTAGGCGCATTTGTCCAGACCCAGACAGTGTAGCAGAATCTCTCCGCCTCCTTCTCCGCCGGACATCCGACCTCGTCAATAAAGGAAGGGTTGCTGAACAGCTGGGCAAGCGCCGCCGCATTACGTGCATGGCGAGGCACGCCCTCCAGGCACACACGGCAGCGGTACTTGAGCCTGCCAACTCTAGCACCAATACGATTGCTCCATGGCATGATGTTAAGCGCATACTCACCCACATGAATCTCTCGAACAGGCAGAGCCGCATTCCTGGCTGCAATGGACCCGAACCGAAGCAGAAAGGTCGCTCGGCTCAATCCCTCCACTTCAAGCTCATGCTCCGGAATGCGAAGCTGTAGAAGGGCATCCCGGAGCACATCCTCGCAGGTGAGCGGGACGTGAGCATCCCGCTGCACAGCGACGAGCGTGTAGAGCTCAAGCGCCCGCTCCTCCTCCCGTAGCACCTGCGTGCGCGCCGCAGCGGCAAGGACACGCTGCGGGCGGAAGGCAGAGTCGCCAGGCGAGAACTCCGTGGCATCCATCTTCCTCCTTGCGTCAGCAGACCCCTGTCTCCTCTCCGCCTGCCTCTTCTCCGCCTCCCTCTGCTCCGGCCTCCTCTCCACCTGCCTCTTCTGCGCCTCCCTCTGCTCCGGCCCGTCGGGAACGCGCCGCCGAGGGCAGAAGCGGGCCTTGTGCCCGGAGCGAGCACAAACAAGGCACCTTGGTGGATCACGGCACCGCGAGATGCGGTGATCAGAGGCCAGACAGTTGTAGCACCTCCGCACACCCGCCTTCGCCTTCAGCAGCGCAAGCAAATGACCACCATCACCAGCCCGGGGCGAGTTATTGCGGTTGTTGTGCCCAGCGCCCAGCCGGTGAAAGACTAATGGCACCTCGGATGCCTCCTTCCAGCTGTTCTCCTGTAGCCATACCTCGCATTGATGATGTGACGACTCGCGGGGGAAACGCGGCCGGAAGGTACGCGGCTTGGCCACGGCGTCCTTGTACGAGCGCGGCCACTCCGCCCAGTTGGACGGACCGGGGTCCCTGGGGAAAGGACCACATGCCCGCGTCCGAGATTCCTTCAGCTGCTCAGAACCTTTCCCAGCCTTGGACAACCTCTCCTCCCAGCAAGCTTGCGAATCTCTCCCATCTCCCTTGCTCTGCTTCCGAGCCTGCCTCCCCGACCTGTCAACATCAGGAACTTCTTTACCTTTCCCCAACGTCTTCTCCGGCGCATTGGTTGCAGCGTTGTCCGCCTCCGGCGTGAGGCCGGACGGCGTCGAGGAGCGTCCGTGGGGGACGCCCATCTCCCTCCCCTCAGAGGAGGATCAGGAGGAGAGATTTGGGCGTGAGGCGGATCCAATAGCTGCTCTTGCTGGTCCCCTCGTGTCGTCGGCACTCATCCTTTTTCTCCGTTTAGTCCTTGCGCCGGCACCTTCATCCGGCTGCCCTGCAAGAGCTCACTCGTTGCCGTCTCCTCACCCCGGGTCGCTGCATCAGTCACCACCATCTCTCATGGTAGCATGAATAATGTCGCTTGGCCATGTCCAACCATGGCGGGTGGCCACCAGTGCACCCGCTGACAAGAAACAAAATTCAGACACGTCTGTACACTATGCTGTAGAAGCATCAGCAATCCAAAATTACATTCAGAAATGAATAGATGAAGGGGAGAGGCATATAATAGTAAAAAAACTCATTAGCAACATTTGAAACGTTTAAGGTTATTCCTAGTCTGACACTCTTGATAATTGACATTGAACAAATTTGCCGTTACACAATCACTCAAGCACTTCGTTTGCCTTCCAGTCAAAATAAAGTGATTTTTACAGCTAGAAAATCAGTCACTCTATTTTGTTTATCGCAATGTTTGGATAGACTAATTAAACGTAATCATGTTGTGTTTGCACTGATGAGTAATCTTTTACTATTTATATGTTCATTCAACATGCTCCATCAATACTCCCATTTACAGTGTCGAAAGCAATCAAAGTTAGATGGAGAGATGATTCTGTGTTTCAGACAGATTTGGATGACAAGGTATATGTTGAAACTGATATTTCTGGATATCAGATTCAATTACTGGTATTCTATGCTTGTTCTCATTTCCTAAATACACAAGTACTTTATTCCGTTAGAACAACCCCCACCATCTCTGTTACATTATACAGTCTCAAAATATCTCATGTTGGAGAAAGAAGAAAATAAATAACCATAGTAAAACTTATGCAAAATTAATATAATCATGAGTAGCATCGCTTGCACTGATCATTTTAGCGAGAAATTTTGAAGTCGGTCAATGACATGGTCAAAATAAATAAAGATCTTGGACGTTTGGTTTCTATGCGCACAAACCAAACACAGGTACTGGTTCCTACATTCTGCTCCAAAACATCAACCAAAGCTGAGGCTGTGATATCATTTGACACCATGTAGATGAACAGTAATAGTAAAGGGTTTTCCCCCTCAAATCAAACATGCCACTATCATAATTTATACATAAGGAAATTACTTCTTACTCAAAAAACGTTATCCCTCTAATCTCGGTGACGGGCCACTGAGCGCGCCAACGGCGTGCAATATTTCTAGTAAATAATGATTTTGTTATTCAAAAACCATCAATCTGAAAATGTGCAATAAATATTGTCTTCCAAATTGAGTAGATACACGGATGTATTCGTGGTCGAGAACATCCGAATTTGTATTCATTTTCGAGTTAAAATGTAATAAAACGTGGTATCTAAATCCAATTTCATGCAAATTCGATTCTATCCCTAACCGCAGCCGCCACGCCGCCGCCGCCGTCTCCCACCTGAAGTTAAAAAGATCCATCCTCTCCTCTTCCGTGGTGCTGTCGATGGCTTTTTTGATCTTCACCGCCCGCTCGGCCACATCACGCAGTGCGGCGGCGGTATCTCGCTCAGGTGCACTCGTTGCTGCTGCCGCCTCAGATCGGCTCCTCCCCCGGAGGAGCAGCCTCTCCTTCTACTGCAGTAGATTACCACCCTTCAAGCTCCCCGGTCCCGCACCAGGTAACTAATATAGGATAGCATACTAGTATAGTGCGTAGTAGTATATATACATGCTAGGTTTACTAGTCTTTATTTTTTACACACAAATGATCTAAAGCAAACTGTGGATCATTTATATCAGAAGAAAAGAAGAAGAAGCAAATTTCCACTCCATATCTCTGTCTAAATGGTACGATATATCTGCACTTTACATCTGTAGGTAAGGTGGAATTTGTGGCAGATGAGAAGGACCTTGAGTCAGATGAAGCCATTTGGGCCTTGTATGAGCGCTGGTGCAAGGCTTTCAACCAGGAACGTTCCCCTGATGAGATGGCTTGCCGGTTCAACGTGTTCAAGGAGACTGTTCTTAGTGTGGACAGCACCAACAAAGCCCGTCTGCCCTACAGATTTGAGATAAACAAATTTGCTGATGGGAAAAAAAATGGAGCTCATGAGCCCTAAAGTGCCTTTTACTGTCAGCCGTGCTAGGGTGATCCAAATTGCAGGGAAGCTCAGGAGAGCTAATATTGGAAAGGACCCTGAGGGAGCTGGTGAGCTCAAGAAAGAAGCCTGAGGGAGCTGGCGAGTTCCAGAAAGAGCCTTAGGGACATCAACTGAAATGAGGAGATCAATTTCCACCAATCTGGAAGACCACATGAATCATCTGCAACCCTGAATCTGTAGTAGGTTATGCTTCGGTACCAGTTGTGCTTTCTGCAAGTCATGATGTCTTCAAATAAGCTATTGCTTGTACTGCTTTTGTAAGATATTTGACTTTTAAGATGTTCTCTAAGAGGTCAATGGTATGTTGGATGTAATTCTCATTTTCGCCTACCCGTGCAATCTGTGTATGTTACTTTCTTTCCAACGCTTGCCCTGCGGCCAGAAGCTACATATGGAGAATGAATTTTGAGTAGTCGTCCGCTCTGCTGGAGTGTCGTCAGGATAGGAGATGTTGCAGGCTTAGCTCCAACTTACTCGAAGCGATACTCATTGTTGCTCAAAATGCTTAAGCTCGCTTTCATCACATTTGGATCCAATGGGAGGACAAGATCTGGAAAGTTTGAGATGAGCGTGAATATCTGGAAAGCTCTGGCGTTCATGGGCGGCACCCAAGTGCAAATTCTTTGCCTGGTTAATCTTGCAGAATAGAGTGTGGACTGCCGACCGCCTGGCCAAGCACGGTTGGCCTCATACAACGATGTGTCAGTTATGCCGATGCATCCCAGAAACGGCGTCCCACCTAATTGCGGATTGCAGGTTTTCCAGAAGAATATGGAGCGCCATAGCGACATGGCTGGCGCAGCCTTCACTACAGCCCGGGTCATGGCCACAGCATAATACCATGGAAGAGTGGTGGACATCAATCCCTGCAGCTAGGACAGCACCCCCCCCCCCCCCCCCCCCCCCAACAAAAGCGCTACGAAGTTTGGTCCTGCTCATCTTATGGGAGATTTGGAACAAAAGGAGCACAAGAGTTTTCAATCGTAGGGAGTCCTCGGCGATAGCCCTCGTAGCAAAATCAAGTCCGAAGCAGCGGCCTGGGCAACAGCGGGCGCTAAGAGTTTAGCGTAGCTAATAGCGAGAGTGTAGTCCTTTGGCTTTTTTTCCGGCTAGCCGGCTGTAAATCAAACTCTCTTCTATATCAATGAAATTGTCCGGTTCGTTCAAAAAATGAATATCTGAGCCTAATATAAGGTGTTTATGCACTGAAATATACTCACACATACCAAAGCGCATATTGAACGTCTTCTACTCGGAGGGTTTTTTTCTTCCCTCCTTGTGTTGATGCACTGAAATAGACATTCAAATACCAACAGCATATTCAACATCTTGCTATTAAACGGAGAGTGAGACCTACTAACATCAGAGTCCGTTTACGGGAGGAACTTCCTAGCCTATGTTGTGACCTTGGAATCACCTTCTCCAGGCACCAGAGTCCTCTAAATAACCGGTTCCAGTATCGATATCCATTGCAGAGTCACAAATAGACCTGGCTCATTTGGTGGGAGTATGGGTTCAAGAAGAATTTTGTAATTGACTCAAATTGTAAGCATCGTAACAAAATGGAATCACCTTCTCCAGGCACCAGAGTCCTCTAAATAACCGGTTCCAGTATCGATATCCATTGCAGTCACAAATAGACCTGGCTCATTTGGTGGGAGTATGGGTTCAAGAAGAATTTTGTAATTGACTCAAATTGTAAGCATCGTAACAAAATGGATACAGTTAAATTACATTCAAAATTCCCCGCACAAAAGAAAGAAATGTTTTCGTGCTGTGGAATTCGAAACAGCTCACATTGTCTGGAGAGGGGAAACAGTAATATTTTGAAATTACATGTCTATGTGCTGTGGGAAGCTAGCTTGACTCTTGTCTAGCTCTTCTAACTAGGCATACATCTCAGGCACTAATACACAAAACAAAACCTAGCCTATGCTCCCTTGAGTTTACGTGATGGAGGCCGCCGGAATATGTTAATGAGATCATCAACACCCTGCTCAAGCAAACGGCATCTTCTCAGTTGGGGAAAACAAAAGGTTCAAGTTATATACAAAGTAAAGCACGAAAATAAATGATTTCATACCCGTGTAGTGATTACTAGGAAGCAGAAGAGGACGATTAGATAGGAACCAAGCACCAAAAGGAACAGCAGATCAAAAGTAACACTTGCAACCTGGGTAGTAAAGGAAACAATAGCCGTGTGAGGTAACTTCAATTTGGTGATGTCTCAAAAGTGGCATTGAACATGAAATCTGTACATCCTTTCAAAGGTCATTAATTGGTCGGGTAATTCATAGAAGGATAGATAGGAGCATTTCAAAATCTTTTGGATCGTTCCATTCAGAAATTGAATGATGATGTCGAAACATGAACATACGCCAAGAAGCTTGTGCACTTAATATACCTGGTATACATTTAGAGTTGCTTTAGTGGCATCATAGAAAGTGAACATGCCATCAAGGGCATCATTTTGAACATGTACATCAGCAGTGTGTTCAGATAGCTCCTGCACCAGAATACGAATGTCATGGCTCACAAGAAAACTAGAAACCTGGTGAGCGATATGAACATCATTGATAGGAACTGTCCAAACCTTTTTCAATGCTGCTATGAAGGGATCGTTTTTCTGCAGAAAAGGTGCAACCCGTGGTGTCCGTGACACAAGATCCAACCAGGACTGGATGTAGTGAGGATTAATGGCTAAGCTGCTATTCTCTGCAAAAACATCGATGTTCCTTCCTTTCAATCCATAGATGTGTCTCTACAAAAGAGCAAGAAGCACACATTAAATTTTAGCTTCAACCATCAACATGGTACCCACATCGTGCAAACCATTGTAATATAGATTAAACTGGAGATTGTCTACAAACTGCATCACATTCTCAGCCTCCCCACAACATAACAACCCCCACACACAAACATGCAAACAGAAAACTGTATCCTGGATGAATAATTGTTCAAGCACCAACTGACAAGCAATGATTTATCTTACCGCAAGACTCTCGGAAACTAATCTGACAGTTCGGATTACCGAATCAACATCTGTAGATTCTCTGCCAAAAAGGAAAAAAAAAACATCAGCATTAAAAGGGATTGAAATGGTTGCACTGAAAAGACTCAGGGATGCATTAGAAGTGACTTCACCTAGCGTCATGAAGACCACCAGAGCTTTCCAAAAATTCAGGCGGGCTAGACATTTCCGAAAGAGTAAGTGCAGTCACTCTGAACCTAGAGAACTGCTCGTGTTCCCATGCTACCTACACGTTTGCAAAGCATGACACACAGTGAGAAAAGAATCATACGACAGTAAAATGAGATAGGACAATGTAACAGTCCCAACTAAACAAATTCTCATTTCAATTTCCGATGCAGTAAAAACAAACAAGCAATAATGTAAATGGCATGCAAACTTGATTAGTATACACATGTGATATGTACTGAAGATGGCACTGTGATGCAAAGCAGCAGTAACAGCAGCGTGGATTGTAATATCCATCAAAATGCAAAGTTTACTAAAACTCTATTGTCAGTCAACAGTTGGATGAAGAAGAAAATAAGAAACAAATATTGTAGTCTATGTACTTGATGTATAGATGTAGTCCATATACTTGATGCATAGGAGTCTTCTAGGTATTCTAACAGGCAAGCTAATAAGATGGCCCCAAAAATAATTCAAGTCTCATCACTGGCTGAGCTGAATTAAATTTCACCAGAGCCCCTTCAAGAAAACCCCCCTCTTGTGATTGAATGCATATGTGTGTCGTATCTACTGTAAGTGTGTTTGTGCAAATTTCGGTGGGACCTGTGCCCTCATCAGAATGCATTCATCAACTTATGCATAGCATATAAAAACCTATAGTGGGTTTCAGTTCCATTTGATTTGAGCAAGGGGTATGCAAATATGACTACAGCCCAGCTAGCAAGTCCAATGAAATGCAATCTGTTGAGCATTCAGCTGTGCAGAAAATTTGAGCACATCTTTAACAAGGGTTGGTTCAATTTTGGGCACAACTTAAGATCTGTACTGGAAAGCAATGCTGATGACAGGGTCCAAATGAGAATATATTTCTAACTGCATAGGAATGCAGAAGTGATAGCCTTAGTTATTGCAAAAAGATGTCATCAGTGCATATCGAATGTGTTTTGTTCGTTCCTGATAGGAACCGAAATAATGTGGAGGGTACATACTCTAGGATTTGAGACATTAATCTTCTTGTGCTTGATTCCAACTGAAACACCCATTTCTTTAGAGACATCTGAAAATTCCTGAAAGCAAATAAATACACAGATATCAATATGACTATCATTACTGATAGCTGATGTTATGGATCAACAAGCTTGAAATGATCAGCATACTTCGAAGATTTGCTTGATATAGGGATTTTCTGGAGGCTTTGATACATGCATCCAGAGGTCATTGCTCCAGGAACCGACGCTGTTCAAGCAAATTGCGTAGTCAATGCTTTCGCGTACACGCTGATCGAAACTTCTAAGCCACTGCATAAAAGAAAATGCACAGTTGTAAGCTGCTCAAACAGATGATGCAAAGATGGATCCAGACTCCCAATTGCCCAGACAGGTACTTGCCTTGCTAGTTCCATTGTAATTGTAGGGTCCACCAGATGTTAACCCAAAGAGAAGATTGTACTTGCCCCTTGTCCTAGGATTTGAATAAAGACGTGAAAAGAGTCTTGCAATCTCTAGAAGAGCGACAACTCCACTTCCATTGCTGTCGCTTCCCACAGAAAGTGCCTGAGAAAATCCGTGTTATCCAAGACATTTTGAAGAATACTAAAGAATATTCCAGGAATATTTTTTGGATGAACATACAGGTGCAGCACCAAAGGTGTCATAGTTTGCAACTATAGCAATAGTTGGAAGCTGTTCAGTATCACCCTCTCCCTTCAATCCGGGTAGCCATCCCTGCAACTCAAAAGGATTCAGATTAGGCATGTTCATATTTGAAAAAATAATATGGAGACAGCTTAGTTTGCAAACATCAATTTGGAACAATCACTTCCAACAAAAATAGTCATCTACATTTAGTTTCCTGCTTCTGAAAGAGAGAGGGCGATACCCCACAAGATACTACACTTAACTAAAGAAATAAAGGTAACTTGCAAAATGCTTAACCAGATAGTAAACTGATTTAGAAGAGAGGCTACCTGAATATTAGAAATGGTCGGAGATGACACTTTTCTAGGTTCTGCTGAGGACACGACGAGTTTGTAGCTGAAAATCCAGATAAAGAATATCAAAAGGAAATCCCATGAGGAGACTGGAAGTTTGTATGGTAACTGTCTAACATTGTAGTTGAGTTATGTAGTTCAGACAGCATACAGTTTAACATATGCAAAATTTGTGATGAGTATTACCCTCCAGTTGTTGCAGAGGCTGGTTGGCCAGAAGAGGCAATTTTACGGATATCTGCCAGCAGGCTATCAAAATCCTCGTCATGGAAAGCGAAGTACACAGGGCACTGCGTGAAGTAATGAACGTGGTTTAGCCGACAGATGATATGAAAAATACAAAATGGATTGCTCAAGCAAAGTGGGGAGTAGATGACTAGACAGATTATTTCTCAGACGCAATAAAAGTTTAGACTGGTGGGTGGTGTAGGCATTACTTCTCAGGATCTTTAGTAGACTGGATGGATGCACAGCAATTGTGTTAAGTTCACCATTTCAAGTGTTAACTATATATTTGCATCAGCGTAGCTAGGTAATACAACTGTTGGGGAAGTGAAGGAGTGACATACAGATGTCCAGCATCTGATGTATGTTAAACTATTTGCTTCAATCATGAAGGAATTTTTACTTACTGGAACTTCTTCATGCACAAGCAATTTCTCAATCTCGGCGAGCACACCCTTTACTTGCCCTTTGTCCATGTCATCCTTGTCACCGAGCTTAGTCGGGAGCAGAATAAGCAGCCCTCCGAGATGTTTTTTCTCCGCCAGGTAGTCTGAGAAGGCATTGTAAGTGTATTCAGTGACAGAGGAAGGGAGTACTAGAAGCATCATCATTCATGGTTGACTTATGCTAAAGTTGGAAATAACAGGTACGTAGCTAGCAACCACAGCAGATGGCGAGCAAAGACAAACTCTAGAGGTCAAGCAAGCACAGTGCCTATGGCAGTCGTGATCCAGGCAGGCAGGCTCCAGTGCTAAAGTAGCATAAGCAATCGAGGAGGACATACATCAAGTGTTACTAGTAGTGATCAAAAGCTAGTACGTACTAACTATGCGGGCAATCCTAGTAGGAGACGGTGATCCGCTGGCTGCTCAATCTGGATCCGACAGACAAATAGCTAGGAATGCGAGCTAGCACAAGGTCCGTGTGAACACGAGATCTATACTAATACTAGGAGTAAGTAAGTAAGTAATACCCAGGGGAAGTAGAGTACCTCTGAGGAAGGAGAGCGGGAGATCGAGCAGCGGCGCGACGAGCGCGGAGCGGGAGAGGTCGGCGCCTGGCGGGAGCGGGAAGGCGGCGGCGTGGTGGTTGAGGGCCGCGGCGCGGGAGCCGAGCGGGGCGCCGGCGAGGTCGTACTGGATGAGGCGGTAGACGCCGACGGCGGCCGCGGCGTCGCCGAGCTCGACGCAGGCGAGGAGGACGAGGGCGACCGCGAGGGCAGAGGAGATGGAGGCCACCACCTCGCCGGAGGGAGACATGGCCCCGGCCCTCACCTCGTCGGGGAGGAGAGGAGAGCGGAGCGGAGCTGAGAGCAGCAGACGAGATGCAGATTGATGGGTGGGGCGGAGATGCAGATGTCGCCGCCGCCGCTACGCGCTGCCTGCGATTAATTTGTTCTCAGGGGTGGGACTTGCCAAATTACCACAGCTCTTGGGTTTCTTTTGCATATTTACCTGTCTCATCATTTTTTTTCCCAAACTTGTAAAATTTTCGACGGAGCGTGACAAACAATGTGCTTATGTAGTATCCCTAATCTAGCCTGTATCATGGAGTTAAAAATCCTGATTTCACCAAACGGAGCCTAGATCGACGAGGCGTTTTATGGTGACTTTGTCAATTTTAAGATCAACTGATTCAGTCTTGGGATGCTCATATGTAATATTTTGATCTGACCTGGTAAAAATCTTGATGCCAACTCTTGGACATAAGTTCGATAATACAATGTATCCATGGAAAAGCACGTTTATCCTTTGTGGGTGGAATCTGTTTATTTAGTTTTGTTTTTAAAAAACATTGCATAGTGGAGGGCTACATGGAAATGTTCCACAGAAGTGGGCCGGACTGGGCTCGATGTCAATGGCTCTCCTCAATTCTCCTATTTTCTCTCCCCCACACACAAAGGCCCAAACCCAAACCCAAAGAGCAGCAGAGCAAAGCAAAAGTCATCAGAGGAGCCGCCCCGGCCGTCCGCCGGCAACGCAGGCGGAGCCATCGGCGGTTGGGAGAACGGAGGGGAGGTGGCCGGGGCGAGCAGAGGAGGGTGACGAGGGCCACTCGTGCGCCGCGGCGATGCTTGGAGAGAGGGCCCATCTGCCATTCCCATTCTACAAGGTGCTCCTCTCTCTCTCTCTCTTGCCGTTGCACTCTGCACTCTACAAGGTGTTTTGTCATACAATCACAAGGGTGATGGATTTCCCTTCAGAAAAACAAACAAATAAACAAGGGTGATGGATACTCACAGGCTGGTGTCTTCTACATTATACCGTCAATTTAATTAGGCTGATTCCAGGGTAGAACTCCCCCCTCTGTACTATTTGAACTCAAGTCCAGCATGTACTGGTGATGAACTAATGACTGTTTTCTCAATCACGAGTTTGGCGACAGTGTTACAGTTCCGTTCAAACCATCTTGGTTTTGAACACAGATTTTGCTTTGAATTTGTATACCTCCCATTCTCTGCTTGATTTAAGACCCCTTTTCTTTTCTCCTAGTATAGAAGAGTTTACTTGAATGCTCACGACGGCATTGATGTAAGAGGGCAGGGTCAAGCGGTCAATTGCCTGCTGTCATCATTGTAAGGTGTTAGATCAATGTCATGGGGTTCAGAATCTTGAATGAGATACAGTTGAAAGACCACGTGACAACTCATCTAACTTGTTGTTGGTAGGAATTGAACTGTGATCTTCAGCAGAGACCCATGGTGTCCAGGCATTTCTCGAAAAGAAATCTTATTCCTTCAATTCAGGTGTTACTGTGTCAGTCTAAATGTCCTATTCCCTCAAAAAGCTACATTTTGCATAGCTTGTATTGTCTTTCAACAGGGTCTGTCCAACAACTTCAATGGTGATTTGTTGGAAAAAGAAGTGAACTGGCCGACCTGTTCACTGACGATGACCCCCCTCCCTGGTCATGACCAAACTTTACCAGAAATTTTCTACTTTGTTGTCAGGACCAGCAAAGTTCTGTTCCAATCAAGAGGAAAAAAGTAGCGTCATAGGAATTGTGGATGCAGGTAACATGCTCGACAAGAACATGTGATAAACTGGGATTAAAGCAAGCAAGATAAGAGATCACCACATGGCAGAATTAACCTTCCGAGGCAATAAGATTTAAAAGAACCAAAATATATTTACGTTTGATGAAGCCTGTAGGCATGGGACATTTTTTCTGAAGGGGCTACAGCAGGCAAGAAAGCCAGCATTAACAAATGTATTTATATGCGAGATTGTTGCATACACGTATTTGTGAAAAAAGGTAGGTACATAAGAGTCACACTAACTAGTATAATCATACACTGTGAAAGAAGCCTTGGGACATTTTGGTTATATAACTGTTGCAACTAGTATAATCATACACAGTGTTAACTAAAAAGCTTCTTCTGGTTAGGTAAAATATCAGCTCAAACAAAAGCATATGCTAATCCTGTACTTGTTGTACCGATGCTAAGGTTGCACGATATGTGAGACATGTAGAAAAAAATACCTGATCAGAAAAATATTTAGGAACAAACTGTAGACTGCATGATGGAGGGGACTTTCCCAACAACTAACACATGTAGGTTGTCTGTAATTCACATAACAGACAAACAAAACCATTCATTTTTAAGTTAGTTCACACCTAGTCTCCTTCGGGTTGGAAAGAAAATTATATATATGAGTTATTTTCAATTGGATTGTGGAGCTCCGTATCGACTCAGTTGGTTCAAGTTGATCTGGGAAAAAGCATGGAACTTGTGTAGAATCAAACCCCAATGGACAAATATATTAATTTATAAACACCGCATGTTTTAGATCAGGATCACACTGGAAATCATATGAAAATAAAGAATCCTTTTGATTCCTTCTGCCGCCCCCCCCCCCCCCCCCCCCACCCCCACCCCCACTGAAGAGTTTGCACTGTATTATTTGCTTCATCATTTTGATTGTTTGTTTTTGGATCTCAATCATTCATACTTGGTTGGACGAATGCAGAGAGCTTTTCCTTCTGCACCATTGTACTGTTGGGAAAATTCCCAATTTTGGCTCATTCATTTCGGTTCAGTGTTAAATCAGATATATGCAAATAGTGTTAGCCTCTATATTCAGATACCCATATATCCGGTAGCTGTTTGACTGGGTCCACTTTTGTCCATCTTTGAAGACAAATCCAAGAATGGCTGTTGCACTTGCACATACTACACAACCACAGTAGGATTCTGTATGCAGCTTTTACCTTTACTCTTTTTTTTTTGTCTTTTCCATCCTTTCTTATATGAAGAGATGGTAGAAAAGACTGATTAGACAAACTGGATTAAGTTGAATTCTCATCAAGTGACAGAATAAACTTCCACGTTAAGAGTGATGAACATTGGAACCATAACTTACTCAATTGTGAAGTTATGCTGGGACAACAACAAACAACAACAACATAGCCTTTTGTCCCAAGCAATAAATATCAAGTATAGTATTTTTCTTTAGAGAATTGGGGCATAGTAATTATACCTTGTGGAGTTTGTCTGACTTTTGCTGGAACTGAATTAGCATCTTGTGATTTAAGTTTAGAGGTTAATACCGGTTAGGAGTCAGAGTGACTAACCAAGAACGGAGCATTTATAAACTCGTCTGTGCTAGACAGCAGAAACTTTCTCCCCAAGTGATCTGATCTCGTTCAAAATCTCAAGCAAGAGGTCTCATTCTTTCTGTAGGTATGAAGTTTGAATTGAGATTGCTAGCTAGTTACTGGTTGGCTAATTACCCATCATACTGTGGCTGTGAAACAAATATAGAATGAATATATTCAGGAGATGCAAGCTCAGGTTTGAAAACGGTATTCTTTCCCTGGCCAGAAACGTAGGTATTGCATGGTAGGGTAGCCTGGCATGTGCCCTGTGGAGTCATGCTCCTGCATCTGCATTATTGGCTGTGTTTAGTTCGCGAAAAGATTTCGTGAAAAGATTTCGAGTTTTGATTTTATCAATTTAGAAGTAGTAAATATAGACGAAAAAGGTGGAAAGTTATATGGATAGGTTGGAAATCTCGAGACGAATCTAACGATGGTAATTAGAGGGCAATTAATCCATAATTAGCGGATGGTTACTGTAGTACTACTGTTGCAAATCATGGATTAAATAGACTCATTAGATTCGTCTCGCGATTTACAGTCTATCCATATAACTTTTCACCTTTTTCGTTTACATTTAATACTTCATGCATCAAAGATTCTCCTTTGATGTGATGGATGAAAATATTTCGGGTGGGAACTAAACATGGCCATTGCATCTGTATGGTCATTCTGCCTTAGTCCTGCTAGATTATCCATCATAGAAGCTTGTGAGACCAGTGATCATGATGTGTATAAACCACTAATAGGCAACTAGGCAGCAGCTCTGCAACGCAGCATGTTCCCATACAGTATGTTAGTTAGCAGACAGGGCTAACGATTGTGCGTGGTCCTTGCAACAATTTTACTCTTCTGCATAATTTTACTATGGTAACACTGTTCCATACAGTTTCGATATGTACTGGCCACAGGAATCTTCAGAATCATGCTTCAGCGAAGGAATTGGTGGCTGCAACGCATGGAGGTGCGCAAATAATAATGTCGATGCCTTAAGCAGGCCCGTCTTAGAGGGGGGTCAGCCCGTGCGATGGCCAGGGGCCCATCAGGCTGAGGGCCCATTAATCTACCAAGTATGTATAATACAGTATACCTTGCACGATCTAACATGTATGTATATTTTAGATACAATTGATCTTGAAAGTGTTCTTGAAGATTTTGCATCAAGAAATGCCCAAAAACACCTTTTTAAAAAGCACTAAAGCACTATACATTTATTTGAGATAACCATCATAGTTATTTTGCCCTTTTTTATCTTCTTTGATGCATTGTTACTTTTCCGAAAAGAATTAAATATATGCTATGTATGCTACAAGTTATCTCTTATTAATACTATTATATACTGTAATTGTTTTATTAAAATATTAGATTGTCAGGCCCTTGGTGTCTTACTGGCCCAAGGGCCCATAAAATTCGTGGGACGGGGCTGGCCTTAAGCATCGGGGTTCTTAAAGGGAGGTGGGATTTCCTGCCCTCTCCGCGTTTCACGGGCCACGTGGCGATCAGCGCCGGCTCCCGCTGCTCCCGCGCCTGGCGCCTCCGCTCTGCCTTTCCCCGGCAGCACGCAGAGCGCAGCAGGTGCAACGAGCTCTCAGGTCTCAGCCTTGTGCGTTGACTCGTCAGTCGTCACGCTGTCCCTTTCGTCAAAGCCCACGTCGAAAAAACGAGCTGAGCAGCGCCGTCGTCGACTTGAGCAGCCCTACAGTTCATGGATGTCCTGTCTACAACTACCCCTCCACGTCCTAGCGCCTCCACCTCACCCTCGCCACTTGCTCCGCGAGCCCATGCCGCGCGCCATGCTGCTGACGGCCGCGCCACCGCCGCCTCGCCTGAGCCCCTCACTGCAGCTTGCCGTCCTCGCTCGTCCTCTCCACTGCTCCTCGCCATCCTGGCTCGCTGCTCGCCCGGCCTTATCCTCTCCCAGGCCGCCGGCCTTATCTCCCTCTCTTTCTTCTTCCTCTGTCCAGAGGCCAAACCGAGCACGAGTAGAGCTCGCCCGCCCGACCGATTCGTCGTACCTGCTCCACCAAAACCAAATCAACGTCGCCCACAGCTCCTCCACCTCCTGCTCGACCTCCCCGTCACCTCCTCACCCAGTCCCGACCATCAGCTCGTCAGGAATCGGCAAAACAGCGCCTGCCAAGCGCCAGCAGACTATCGCCCTCGAGCTACTCGATGAAATGCACCAGCCAGCGTCGTCTCCCGTTTCTACATCGAGCTGCAAGCACCTGAGGTCGCCTTCGTTCACTTAGCGCTTGGTGAGCTTCCACTTCCTTCCTAGAAGTTTTGGCCCTTCTTTGTTGCCACTGCACGCGCCTTCACCATGGCTGCCGCCATGGGGAGGGAGCTCCAAGCTGCGCGAACCAGTGAGAATTGGGGAGCGCAATAGCCACCTCAATCTGTGGATGCTTACGTGCCTTGTTATAGTTAATTCATGCTGGGACGCTGGATTTTGTGCCGCCGCCCACTCTCTCCCTCCGCGCCGCTGTCTCCCTCACCATCGACAGGAGCTGTAAGACTTGCTCCTCCCTTCCATTTTTTTCTAGATAGATCGATAATCCATACAGTCTGGGCGTATATGGTTATGGATTTGTTGATGTGCCCTCACCTGCATGAGGTATGCAATATGCTGGTGTTTAGTTTTCGATTTCAAGAGGAACTAGCAAGCTCAGTGATTCATTCTAAATTAAAAAAAAAAAACTCTTTTGTTGTATTTTTAGGGAGAAATGTGCTAACTTTGCTGTTGTTCTTGCTTGCAGGTGTGTTTGTGCACTGCAGACCGGAGAGGAGATTTCCATCATTCTGGTATTGGATTCTCTCTGATTTGGGTTTGAAAAAAACAGTTTGCTAAAATTTGTATGTTGGGCTAGCTCATGGTAAGATCACAAGATGTGAAATGCAGTTAAATGAAATGTCCGTTTTAAATGATGGCCCATTGGTACTATTTTGTTGGCTGATTCTGTTAGTGGTGGCATGCGTGATGTGGGTTTGAGCATCGCCAATCTGCCATCTGTTTCATATTGCTGGCAATTATGTGCGCGGTTTGTAGAGGTGGTACCTCTGAAACTCTGAATAATCAGTGAACTGAAGTAACCATTATTTAGAAGTGTGTGATCTATTAGAAGTACCATTTTCATCAGTCCACTTGGGCTCACTTCGTTTGATTCTGATGTTTTTACTGATTCTTTTTCAGGACAAGCTCCGAATGTCTTCTTCAGGACAAGCTCTGAATGTCATCTTTGCAGGTTGGCGCAGGCAAGTCTTCCTCATGTTCAGCGTTAGGCCATTTTCTTCTTTCAAGATTCTGTGTGATATTTAGTTACCTAATGTTATTTTACTGTGTGCAAAATCGCCCAATTTTACATCTCATCTCGGGCGCAGATGGAGCTGCAGCACCAGCAGCCGCAGCTTGATTCCGTGCCCCACCTCCTCACCAGCGGCGTCGCCAGCAATTAGCAAGACCTTCACCAAGCTGCTACATCCTCTTCCAGGTGAAACAATCTTGCTCCTTCTGCTTGTTAGGCTGCTGTGTCTCACCATGAACTGTGTAAATAGCAGTGTTCCCCCTTGTCTGTGTAGCTAGGCCGCAGAGTGCGGGTTACACATTTCTTTCTTTTTTATTTACTGACTTAGCAATCCTACTAAGAATCATGGAAACTGGAGAAAGGGGTAGCAATGATATTTTGCATTGACAACAAATAAGCTTTGTTTAGCTTTATAAATAAATGTTGATTCACGTAGTTGATTTGTTGATTTTGACGGAGAGGTTCCAGATATTCCCATGGCTCTGTAGTTTGTTTACTCTTTTGGTGTTCAAGAGCCTCTATATAATCACAAATAGGTTGTTAGGTTTTGTTTACAAGTGTTTTACATGTGTTTACCTGTCCTTGGTGGGGCATCCAGGTAAGCTTTTGCCTTGGTAAAGGTTTCACAAGAGCAGATAAAACACTTTTTGTTGCAAGGTGCAGATAAAACACATTGATGAGATGCATATCAACAGATAGGAAGGTTTCATATCAATGGCCTGAGATTATTAGTATTTTCAATTAACTATTTTATACTTGTGTAGCAGATGTAGAACCCTCTAATTCTTATCCAGTGTCAAAAATTTCTATCAACATATCTTTGTTCATTTATGTATCACCTTTTGGTGACACGTTTATGGAAAATTGGTGATATCTTATTTCCAACGGACTATCTGCATGAAACCTTTGTTGTTTTTTTATCGGCTTTAATTCTGCATGAAACCTTTTTTCTAATCTGAAACGGACTGCTTGATTCTCCATATCTGATTACATCCTAATGCTATGCTACACATGCTCTGTTCTTATGTGAATGCAATTCAGTACGATTTAGCTTTTGCCTTTCAAAATTGTAGTGTTCAAATTATATTGATAGGATGCCATTGTGTACTGAGAATGGTTTGCTTATGCACTTATGATATTATGTTTATGCAATATGAGTATCTGGATATCTTATCGTTGCTGCCAATCATATGGTTCAGTTATCAAAGATTGATTATAGATTTTCTTCTCCTTAAGAAGTAGATAACAGTTAAAGGCTCTAATTTCTAACATGTTCTTAATTATGTACAAAAAATCTGATCGGAGCATTATTTATGTGCTTTTCATATTGAGTAAAAGCACTTACCATGGAGGCTGGGTTTCTCTCCAAAGGCTCCAAGTGGAGAGGGAAGGGATGCATTTTGTCGTGACAGCAACAACCAGGGCCAAGCGTCCAGGTGAAATTGATGGGAAAGACTATTACTTCATCACCAAGGAGGAGTTCCTAACGATGATTGAGAGGGATGAGTTGCTTGAGTATGCTCTTGTTTATGGGGAGTGCAAAGGGATCCCCAAGCAACAGGTATAGCATCCTTGTTTGTTTACACCAGAATTGTTGTTTTGCCGGCAAAATTTGTGTGCATGGCCATATTAGAGAAGTTGAGGTTTAGTACAATGAATACCAAATGATTAACGAATGCCATTGTGTACTGAGAATGGTTTGCTTATGCACTTATGCTATTATGTTTATGCAATATGAGTAACTGCATATCTTATCGTTGCTGCCAATCATATGGTTCAGTTATCAAAGATTGATTATAGATTTTCTTCTCCTTAAGAAGCAGATAACAGTTATAGGCTCTAATTTCCAACATGTTCTTAATTATGTACAGAGAAGTAGCAGTCTGTACTTAATCTGATCGGAGCATTATTTCTGACAAAATACCTGTAAGGTTCTATCCTTATATATTCACTGCACGGCTGTTTTTCCATAGTTAAAGAGTGATAAAAGTAGGCTTGGGTGAATATTGTTCCTATCATTGATAGTTACTAAGCTCCATTTATTTGGGACTCGAGTTACTCATGTTTTAGGATGATAATGAGGTCCTTGCCTGCCACTGTTTCAGTGAAATAGGCAGCATGCTGAATTTTGTTTTGTAAAATCTCGAATTTAGCTTCCCACAACAAACGGTAATGTTAAGAGCCAACTAATGGGATATGACAAGGCACTCTACCTATTTGTTTGTTGTACTATAGCTGTTTGTCCGTTGCTATTACTAATTCTTACAAATTGATATTTTTACTATTTGTTTTGGTCTCCTATTGGGACTAATTGTTTCCAACTTGAGACTGATGAGTACAGAAAGAATACTTGTCATCCATGATGCATAATAAGGGTCATGCTCATGCCTCCTTCAGTTTCAGTGATAAGGAACATAACCCGTCTGGCTTCCCGTACATGGAATTGTGATAGCAGTTTTATATGTATTTATCACTCAACAGAAAGATATTATGATGTGATTTGATTAGGACGTACTATTTTCGCTATGCCTATTGCTTTATCATAAATATTCCCTTCTTTGAGTATTTAGTGTTAAGGTTTATGTCACACATATCACTGTCTTTCTGTTCTCTTGGAAGTAAAATCATGGTGCTAATTGATGCTCTGATGTCATTGCTCATGGCAGGTGGTGTAATCATATTATTGGAATTTTCTTTTGTTCACGTGTAAATTCTTCTGATTCCATATACTTTGTTTCAACTGAAGTTGTACAATAATAATGTTCCATTCCCTGCATGTGGAATTATTGAATTGTTGTATTTATTTCTATTGTTCTTAAATGTGACATAAGTTTATACTAGCATATATTCTATATTCTTTAAATATTATTTAGCTCATGACAGTGCGCGCATAGCGCGCCTCATGTTCTAGTGCATGGAACAGATGGTAAGGGATGAGCAATCGGGCTAGTTTCGTGGTGAGGCAAGTTGGACACCTATTACAGGTAACCATATAGTTGATCGTTCTCCTTCTATCAGCTGAAGGACTCTTGATTATGCAGATCTAGTAGATGATTTATCGGTTGCATACGTCGTGTTCGATACAGCTCTAGTTGTCACTGATTTAACCTTTTATTACATATGCTAGCTAGCTAGTATGATAGCAATGCAAGGCATAGAAAGATGCTGTGCTATGATAAATACTATATCTGTATACACATTAAGTTTGGTCACAGGTTTCCTGGATCCTTGCTTGTTTGGTGCATGCCATAAGATGTGGGGGTGTTAATGAGCGAAAGGGATAATCCCTAGAGGCGAGCATTAAGTTTGGTCTCATGCTTAGCCATACTTGCATAAATGCTGTCGCATATAGTATTATATTGCAAGGCGACTTTGCTTAGTCGTTTGAAAATGAGCAAGAGGTGAAATGGCAACAGAAAGGAATTTTTAATTTGCATCTGTGTCCTTGGTTCATGCTTATTTTGTGACTTGTGTAATGTAAATTATAGTTTTCAAAATTGATTTGATATCTAAAATGAAAATATTTGGGTTGGATTACCACCGTAGAAAACACTTGAAAACCACATATCTCTGAAAATCTGTGCAACTGTTCGTTTGAGACACTTGAGATAATTTGTTAGTACTAATATAATGTCCTTGCAGCAGCTCCTCGATCGATCTCTCTGCTGAAGAAGGAGCAGGGAGAATCTGGAGCATGGCACAAGAGGCCTACCAGCAGCAAACAAGTGCCTGGCGCAGCAAACCTATACAACTTTTAATCACCTGATTGATTGATTGATTACTATTGCAGGCAGGCAGGGTGAACACCCCCCCCCCCCCCCCCCCCCCCCCCCCACCCCACCCATCCTGAATTCCTGATACATGCATGGACGACCGATGGGGATGGATGGATTGTCGCAAGAAATGCCTGCGGCATTGCATGAGCCGACACAGTAGACACACACTGTGCAGGGAATGGCACTGTGATTGACTACTCATCATCTAGCAGTGGCTATATGCAATATGCATCATCCAATTGGGTGTATATACACCGGCCGTAATGCATCTTTGTATGGTACTCCCCTGCATCTTACTACAAGCCTCTGAATTCCGGCCACTGAACTAGATTTAAATTCTCTGGTGAATATAAATAATGTCAAAGCCATCACCAGCTCCTCCAGATTTTATTGTAGAAGAGTGTCGCGGCACTTGCCTTCAATTGTAATTATTCTTTATCTTTCAACGTACAAATAAAATGGATGGGCGGCGTGGTACATGAATCTTTAAATTTGCTAACCATCCATTGATATATGCCGTGTTGCAGGTGGGTTCCACGTGGAGGGGACATGGCATTGGTAATTTGGCCTGGCCAACAGGGACGCGAGGAAAAGAAGCTCAACTAAAAGTACTAATGCAGAAGCGGCACCAACTGACAAGCAGGCCAGGAACAAACAAAACAACTCTCATTCGGATCCATTGCAGGCAGGCAGCATGTTCTTCCTCCATGAATAAAATAAGCTAATCCTCCACCAGCAATACAATAATGTAACTGCTCTCTGCTCTCTAGGTAACCTACCCTGCTCCCATTTTAGTTTAGCTTTGCATATGCAGTACATACTTGTTTTTAGTATAGGTATAAAAAAGGGTGCTGCGGCTGAGCTCCCTCCCTTCAAATAAAAGCCCATCACCTTCCTTGCTTGCTTGCCAAACGCCTCTAGTCCATCTAGCTAGCTAATCTTGCTTCTTCTTCCTCCCCCCTAGCTCCTCGATCTCCATCTTAATTGCTCACTCACCACAGGCATGCCATGGTGAAGAAGCAGAAACGTCCTGTTGGTGGCCTCACCTCTCTCTTCAGCAGCAGCAGCAGCAGCAATAAGCAGCTGGACACCTCCCCTACTCCTGGTACCGTGTTGCCGTGCCATTCCTCCTCTTCTTCCATGTCATCCTCCTCCGACTCCGCATGGCAATGGGCCTCCTGCGGCCTGCACCCGAGAACTCTCTCCTTTAGGCAGCAGCAGCAGGAGGAGGAGGATGCCAATGGCGATGGCCGTCATCAGCACCACGACAATGACAGTCACATGGCAATGATGAAGCAGCAGACGGCTTATTATTACAAGGCCATGAACTCTGCCTACTCTGTTGACTCGTGCTTCTCCAGCAACTCCTTGGCCTCCCAGGACAGCTTCTCAGCGGCATCCGACGCTGAGGCAGAGGCCGTCATCCGTGCAGTGTGCTCGGACCGCCTCCTCTTCAAGCCTGAGGAGGCGTCCTCTTTCAAGGCAACCAGCAAGAAGCTGATCATCAAGGCCGCAGATGAAGACTACGACAAGGACAACATCACAGCGAGCAAGGCAGCAACTGCGGCGTTCGGTGGCGGCATGGCCATGACAGTGGATTCTCAGAACCCGTACCGCGACTTCCGGGAGTCGATGGAGGCGATGGTGATGAGCCAGCAGCAGCAGGGGGACGTCAAGGGCTGGTGCTGGCTGGAGGAGATGCTGGGGTGGTACCTGAGGGCCAACGGCAAGAGCACGCACGGGATCATCATGGGCGCCTTCGTGGACCTGCTCGTGGCGCTCGGCACCACCGCCACCTCGCCTGCAGACTCGTCGTCTCCGTCCACCCCTGCTGCTGCCAACTGCTCGCCATCCAGCGATTGCGCTTGCTCCTCCTCCTCCTCCTCCTTGTAGTTAGTTAGTTATATTAGTGAGATTTCTTAATTAGTTACTGCTAGTTAGTTGCTGCATCATGCTCATGCATCATCAATATATATATATATATAATGCAAGAAAGAGAGATGCGTAGTTGATCATCATATCGTCAAGGCCAATGCAAGATCAATACCAAGTAGCTAGTAGGTCTGCGGCACGCTCAACTGTTTGATTGCCAGGGCTTCCAGTTATATAAATTTTGATTATGAGAGGATGAATCGAAGCAATAATCTGTCCTACTTGCTGATCTCCATGCATGGATATACCAGAGGAAAAGCTCAGCCAGTCTTTTTTCCTGCTCTTACTAGTCGTTGCATGGCTACTTTATTTCAGATACATATAATTGGTCAGAACCAGACCCTGCATTCTGTTGGACGGAACTCCGGTGTGGGCCCGGTAGCGTTCCGTCGCTGGATCTTGAGCGGGCAGTCGATCTTGGGCTTTGGCCCCGGCACGGTGATGACCCAGAGCTTGAGCTTCACGTGCGAGGTGACCTTGACGTCCACGGAGAAGGTGGCGCCCTCTGCGGCCTCCCTGCGGAACCCGGCCGCCGCGACGCCTCCGACGAGCGGTCCCTCTCCGGCGAAGGCCGCCCTGAGCGGGGTGGTCTCACCGGCGTCCTGGAAGAAGGCTGGGAGGGCGGCGTCGGCGAGGCGCTGGCCCTCGTAGAAGGCGTGCGCGGCGACGTCGTGGTAGCGGAGGGCGATGCGCTTGTTGGGGTTGCGGAGCTCCATGGCCACGGAGATGTTGTAGCGGAGGACCCACGTGCGCGCCGTGAGGTGGAAGGCGGAGAGCTCGCCGGAGACGGCGGTGGCGCGGATGATGTGGGGCCGGAAGAGCAGGTAGAGGACCAGCGCCGCCAGGCCGGCGCTGAAGAAGATGCACGTCAGCACGCTGAAGAGGCAGCTCAGCACGCCGCAGAAGAGGCACCGGCACGGGCAGCACAGCACCGACGACACCGTGCTCGCCGCCTTGCCCATTCTATTCTTCTTCTGCTGCTGTTGTCTTGGCTAATTGGCTGGCCAGGCCGCCAAGGAATAGAACAGAATATATGCTTTTATTATTACTTGATTTGATGATGAAACAAAGAAATCAAGGTTCCATCTTTGATCAGTGTGCTAAGCAAAGTGATCCATCTCTGCATGCAGTGGAGATGCAGAGCAGAGAGGCAGAGAGATGGCCGGCCATTCAAGTCGGAGCAAGTGTGCGATCATGAATGAATTGCTGCTTGGTTGTCCTGGTCGTCAGATCTTCAATTCTTTCCATGGACGACGGACGGACGCATGTCGTTGACCCAGGCCCATCTAAATCTATGTTTCTCCCTTCATTGGGCCGGGCCTTTCGCCCCTAATTAGCTCTCATATTCTGATTTCTTGTGCAACAGCCTCGTCACTCGTCAGTGTGACCCTGTACTAAAAGCTTAGGTGGGCCTGCTTGCTTTCTAATATTCTCTCTTTTGCAGTGATATATGCTTGTCTCCGAACCTTGTTTTGCTACCTTTATTTTGCTTTCTTTTAGCTCCAGACATTCCTCCCCCCTGTGATGACAACTAGGATGAATAGCGCGCTACGCCGCGCCCGGATAGTAACGATGCTAAATGCTATAGTAACGATGCTAAATGCTCTATGCCAGGACAATTATATCGAGCGCATAGGTTTACATGTACCTTTATTTTATTCGTTTATATGCACCACACAACAGTAGCAACTAAAAAAGTGAGGGCATTATGTCACAAACCTAGCGCGCTAGGTGGAGGTATTAACATATACATGCTGGAGTACAACACTGCCGTAATCGTATAATTTATCAAATTGGAAAACACTTAACCGAGATATCTATATCATGCAAACATCTATAGTACTTGAAAGACCTAGATGACTGAGACAACGTGAAATCCTAAACATGACACACACATGTCGGAAGCAACCAAGAGGACCCAACCAAGATGTTACAACCTTTTCGTGATAAAGGAGTACTAATAGCAATTCCATAGAACTCATAGTAGTCCCCGTAGTTCTTTTTTTTTTCTTCAACAGCAGCATGAGATAGCTTAATGTCTTTCTTAGGACAGAGTAAATGCTACTTTTCATCATATTTTATAAACCTATACATAGGCAAATAAAAATATTGTCTTCACAAATAGCCCTGTCCTTCCATCAATGATATACATAGGCGAAAAGCATTATCTTCACAGATAGCCTTGTCCTTCCATCAATGATAACTTACCCTGCTTTCACATTTGCACTGTAGTAAAGGTTGTCAGTGATGTGTTTGGAAGCTTAATTAAACCGATGGATGAATTTGTTGAACAATTTATTTCTCATGTATGAAAGAGGAAGTCAGTGATGCGCTCAAAAGCTATTTAAACCAACCGTTTCGATGGTTCCTAAATAAAATTGTGTGTGTGTGTATTTTGATGTACAAAATAAAAATTATCATCTCTGATGACCCTTTTGTACTTGGGGTTCATGGCCAGTAGCATTATTACTTCCATGAAGCTCAAAGATCTATGCAAACCAAAAGGTGAAAAACCTGACAAAGTTAATAGTCTCTGCCTGTGACTTGAACAATCAATTTAGAGAATTTCTGGAATGTTGGGTGCTATGATGGACTTTAAATTAACAGAGAAAGAGTGCAGAATTTAGTACAGGATAATTATATAACACTGTATAATATGCAGGGCAGCATGATGCCTACACTGAACCCACTACTGTCTGTGTCAAACACGGCTTACCTTGTTAGGAAACTAATCAGTAGTCTATATAGCACAGAAATGCAATGCCAATGTCATCTATATGATCGGCCCATCTTTCATAGCATATATAAACGTTCAAATTGTACTTCGTAAAGTTCAGTCATTAACACCAAAAAAATGGAAACCAGAATCTGGAAGAATATAATGCATTTCTCTTGTCATTTTTTGGAAACAAACAAACCAACTAATGTATGTCATTAGCAATGCAAATTTAGTGTTAGAATTTATAAATGGGGCGATGCATATAAGTACATAGAAGCAAAATTATGCAAGCCATTAGCCAGGTTCATATGTAGGAGATATGCCAAGAAAACCATGTAGCCCCTCTATTAGCCATTTAGCTTCAGGATCATATAACAGGAAGCACTGCAAATGACCTTGAAGGGGAGTGGATATGCCAATGGATGGAAAATAAGTGAGCAAAAATGGCATACTAAAGCACCATGTGGTACATCTGAACCTTGTATAGTGAGGAACCAAAAAATCACTAAGCATAATTAGTAAGCCATAATTGCCTCTGCAATTGAACTTGACATGTCATTGTTTGGCTCTTCATTAAGTCATCACTTCAATACATAATTAAGGAGGCAAAAGGTGTGAAAACAAATCTGATCTACAACAATGCACCTTAGCTCCCCATTAAGTCATTCACTTCAAACATTGGCGACGCACACAAGTTGGAATGGAGCTGAAAAACAGAGAGGCCAGGGCAGTTATTCACTTACCTTGGAATGGATGGAAAAGCATGATATCAACATTTCCAATGTTTCAATGAACTATATGTGCATATATCGGTTTCTGAATTTGTACAGTCTTGCAGCTCTATTTGGCGATCCAGCTGAATATTTTGCATAGAGCACAATTTGTGAATTAACAGGCCACTCAACATTACTTGGGTCAGGCATATGTGCTTATATGTTAATTAACTAACAATATGATCTCAGCTGGAGTAGTACAGGAGTAGTACAGAAGTTGATGCTTAGATTAAGAGGGTAGGACTTGGGCCTCAAATTAAGAAGCTAAATCATAAAATGGAGATAACGCTCACACAACACAGTATATACCTCCAAGGAAATTCACCTGCAACTGCAAAGAAGACACGCTGACTTAACCAATAAACCAGCAAGCTAAAAATGGGCCACTCAAAGGCAGGAAGCCAGTCTTCCCAATTCTTAAAGCAGGCAAAGGTTCGCTATCAATTTGGAGATGAACAAAGGACGGCAACAATACTAGAGATGAGCACCGGGACATGAGGGCCTCCGCTAAGTCAGTCGCGACGATGCCAAGAGGGCCTTTGCCAACACAAGTTGGAGGTGGGTATAGGCAGAGCTCCGTCGGCGGCATCGAGGCGGAGCCGCAGAAGCGCGAATCCGTCGAGGACTGCCGCGACCCGTCGGAGCCGGCGAGAGAGGGAAAATAGGCGGAGGAACACGCATCCACTGATTTCTTGGCCGGGCACAAACTACCTGCCCGCTGGCTGATAAGAGGGTCCATAGGGTTGCCGCAGCCGACCACAGCGCACGGGCACCACGGAGGCAGACGGGGCTCTCGGCGGCCGGCTCGGCGCACTGCTCCACGGCGGCCGGCGTGGCCGGATTGGCGCACAGGGGCGTGGGGGGCAGCGTGGCCGGGCGCAGCGCACAGGCCCGGTCGGCGGGGACACAGCGGCGCAGGGTTCGGCGTGGCGCTTGAGCTCTCGTGGTGGGCGGCGTGGCTGGGCCAGCGCACGGGGGCGCGGTGGCTGGCAGTCGGCAGAGGAGGAGGACGCAGGAGGAGGAGTCGGCAGAGGAGGAGGAGGATGCAGGAGGACGGACAAACTGGGCCGCGTGGGCCAGTGTAGCTTGTTCGATTTGTTGGATAGGCAAGGACGAAGCCCTCGACCGACCGTTGGCAGCTTGTAGGATAGCGTAAAGCAGACGCAATAAAAAAACGGCAACGAAGATGAACGGAAAAATAATAACAGGCCATTTTGACGGAACAGGCACGCGTCGGAACATCTTTGGCGCAGAGCCGAGAACGCCTGAGAGGCAGCGAAACCTCCTGGCGATATAGAGTTACTTACTTATCTTGTGATTTTTTTTGCGGATTTTTTTTAAATGCACATCCAATTGCACAAAACTCCCAACTATCTTGTGGAGAGGCCTAGGCTTCCTCTTCATATCATCATCTGAGCAAATTTTACCAAGCCATCTTGCACTTACTTTTGATGGCTGAGTGGGATCAGACATCCACTTAATTAAAGAACTGATACATTTTATCGACAAATATATTCTCCACAAAGTTAACAAATACAAATGAAGCATATATCCAGTGGTTGTAGTAAAGCCTAAGCAACTTGCCAACATGCAAACACATATTAGTGATTGCCCCCAACAAGCTAGCTAAGCTATGCTTGTCGAATGTAGTGTCCACGATGATGGATGGGATTAATTGGAGTTGGAGAGCATTGCTGGTGCAGCAGCAAGTTACAGTTTGGTGCTCCATCCATCCATAAAGTGTGGGGTGACTTGCTGTACTCAGTAGCAACTTCATTATTTTCTTTTCTCCCTGCTTTGTCCTCTAGCTCCGAAGAAAAAGCTTGGACGCAGCAAACCCTGAAAATCAGTTAGGCAGACTTGCTGACACGTCATCACTAATTAATTCACAGTGTAGCATATGATAGATGATGTCTTAAACCCTGAAATCAGTTAGGCATGACTGATAAAGGCTCCACGGTACCTGAATGAAATCACTAATTCACAATATAGCATTGCTAGTCCGATGGATATAGATATCAAAATTCAGAAGTTTTTTTTTGGATCGGTCCAGAAAATAAAAGTGGATGAGGAGCTAGCGGTGGCAGCCCAAACAGTAACGTGTACAATGACGTGCCAACTACAACCCCCAGCGCGAGCGAGCGAGCGATCATCCATCCATCCATCCATATCATGCATAATGCTGCCTGCCTGCCTCCACAATATCGGTGGAGATTTTTATATACTCCTTTGTCATACACACCAGTACCTTTCCTTTCTTTCTTTCTTTGCTTCTTTCATTCAGGTTAATATACCTTTGGATAGAAGGTCAACATTATTAATTATTAGCAACTACACGTCGTACGTTTGGCAGAAAATTAGAGCTAGCTAGGACTAGGAATTCAAGCAGCAAGCAGATCTTGATTTATGGAAAAGCTATAGCTAGCCTTCACTAAACTCACTGCACGGATGGGTACCTCGATGATGTGTCACTCTAACTAACAGAAGGATCATATGTTTGCATGCCATCTGGGCTATGCAATGAACAGATGGATGAATCATAAGAAATTAAAGAAGATGATATAGTAGAGGTCACTCAAAGCTACTACCTTTCCTCGCCCTTCCTTTAATTTGGTCGTGCATCATATCTTTTCCCATCCACTACTACTGCACTGACTGCTCGAACCAGCAAACTACTTTGGTCATCGATATGCATGATGAATTGATGACGACATTAATCAATAATTAAGGGACAGCCGATCGACAGCAGCAGTATTTCGCATATAGCAGATGGAGAGTGGACGACGATCGAAGATGATTATTGGACATTAAGTAGATGATGAAAAGGAGATCTATCAGATTAACTAATCAGCAGCAGCAAGCTAGTACAGTACTGTAGGTAGCTAGCTAGAGGTCGACGACGCATGGCGCTGCTCGCTGGAACTTGAAGTATCCCGACCCCCCTCCGGCGTTGGATCCGTAGCTCCCCTGGCCGTCGTTGACGGTGAGCAGCGCCGGGCACCGCACCCTGAGGTGGTAGTGGCCGGTGATGAAGGCCCCCGCCTTGAAGCGTATCCAGCCGTCGACGCGGATGGTGAGCAGCAGGTAGCCCGCCGTCTCGTCCTGCGCGAGCGCGGCGGCGAGGTAGGGCGGCAGGGGCACGCCGGCGCCGGAGAGGAAGGGCGCCCAGACGGTGGCGTCGCCGCCTTTGGCCTGGAAGATGGGCGGCAGCGCCGTGGCCACGGTGGCCTGCAGGCCCCGGTACTCGGCGTACACGTCGGCGCGGTCGTAGAAGATGCCGACGCGCTCGTTGGGGTTGCGCGCCGCCACCGTGGCCTGCATCGTCACCGTTAACAAGGACGACGAGGAGCTGGAGACGTTGATGCAGACGATGTCGACGTTGTTGAGGTAGAAGCGGGGCTTGCTGGGGCGGAGCACCAGCCACACGACGAGCACGATCAGGAGGGCCAGCAGCACCAGGGCAGCCAGCGCCGCGCAGAACCGCCGGTACAGACGCTGCCGCTCGCAGTCCTTGTGCTGGTCGCAGTACTTGATCGACATCTCTTGTTCCTTGGACTCGACCGAGGCGATGAGCAGAGAAGGGAGAAGCTGAAGCTCTATGTATATATGAAGGGAGAAGAAGAAAACACTAGTTGGCAATCAAAAGCACAAGCAGGGTGAGAGTGGAGGCGGCAGGTAGGGTGTCCATATCAGGTTGCCAGCAGCTCCAGTCATTTTCATACTATACCCAGCAGTACAGAGTCCATGTTTGTATTTCCACACATCCGTTCGGTTGCCTTCCTTTCTTTCTCTTCGCAAAACAACAACAACCAAAGATATACAAATTCAAGGCTAGAGGCTCAGACCTGCTGCTTCTCCATCACCTTATTATATAGTTAGTTTTTTTTTCTTCTTCAATAATTTCAATTCCGTGTCAAAACAAAACAAAAAGTCTGTATATATGCTCTTCCCTTCTCTTCTCTTCTGAGGACACCACACTATCAGCCCCCTCTAAACTTCACAATAATTCTGTCAACTCCCTCTTGTCTGTTCATGCTGGTGGTGCAAGGCTTTAGTATGGTGCCATATCTTCCCTTCTCTCTTCTCAGGACACCACATCATCAGCCCCACACTACTACAAAAAACATTTTAGGAGACACTGCCAAAACATTTTCTGAGACACTTGCGAAATGGCTGCGTCTCTGTTAATGCCCATCATTTTCGGAGGCGGTGGCGTTTGATTAACGGAGGCGGAGCCAAGTTACCGTCTCCGTTAATAGATTAACGGAGGCGGTTTTTGTAATGGAACCGTCTCCGTTAATGGATTGGTGGACATAGCTTGGACGGCCGATGAGTTCGAGGGTCAAGAACTTGACTATCCAACTGAATGGGAAGGAATTACGACCATCGGCTCTGCTATCATAGGCATGACCGTCCTGTGGAACAAGGCAGATATTGACTTGAAACCAAAGGAGCGGACGCCACCTCCCCCGCAACCGCCGTCGTCTCCCCCGGGTGGCCCAAGCGACGACGATGACGGCAACGGTGGCGACAACAGCGCCCCAGGCAGCAGTGGCGACGACAACGCCCCACCTCCCGACACGAGCAACCCACAAGGAGGCAACGAAACACCGCCTCCAAGTGCTCCAAAGGGCAAAGGGCAATGTCCTCCTGCGCCGAAGAAGGCTACATCAGAAGATGAGGGCATACCTCCCTACATGACAAAGGAGGACTGGGCGGCGTTCAAAATTGCTGAAGTGCACAAGTATTCAACAGAGTTTGATAGGTATGTATATGCTAATGGCAACCCAACAGTCAACATATTCTATGTGCCTAGATGATGCTACCACAATTTTGCACTCCTTGTGTCAATTTCAGGCCGCAAACACCGCCAGGGTCAATTTTGGGCCTTACTCCTGATTGCCCCGAAAACTTCGAGAATGGCAAGCCCATGCTACCCTTGAGCCAACTCCTTGATGGCTTGATGAGCCATGGGAGGTTCGCAGGTTCCATAAATGGTATATGCATGCTTCGAAGTTAGGCATGAGGGATTTCATTGTGCGTGTCCCCGCTGAGTACTTCCACTTGGAAGAAGACTGTCAGTTCGTCGTTGACTTCCATGACATGCATAGGCTGATGCGGCGCAAGGACCTCGACGTTGCCCAAGTCACCCTTTTTGCCATGTAAGCCTTTTTTTGAACCTCTACATCGCTTAGTGCACTATGTTCCATTCGATCAAACTAACATTGCCATGACAACGACTTTTGCTTTCAGGTTGCAATCATATTTGTGCAAGGAACTAGGTGGTGAAGAAACAGTTATCTATCTATCTCCTATGCATATCACCCAGAGGGCCATCATTGGGCATGATATACCGGACACACATCCCCAGTTGGTGAATTTGGACAGGCTTGAACGAGTGCTAGTCCGGACTAAGCTGCAAAATGAACTGAAGTATAGGAAAGGACAATACATCTTACAAGCAATGAAGAAGATTCGGGGAAATGGGTGTATCCTTGCCGCCCACCAGTTCGGGTGAGTACAAACGTTATTTGCTATAGCTATTGGGTTCATCACTTTTCATGTTTCAAGATCTGAGATCCGATCCATATTATTTCAATGGTGCAGCTTGGACGTCATGGGCCACTGGGTTGTGTTCATGATCTATCCTCAGGATGGAATTGCGGTTATACTAGACTCAATGGAGACAACGAAGAAACAAGGTTACAAAGATTTCGAGGATTGTTTGCGATAGTAAGTGACGACACATTCTTGTATGCACTTAAATTTACGTCAGAAATTGGTTGTTAACACTAGTGGTTGATATGTGTGTACAACGCTTACAAGAGGTACGTCCAAAACCCCGAGTCCTATGATCGGAGGTCTGAGAAGAAGAAGAAGAAACAGGGCTCAAGACTGTCCGTGAGGCGAAATTTCCCGGTACGTACATGAAACTATATTCATCTTTGATTTTATTTATATATGTCCTAATGACTAAGTATGTGTTACATATGTCATGCATGCAGTGCGCCAAACAACCTTTTGGCTCAGTCACGTGTGGATACTTTGCTTGTGAGTACCTCAGGAATTTCGGCAAATATACAAACAGCTGGCGGGAGCTCAAAAAGTCTCGAGGAGGGGGCACCCATGAAAATGTGGGCCATCAAAGCTTTACTAGAACAGTACAAGACATTTGTAAGTTTACTTTGGATCTATGTTGTGAGGCTACAGGAAAATTCTTCAATGCCGAGAGCGAGCTAGCGACGGAGCCGAAGTTCGCGAGGCTACGTCACTGGAGAACTAGCGGTCTAGACATGAGCGACTACAAGTTCGCGGAACTCTTCAATTAGGTGACGTGTAAGCTACGCCATGTGAACATGTGTGATGTGTGATTTTGAACTCTGTACCTGCATGGATGTAATAATGTGTTAAGACTTTGAACATTTATGTGTGAATGGATGTATTGTGTTTATCCGACATGAACGTGTGTAATATGTGTGGCCTGACAAAATTAGGATTAGAAATCTTTTTTTTTTATTTGTAAAACCATTAACAGAGACGGTGTTGTTACAATAACCGTCTCTGTTAATGCTTATTAACAGAGACGGCGTTGTTACAAAAACCGTCTCTGTTAATGCTTATTAACAGAGACGGTACCCAAACCGTCTCTGTTAATCAACGATTAACAGAGACCTCAGCTTAGAGACGGTTGTCAAAACCGTCTCCGTTAATGCAAAAAAAACCGTCTGTGTTAATGTTTTTTTTAGTAGTGCCATCTAAACGTTACAATAATTCGAGTATGGTGCCAATTCAGAGTGTGATTCAGTAAGCAAAGCAGTTCGATCAACATGGCATTGGCCTCTGCTTGGTTGGTTGGTGGCATATCATGCTCAAGAGACAAAAGCTCCAGCACCAGATGACACCAAGAGAATCAAGGCCGCCTCTCCCTACCATACCACCTCTCTTTCAATTGATTCACAATGAAGAAATGAATGGCTGTTTCTGATATGTTTCATCCTGATCAGGTCACATGAGACACCAATAATCCCTCCTTTTCGGTTGCATGTGCCTCAATAACAAGTGAACACTATAGCACTACTGCGACTTTCTCTCTATCTCTTGTTCACCTGCATCCTCCCTGCGTGATCTCTAAGGGTCAAAAGCTCAGTAGGCAGTAGTAGTCAAATCTGCCGATCCACCCAAGAACGAGCGCCTTGTTTTCATAAGTAAGCAATCAAAATATGCATTGATAGCTTAAAGGAGGCCATCAAAATCTCAAATGATCCATGCATATGCATGTACTGATTTATGTTAGTCTGAGAATCTAGGAAACCAAAGTATGCAGTTTTACTAAAGGTGCGGTTGCTGCAGGGTGGCTTCTTTTAGCAACCTATAGACATACTTTACCGGCCCTTTATAAACCTGAGACGTGGCAACTGAACCATAATTATCTGGAGAATGTTTTTCCAAGGTTCTACCTAGCTCCAGCGAAAAACAAAAAAGCACCTGATGTTGCTGTTGAATAGCATGGGTCTATAGCTACCTGTACTTTTCAGTTTTGTTGGACCAAACATTCATACTTAATTAGTACTACAATAACACACCAGCCATCATAAATAATCAGGACTTGGGAGGAATAATGCAAAGTAAAAAAAGAACAATTTTGATTACTTTGTTTGATGGCAGTGGTGGTGGGGCTTAGCAGTTAACACTCTCTCGATCGGGTCAATAACAAAAAGGTACAGATAATCATTACTTTCTAACCCACTCCCTTCAGTGTGATGTTGCTACGCAACAACCCATCATTTTCTACATATTATTAACTGCAATTTATCGACATCCCACTCCACATCAAGCCGAAAACTAATCTGAAGAGAAGCAGGAAAACATCACGAATTGAAGGCGCACTTACACAAGCTAAGGGATTACTCGTCATCTATCTAGTAGAATTACGAGTCTCATATTTCAGTGGAGCGTTGATTCTAGTGAAATAGAGAATCTCATGTGCTTTGGTCCCACCGACTAAAGGTGTGTGCATGCACAAGCATGACATCATACAGAAATCAGTGGAAGCACCGCCTTTTGGTATGTGCGAAAGTGTCGAACTTTGCAATGGGACTGATGAGGTTTAAGTGATTGTATTCTTCAAAGAATGAAAGGATTAATTAGGTAACTATTAGAGGATTGGATTTTCACAAAGAAAGTAACGATGACAAAGCAGAAAGGTAACGGAATGACCGAAAATCTCCCAGCTTTGATGTTGTTAGCCGGGGCTCATGTGAGCCCCTTATTTCGCGCCGCCACTGCCAGGTGGGCCCCGGCGGTGCCCATGCCCGCGCCGCCGCAACGCCGGTTAGGGTTCCAGGTTGGGGGAGATGCATCTCCGGCGGCTCTAGAAGGGGTTTGGGGGTGGCGGCCGGCCTGGCGGAGGTGGCGGCGGCGAGGGCACCGCCGGGCGGGCGGTGGGAGACGGCGGTCGGGCCGGCGTCGGCGGGGGCGCTGCGGTAGGTCAATTAGCGTCGGCGGCGGTCGGTGGGCGGCGACGGAGGCAGCGGAGGCCGCCGGAGCCGGGGGAGGAGCCGGCGGCGGGGACGGGGGCCCCACCTGGCAGCGGCGGCGGCGGCAATTCGGGGCTCACATGAGCCCCGGCTAACAAAATCTGCGTCCGAAAATCTCCTAGCGCTCTAGCAGAATAGTGAAGTGGGAAAGTGCATAGGAAAGTGAAAAGAAGATGGAGCTTGCAGAATACTGAATCCAAGTATATTCGAAAGCAGTCTATGAAGATGGTACCGATCAACCTAAAACAAAAGGGGGAAGAATATTGCAAATAAGAGGGTGCAGCCACAGATGTGTCATCTTAATTTCCCGATGATTCTTGTCCACAAATTGTTGTCTCCATAGTCCATAAAGGCCAGATCGAGAGAGTCTGTTGGATTTAAAGATGCACCTCCAAAGATGATTTGGTTTCAGCAGCGGGCAACCCAGACAAGGACAGGAATATGTACTGTACATGGAGAGAGAGTAAATAGTCATTGTCAAGGAACAAAAAACCTTGCCTCGCTTTGCGTACCCGGCAGTAACCTGTGTAGGTGAAAGATTTGCTATTGTTTTCCTGAAAGATAAGATTCTACCAACAGATTTTCATCAAGTGGTCAGTGCATACTATATACTGATGAAAGCAGGCTTATACGACGACCTAGCCACTGTCTAAAACGACCCTTTAAGCAAAATTAGAGGACTGGTATGGCCATTTTGCATATTTAAAATGCAGACAAGGGAAGGGGAAAAGAAGGCGCATCTGCATGCTTTGTTTTCAGACCTGCTAGTTTTAGGTTTTTGATCTGCATATATATACCTGCGCATGGAGCACCACGGCGGATGACGACTGCCGTCAGAGGATCCGGCGAGGGAATTGAAGGTAAATGTGAACCTGGACGCGGCGGCGGGGTCGTCAGAGCCGGAGGCCGCCGCCGTGCTGTCGTGCGTTGCGTGAGAGAGAACTGAAGGATATACTTGGGCGGTTGGGCCCAGAGCAGCCCATCCCAACCCAAACCCACTCAAACTCTGGTGCAGGCCTGTTTAAGTAGGCGGGCTTACTCTGTGTTATAATGATATTTTTCGAAAAATGAAATAAAAGGCACCCATTCCAAACCCAAAATAAAGCCGGCAATGGTTCAGTAAAAACCTAGTTTTTTGAGCTTGGGCTTTAGTTTGGTGATGAATAGGTGGAAACCTAGAAATAGTTTAGTTAAATTTGGTTTATATAAGAGAATTGAGCGTACCTCATTTGCTAAGGTTTCTATGGTAGAATCTACTCATCATGCTTCGAGTTCTCGATTTGGCACCATAGTATCCGCATTTTTCTGAATTTAACTGGCGTTATTCTTTCAGTGATAGGTGATGTGTCCCTGGCCTAGATAGTGAGACGTAAGTGGTAACTTCGTCAATCTTGAGCGGTAGAAAATGGTTTGAAACCAGGGTGTGAGGCTTTGGATTGGTTCGTTTTGGTTTATTTAAGCATAAAGCTTGGTGTGATGAGAAATGGGTTTAGGTGGGGTTGGTTTTCTAACGAGGAGGTAGCTAGTTTGATTTGAGTATGGTGTAGATCGAGAACCATTGCCAGCTTTACCAAATAAAATACCCATTACGTAGTGAGTAACTTTGAGATCGTTGCTTAGCAAAAATAATAACATCTTCCTGTCTAGCATGCATGTACCGATAATGCATGTAGTCATCCGGTCATCGTAAATTGGATTTCCAAAATTAAAAGAATGTTTGGTCTATCAAAAGCGCTAACTTATATGTACATAAATACCCTAAGTCCTAAGATCCTTGATAGTTACATAAGCTAGCTAGCACAAATTAAAGGAACAAGGAACGCTAATAATTCTAACATCGTGAATATATAGAGATCGAGTACCAACAAGTGAGCAGTGGTAGCACGGGATAGATGTTGCTAGGTCAGGTCAGATGGAGAGACTTGGCACGCATAGTACTGTGATCGAGACATCATATCGAGTAGCATACGCGGAAGAGTGATGAATATAACTAAAAAAATCAATGTACAATATACTACCTCCGTTTGGTATTATTTGACGTCGAGACACAATATGCTAGTTCACTTTCTTTTTGCTTTGTTGTCTGAAACGACATATAATATATACATGACTGGAGGTAGTATAAGGTAAGGAGGTCGGCTGAAGATCGACCGGAGATCGAGAGATATATAGGAGCTAGTGAGACATGATATAATACATATATACAGTTATATATTAGGTATTACGTCATTTAATAAATGAGGAGGAGTGAATAAATAATCATTTAAAAATATATATATATATATATAGTACACAAAATGGAATAAGGTCACGCACGTGACGTACTGAGTCGGGCAAAGAAAGAAAGAATTAATTGAAGAAAGCAGGTACATACCGATCGAGCAGCAGGGTACGTCATATGCATCTTATTTGTACATGTGTCTGAGTATGTTGGATCGCTTCAACGGTGACCCAAACAATAACGACTGGGACATCTCTCAGCTACCATTGCTTGCTTGACTGCGTCTCGACCTTGTGCTGCCTTTTGGTCAGTAATAACTCAATTAAGAGCTAAGCTAGTTACCAGATTGCTGTTTGTAACTTGCAAGGGTTAAATTCTTGCTTAATTATTTTAACTAGATATCCATCAAGCTAAGGTATTGAACGGATGGAACATTTCTTCATCCGATCCTCCATATGTCCCTCTGATATATATGAATGGGTCCAGTCCAAAATTATTTACTTTTACGACTGAGACGTGCGTACGGTTACTTTCTAGGAAGCCATGCCAGTAGAAAAACTAGCTAACCATAACAACACACCACCTTTTTCTTTTAGTTCTAATCTTAAACATTTATAGCTACAAGCCAGAGTAAACGTAGTGACTCACATCATTATATTTTTGAAATATGTAGCTTTTATTTATAAAACACTAAAAAATGCTCAAAATATATATGAAGTTTGATGACTCTAAAATATATGTCTCGTATTTCTGGATAGAGGCGGGGGACTGATATATTTAGTTATGAAGTTATACATATGTAACTAGGATACATTCGAACGATGACAGGCAGCAGGAGTCAGCCTCATTGTTGCAGGCAGAGAGAGGGATGGATCGAGCGAGCATATGCATGTGTAGTCAACACGAGACTTGCTCAACAATAGTCGTCGATCGCATGCATGGACTCAGCACTCAGCAGCAGCAGCTCAGATCAGCTTCGTTCCAGAAGACGAAGCTTCAGCTGCTGCTGCCTTACCTCTCCGTTTCATCCCGCACACTTTGACCTAGCTAATATATCCTTCTTTGAATTTGTTTATAAACTTTCGATAATCTTTTCTTAACTATGTAAATATGTATGCGACCCCGTGACTAGAATTAGCAAGAAAAAGTTGCAGGATTTGATTAAATGATGCGACATGAACGAACATGCATATGCAGCAGATGCAGGAGACGGTCTAAGGTTTTTCCTGCTTGTGCCGTCACATATCCTAAGATTGCTTCCGGGGGTGTTGGTTGGTTGGTTGGTTGGCCTTGACGACTTGTTCAAAGCCGCAGCATTTACTGAATTTCTTGGCTGCTCTAACTGTTTGCAGTAAGTAATCGATTGCTTTGTTGACCTCTTATCTGTCGTCACACGGCCAACAGCCATATGTTTTGTCGTGCTAGACCTCTTATCTCTCTGTCACAAGAAGAGAGAGTCGTTTTAAAGCTCGTTTTCTGTGCACTCTCTGCTTTTTCATCTCTAAAATGACCTTCTTTCTAAGGCCGCGTTTAGATGGCCTCGAAAAAAAATTTCGAGGCATTAAATGTAAAGAATCTTGTATGCATGAAGCACTAAATGAAGTTTATTTGTAAAACCTTTTCACAGATGGGTGCAACTTTGCGCGACGAATCTAATGAACATAATTAATCTATGATTTGGTACAGTACTCTACAGTAACCATCCTCTAATCGTGTGGTCAAAGATCTCATTAGATTTGTCTCGAGAGTTTACCTAGAGTTGTGGAGACAGTTTTGTAAACTGTCTTTAATTAATACCCTTAATTATTGGTCAAAGGTGTATTTATTACCCTCGAAAACTTTTCGCAAACGATCTAAACACGGCCTAAGACGGAGGGACTAGATGCAAACATGACTGTCAAATCAATGGAAGATGTGCGCTATCTTCATTTACCGTTTTATCTGTGTATGTGACTAGCTGTCTATATATACCCTGCTACTACGAGTGTGCTGCTGCTCACCTAAGACCTAACAGGGGGCATGCTAATGCTACTGCACGTCGTCGTTATTACTGCCCCCTGTGCCCTGCCCCTGATACATCATCACCTTCATCTTCTTCCTCCTGCTTTGTGCCACCAATTCAGACCGGGGTTTAGGGCGGCCGATCAATTGCTTGTCTGTTTGCAAGCCCCTGCCCCATGCATCCATTGCACACGTATATATAGAGTTGAGCTCCTCCAGTCCTCCCCTCAGCTCGATCGTGCCAAGTCTACAAGCATTATGGAGCCATCCTCCTCCAGCGCCGCCACCACGACGTCCTCCTCGCATCGCGGCCGGGAGCTGCAGGGCCCGCGACCGGCGCCGCTCAGGGTCCGCAAGGACTCCCACAAGATCAGGAAGCCGCCGCCGCAGCCGCAGCCGGTGCGAGAACCTGTGATCATATACACGGTGTCGCCCAAGGTCGTGCACGCCGAGCCCAGCGAGTTCATGTCCGTCGTGCAGCGCCTCACCGGCACGGCAGCAGCAGCAGCGTCCTCCTCCGTCGTCCCGGCGGCGGCGGCGCCGCATCATCAGATTATTCCAACAACGTCGTCGCTGTTCTTCGGCAGTGCCCCGTCGTCGTCCTCGGCCGCACTCCTCCCACCGCCGCCGGCGCCCCAGTTCCCGTTCCAGCTGCCGCAGCATCAACCGGGCGGGCCGCACGAGCTCTCGCCGGCGGCACGCCTCGCCGCCATTGAGCAGGCGGCGCGGAGCTCCGGTGGTGGTGCCGGAGGCGGCGGCGGCCTAATGATGCCACCATTTCCGGGCATCCTGTCGCCGGCGGCGATCCAGCCAGGCTTCTTCTCCCCGGCGCCGCCGCCCGGAGCTGGCATCAATCTGTTCGGCGAGCTCATCAGCCCGGCGGCGGCATTTCTTGGCGGTCCAGCAGCAGGTACTAGTGCAACCACAACCAGCACCGCCGCCGCCGGTCATCAAAATCTAATGTTACACCAGCAAGAGGCGTCGCCGTCATCTAGCCCGTACTATTGGGGAGATCTCTTCAACAACCAGCACTACCACCAAAACTAACTCCGATGGAGTACTTAATTGCAAATGCGAACTGGTCCTACCGTACGTGGTCCTTCCTTGACTGAGGTCATGCACGTGGACTGCTACTGCGGGTTGACATTTTCCTTTGCCATTGATATGATGCATGAGATAGGATTAATGAAGAAACAAAATACATACTCACTTTGGAGCTAGCTAGCTAGATGTAGTAGGTAGCTTATTGATGTGGTTCGTCTTGAATTGTTGCTTAGCTGCATTTTTCCCACATTAATTGGTGGGCATATGTTGAATTGGTGTGAGAGGATCTCAGACACCCCACTTTGGAGGTGACACATCAGATTGGTAATAAGATCTACAGGGCATTTCATTATTTTTGACACATACATATGCCTGTATGTATATGTGTACTGCATCTATATATGCAATAATTAATTTGAGCAGATGCATAACAAATGGATTCCATCTTAATATAATTGACCGCGCAAATGGATTATACATATGATCATCTGTGTTTCCACGCGCAATGCTTACAGTGTAAAGATCATAAAATTATGAGCTAGCTAGAAAGCTCTTATTTCCCCAAAAAAAAACAACAGTACAACTAGCTAAGAAAACGATGAGCATGCTTTTACTTGTACCAGCTGAGTGACGAGTCCGAGCGGACTCGCAGACTTGTTCCCCTCGCCGCCGCTGGGTAGTAGCCAGTAGGAGACAAAGAGAGCAAAGAGAAAGAAAAGGTCAACGGCAAGTCAAAGACAGAATTGGCCAAGCCTGCAAAGAGATTAGATTAGGAGGCAACATGAGCGGTTTGCGGAGATCTGGTACAAAAGAAAAAAATGGGAATGGGCAGAATAGGAAGTGCAAAATTAAAAAGAAAAAAATCTATTTCCGACCTGCCGGATTCGAACCAGCGACCTAAGGATTTAGCTGCAACACACTACAGTCCTCCGCTCTACCAACTGAGCTAAGGTCGGTTTGTGCACAACCTCGGATAACGTACTTGATATTGACATTGTCAGCATTTTTAGACAACACAACTTATTCCCATACACTGATAAAATAAAAGTATCCAGAAACACGCACACCAACTGCAGATGGATACGTGTTGTGTATTTCCCGAAAAAGGGTGTGCCAGTGCTTTCCCGTGTTCGATTGCAGTCTCAAACGTATCAACTTTTCCATACTGCCTGCTATGTTGTTCCAAATGCCTCCATTCTACACTGTACATAAATCAAGTCCCAACACCAAAAGGGCACCCTAAGCCAACACTGGCATCTACACGTGTTTCATTTGTTAAGAAATTTCTCCTTTTGTAAGCTACCTTTCTCTAGCCGTCTGATTTCTTCTGCATCTTCGCCCTGGAACGACGATTGCCTCCCTTCGTTGCCTAATCAAAACAATGCTCAAATTAGAACATGCTTTGCTTGCTTAATGGCCTCATACAAGCGTGGTTGTGGTTCCACATATGCAATATTTTCAGTGGGTCATGCTACCTGAACATGCTGCAACATGTCTTCAAGTTCTACAATGATCTCCACGAAAGTCGGGCGTACATCAGGGTTTTCATCCCAACACTGTCGAATCAGTTTTGACAATTTAGGGTGCACGCTTGTGGGAATGTCCAAGCGTAACCCCTGCCTTACACCTAATGCAGCTTGCAACGGCGTCATGTTGTCATATGGGACCTACAGTACAATTATGATTTCAGGTTACCTTTAATAAACAAAACACTTGTGTTCGAATGACTCAGAAGTAATCCAAGCTGAATGCAACACCAGGACGTACCTTTGAAGTGGCCAACTCCCATAGAACAATGGCAAAGCTGAATACATCTGCTTTGTTATCATAAGGCTTATGATTGATTATCTGTCAAGATAACTGATTCCTGTGAGCAAACTATATGCAAATCCAATTTCTAGATTTCGGGGGGGGGGGGGGGGGGGGGGGGGGGGGCACTTTGTTTCAGGAAGAAGGATAACATTTTGCAAAACATTCCTATACTTTTCTCCAAATGGACTTTGGAGAACCGTTACAATGAGTAAAAGAGAATCCTACAGGCTAGGTATGGCTTAACAGGATAGGTCATTTGAGCCAACTGTGCATGATTGGACCCTGAATTTAATGAAGGAGTTTAAACTAAAGCTGCATTCCATGGAGTGAAAGAGTCTAAAAAATGTCAAGCTAGTCATTTAGGCCCAGGACTACAAGGCAACTGGTTCTTCTTATATACTGTTCTTGGGGATATTTGAGTTTCCATGCAGCTTTAAATAAACAATTGCTGCCTTGCAATCCCAGTGATGATGTTAGCCAGATATCCCTTGTTCTCAATGAGCTGATATCAGATTGATTAAAAGCCAAAAAATGGACAGAACTTTTGGATCATTTGGAAATTAAGTACCTGTCCTAAGCTAAACAATAGAGTACTACGCAGAACAAAAAGGCACGCAGGGCATTGAAAATCCCTGTACTAATGAAAGACAAAAAAAGTACCCAGCGCATGGTGTGAAAGGGTGATAAGAAGGAACTCAAGCAAACCTCTGGTGCCATCCATCGATAGGTTCCAGTTTCAGCAGTCATCTGCCCCTCCTGACTTCCATGTCGTGCCACACCAAAGTCCGCGATCTTTATGACCTATTTTCAGAAGCAGATCTACATGGTAACAACTTGGTATTGGGTTGAATGCCATGAGAAAAACATGTATCATGCTCTGTCGTCAACACAGCTTCTTGTAAAATACAAGATAACAAAAATTGAACATTTCAAAGGATATACATAATTACGACTTGAAGTTGAAACTGCAAGCTCAAGAAACACATATTTCTCAAAAAATGCAACTGGATGCCCTCGGATAGCATAGGATCCTTCGTGTCTAGTTGTTGTCATGATTGTGAATCTTACAAAGGATTTATTGGAGATTTAAAATGATATCCCCATGAAAATGCTATTTTTCATGCCATTACTAGTCTGCCAGAAGTGGATTCTGATTTGTAAACCTTTAGGTGCTTAAAGAAATGATATTGCACAACAGCAATGCTGTCTAAGTCTTTGATTAAAAACCAAGTGGAGTAGAATGAAAATTACTGACAGCCTTTTATGTCATGCTAGATTTCATATGGCATATAGGAAAGGCAAAAGAAAATGGACACTAAAAATTAGCTTCAAAGTATCGTATAAGTTTCATACTTGATCATAGCCTATTAGAATATTTGCAGTCTTCAGATCTCTGTGAATGATGTCATTCTGGTGTAGATAATCCATTCCTTTCGAGATACTGATAGCAATTTTTAGAATGGTGACGAGTTCCAAAAAGTTATTGTGCTTGTGAAGAAAGTCATATAAATTCCCTCCAGGCATGTATTCTGAAAGGAACAGAACCAACCACAAATGAGAATGTCATTAGATGCATGTTGCAGATGAGCTAATAGAACACAGAAAGCATCACATGAGGGAATGAAAAGATGCACGATAGTCAGATGGATGACGTACATAAAGAACTAGAGAACCGTCACATTTTTAAGAGTGTGCATGTGTATGTGAGAACAACGCCACTGTCATTTGAATTTACAACAATGATTAAGATGCAATCCTGAAATCCCACCCAAAAAGTGAAATGAGGATTCATGAATATTTTGGAAGAACAATACCTGTAATGATGCAATAGTATGGATGCTTTGTGCATGCCCCATAGAATCGAAGAATATTATCATGTTTAACTCTCCTGGAGAAAAGGTATCTAGAATCAGTTGCAACAAAATGTTTAACTGGTTCATTCAATTATTATGCCCAGTGAAAACTTGCCTTAGAATAAGTACTTCTTGCAGGAACTCAATTTCTGAAGGGTTGTTCAGATTGGCAATTCTGAGACTCTTTATAGCGACATCAAGACCATTATAAGTTCCTCGATATCTGTGAAAGAGAGCATGAGTGACAAGCGCTGTATACTAAACTCTCATGTGGCTTTAAATATTAAAAACAAACATAGGTTTATACACCGTAGTAATTTGTAAGCTGGCTTCCTGACAGTAGAGCAATTTAAAATCGTTTATTTCATTGTCAACAGATGGCAGTATGCATAGATGAGTCCTATAGAGGCTAGGCAGGCACACTAGCAGCGTTAGCAGTGAAGTGACACAATGGGCACAGCATTTCCAATAAATTAAATGTGATGATATTACTAGTACGAAATAGTTCTTACAAGTCTGCAGAAGACCCGGAAGCAATCTTTTCACCCTTTGTTAGCATGTTCCAGTCAATTTCAGAATCTCCAACCTTTTGTTGTAGGTCGCTTATTTTCTCTGATGTTGAAGAATTTGTGGAATTAGATGGTGATGCCTGAATATTACACAGAAAAGATATCAATATGGAGGAAACGGTTATCCATGTTATGCTGACTAAGATTAGTCATTCATTCACTGTGACAAACGACACAAAACAAGCATGCAGATAGCTTATTCGTGATTAAGTTGAAACTGAAATATGTCGAAAGTAAGTGATCATACATTTTTTTGTATTAAGGTCTCCTTAATCTTCTCGATCAAATCATCTGTCTCCTGCATGAACAATTTGCAAGATGAGCGACATTTTCACACAACCCTTGCATGGTTGCATATATCAGATTTGATGGTTCACTATCACTATGTCTATATAAAATGTGAGATGATATTTATAATTGATATACATTGACACTGCAAATATACAGATCCCTATAAACAATTCTGAACTCATAGTCAAAATCCAGAAACACAATAGAAACAATACTTCCATGATGCTATAAATAGTCCAGGAATAAGCATGTGCATGCTGAAAGCTCACCTCTGTCTCCCACCCATCAACGACAAAAACATCCAAACAAAGGCCATCTTTGGTAGAGTAAACATGAGCTTCCTGAATATTCAGTCCAACCTCCGAGAGCAACGCAGTAAGCTGTAGAAGTAGAACAACCATTTGCCATAAGAAATCGACGCATAAATAGGAAGAGCGGGCTAATGGAAATGACAAGTGTGTGAACTGGTACCCGGCTTAGGAGCTTTGGCCTGTCATTGGAAGAGAAAATGATCTCATGAAGAAGCTGAGTTTTGAAGTCAGCCCTGTATAAAATTGATTTAATTAGCTAAAAGTCAGGAGCATAATAAGAAGTAAACATTGTAAACTGTGGATGCTTTTTTATTTGTTCAGAAAATTAAAGAGAGACAAGGAAAAGCAGCACTTTCCTTTATAAGTGCAGTGAGTCCAATCATTACCACAAGAAGGAAGCATAGCCGTAGCCCATAGGGAGGGTGTGCAGATAAAGTGAACAAGTACCTAGAGGAGATAGACATGGAATCGTTGGCGTGCACAGCCTTTCTTCTCTCCAAACTGAGGTCCTCCATCAACCTTTGACACGGCTCCTCTTGACTGTCGCCAATGCCGTCAGAATCCGGTCGAGCTGGCATGCTCTGCTCAACGTTACATTGAGCGGGCAGAGCAACACAAACACAAGCAAGCGTGAAGGAAACTCTAAAAAGTAAGCTTGCACTATGTAATAAAGACAAGAAATCAATCATCCCGTTGTCAAATCAAAAAAGAGATGGCTTTGCGTTCAGAATACCAGTGAGTCCAGTAGTGGGGAAGGGATAATAAGAAAACCTTGAGGTATCTCGCGTGGAAAACGGGACGCTTGTCGGGGTCTGCGCACTCTTGGAGGATCTCCCAGTGCAGGAGGACGTCCTCCGCCTTGCCTTCCACGTCGAGGTCGAAGTCAAAGATGTACCTCCTGGGCATCCTCTGCAGGTGGCGGGCGAGGCCGCCATGGAAGGAGGGGTCTGCGAGCTTCTGGTCGTGTCTCCCCGTCAGGCGGAGGCGCTCGCAGATCCTCCTCTGCACCGCGTGGAGATCCGGATGGGCGACGCGCGGCGACCGGGGCGCCGGGGAGCTCTCGCCCGTGCCCTCCTCCAAGTCCTGCTGCTCCTCCCCAACGCGCCGCGACGGAGCCATCCGCCGCCCGGAATCTTTGGAACCTCAGTCAGGCGGTTGCTTTGCGCGCGTGGGACCGGCCGGCCAGGTCGAGGCACCCTAGGCTAGTATTTATAGAGGGGCTCCGGCCGGCCGGCCGGCGGGGAGACCGCCGATTGGATTGGAGAAGACGACGACGACGACGGCCATGGAATTGGAATGGACGCGCGCTGCTGCTGACCCGAGCAGTTTTGCTTTTTTTCCTTTTAATAAATATATACAGTAGCTTGTTTAGTTCCGAAATCCAAAATCTAAAATGAATGTTGGACATATGTATGGTGCATTAAATGTAGTTGAAAAACAAATCGCATTATATAGATGGTTTGAAAATCGCGAGACGAATCTAACGAGTCTAATTTAGGCCGTGATTAGACACTAAATTGCTACAATAGCGTTACATTAACATGTGCTAATGACAGGTTAATTATGTTTGTTAGGTTCGCATTCCGAACGTAATCTACAATTAGTTTTTTAATTAGTCTATTTTTAATACCTTAAATATAAAAAAATTATTTCGAATTCTTTTCACCGACCATCTAAACATGGGCTTACTTATAGGTCGCCATGATATCACAGTAACAACGAATACATGGAATTAAAGGCTCGAGAAACGAAAAAAAAACAATTAAGTAACCACCAAATGAATGATGGCTAAGCCAAGCAAATCAAAATCCTGTGCATCTAATTGTATGTTTGCAAAGATGCGATAGAAAGTACGAATAGGCGTGCTCGCTGACTCATGTGTGATTGTATCTCTTGTGTACTGTAAGAAAAAAAAAGGGTCAAAAGCTGAGTGATAGCGTTGTTTTCTGTAAACTAATGTCAGTTGCATGCTTGTTGCAATGCTGTGTGAAATTCATTCAGAATGACGTACGCGCGTGGGAAGTGAGGAGCACTTTTTCTTTGCAGATCTTTATCTCGGCCATCATGATGAAGACTTCACGCCGTGCAATTATTTTCTCAAGGTGTAATAATTAAGTGTAAGTAGCTTAATTTCCATTACAGTGGGTGATTTTGTTCCCCTTGATAGGAGAAGGCCCCTGCGTCGCCCCGCTCTGGCGACACGGGCGCCGCCGCCCACCTCCTGCTCCTTCCCTCCCCTCGCTGTCGTCGGAGCGGGCTGCCAAAAGTCCGCGCAGGCCCCTAAGACGGCGGCGGCAGGGCAACACTCAACGACACGAATAAGCTCCAGGCGGGGGGTGACGCGAGCTGGCCGAGCATGGCAACGGGGTGGCTCCAGGCGACGGATCCGGTGGCATGGAGGTTGAATCCCTCCCTCCCCCCTCGGCTATCCGTGCATAAAGACGGCGGTCGGGGCAGGGAGGTGACAACAACGGTAGCGGCTAGCGGCAGCACCGGTCTGCACCAGCGCGTGGCTAGCGGCAGCACCGGTCTGCACCGGCGCGTGGCGGCGGCAGCTGCGGCCTGCTAGGGCGCGCCCTGCAACGGCCGGCGCGGGACGGCGGCATCAGCCGACACGAGGAGCGAAGACATGCAGGTGACATCCCGTGCAGGGACGGTGGCGGTGTCGGCCCGCACGGAGCGTGGACGCCCACGAGCCATGAAGCAAGGTGGGCCCCACGTGTTGGCGTCATCAGTGTTATCCACCCTATGGCTTGGAGGGGCAGGCGGCACCGGCTACAAGAGCTACGATGAGGTGATGCCACGACCACGACGTCTATGGCAGTGGCCATGTGCGAGGTGTAGAGGTCGACTGGCGAGCGCAATGAAGACGGAGGAGCGACAACTGGGCGCATGGAGGTGCGGCCGTTGATGCCGCCCCGGATGAGCTGTCATGGCCGTGATGTGGAAGTGCCAAGTTGTGAGCGTACAACATGGGTTCGGACACTCCAGGCGAAAGGCGTCGCTGGCTTCATGCTGGTGGAGGTGACGGTGGTGCTCTTGAGTGTTGTATTCCTCGTTGGGGGCGTCATGTTGGAGCTACAACCCGCTACATGGGATTCTCTGGTGAAAGTCCTATTCAGTTTCTAGACAAGTGACGGCGACGTTATTGGCGTCGTGCCCTCCTTGGAGGCGTCATCTCTAGATACCCATTTCACCTTTTGGCATTTCTGGTTCATTGGTCATGGGCAGCCGCACCCAATCTCGCCGCATGGCAAGCTGGACGGGTGTTGCTGAGGCCGTGTGGAAGTGTTCATGGTTATGGTGGAGGACGGAGGTTGTCGCATGATTGTCTCGGTTGTTCTGCTATATCAATAGAAATGCATTCGTCAAGTGTTGTTCGTTAAAAAAAAACTTTGTTCTCCTTATGATTTGCGAGAATTATCTGCGACAAGCTTTTAATTTGCATTGCATTGTTGTGAAACAAATCCTGCAATACAGCTGAAGATGGATCGAGATCGATCGAACCAATCAACCGTACAAGCTAATAAAGTCTCCATAGGACCAAATAACTACATTGATAATGTCATTATTCTTCCTTGATGGAGCTGGCGGAGAGCCGGCCATGATCGAAATCTATTCGTTGTCCACACAGTTGTGCAAAAAGATTATATAAGGTCGCATGTCCTTTTGCAAGTTAATGGTTCTAACGTTCACACCTCGACCAGCTTAATCTATAACCTATATAAAAGTGCCTCATTAAGATGTATTAATTGTTATTACCATCTTATGTTGTGCAGCCACATTGTCCTAATTGTTTGCACCGTCCGATAAAAAAACTTCACATCATGTGACCGTCCGCAATCTACTAGAGAACTCGCTAAGTGTTATTAATTCACTTGCTTTTCATTAAAGCCTCATAAATAGTTTTTTCTAATAGAAAAATAACATACAGTACAAATACTATCACTACTTTATTTTAGTGACAGTAGCTATAATATTACTAAATTTAGTTTTGATTACGATGGGGTATAAACCCTCCTTTTCTTTACTCAAGTAGTAGCGGGCGTGGCGGTCATCCTATTTCCTACATGAGTCTTCCGCCCCATTTGGATCCACACAGTTAATCCATTAACTAGTTAGTTGCAATTAGCTACGTTGAATCAGTTAATTAGATAGTTGTTATTTAGCTAGTTAGGAGGAGACTGACTGAGAATTAGTTGTTTACATTTGGATCTACACCAGCTAAAATTAGCTAGCTAGTAATTAGTTGGTGGATCCAAACATGTCCTATATATAGGGCCTGTTTGGGAGGGCTTCACCAGCGGCTTCAGGTGAAGCCCTCCGAAACGTTATTTTCTTCACCGGCTTAGGACCCGAAGCCAGGTATGCCGTTTGTGGCTTTGCCTGTGAGAACGAAGCCAAGAATTGTAGCTTTGCCCGGCTTTTCTGACGTCACACACCTGGTTGACGCCGGTGCCCTTGGCATCGAGCGGTGGGGCGTGCTCACCGATGGTGGGAGACAGCGGCAGAGGAGCTCGAGGGCGGCGACCGGTGCGCCCGCGGACGAGCTCAAGGGCGACGGTCGGCGCACGCGTGGGCGCAGCGGAGGCGGCCGTCGGCGCTCGCGTGGACGAGCTCGAGGGCGGCAGCCGACGCGTGCGCGGGCGCAGCGGAAGCGGCCGCCGTCGCTCGCGCGGATGAGCTCGAGGGCGGCAGTCGACGCGCGCGCGGGCGCAGCGAAGGCGGCCGCCGTCGCTCGCGCGGACGAGCTCAAGGCTGGAGGCCAAAGGGAGACGGGTGGGAGGGAGCTGGGTACCAGGAAAGCAAGCGGCGAGAAAGCAAGCATCAGCCGCGAGAAGGAGGTGACGGCCGCGGGGAGCAGGGAGCAGGCGGCGGGCGCGAGGAGAGGGAGGAGGCAGGAGTCGCGGGAGAGGGAGGAGGCGGCGAGCTTGGAGCAGCGGTCGCATGGAGGAAGCGGCGGCGAGGAGAAGGTGAGCAGGGGAAGATGACGACCGAATGGATAAGAGGAGGAAGAAAAAAAAGAAAGAAAATAAAAAAAGAAAAAGAAAAAAAGAAAGGGCATTATGGACATTTCACTTTTTTATTCATATTTAACATCTAGGTGAAGCCGTTTTGCCAAACGTTTTTCTAACTAGAGAAGCCGAAGCCAAAAAAGCCGCTTCACTGGCAAAGCCGCAGCCGCAACCGTTTTCGGAGAAACCATAACCCTCCCAAATAGGCCCATATAGGTGGATAATAAGCATCACAACCCCACCCCTCCAAGCGGGCTAAAGACTACAAATACTCCTTAATTTTGGCCCATCAAACTCTCCATAAATTTTGTTCCATAAATTGCTTGAAAATAAAGAGGGAGGAAGACGAGATCCATAAACAGAGAGGCTGTAAAAAAAATGTTCCACGATAAAATATGGAAAATGGAATAATGTACAACCACTAAGATTGTCTAAAGGGCCATCCTTCCCTTACGTTTTTTTTAGGGTATCCTTCCCTCAAGTGTTTTTTTCTTCTTTTTCATTACAAAAAAAGTTAGCACATGGTACCTGCTCACACAATTATCGCGAGTACTCATATGTGTCACCACATCTATTTTAAATATTTAAACGCATCCGTACTTAGTGTATAAAAGTTTTATATTTTAAATGTTTTTGGTACTCATCAAATATTTGTTTTTAGCAATTCATGATATACTGTAAGAGGTGAGGTGACAAAGTGCATCTCTATTTTTTTTAAAAAAAAATCCCAATTCAGCTTCTAAATCAAACGGAGGTAGTACTGTAGTAATAGCAGCATTCTGTTCTAGAATCATCTGAAAATTTGAAGCGAAAGAATGTTTTGGATAGAAAGTAGGTAGTACATCATTCGTTTGCAGCTGCACACCAACACCAAAAGGCTTTGTTTAAAAAAAACACCAAGAGGCTTATGGCGTTAATTTTCTAAAAAGTGTGAAAAGTTTTTACATAGAAAATCGTATTAGTTTATTTTTTCTCTCTATGCACGTGACCCAATGCTAAAAATTTTCGCATTTTTCATCTTTTTTTTCATCAGATTTAAATATCCCGAACAAACCAACGACCAACCAGACAACCAAACCGAACAGCAGCACCCAGCTTCACCTGTACTCCGTACTCGGTAGACACATGTATACTTCTGGCCGTGTTTAGATAGGTGGTAAAAAGTTTTTTAGGTAATAAATGCACCTTTGACTAATAATTAGAGGGTATTAATTAAAGGCAGTTTACAAAACTATATCCACAACCCTAGGTAAATTCTCGAGACGAATCTAATGAGGTCTTTGACCACACGATTAGAGGATGGTTACTGTAGAGTTACTGTGCCAGATTAATTATGCTCATTAGATTCGTCGCGCAAAGTTGCACCCATCTGTGAAAAGGTTTTACAAATAAACTTCATTTAGTGTTTCATGCATACATGATTCTTTGCATTTAATGCCTTCAAAAAAATTTTCGGAGGGCATCTAAACACGGCCTCTAGATGCTTCCTCCGTTTCATGCGCTTCACCCTTCTTGGCCGTGTTTAGATGTCCTCTCAAAAAGATTTTGAGACATTAAATGCAAAGAATCTTGTATGCATGAAACACTAAATGAACTTTATTTGTAAAACATTTTCACAGATGGGTGCAACTTTACGCGACGAATCTAATGAGCATAATTAATCTATGATTTGGTACAGTAACTCTACAGTAACCATCCTCTAATCGTGTGGTCAAAGACCTCATTAGATTCGTCTCGAGAATTTACCTAGGGTTGTGGAGATAGTTTTGTAAACTGCCTTTAATTAATACCTCTAATTATTGGTCAAAGGTGCATTTATTACCCTAAAAAAATTTTCACAACCAATCTAAACACGGCCATTGTTTACAGAGAGGAAGAGGGACAGAGACAAATTGGACCTCGTTACGTTACATGTTTCATCGAGTTCAATCTCTCAGATAGAGACAGAAAAAGGACATTCGCAAAACTCCAGCAGCCTGTTACCCCAAGTCAAAGCTGAAGAAACTAGTGCTTGCAAAAAGAAAATCAAGTGAGGAATCAAGAAAGTCAGACCTTGCTAACTACTGCTCCCCTATTTTTTTTTTTCTACTTAACGTCTTGGACATGAACATGGTCTTTGTTATACTTGTTTGATGTTTGCTCTTTTTTTCCCTGAACATTTGTTATTAAAATTCATTCAAGTAGTCATCTGAAAGTAACATTTCATGATAAATCCAAGCATGCCATTTTTATGGAACACGTTTTTAACACTTTCATATATACTATACTATAGATTAGTGGTCAAAGTTTCTAAAAATTTTGTGTTTACATGCCTCCAAACGTCTTGCATTTAAAAAAAGGAGAGTTTTTATCAACGAAAATGTTCAATATCACTCGGTCACAAAACATGACGATGATACGCCTAGTTTTCTAATATACTTATTTTTAAAAAAGAGGATACAACCTAGTTTTTATATCTTCATATATACAGACGTATTCGTTTCGCTAGGCTCGACTGAAAAGTCTGAGAGAAAAATAATTTACTGGGCTGGTTTAATAGTATTCTTTGAAAAGAATAATCTGCTGGGCTAGGATGATAAGCCAAGCGAACAAGACGGAAGTATGTATTATGAGACTATCATTTAAGATAAATCCGATATATATATACCTGCCGTGACTCCGATATAAAATTTTCATCATAGATATAAAATTGTCGGTGCTCGAACCCCTGGGGGGGCGAACTCCAGCAGAAATGCGTTGTGTCCCGTCTCTCGATGGTCGGCGCAAGGGATAACACAATGACACAATGATTTATCCTGGTTCCGACACGGGGCCGTACGTCCAACGGAGCGTGCGTGAGCACTGTATTAACTTGCACCGGGGTGCTCGTAGTAGGGGGGCTTCAAGCAAGGCGGGAGAGGAGGTGATGCCTCCAAGTCCCCGGATGTCGATCGGAGGATGTGGCTGAGGATGCTGATGAAGTGTGCGAGCGAGTGCGTGAATGAGTATGAGCGCGTCCCCATCCCAGGGGCTGCCTCCTCCTTTTATAGCCCAAAGAGGGACAGTGACAAAGGATGATGCATAGTGGATTCCACAGTAATTGGGTACGGTAAGGCGAGGCGCCAGGCATGGCCGTCATCATTGCACATCCCTTCACCTGTGCGGAGTGTCTCAGCGTCCTTGGCTCCAGTAGACAGCGTGGCGGCCCTTGTGAATGACGTATGCGGCCTGTTCTCCTACTTCGTGGGTTTGCACTGCCCATCGTCGTCCTAGGTCGCACGCCTCCTCGAGGGCTTCCCATACCTGCTCGAGGGCCTCCCACGCCGGAGTAGGCAGCACAGGAGAGCGCAACAGGACCGGCATGTCCGCACAGTGCCGCGCACGACTGCACAGTGCTAGGGATGGCCATACAGTGACAGGAGTTGGCAGATATGACCGGGGATGGCGAGAGATTTGCTTTTGACTTCCGTGTCCTGCAGCAGTACAAAGGCATTTAATGCCTTTGTCCGTGGGACAGTTGGGCATGCTTTGCGGGCCTCGCGGTCGAGGGGTAGTCTCGAGCGAGGCGGAGATGTATCGTCGAGGGGTTCCCCTGGCCTCGACCGAGGAGGCCTCGATCGAGGTGGAGTTTCTGCTCCCTCGAGGGGAGACCGCAACCCTCGAGCGAGGCGGAGACGATGCCAGCGTCCAGCGTGTCTGACGCTTGTCTTTTGGTTTAGCTATTTCCGTGGGTTACAGGGCAATTCTCCCACGGTATTAGGGACCCCTTTATGGATGATACCAACAGTATCCCCTGAGCCTATGCAGGGAAGGGGACCAGTCCTGTATGGGCTTGTTCCTTGGTCGATACAAGGTTGCAGGTGCTTTATACGTATGATGTGGAGATTTCTGTGGGGGCGCGCTAGCGCATCCGCGCGTGTAGCCCCTGAGGCCTTGGAGGAGTGAATATGCTCGTCCAAGGTCTTAACAACGTCTGTGTTTGTGGCTGACCGAGTGACACACTAGCTCAGCGTTTGTTTGAACCGGCTTCAGCATCGTTTCAGCCGGCGTCGGTAATCTACACTGGCGAATTGTGGTCAGGCTCGTCTTGACCACGATTTGTTGTTTCGCTTAAGCATTCGAGGGAGTCGATCCGCCAACGATTTTGTAACCCAGCGCTCATAGGACCCGTTCCCAAGGGTACGTAACTTGGCCGTGGTGCGAGGTGTTCCTCCGAGCCCGGGCCGTGCGGGATCGATCAGGGGAGACCCTCGACTTTTTACTACGACCCTCGTCGCCCTTCCGTAGGGAGGAGGGTGACGCGATTCCATGCTACCCATGAACGGGCTACGAGCCACGGACGCCTTAATGAGCTGGTAACGGGCAGTTCAAGTGGACGTCCGTGTTCCGTTCGATAAGAGCCGGCTCTTGGTCTGGAGACACGTCACATGGGATCTCTCGCAAAGGCTTGCTAGGCAGTGCTCAGCCCCGTTCGCTGGGGCCGAGGGCTCGCTGCTCTCCCTTCTTCAGATCCCTCGATCTAGCTACCTTTGGCTGGCCTTGAACGCGACATGGAGCGTCTTCGAACTCCGTGGTCGAGGGTAGCTTGACTAGGCACGCTCCACTCGCCCCTGACTCTATTAATCTGGGGAGCCTATTGAACCTCGATTGGGCTAGGCTTCGAACCCCTGATAAGCACAGCCTCGGGAGACGGTGTCTTACGTGCGAAGGCACCTTTGGAGAGAATATTTTGTCCTGCTCCTGACGGGGCGGAGTCGTGGCGTTCGGTCGCGCGGTCGTGGCTGACGTTGCAAGGACTAGGCGAGGCGGCCCGCCTTTTTAGGCGAATGCAGCGCAGGCGGCAGACGGTTGAAAGGGACGTGTTACAGTGACATTACGACGCCTCGGGCGGTCGTGACTATTACTGCGCACGCGTGCGCCGGTTCCCCACGCAGTGGAGCCCAGCTGTCAGCGACGGTGGTGCCAACCGCAGTTAATGCGTTCGGCGGCCACGCCCGCTCTGCCCGTACCTTTTGCTTATAAAATAAGGAGAGGAGGGAGGTCGTTTCCCTTACCTTCGCCATTTGTCATTGCTACCTCGTCGTCCTGCTTCCTCTCACCCTCGAGCCACTGTCGCTTATAAAATAAGGGGAAAGAAAAAATTTGCTTCAGCCAGTCCTCCTTTCACCCCTCCCCGATCGCCATGGTTGTGCTGAAGGACACGGCGCTGTGGTGCGCATCCACCGCTGACGTGCACTACTTGGAGTCGCTCGTGGGAACGGAGGTGCTGCCGAAGATCTCGAACCCGGACAAGCCAGAGTGGATCGCTCTACCGACATCACACAGGGTGCCGAACCCCCCTCCAGGCTATGTCGTTAGCCTGGCGCGCCTGCATGAGCAGGGATTCGGTTCCCCCAAGGAAAGTTCATCCATGCGTTGTGCTTCCACTACGTGGTGGAGCTTCACAACTTCGCTCCCAACGCCATCTCGCAGGCGGCGGCCTTCGTGGGCATGTGCGAGGGATTCCTGGGGATCCCATCGCACTAGGAGCTCTGGCTCCACCTCTTTCGAGGCGAGCTCCACACCGTTGCTGAGTCGAAGGGGGTGCGAAGACTTGTCCGCGCTGGCGGCCTCACGCTCCAGGTACGCAAGGGGAAGAGGGATCTCTACATCCCTGCCACCATGACATCCAACAATCAAGATTGGGACAAGGGGTGGTTCTATTTGTGGAACGACGGCGACTTCCTCTCGGCGTACACTAGCAAGATCCTGCGGGAGAAGCCGGATTCTTGGCGCCCGTGGAGCACCAGGAGAAGCTCCTCGTCTTCACGAACGCGTTGCAGTCTTCGTGAAGCGAGGGCTGACTGCCGCGGCCGTCATCGCGAACTTCCACCGCCAGCGAGTGCTTCCTCTCATGGAGAGGAAGCTTCCCATCTACGAGCCGGAGTCGAACGCGCCCTTCGAGGGCTCAAGAATGGTGGGAGAGTTGCTTCCCTTTGAGCAGGCGGCTCAGAGGGCGAGGCGGGCGGTGGAGTGCTCCAAGATAGATTGCTCCGACGCGGCCCTATGGAGCATCAAGATGCACCCCGAAGAGGGCTACCTCGAATTCGTGAGTTCTCGCCTTCCTTTCTTCCCCCCTTTCGATGATTTAATGCGCCTGGTTGTCCAATCTCGAATCTCCTTGTGTTGCCAGGGGCTGTCCCGTAAGTGATATCAGTCATCACCCCCTCTCCGCAAGGTCCGCGCGGCTAACGGTCGCCTTGCCGAACGGCAAAAGGCGCGGAAAGACGCGGATAAGGAGAAGAGCTTGAGGAAGCGGATGCGGAAGGATAAGCACGAGAAGGAGAACCGAATGCGGGCAAGGGATGGCCTCCCCCTGCTGCCTACCCCAGAGAGCACACCTGAGCCTGAGGACGGCGATTCCTCGAGCCATGAGGAGCTCCTGGAGCCGTCGATGGCGGCAGGCGCGCCTCCGCCGATCGTGGTGGAGGCGGAGGAGAAGCCCGCGGCGGCGGCGGGCAACCCGGTCCTCAACGTGCCTGCTCGGGCGTCCCCACTGCCCGCCTCCTTGGTGGGCGCGGGGGTCCCTAGGCGAATTGGCTTCGTCGAGGGGTCCGTCAGGCTCGAGGGGAGCGCAGCCCCCGAGCGGCTTCAAGAAGAGCAAGCTGAAGGGCATCACACGGTAAGATTTGTTTTAATCCTCTTGGGATTTGATCTCCGTCATCTTTCGTTAACTCCTCCCTCTCTTTTTTCCCATCATCTGTCAGCCGGACAGCTTCGCTCGCCGCGCCGGAGCTTGCCCCCATCAAGACTCTTAGGTCGAGCGCGCGGGCCTCGCCCCATATGGCGACGCAACCCTCACATGCGACGCCGGAGACGACGGACGAGATCGCTGCCTATTACAGAGCGGTGGTGGTGAAGGGTGGTGAGCAAGCGAGGCAGGAGCTTCGCACGGGCGGCACCGCTGACTGGCCAGATCCAGATCGCGTGGAGACCACGGAGCGCGTGCCACTGGAAGCGGACGCCGGCCCAAACGCCGATGAGGTGAAGCGTCCCCACATAAGAAGAGACTAAATATGACACAAATATCAGTCCCAGGAGGCTGATACACATTTATTCCATAGATGGTTCAGTCATCGTGCGACCTCAAAGGGTCACAACACTCGATACAAATTATAATAGTTACCAAAAGTACAACAATACATAACCAGAGAAAAACTAAGACTAGATCTTGCCCTATCTCGGTGAGGAACGACAGCGGAAGCATTCTGAAAGGGACCACACCACAGGCAACGTCGGGTGCGGACACGACCTCTATTCGAACTCCTCAGCAATAAAGTCTGGATCCTCCCCTGTTGCAACAAAATAGGGGGTGAGTACAAAAGTACTCAACAAGTCCAACCACGTCCACGGTGGGGGATATAAAGATCATGCACAGGGTAATTCAAGGATACGGCTAAGGTTTAATTTGCGTAAAAGCTAGGTTTTACGCATGCAAGGGTTTATTTTAAACAGGTTTTCGTAAAAGCAGTTTTAATATCAAGTGGGTTGATCCTCCACAAAGGATCCACATTTTATGCTGTCGGACTCCCCGTCCGCCGTAGCTCACGGCACACCTGCCGGACACTTTTCAAAACAACTCACACCAAAGAGACCACCATTTCCCAACACTAGTTTCAGGCCCAAGCCGTGACTCATCCAATACCGTGGATACGGCTATTCGAATAGATTTTTAACTCTCAAGCACAGGTTGTACACTTAACCCACCCCAACGGTTTCCGCAACACGAACACCGAAATGCCGGCGCGGACCTGTCAAAGCCATTACCACACCGTAGCTAAGCCGGACTAGCCAATATGGAAGCAACCAAGGGGTCCATGTCCTCCCAATGAGGCATGACCGGGACGTAACTTACATAGATCGTACTCCTGCTCCTTGTTCTCCCATTGCTCACAGCTCACCCATTGGCTACCCAACCAACTAGTGGGATTTATGCTAAGTCGTTGCCACATACAACGGTAGGGTGGTAGCACTAAACTGGGCCAGGCTAGATGACAATCAACTCGGTCCTTAAAATAAAGACAAGACGGATATCTCCACATCCCGCTCAGCCACACAGGCACGAGCTCACCAATTTGGTGCTTCACACAGAACACACCATCCATCTCATCGGTTTCACCATTATTCCATTTTCATCAAAAACCACCCTTTTCTTTTAAACACTCACACCATTATTTACTTTAAAACACATGAGTATTTTTAATATGATAGTGTTAAGGGTAACCTGTCCTAAGCGTTTCTAGCAACGGCTATCATCCAAACAGAGCAAGTCCTATTTAATGATAACCTAGGTGATCAAGGAATAGTCATAGCAATCAAGGAGTGGCTATCCAACCGGGTCTTACAATGAAACAATGCATTTTATAAACAGGTCAATAGGTTGTGTTTGTAAAACATAGGATAAGTATGCATCAAAGGACGAGATTGAACTTGCCGTCGTCGAAGTCGTCCGGAAGCGCCTGCTCGTGGTACGGGTCCTCGGTCTCTGGCTAGCGGTACTCGCCTGCGTTCTCCGGCTCGCGGTACGGTCCTCCGAACTCCTCGCCGGGCTGCTCCTCGGTCACTCCGTGGTCTACGGCACACACAAGCAAGCATACATTAAAATAAAAGAAAAGAAAAACGAAAAAGGATTTTAATTGAGCTCGGAAAAGAGAAATAGGAAATAAATCCTAGAAGGATTATTTTTGTTAGATTTTTGTATAGCTCGGCCGGAATATATGTGGAAAGGCCGTGGTCGAATTTTGGGAGAAACGGGCGTAGTTTGGCGCATGAAATGACGTGCCAAACGGGAAGATTAGGGTCGGTTTAAGGGTTAAGGGCGGATTTGTAAAGATTAAAAAGGTCTAAGGGCCTTTCTGTAAATATTTATAACTAGGGAAGGACTGATTTGTAATATTGTAAAAAGATAGGATGGATTTAGAATGGACAGGGACCTGTTTAGAATTATTTTAAAGAGGCTTAGAGTCTTTTTGGAAAGGTTTAAGGGCGACAGGAGGTTTTCTGGAAAATGGCAGAGAGTGGGAGGTTTCTTTTCATGTTTTGGGAAAAGTGGAGGGGGTTTGGGCAAAATTGCCGTCTCTTCTTCCTGTTCTCGGTCCAGAACAGAGGAAGGGGTCGGGCGGCCTGGCCGACGACGGCGGCGGCGCTCCGGGGCGCTGCAGCGGCCGGGAAATGGCGGGGAAGGACGAGGGAGACGAGGGGGTTCGATTCCCCTCCTCACCTTGGGCTGGGGCGGCGCGGAAAGCAGATCACGGTGGCTGCGGCGGGTAGGAAAGGGGGAGCGGCGGCGGCGGCGCGGCGCGGCTCAGGGAGGGGCTCAGGAGGTGAAGGGAACGGTGGTGGTGCCGGTGGGCGAGCGAGGGGTGGCTCGGCCGGTTTTATAGGCGGAGGCGAGGGGGAAACGACCGGCGGCGGTGGGGCCTGCTCGGCCGGCGGTCTTCGCCGGTGCTGTTCGTGCGTCGTGCAAACAGGGGGGCGTGGACCGTGGCAGGGCGAGCAGTAGCGTGGCACGGAGTGCTGCCGGTGGGGCCGAGAGACAGGGCGGCACGGCGTCGGCCGGCGGTGGCGGTGTGTGGCAGAAGCAGGTGAGGACGGTGGCGTGGGCGGCACGGCGGCGGCACCGGGGTCGTCGGCGGCGCTGTGCTGGCGTCGTCGAGCACAGGGGTTTGGCAGGGGTGGCGCCGGCGGGTGGTGGAGGCAGAGGTGCAGGGAGGCCGGCGGTGTGCTGGAGCAGGGGTGTCGGGCTGTAGCAGGAAGGAGGAGGAGGAAGGAGAGAGAAGAGAGAAGGAAAAAGAAAAAAAGGAAAAGAAGAAAAGGAAAAAGAGAAAAGGAAAAAGAGAGAAAAGAGAGGAAAAAGAGGGAGAGGCCGGCGGAGATTGCGGCGACGGTCGGGCACATGTGCACAGAGACCGAGAAAAGAGATGGCCAGGTTTTAAGGGATTTGGTGTCGGGACGGCGAATTTGATGGAAAGAAATTTCCGGGCTCGAATGGAAAAAGATTTGAAAAAGATTTTAGCGGGTGATTTACTTTGGTAAATTTTCTGGATGTTACAGGAGGGTGCGGCACCAGGGTTCGAGGCCTCGCGTTGTGTACCCCTGCTCGTACTGAAGATGTCGACCGGTCCCTCGAGGGTGGCGACGTCGCTCTGAGGGGCGCACCGACGTCCGCGGACATCGTGGCGGCGGCTACCACCAACATCCCTCCCCCTAGCGTGGCCAACGCGCAGGGGCAAGCTGATGCGGGGATGACCGAGGGGCGCAACGCGCTGACCGACATCATCGAGACTGGCCCCGGCGGGGGCGGTGGTATGCGGAGCAGACTGGGGCTCGACCGACCCGGGGTCCCTGCGGACTTCATGAGGACCATGGAGGAGGAGAACAACCTATGGTTGGAGCACCACCGCGTCAGCTCCTGCATACGGAACGCTTTGCACTCTGCCCTCGAGCTCCACAGAACCCGGGGGCTCCAGCTCCACGAGGTAAATTTTTCATCCTCTGCCTGGTGTTTTCAGTTCCAGCATGTTTTTTGTCCTGAACCCGAGCTTTGTCTGTTGCCAGCGCCTGAAGGAGATGGCGGGGGTAAGATCTCCTACATCACCGTCCAGCATGCCTACATCCATCAGCTGGAGCAGGACAACGCTCGGCTGAGCTCTGACGCGGAGCAAGCCCATGCCGCTCTGAACGACATGGGGGTCGACGCCCGCGATCATGGGGACGCCCTCATTCGCGCGGAGGAGGAGCGCGACACGCAGAAGGCGGTGGTGGCGGAGATGGCCCAGGAGGCGAACGGCTGAGCGCTATGCTCCAAGAGAAGGACGCGGCGCTTGTGCCAGCGCAGGCCGAACTTCTCCGAGAGCGAGAGGCGCACGAGGAGACACGGGTCTTGCTTTGCCAGAAGGAAGAGGTCGTGGCCGCGATTCAGGCCTAGCTTCAGCAGGGGTGGAGTTGGTCGGGCGCCTGACAGAGGTCCTGACCGAGCGCAGCGTGGCTCTTGAGACGCTGAAGTCCTCCGTTGAAGAAAACGAGGCCTCGATATCGGCTCTTCAGAGAGAGGCCGACGCCGTGCGCGGACTGCTGGCCGAGGAGAAGGAGCAAAATGAAGGTAAATCGTTGCTCCCTGCGTTCATTCCTTTCGTATCCGGTTTTTTGTCTGAGATTTTGAGTTGAGATTCGTTCACCGTTTGTCCCAGGGCTGCGGAAGGCCATTGCGTACACGTCGGCACGGGCGAACGCCCTTGAGGTCGCGTACTCGGCGTCGCAGCAAGAGCTTGAGGATTTGAAGGACGCCGCCGCCACGCTGTGCCGGGAATTCAAGGAGGAGGGTGCTCAATCGGGCAGCTCTTTGGCGTTGGCGGTCCCTCGACGCCGGCGTTCTTAGCTTTAGTTGTTTACGCCCCGTTTACACCCTTTTTTACACGCACAAGACAGAAATGCGATAAAAAATGTGACAAAAAACAGGAAAGGGGCACGTTTTCAGGTGGCTGCCCCTGTGTTAGCCCCCGAGGGAGGCTTGGCTTTTGCGTGAGGCATAGTCAAGTCTCCCTGCTATGCCTGAAAAGGTTGTGTGGTCAAAATAGTGAGGCTCTCGCACTCTCTCTCTCTGTCTGCCTGTACTAGAATTGTCTAGCTTATGAGGTCATGTCTTGCTTAGGTGATCCCGTTGCCGCCGTTCTTATGTTGCGGTTACTTTGCCATAGTCGTTGCTTGGTGATCACTTTGGGCGGATGCTTTGCTGCCATGGTCGTGCTTGGTTAGGTGTATGCTTTGCCACCTTCGTCTGGGCACATGCTTTGCCGCCGTGTTCGTGCAATTGGGTGGATGCTTTGCCATCCTTGTGGCCATGTTTGGTGGCCGTTTGTTTTGTTGGCATTTTATCAGTTTTTCTCTACCTTTGTAATAATGTTTTGGTAGTAACAAACGCTAATGATCATGATAACTGAAGCAAACTGAATGGTCTATGGTCGTAACTATAAATCTTTAGAAGCCATATATCTATACTTGGACTCTTTTGATGCTTTATGTCTATACATTGGATCTTTTAGTGCTATGGATCTAATTTAGCCTTAAAATAAACATGCCCGTCCAGTGACTGGTTGTAGGACAACATCTTGTAATGAGGTCAGGGATACGGCAGAGGCAGTATAAGTTGGAGCAGCACTACTTTGTTGGCATCCCTGTTGATGAGGTCCGGACAACATCACCTGTCTCGTACATGTCCGATGTACAATGGTGTAGACTTGTAGACAGATGGTCATCTGCAAAGTACAAGGTTTTTTTTGTATCATCAAAATTTCCAATATATAATTGCAATGTTTATTTTTCGTTCTACTTTGCAATATGTACTAGTGGTCGATGCTAACACATACATCTCTTGCAGGCAATTTCTGATCAGAACAAGCGTAACCGCCGTAAACTCAGCTGCGTTCGAGCAAAAGGATCTCGCTGCCAGGTTAAAACATTGCATTCCTATGTAAGTGTCAACAGTCTTCTAACTAACCAACGACACTTTGGACCTAGTGTTTACCACCTATTTCTACTTGGTTGACATGATTCCATTTTGTAATGCTTATTATGCTTGAAACCATTTTGTATTTCTTCTCAATTGTTATTTTCTGTCTACCTAACCACCATTTTTGTACATCAGTTTCAGGAAAAGAACAAGGATGCAGTAGAAGTCTTCAATGTCTGCTATACCAACTGCCATCATGAAATGAGCAGCTAGTGAAGCAAGTGTAACGCCCTATACATGCTTGATTGTCTATCCGGGAATTTTTTAATTCGCTCGATGTATAAATTTCAATTTATATTGGTTGTCATGCTCATCAACTCAGTTCTATAACTTCCTTTGTTCCAAAATGGCTTGGTATAATCAGTGCACTAATAGCTGGTCATTGGAATTTGCAGCCTTCAATAGCTTCTCATGAGCAAGGTCCAGCTTTCCTCCATGAAAAAGAGGAACTCCTCAAGAAAAAGACTCAAGCAGCAGAGGAATTGGTGGTAAGGACGCAGATGCAGTTTGAGGAGCTGAATAAGCAACAAGCAGATGCCAACGCAATCCTTATCAAGATCTTCAGCAGGTCTCCTTCATACAATCGAAGAACCGAAGAGGAGTGAAGCAGCAGATGAAAGGCTTGCCACGGCTCAGGAAGAGAGCCAGCTGCTCCTCATGAAGCTCTTTCAGTCTAGCCAAACTGGTACCTCATCTCAGGCTTGATCCTATATCTGTGGAACTGTTGTTGATACACTTGGCATTCTGTTGTGTGGATCCAAACTTTGATCGTGCGGTGAACTTTGTCTCGTTTTTGACACTCGTTGGGTTCGATGTAATTGTACTGAGTTTTCATTGTTTTTCTAGAACAATTGTACTGAATTTTCTGTGAACGATTTGTAATTTCTGGTATAATAATGTGATGAATGGGTCGGTAAAGCCCATGATGTGGCCGCACCATGGAGCGACACATGGACGGATAAAAGACGAAACGTGGACAAATGAAACCACTGCACGTTGACGAATAAAAAGGCGGCACCTGGCATGGTAGAGATTCGACGCGTGGGCGAATCAAAACGTGACACGTGTCCAAATAAAAATAAGATACGTGTCCTGTTTCAATTGGTAGACGTAGTCCAATAAAACTACGCCACGTGCGTCAGTGAAAAGGGGCACGTGGCACCACGAAAAAGCGACACGTGGACAAATAGGAAACGAACACGTGGACAATAGAAACGGGACACGTAGGCCAACGAAACGACGGCACGGTTATGACATGAATAGTGACACGTGCGCCAATGAACAGTCAACATGTGGACGAATGACATCGCGACGCGTGCACGCCGTGGGTAACGCCACGACTTCAGCCACGTCACTCGCCACGCTGCGGCCACGTCACATGCCAGCGTGGAGAGGAAACACGTCAGCTAATAGGGTTCACGGCTCCAGTTGACGATGCCACGTCAGCAAACGGGGATGACGACACCACGTGGAGTTTTTGCTTTAATGACGAAATTTAGCTTTCGTCATAGAAGCAAAACAGTTCTATGACGCAACAGATTTCGTCATTGAAGCAGCCACTTCAATGACGAAATTGGTCAGCTCATCATGGAAGTACATTTATGACGCTCGCTTAATGACGAATCCGATTCCGTTACTTTTTCGTCGTGGATGATTTTTAATGACGAAAAACACTTTTTTAATGACAAAACCCCGATGTCATAGAAGCAATATTTTGGCATAGTGAGAGTGGAGAAAGCTTTGGTGCTAGAAGAATGCTAGCGAGGAAAGGGAAAGGGTGGAGCCGCCTCGTCTGCAACCGCTGCCTTGTGTACCAGCTTGAGCTGGTTGACATTGAAGCAATGGTTGCGCGGCATAGGTGCTTCGGTCGCCCGTCCACGGCGTGCTGCCAGCGTGCACCTAATTGGCAGAATGGTCTTGCCGCTAGGTGCGCGCCACGACCTCACAGGTGCGTGCCACGACCTCATATGTGCGCACCATAGGCTCTTGCCTCATCGGGGAAGGTTGCTTCCCTGGCTGGGCCAAGCGACGACATAAAGGTCGACGACATCCTTCGAGGCGTCGACGTGGCGGCCGTGGAGAACTCCCCCTTTGCCCGGGTACAGGCGAACGTGCTGATGCAAGAAGAAGGCTAGCGAGGTTCCTAGGTGAACTAGGGTTGCTAGCCTTATGAGACGGGCATGTTCGCCTACTTTTTTGACCGCTTTGCAGTGGTCTTATATCTTGATTGTTGTACACGGCCATTCGTCGGCCATACTTGTTTTGGAAATAAAGAGCTTCCTTCATCCAATTTGAGGACTTAGTTAGGCCTTTTTCGAAAAACAACCAACACTAACGTTCACGAACTATACACGAGTTTATTATTGTTGGTGGGTACAAAGCATGTACAAGGAGAGATTCGAGGGATTTCAGGGGTAGAAGCGACGCAGCTGCTGGATGTTCCAGGCATTGGTGAAGCTTTCGCCCTTTTCATTGGCGAGCTTGTATGTGCCAGGCTTATGGACTTCAACGATGATGTACGGGTCTTTCCAAGGTGGCGTGAGCTTGTGGCGCCCTAGATTGTCCCGTCGAAGCCTGAGCACCAGACCCTCCTTGTCGAGGTCTCGACGTCGAAACTTCCACGCCTGGTATCGTCGAAGCATCTGTTGGTACCTGGCTGAGTTTAACAGCGCCACATCGCGGGCCTCGTCTACGCAATCTAAGGAATCTTCGCGATCCTGCTGGTTCGATCCTTCCTGGTAAGCCTGGAGCCTCGGGGACCCGTATTCCAGGTCCGTTGGGAGGACGGCCTCAATGCCATGAACCAGGAAGAAAAGAGTGAAACCCGAGGCCCTGCTCGGGGTGGTCCTGAGGCTCCACACGACCGAGGGTAGCTCTGTGACCCACTTCCGACCAAACTTGTGGGGGATATAGTACCTGGGTGCCTCACGAGTAAGCTTGGCAGCCCACCAAAAGGGGGCGGCCCACCTCATCGTTCTGGACCTGAGGACGTGCGGGACAAGTCGGCGCACGTAGGAAGGATCTGGAAAGAGAAGTCCTAGTTGGAATAGGAATTATTGTAAAGAAGGAAAGGATTCTTAGAGATAGGATCGGATACAAACCGACTTGTAACCCTGCCCCCCGATATATAAGGCGGGCAGGGACCCCCTCAAAAAACAACCAACCACAACTCGAGACGACAGCTCAACACGCAATACAACATCCCAAAACAGGACGTAGGGTATTACGTCGAGTCGACGGCCCGAACCTGTATAAACCCTTGTGTCTGTCCATCCTAACCATCTTGCTTCCGATCTTTGCGATCTTCCCTACATTACAAATCACTTCCGTGGGCTACCCCGTGGAAGACTGCCGGAGATAATATCACCGACAAAACTTATTCAGTTTGTTGAAGATTCTTGACCTCGAGCCTTGTAGTATCATGCCATTGTCGCGTTCTACTTGGCTGTTCGTCTGTGGGTGCGCCACGACTGCCCAATCCACACGGATGTGGTGGTTGTCGCAAAACTCCAAGAACTTCTTGCCGGTGAATTGGGTGCCATTGTCGGTGATTATGGAGTTCTGTACCCCAATTGTGTGGATTATGTCGGTGAAGAACTCCACAGCTTGCTTGGACCGGACGTTGCGGATGGGCCGGACCTCGATCCACTTTGAGAACTTGTCTGTGGCAACCAACAGATGAGTGAAGCCCATGGGCGCCTTTCGTAGTGGCCCTATGAGATCCAGACCCCACACGGCGAAAGGCCACGTGATGGGGATGGTCTGCGAGACATGCGCCAGGAGATGAGTTTTGCGCGCGTAGAACTGGCACCCCTCGCAGGTGTGTACAACCTCGATTGTGTCGGCAACCGCCATGGGCCAGTAGAATCCTTGCCGGAAAGCATTACCCACGAGAGTGTGTGCCGCCGCGTGGTGACCGCACACGCCAGCGTGGACGTCTCGAATCAGTTGGCGACCAGCGGGGACAGGAATGCATCGCAGCATTATCTCGGACGGACTGTGCTTGTATAGCTCACCATCAATCAAGACAAAGGATTTGGCTCGCCTGGCAATGCATCGTGCCTCGGTCCGATCTGAGGGTAGAACGCCATGGTCGATCCAGTCGAGGTACTGGTGTCGCCAGTCTCGATGAGCCTGATCCTCATCGATTTCCATTGCCTCTGCTTCGTCAGGCGAGGATGCCTTGAGGCCAGATGCCTCAAGATCTCCCGTCGAGGGGTCCTCGTCCATGGGTTCGACGTGAGCCTCCCTCGAGGCCGCAGCCCCCGAGGGTGCGCCACTGGTCCCATCTGGCTTCTTGAGATCGGCAGAGGGCTTTAAGTAGTCGCGAGCAAAGACGTTTGGGGGGACCATGATCTGTCCTGACGCGATTTTGGCGAGCTCGTCCGCTTCTTCGTTGTACTTGCATGCGATGTGATTGAGCTCGAGGCCGTAGAACTTGTCTTTGAGGCGCCGCACCGCGCTGCAGTATGTCTCCATCTTTTCGTCGTGACAGCTCGACTCTTTCATCACCTGATCGATGACTAGCTGTGAATCCCCTCGGATGTCAAGGCGCTTGATGCCAAGCTCAATGGCGATACGGAGCCCATTGAGGAGGGCCTCGTATTCTGCCATATTGTTGGATGCTGGGAAGTGCAAACGCACTACATAGCACATGTGTTCTCCAAGCGGTGAGACAAAAGAAGCCCGACACCCACGCCGGTTTTCATCACCGACCCGTCGAAGTACATGGTCCAACATTCCGCTTGGATCTAAGATGGGGGCAGCTGCGTATCGGTCCATTCAGCGATGAAGTCTGCAAGGATCTGAGATTTTATCGCCTTTCGAGGCGCGTACGTGAGGGTTTCACCGATCAATTCCACCGACCACTTGATGATTCTACCCGAGGCATCCTGGTTATGGACTATCTCCCCCAAGGGGAAAGATGAGACCACGGTGACAGGATGAGCCTCGAAGTATTGCCGCAGTTTGCGTCTGGCTAGTACAACCACGTACAACAACTTTTGGATTTGGGGATATCGCGTTTTAGTTTCAGACAACACCTCGCTGATGTAGTATACCCGGCGTTAGACAGGCAGTGCATGGCCTTCCTCTGTTCGTTCTACCACGATGATTGCACTAACCACTTGGGTCGTTGCTGCCACGTAGAGATAGAGGGGCTCGCCGTCCTTCAGTGGTGTTAAGATCGATGCACGCGCATGGGACGCAGTTAGCTTGTCGAGAGCCTCCTGCGCTTCGGGAGTCCAGGAGAAATGTTCGCTCTTTTTCAAGAGCCGGTACAGAGGCAAGCCTTTCTCCCCAATTTGCGATATGAATCGACTTAGTGACGCTAGGCAGCCCAAGACCCATTGTATCCCCTTCAAGTCCCAAATCGGTCCCATTCGTTCGAGGGCCGAGACTTTCTCAGGATTGGGCTTGATGCCCCGCTGAGAGACGATGAAACCCAGGAGCATGCCCCGAGGCACCCCAAATACACACTTCTCTGGGTTCAGCTTCACACCGCCGGCTCGAAGAGCCTCGAAAGCGGCGCGCAAGTCGTTCACCAGGTCGTCCGCCTTCCTGGATTTGATAACGATGTCGTCGACATACGCTTCCACAGTGTGCCCGATTTGTTTTCCGAAGACGCGGAGCATACATCGCTGGTATGTGGCTCCCGCGTTTCGAAGCCCAAAGGGCATCGTGGTGTAGCAGTACATGCCGAAAGGGGTGATAAAAGAGGTCGCGAGCTGGTCGGACTCTTTCATCTTTATTTGGTGACAGCCAGAATAAGCATCAAGGAAACAAAGGAGCTCGCATCCCGCAGTAGAATCTACTATTTGGTCGATACGTGGCAAAGGAAAAGGAACTTTGGGACATGCTTTATTCAAACCAGTGTAATCTACACACATCCTCCATTTCCCATTCTTTTTCTTAACTAGTACAGGATTAGCTAGCCACTCGAGATGGAACACTTCCTTGATGAATCCGGCCTCCAAGAGCTTGTGCAGCTCCTCACCAATCGTTCGCCGCTTTTGTTCGTCAAAGCGTCGAAGGCGTTGCTTTATTGGCCTGGAGTGGGGCAGGATGTCAAGGGAGCGCTCGACGACCTCCCTCGGTATGCCTGGCATGTCCGAGGGGCTCCACGCAAAGATGTCAGCGTTGGCGCGGAGAAAGTCAACGAGCACCACTTCCTATTTGCTGTCGAGGGTGGAACTAACCCTCAACGTCTTGCCATCAAGGTCATTGGGTTAGAGGGGTACGTCCTTGGTGTGCTCAGTGGGCTCAAAACTGCCCACGTGGTTCGGTGTCGGGTTGGCGACTTCGTTCGCCAGCTTCTCCTGGTGTGCAACGCAAGCCTCATCTTCCGCGAGTGCCTCGGCACGCTCGACGCATTCGACATCACACTCGTAAGCGTGCTCGAACGACGGTCCCACGGTGATGACTCCCTTCGGCCCTGGCATCTTCATTTTGAGGTAAGTGTAGTTCAGGATGGCCATGAACTTGGCGTAACAAGGGCGCCCGAGGATGGCGTGATAGGCCCCTCGAAACCCCACTACCTCAAAGGTGAGGACCTCCTTGTGAAAGTTGTCAGGGGTGCCAAAGCAGGCAGGCAGGTCGATTTGCCCGAGGGGTTGAACTCGCTTTCCCGGCGCGACGCCATGAAACGACGCCTTGCTAGGACGTAGCTGGTCCTTCCCAATCGCCAGGAGCTCGAGGGTAGGGGCGTACATGATGTTGAGGCTGCTGCCCCAATCTATGAGCACCTTAGAGAAGCGGGTGTTGCCGATGATGGGATCGATGACGAGTGGGTACTTGCCCCGGGTTTGGAATGTGGTCAGGGTGATCCTCCCGGTTGAAGGAGATGGTCTCCTCCGACCAGTCAGGGCAGCCCTGTGCACAGCAAGGACTTCCCGCCGCTCCTGCTTGCGTTGTCGTGGCGTCATGTTCGTGGTGGGCCCTCCAAAGATGAAGAACACGTTCTCCACTTCGGGGAAGCCGTCGTTGCCCTTGTCGCCCGCGTCTTTCTTGGCGTTGTCGTCCTTCGCGGCCACGCGGTTGTAGTACTTCTTCAACATCTCACACTGGTCGAGGGTGTGTGTGACCACACCAATGTGGTAGGGACACGGTTTCTTGAGCATGTCGTCGAAGATACCCGGGCCTCGAGGGTGCCCCCCTGGGTCCCTTGCGCGCGACATCCGCCGTGAGGGCCTCATCAGAGTCCTCGTCCTGCTCCTGTCCTTGCGACGCTTGCTGGGGATTCTTGCCTTTCTTGTTCCATTTCTGCTTCTTGCCCTTGGGCCTGCTACCCTCCGCCGCGGCTTGGAACGACAGGAGAGCTTCGCGGTCATGGAGCCCAGAGTAGTCCCACTCTAGGGCCTCGCAAGCGGAGGCGTATCCTTCGCTGTCGGAGCAAGGGTACGAGTCGCCTGGGGAAGACGTGATGAGGTTACGGATCGAGATCAAGAGGTGTCCTGCTGGCAGATCCTCGTATGCGTCCATGGCCGTGCGGACCGAGAGGCGTACGTCATGCTGGCGTTGCGCATCCCGCTAGGGAATGGGGACGACTCGGCCGTGCTTTTCCCAGCGGGGAGTGTCGTAGGGACCACTGGTGGGCGTGACTCCTTCCGCTGCCACAGCGGGCGGCGCCTCGTTAGCCTCGTGCCGCTCAAGGGAGAGAGCACGGGCTGCCCTTCGGCACTCCGCACGTGCCCGCCGTGCGCGTTGTCCCAAGCGCCGCCTGCGCTGGGTGACGACAGCAGGGGTGCGGATTCCTCCACTTCCGGTGCTGGCTCCTCCGTGCCAGCGTTCTGTGAAACGAGTCGCATGAGGTATCCGTTCCTGTGGCCTCGAACTCCATGCTTCCGAACCGGATGGTGTATCCGGCTGGGAATGGGTCGGACGAGCCACACGAGAAGCGGTCCCTGGTGAGCTCCGTGTGGATCGCCATCGAGAGAATTGATGGGTCGAGAGAATGATCACAGCGCAACCCCTACGTGGCGTGCCACTGTCCGTGCTCGAACCCCCGGGGGGCCGAACTCCAGCAGAAATGCGCTGTGTCCCGTCTCTCGATGGTCGGCGCAAGGGATAACACAATGCCACGATGATTTATCATGGTTCCGGCACGGGGCCGTACGTCCAGCAGAGCGTGCGTGAGCACTGTATTAACTTGCACCGTGGTGCTCGTAGTAGGGGGCTACAAGCAAGGTGGGAGAGGAGGTGAGGCCTCCAAATCCCCAGATGTCGATCGGAGAATGTGGCTGAGGATGCTGATGAAGTGTGCGAGCGAGTGCGTGAATGAGTATGAGCGTGTCCCCGTCCCGGCGGCTGCTCCTCCTTTTATAGGCCAAAGAGGGGCAGTGACAAAGGATGATGCATAGTGGATTCCACAGTAATTGGGTACGGTAATGCGAGGCGCCAGGCATGGCCGTCGTCATTGCACATCCCTTCACCTGTGCGGAGTGGCTCAGCGTCCTTGGCTCCAGTAGACGGCGTGGCGGCCCCTGTGAATGACGTATGCGGCATGTTCTCTGCTTCGAGGGTCTGCGCTGCCCATCGTCGTCTTGGGCCGTACGCCTCCTCGAGGGCTCCTATACCTGCTTGAGGGCCTCCCACGCCGGAGTAGGCAGCACAAGAGAGCGCAACCGCACCGGCATGTCCACACAGTGCCGCGCACGCCTGCACAGTGCTAGGGATGGCCATACAGTGACAGGAGTTGGAAGATATGATCAGAGATGGTGAGAGATTCACTTTGACTTCGTGTCCTGCTGTAGTGCCTTTGTCCGTGGGACAGCTGGTGCATGCTTTGCGGGCCTCGCGGTCGAGGGGTGGTCTCGAGCGAGGCGGAGATGTATCGTCGAGAGGTTCCCTTGGCCTCGACCGAGGAGGCCTCGCGAGCGAGGCGAGTTCTTCTGCTCCTCGAGGGGAGACGCAACCCTCGGGAGGCGGAGACGATGCCAGCGTCCAGCGTGTCTTACGCTTGTCTTTTGGTTTTAGCTTATTTCCGCGGTTACAGGACGATTCTCCCACGGGTATAGGGACTCCTGTGTCGGTTGACACCAACGTAAACCAACAAAAGTTCTGTGCGAACCTAAAAGATCACGCTTTTCGTTCTAGAGCAAGTAAGCTGAGCAGGTCCATAGTACTCCGTAGTACAGTAGTACTCTACTCCAATAGACAAAAGAGCACAAGCTCCCAGTGTGATTGCGCTGCTGACTCATGAGTTCCCTGTTTTCTTTATTTTTGGCAAGGGGAAGTCCCAACAAGACAATTTCTTCTTCTCCCTCCCCGCGTTCCCCATTTCCCCTTCCTACCCTGCTCTAGCTCTGCCCGAGGTTATCCTCTCTGATCCTCCTCATTCTCTCCCCAATCTCTCCTCTTCCCCGCACCAGATCGAAGCTGCACCTATTCCTCTGCGATTTTGGGCTCGTCGTGTCTCCTAGTGCTTAAAAGCTCGCGCCTTTCCAGGGTTGAAAGGAGACACATCGGAGCGGAATTCGGAGCGCAATCAGGGGCAAAAGGTCGCGAGGTTTTTCTGCGTCCAAAGCTGAGCGCTTTTGCTCATCTCACTTGCAGAAATCGCTTGCTTTGTGTGGAAAGTCGGATATTTTACGACAGATTCGGGTTTCAAATCTGTCAGTGAGTCCGCGAACAAGATTTGGATAGGGTAAGGTTCCTGCTCCTTCCTTAGATTGCCTCCATCTGCTTTGATTTTTTTTTCATCCGATTCTTTACTTCCCGCAGGAATTCCTAGTTCAGCCCACGCCCAACTTGATTGCTTAATGATAATATCTGTTATGTGCTAATTGCTGGGAACTCGTACCAATTTCTTGCCTCTCGTTTGTCTGAAATGAAGCTGTAGAAAAAGAGAACCTTCAATGCTTAGTTAGAATTAGAACTGTTTGATTGTGCAAATGATTGATAATAATGGTCAAATTCTACTCTCTGACTGCAAAATGGGTGGCCAAAATTTCGCACCCTGCCTATGAATGGTTTGTTTCGTGGCCTTTCTCCATCAGAGAGGTTGGTTTCCCATGTTCTGGTCATCTTGTGCTAAGTGTGAAACAAGAACAATATTGCTAGACTACACTAGCCCACTGACTTTATAGGCTGTTAGACTATTCAAGTGGGAATGGTCTTCTCTACAATGGGCTTGCTTAATCTCACATGATTGGATTTGTTCATATGCTCTTATCTTCTTCCTTGGTGGTTGCTTAGTTTCTAGTGTAGGATATTCATCCTGATTTGTTGCATACTTAGCCTTCATTGTTGACATGGTTCTTGTTTGGTGGTCTTGGGATCTATAAACTAAAGAAGGCTTGCCGGCTGACAGATAAGATAAGGGACAGCCACAATATTGTGCTGGCAGTAGTTATTTTTTTTTACCTTTTGTTGTTTGTACAAGGACACTAATGGCTTGTCATTTGCTATACTGTTGCTAGCAGGCTTGCTCTGAAGATCTTGATCACCACAAGAATTTCTGGTTATTGTGCATTTTAACTGAACATGTCTTCCGCAGCATAGTGCGTGATGTTAGGGAAAGCTTTGGTAGCTTATCAAGACGGAGCGTTGAGGTTAGGATTTCCGGTTTGCCTGGCCTTGGTCATCACAGAGGAAAATCTGTTGGATCTCTGGGCAACCTGCATGATAGGCCTATAGTAGTTGATCAAAGCAGTGGGTTAGTCTTCCTCCCGAATTGCCTTCGAGATGTAATGAAAAGGCTTGAGGAAAGCGAAAGCACTTGGCCATCCCGCAAAGATGTTGTTGCTTGCGCAGCAGTTTGTGGAACTGGAGAGAGATATGTAAGGATATAGTGCTGTCCAGAATTTTGTGGAAAGCTCACTTTCCCGTGTCACTAAAACAGGTAACAGTTTGATTCAGTTATTGATTTATAAATGTTCTTCTTCCCGTTCAACCAGACGCAACGACGCCGCCGTTCCTCTCGGCCCCGCGCCTCCGTTCCGTCGCACAGAACGGCCGCCAAAACTTCGCGTGGCTTCCACGCTAATGCAACCAACCAAGCTGGCCCACCTGGAAGCCACCCCCTCACACGTTCCCACGCAGCGCTGCCCCTCGCGCGACAGTGACCGCGCGTAGCATCGCGGCCACCCGCGCCCGACGCTTCTCGGCGTCCGTGCACGTGGCCTGCATCCGCGCCCTCCATACCGCGCTGCAGAACCCTAGCGCCTCTGTATAAAGCCAAGCCCTCACACCTGCTCGCCCTCACTTTTCCCTCCGCGCCGCCGCCAAGTCCTCTCCCCAGAAAACCCCAACTCCTAGCCGCCGCCGCCGCCACACAGCTCCCTGCTGCTCTTCTCCACCGAGCAGGGAAGCTGCAGCCTCCTCTAGCACACCACCGCTCTGCCCCTCGTCTTCCCAACGAGCGAGCCGGCAAGCTGCAGCCGCGCCGGAAGGGAGCGCCGCCGACAACCACAAGAACATGGAGGCCGAGCCGGAGGAGTTGAAGCTGCACCGGAGGAGATGCCGCCACCGGTAGCCACAAGGACGAGGAGCACACGGCGACGCCGGGATAGGAGCCGCGACATCAACGACCGCGTGATGTCCCCGCCGAAGGCCGCCGACCGCCGCCGAAGCCGGAGCCGTACGCGGGAGCGCCGCCGCCGCCACCGTACCACGACATCGTCACCGATGCCGCAAGGATGAGGAGAAGGAGCCGGACGAGAGCCAAGCTGCGCCGCCGCCGACAGCCACGACGCCGACGAAGTGGAGCGCAAGCGCCGCTGGAGAGCCGCCGCCGGTGACCGCGAGAACGACGACCTCAAGCTGCACCGCGAGCTGAAGCTGACGCCGTCCCCGAGCCTCGCCACGGCCACGACCTCTCCCTGCGTCGCGTTGACCTCCCCCGAGCCCGTCGGTGAGCACCATCGCTCAAGCCTCCACCTTGAACATGCCCTTTTTGCCTTGCTCTGCTCTGGGCGTCGGCCTTCGTGCCGCACCGCGTCGCTGCAGCCACCTCAAGGTCCCATCCTTTTACATGCTTTACCTTGCCTGCAAACTGTTTGATGTATTGCCCGAACGAACCACGGTGAGCACGTTCCCAGGCCGTGGCCTTTAGCTTGCTCCGCTTGCCTCTGTTTTGTGGATGGCCGCGGAGCCACCCTTTTCTCCCTGAGAAACCAACACCCTCACCTTGATCTCGCCATAGCAAGACCTAGCGCCCAAGGCCTGAACTTTTTCTCCCTGGAACGCGTGTCCCGCGTCACATGGCGCCGATCCGTGGCCTTGCCGCCGGATTTGGCCAAGGTTGGAGCGCCGCCGGCGAGCCTCCGCCGCTGCGAGCGCGCGCTCCCCGCTCGTCGTTCCATCGAGCACCTCGTGCGCGCTCTGCCCGCCGACGCCACGCGTCGCGCGCAGGAGCGACCACACCGCGGGCCACGCGAACCTCATCGCACCAGATCCGCCTGCTTCGCACCAGATCCCGTAGGCTCGGTCTACGGTGGACCGCAGGCATGGTTCATGGTGGACCGAGCTCACCAGCCCGGGAGCCCTTTTCCTTGCCACGCGTCGGAGCCTGATGGAAGCCACACGGGCGGCCACGCGACGGTTAGCCACACCGGGATTATTTGTAGCATGTGATGTCACCAGTGACGTCATCGAGCTCGCCGGCCACTTTTCAAACAGCTCCTGCTCTTTTACAGAAAACCCCCTGGACTTTCTTTTAACTGCAGATCGGCCCTTCCATCTTTGACCTTTTTCAGAAAACCCCCTGGCTGGTTTATTTTCAATTTAGCCCCTGTAATTTCATAGTTAGCCCCTGGGTTTTCCTTTATTTGCGGAAAGGCCCTTCGGCTGACACGAGGGACCCACCGAGGTTGACCGTTGACCTGGTCAGCGTTGACCGGTCAACGCTGACGTCATCCGGGCCCACGATGACGTCAGCAAGTCCCAGCCCACTGCATTTTTGCAGTTTTGCCCCTGAACTTTTCTAAAATCACATTTAGGTCCCTGGCAGTTTACAAATAGGTCCCTGTCCCTTTTCTTTTTCGTTTTCGGAATTATTTATAAAACCAGAAATTGATTTAAACTTCAGAAATTCATAATAAATCAACCGTAGCTCAGAAAAATATGAAACCAGTTTCAGTATTTTTCTAAAATCATGACGAACACGATAGAATAGTGTTTGCTGTTATTTGGCTCTCTATTTGTTCTTATTTGGAGTTCATTGCTAGTAGTTGTCGGCATTTATTTATATATTCGTATATTAGGATCCCCGGAGGACCAGGACTACATCGACTACTTCGACGACGTCGACTACGCTGAAGTGAAGAGATAGAGGGCCATGCTCCAGGTTCACGCCCATCCTGACTCTTTAACCTATTAGGCATTGCTGAGTAGAATGCTAGCGCTTTGCTTATATGATGATGATGATTGAGCCATGCATAGCCTATTTACATATCCTGATTCCTTGTTTACCTACTACTATATATATGATTGCTATGCTGCTGCTTGCATGTGTATGGGATATATTGTGGATTAGGATTCTTGGCGTGTGTGGAGATAAAACCGGCAGGAGAAGGTGTTTTTGGGAAACTTGGCGGGGGTGAGCATATTTTAACAACTCGGTCTTTGACCGAGGTGCCGGGAGGCCCCTGCTCTCGAGGGGGTTCCACACCGTACTTGTGGCGGGTACATGGATGGATAGGAGCATAGGAGTTGGCGGTGGTACCTATGATGGGTACTGCGACTTGCGTTCTTCTTCGGAGGATACGCCTTTGGGACGATGACGCTCACCCCGGTCTGAAACCGAGTGGGGTAACTTATTTGGGCCCCACGTACTTACCGCTTACCCATATGAACGGGTTCCAGCCTTCCTATCTAGCGCGATGCCTGCACTGCGAGAAGATCAGGTGGATGGTGTACGGGAACGGGAGAGACCGTCTCCCCGAAGGACTATAGCCCCGACTGGCCCCCGAGGGAGAGTTCAACACAGCTTCCGAAGCATTGGATTGCGAGCCGATGGATCGAGACAGGAAGGGCAGGCGGGCATCGTTGCGGTTAGGGTCTGTGCTGTGGGTTGCGTCTCGAGTTGGCGACGGCCATCTCGCAGCCCGAGTGGGTCCAGTTGTACAAGCTCTGCAGAGTCTAGAATCTATACGTATAGCCGCGTCCTCGGTATGGACATTGCCCATTTCCCTGTTACCTCTCATATTTGGGATCTTCTACCTCCCCTTATTTCTAGCCAGATTTGAGAGTGATTAAGGTTCGCAGCTACGGACGGGGAGAAGGAAAGTTTGCTCCCTTTCCTTTCAGGATCCGGCCGTAGTTGGTGAGGTGCGAGGGGAGGGAGCTCTCGCATCGACTTAGACGAGTGTGAAGAAGGTGATGTGATGTGAGGTGGGATTTGGGAATGGTTTGTGGAGATGATACCTTGACTATTATTGCTGCTATTGCATAGGAAACCATAGCCTTTCCTTGAAATACTTTTATACCTTTAGATGTTAGGCCACTTAAAGCTTGCATACAGATGGTGACGTGAACCTATCCCGCTCCTTGGGGATAGTTTGTGAGCATGCAGGTTTGGACGCATGGAAAAAGGGTTGTGTGCTTCGCTCGAGTTGCCTGTGGTGTTGATCAAAGATGAAGACTTGAAGCTAGCTACCGCTACGCAGGATTTCTGCTTGTTGCTTAGCCCGATGGGCTTGTACTTTACTCGTATTTCCATGATGGTATGGATGTAAATCCCTTCTATGTAATCTAATTCGTTGTATGGATATGATATTATGCTGAGATGAGTTCTGTACGTGATAGCTACTGATCCAGGGACTATCACAATGGTACAGGGAGTCGGATTTTCGATTACGAAAATCCAGGTCGTCACAGTTGGTATCAGAGCCATACTTGACCGTAGCACGCTACCCTAGACTGGTCGTTAGCTTTAGAACATTCTAAACGCTCTATTTTGTATATACCCCCTTGATATATTTTGATTCTACCTCTCTTGCCTTGAAAATCTTCTATCTTACCTATGTCGACGCAAATTCTCTCGTGAACTAATCAAGATAAGACAGAAGTTGCCAAGTACGTGGATGAGAAGGTCATAACCCCTCAAAGTAGAGTCCACCCTATTTGGTTGAGCCACGAAGCAGTTTTTCTGTTTAGTGTTCTCATTGGTTGAGTGCATGCTTCTTATGAGGTTTACTTGATTGTTATGGTTCTTCATCATGAGTGTAGGATTTGATTTAGTAGTTGTTTTCATGCTTACTTTAGTCTTCACCTTTAGTTTGTGTGCCATCCCACCTAGTTGAGACCTCCACTATACCCTGCAATGCAAATATGAGTGCTCAAGCAAGTCAGTCACCCTCAACCCAAGATAAGGAGACGGACTTCATGCACAGTCGGTACCGAAGATCAAGGTTTTGGAAGGTCAAGATTTTTGGAATAAGTTACCACACTGAGGACTGGAGTAAGTCAACTAACATGGAATTGAGTGAGAAGATGTTGGATCCTCCATGACCCTAGTTGCAAGTGCCTTGTGGTGGAAGCATACAATTGGTTAAGAACAAGTTGAGTACTCTATATCATTCCATAGCAGGAGTAAATTGGAAGTCACTACTCAACTTTATGGACGAAGGAAAAGTACTCCCATTGGATCGCTAATCCCTTAAGATTTCAGCTGAGTACTACGACTTCTACACCACATCCTGGCAATGAACAACCATAGAGCCATCCGCTTCAAGATGAAGATATGGACTTAGGAGTCTTCGACAAGTATACCATGAGTCGACCCCATAAGTTATACTAGAGCCTCGCCTCAACCGTGGAATAGAGTTGTAGATGCTTCAACTACTCCAAGATGATTGAAGAATACAAGATCATGGTACCGAAGAATTACCTCGTAAAATATGGACGACGATACCTTAGAGTCGACAGTACCTCAACCTACAGGTATTATTTGAGAATTTGGATATGGACTTATGGAGTGGATGCCTAGACTCGATGTATACAAGCTGAGTCACATGAATCATCATCCAAGAGAAGAGATATCCTCCACAGCCAAGCATGATTTGCTAGATCCACACAAGCAAGACCTACACTAAGGCGTCATCCCAAGAAACATTCAGAGAAATACTAGGTCCATAATGGAGATAAGATTCGGAGTTCTATATCGACACCACACAGATATAAATCCAATAGTGAAGATAGATTCTACCGGACATACTCTATTGGACTAAGTTAAACAGAAAACTCCAAGAACTACCGGACAAGAGATATCATGCCTAGTCACTGGAACCTCCTAGCCTATGGGAAAAGAAAGTGAGCAAAGAGTTTGGACATTATTAAGGATTATTGCTCACTTAAGCCAGAGATGACCAAGAGCAAGCATTACTACCCGCTGAAAAGATGATGGACTACAGAAGAAGCCACCTTCCCAGGATAGTTACAAGACCAGAGTGCCATCAATAGGAACAAGGTAATGGTATTCGTCAAGGACTGTGATCGACATCAAGGACCGACAAATGCCCAATCCTTCCCGGACAAGTGAGATAAACACCCCTACGGGGATTTGGTTAAGATGTGATGGTATTCACAAGTGTGAACGCCACCTATCCTGAGTCTGCTTAAGGGTATAAGCAAGATGGATGTGACCCCTCTACAGACTAGATCACCACGAATTGGAAGGAACCCTATGGAGCAATTGACTTCATAAGCTAGATGGATATGTTGGATAATACAACCACAATGATGATGGGCCGTCCCTAATGTGCTAAACCAACGGAAGGACTATTTAAGAACGAATAAAGTTGGTATGGAATTATGGACTCGTAAACAAGGTTCTACGCAAGGGAACCAATCATAGGACTTGTATAACCTTGACGGAGCTTTGAAGACCCTACAAGAAGAAGATAATGAATACCCGAATTACCAGACCAAGGCGTGAAGATGTATCCCCTACCTTAAAGACGGTCTAGAGAGTATAACTAGAAGCTACCTAACCCTTGAAACGAAGCTTAGCATCTGAAGAGCATGCCATGAAGATGTGACAAAGCTATCTTGTTGAAAACCTCTAAGGGATATATATGGAATGTGAGGACAATATGTATCTTCAGCATGTCCAAGATGGACATGGGATCAAGAAGATTGTTTTGGATCATATCACAGAAACCTTCAAGGGGTAGAACGAAGAACCAAAGGAAATATGCAGTCGAGGATATGTAGACAAGTACAACCCACGGAACCCAAGTTTGAAGACTCAGACACTACGCGAAACATGGATTTAATAGATACGCCAACCAAGCTAGAATGATGGTACACTCCGGAAGGAAGTCCTAACATTCACCCAGGTGTCGCCAAGAGGAATAAGAATAAGAGGATAAAGTTTTGGTGACTATCGGAAACGTTAAAGAGCCCATATAATACTCGAGACAGGAGCTGCCTAAGAGATGAAGCTATATTCGGGCAGATTGGAACCTCTAACAATTGCTCACGCGGCCCTTGGAACCATTCTCAACCCGGAATAGGCTACCCCTTTGGATGGGGAGATAAGTTGTAAAAGGACTCAAGAGCGACCCTTGGATCGGAGGATTTGTAATATTTTTGAGGGTTACCACTCAAGGATTACCACCAGCTAAGCGATCAGGTACGTGGATTTAGAAACCCTCGACGATCATCTATGGTCGTTGGAAAAGCCATTTACATCAGAGCCGAAGATGTCAACAATGTGCAGATGAAATGAAGAAGCGAAGGACCCTCACCACACCTAATGCAGCTTTAATCTCGAGGACGAGATTCTTGTGAGGGGGGAAGACTGTAACATCCCGCAAATTTGCAGTCTGTTACTTGTATGAAAAATCGGGATTTCAAAAATTTTTGTGTGAATTGTTGTGAGCCATGAATTAATTTGCAACTTAAGTAAATTGCTCTCTCTAAATTCCTAGTAATTAATTTGTGCATAAAACATTTTTTCATGATCATGCATGTGTGATTTGGATTTTATCCGGAATTGTTAAATTCCATTTGGATTTGTTTGAATTTGTTGAGTGTGTAAACTGAAAGCCTAACTAACCCCTAACTATAATTCGGACGTTGCCAAAGACCAATCTACTAACTCGCTAACTCGGCATGGGCATTTGTGCTAGCCCGGTTAGAGGCCCAAGTCGAAGCCTGCTAACTAAACCTACCCGGACCTGTTAAATCCCAAGCCCTTTTGAAAATCATTACATGAGTTATGACTTTATTTGTCGACTCTTTGAATTAATCCTTTGCCGATGGATTCAATCTCGACAATAGTCTAATTCATTCATAATGGATTTTTACTGGCTTGCTTTGAATTATGACGTTATTTTCTGGCTTCTCGAATTAGACCCTCGCTAGTTAATTCGTTCCCGGAAAATAGTCTAATTCATTTGTACCAAGCTTGGGCGAAATAAATTACTTTTAATTTATTTCGCGGGCTACGAATGTTCTGATCAAATCTCAACCTATCCAAGCCCTGGGCCTAAACCTCTCTCTTTTCCTTCGCTAACCTTGATTAGCTAGTCCTAATCACGATTAGCACCAAATCAAGCCAACGGGTAAACCATTCCTTTTTTTTTCCTTGTTCGTGAAATCCAGCCCAATGACCAGCTACTGCTGCTCTCTCGGCCTTCTCTTTTTCTTCACGAGAAGCCCAGCCCAGCAGACGCTCAACCAGCCCAACCCACCAACCGCTCTTGCATGCTCCTGTTGTTCTTCTTCCCGTTCAACCAGACGCAACGACGCCGCCGTTCCTCTCGGCCCCGCGCCTCCGTTCCGTCGCACAGAACGGCCGCCAAAACTTCGCGTGGCTTCCACGCTAATGCAACCAACCAAGCTGGCCCACCTGGAAGCCACCCCCTCACACGTTCCCACGCAGCGCTGCCCCTCGCGCGACAGTGACCGCGCGTAGCATCGCAGGCCACCCGCGCCCGACGCTTCTCGGCGTCCGTGCACGTGGCCTGCATCCGCGCCCTCCATACCGCGCTGCAGAACCCTAGCGCCTCTGTATAAAGCCAAGCCCTCACACCTGCTCGCCCTCACTTTTCCCTCCGCGCCGCCGCCAAGTCCTCTCCCCAGAAAACCCCAACTCCTAGCCGCCGCCGCCGCCACACAGCTCCCTGCTGCTCTTCTCCACCGAGCAGGGAAGCTGCAGCCTCCTCTAGCACACCACCGCTCTGCCCCTCGTCTTCCCAACGAGCGAGCCGGCAAGCTGCAGCCGCGCCGGAAGGGAGCGCCGCCGACAGCCACAAGAACATGGAGGCCGAGCCGGAGGAGTTGAAGCTGCACCGGAGGAGATGCCGCCACCGGTAGCCACAAGGACGAGGAGCACACGGCGACGCCGGGATAGGAGCCGCGACATCAACGACCGCGTGATGTCCCCGCCGAAGGCCGCCGACCGCCGCCGAAGCCGGAGCCGTACGCGGGAGCACCGCCGCCGCCACCGTACCACGACATCGTCACCGATGCCGCAAGGATGAGGAGAAGGAGCCGGACGAGAGCCAAGCTGCGCCGCCGCCGACAGCCACGACGCCGACGAAGTGGAGCGCAAGCGCCGCTGGAGAGCCGCCGCCGGTGACCGCGAGAACGACGACCTCAAGCTGCACCGCGAGCTGAAGCTGACGCCGTCCCCGAGCCTTGCCACGGCCACGACCTCTCCCTGCGTCGCGTTGACCTCCCCCGAGCCCGTCGGTGAGCACCATCGCTCAAGCCTCCACCTTGAACATGCCCTTTTTGCCTTGCTCTGCTCTGGGCGTCGGCCTTCGTGCCGCACCGCGTCGCTGCAGCCACCTCAAGGTCCCATCCTTTTACATGCTTTACCTTGCCTGCAAACTGTTTGATGTATTGCCCGAACGAACCACGGTGAGCACGTTCCCAGGCCGTGGCCTTTAGCTTGCTCCGCTTGCCTCTGTTTTGTGGATGGCCGCGGAGCCACCCTTTTCTCCCTGAGAAACCAACACCCTCACCTTGATCTCGCCATAGCAAGACCTAGCGCCCAAGGCCTGAACTTTTTCTCCCTGGAACGCGTGTCCCGCGTCACATGGCGCCGATCCGTGGCCTTGCCGCCGGATTTGGCCAAGGTTGGAGCGCCGCCGGCGAGCCTCCGCCGCTGCGAGCGCGCGCTCCCCGCTCGTCGTTCCATCGAGCACCTCGTGCGCGCTCTGCCCGCCGACGCCACGCGTCGCGCGCAGGAGCGACCACACCGCGGGCCACGCGAACCTCATCGCACCAGATCCGCCTGCTTCGCACCAGATCCCGTAGGCTCGGTCTACGGTGGACCGCAGGCATGGTTCATGGTGGACCGAGCTCACCAGCCCGGGAGCCCTTTTCCTTGCCACGCGTCGGAGCCTGATGGAAGCCACACGGGCGGCCACGCGACGGTTAGCCACACCAGGATTATTTGTAGCATGTGACTGTCACCAGTGACGTCATCGAGCTCGCCGGCCACTTTTCAAACAGCTCCTGCTCTTTTACAGAAAACCCCCTGGACTTTCTTTTAACTGCAGATCGGCCCTTCCATCTTTGACCTTTTTCAGAAAACCCCCTGGCTGGTTTATTTTCAATTTAGCCCCTGTAATTTCATAGTTAGCCCCTGGGTTTTCCTTTATTTGCGGAAAGGCCCTTCGGCTGACACGAGGGACCCACCGAGGTTGACCGTTGACCTGGTCAGCGTTGACCGGTCAACGCTGACGTCATCCGGGCCCACGATGACGTCAGCAAGTCCCAGCCCACTGCATTTTTGCAGTTTTAGCCCCTGAACTTTTCTAAAATCACATTTAGGTCCCTGGCAGTTTACAAATAGGTCCCTGTCCCTTTTCTTTTTCGTTTTCGGAATTATTTATAAAACCAGAAATTGATTTAAACTTCAGAAATTCATAATAAATCAACCGTAGCTCAGAAAAATATGAAACCAGTTTCAGTATTTTTCTAAAATCATGACGAACACGATAGAATAGTGTTTGCTGTTATTTGGCTCTCTATTTGTTCTTATTTGGAGTTCATTGCTAGTAGTTGTCGGTATTTATTTATATATCCGTATATTAGGATCCCCGGAGGACCAGGACTACATCGACTACTTCGACGACGTCGACTACGCTGAAGTGAAGAGATAGAGGGCCATGCTCCAGGTTCACGCCCATCCTGACTCTTTAACCTATTAGGCATTGCTGAGTAGAATGCTAGCGCTTTGCTTATATGATGATGATGATGAGCCATGCATAGCCTATTTATATATCCTGATTCCTTGTATACCTACTACTATATATATGATTGCTATGCTGCTGCTTGCATGTGTATGGGATATATTGTGGATTAGGATTCTTGGCGTGTGTGGAGATAAAACCGGCAGGAGAAGGTGTTTTTGGGAAACTTGGCGGGGGTGAGCATATTTTAACAACTCGGTCTTTGACCGAGGTGCCGGGAGGCCCCTGCTCTCGAGGGGGTTCCACACCGTACTTGTGGCGGGTACATGGATGGATAGGAGCATAGGAGTTGGCGGTGGTACCTATGATGGGTACTGCGACTTGCGTTCTTCTTCGGAGGATACGCCTTTGGGACGATGACGCTCACCCCGGTCTGAAACCGAGTGGGGTAACTTTATTTGGGCCCCACGTACTTACCGCTTACCCATATGAACGGGTTCCAGCCTTCCTATCTAGCGCGATGCCTGCACTGCGAGAAGATCAGGTGGATGGTGTACGGGAACGGGAGAGACCGTCTCCCCGAAGGACTATAGCCCCGACTGGCCCCCGAGGGAGAGTTCAACACAGCTTCCGAAGCATTGGATTGCGAGCCGATGGATCGAGACAGGAAGGGCAGGCGGGCATCGTTGCGGTTAGGGTCTGTGCTGTGGGTTGCGTCTCGAGTTGGCGACGGCCATCTCGCAGCCCGAGTGGGTCCAGTTGTACAAGCTCTGCAGAGTCTAGAATCTATACGTATAGCCGCGTCCTCGGTATGGACATTGCCCATTTTCCCTGTTACCTCTCATATTTTGGGATCTTCTACCTCCCCTTATTTCTAGCCAGATTTGAGAGTGATTAAGGTTCGCAGCTACGGACGGGGAGAAGGAAAGTTTGCTCCCTTTCCTTTCAGGATCCGGCCGTAGTTGGTGAGGTGCGAGGGGAGGGAGCTCTCGCATCGACTTAGACGAGTGTGAAGAAGGTGATGTGATGTGAGGTGGGATTTGGGAATGGTTTGTGGAGATGATACCTTGACTATTATTGCTGCTATTGCATAGGAAACCATAGCCTTTCCTTGAAATACTTTTATACCTTTAGATGTTAGGCCACTTAAAGCTTGCATACAGATGGTGACGTGAACCTATCCCGCTCCTTGGGGATAGTTTGTGAGCATGCAGGTTTGGACGCATGGAAAAAGGGTTGTGTGCTTCGCTCGAGTTGCCTGTGGTGTTGATCAAAGATGAAGACTTGAAGCTAGCTACCGCTACGCAGGATTTCTGCTTGTTGCTTAGCCCGATGGGCTTGTACTTTACTCGTATTTCCATGATGGTATGGATGTAAATCCCTTCTATGTAATCTAATTCGTTGTATGGATATGATATTATGCTGAGATGAGTTCTGTACGTGATAGCTACTGATCCAGGGACTATCACAATGGTACAGGGAGTCGGATTTTCGATTACGAAAATCCAGGTCGTCACAGAAACCGTATCGTAACGACCACCAACAGCCAGGTGTCAGAAACACAGGAATATCAACGTCCGTGATGCTAGGCCACTGCAAAATAACCTCCAATTGGAGATTTTCGACGTATGGGGAATAGACTTTATGGGTCCCTTCCCTACATCTAAGCAGTGTGAATATATCCTGGTGGCAGTCGACTATGTTTCCAAATGGGTGGAAGCACTTCCTTGCACGGCAGCCGACTCGAAGAATTCAAGAAAGATGTTCGAAGAAGTCATCTTTCCCCGTTTTGGAGTACCCCGAGTCGTGATCAGTGATGGAGGATCACACTTCATCGACAAGACATTCCGAAAGTGCCTAAGCGACTTAGGAGTGAACCATCGAGTGGCTACACCTTATCACCCCCAGACCAGCGGGCAAGTAGAAACATCAAACAAACAAGTCAAGAACATTCTGCAAAAGACGGTCAATGCAATGGGAACATGGTGGAAGCGAAAGCTACCGGAAGCACTATGGGCATATAGAACAGCATTCAAGACACCGATAGGGATGACTCCCTACCAACTGGTATACGACAAGACATGCCACTTATCAGTTGAGCTAGAATTCAAGTCCCATTGGGCGATCAAGAGGTGGAATATGGATCTCCAGACAGCCAGACTCAAAAGAAGAATGCAATTGGCTGAACTGGATGAATGGAGGGAAAAGGCCTACCACAACGCCAAGCTTTATAAGGAAGAACAAAGAGATGGCATGACAAGCGCATCAAGATCAAGCATTTCAAATCGGGAGATCAGGTATTGCTCTTCAACTCCCGTATTCGTTTTTTTGGTCATGGTAAGCTTAGAAGTAAGTGGGAAGGTCCTTTTAAAGTCTTAGATGCCACCGATCATGGCCTCCAGGATAATGACGGAAATACTTTCAAGGCCAATGGCCAAGGATTGAAAATATTTCTCGAATCCGAAATGTCGGAGCTCAAAGAGATGGATGCCTATGAGCTTACCGAGTTACCCAGTCCAGGTCTGAGCGGGACCTAAAAATGACCCTTATCTAGGACAGATTTCCCTTTTCTATTTTATTTTCCTTTTCCTTAAACTTTTCGTAGCCAAAATCCTAAGAAATCTCTAGAAGAAGAGCAAGTGGAGGAGCTGAGGAGGAAGCTCGCCGCGCTGCAGCTCATGGTCAACAACATGGACGAGCGCGTGGCGGAGGCAGTGATCGGGCAGATGGAGGCCGATGACAAGATTGAGGTTCTCCGTAAGGCAATGGCCTCTAAGGTCAAGCGCCTTGCGAAGGCCACCGGCAATGAACACCTCTATCGCCCGAAGGAGGAGTAGTTTAGGCTAGGATTAGTTTAGATTTTGGGTGCTTGGTTTAATTTCCCTTTGATTTATTTCCTTCAAATTTCCTTTGTATTCAGCACCCCCATATTTGTTTCCCCTGATTTGAATAAAATAAATTTATTTATTTGAAAGAAGTGACTCATAAAAAAATGAATGGTTGGTGCACATTTGTGTGCCAACCTAACCCCTCGGACTAAACTTCCAGCGAAGCACGCAGAAACTCAGATGTACAGGAGGTTTACTGGTCACTGGTCAAGGTCGGGGCACGACCTGGCACAATGCCAGGCCGGCCGGCCCCATGCTGCTGCCTCTCGAGGAGATCCCGTGCCCGCTGCGTAATCCTGCAAATCACATACACGAGTAACCTGAACAGGGATGCCTGGCAACAAGGCCAGGCCGGCCGGCCTATACTGGGCCGATCGGCCTGGGCCTGTGGCCAACTCCGCCGGCTCGACTCCTACATTTGATCCTTGCATGATTTTGATCCATATAAAACTTCTGGCTAAATAATTTTAAAATTTGATCAAAATTCATGAAAGTGGACCCCTGCGCATGACACCTTGGATACACTTGTGATATTTCTTGCGAAAGTATTTCATCACCTTGGAACTTTTAATAGGATTGCCTGATTCTTGTTAATTGATTCTTATGATATGATGATTTGAGAAGTTGAACCTTCCGATTCAAGGTTTTGGAGATTGTTTTTGAAAATAAAACTTAAGGCAACCCTTGTTATCATCAACTTGAAATGTCCTATCCAAAGCCATATAACAAATTCAAGTTGAGGTTTCCACAAAGCCACCTTCTAAATTTTGAGCTTGCTCGAATTACTTGCCTTCATGTTCGTGCTACCTTGTTCATCATGGCCATTCACGTGCATCAATAAAGTCCAAGTTGTCAGAGCTCTTCATCCCCCTGAAAAAAAGAAAATAAAGAAGGGAATGATACACTCCTTATCTTCAGAAGAAAAAAAGAGGAAAGAAAAGGGGAAAGATGAAAGATGCTAGAATAAGGACTCAAGCATCAAAGTACACATGCACTTGGCCAAGATTTATGAGTAGTATGAATGAATAAGACAAGTTTTTCGATCTTGCAAAATAAATAAAGAAGAGTGAGCAACAGCGATCCCAAAAGCTCACCTTATAACATAGAAATAGGAGAGGCTTGATTCTAAGCCAAAGTGAGGATCCAAACACTATGAGTGATCGAGAGATGTTGAGAAATAACAAGGGTATGCCTCGCTTTCTTTATAAAATTATCAAAAACTTCAAATACCATGAGGAAGAAGTGTTCGACTGATCAATGAGTTGTTCTAAGGCTCAATTGATGAAGATGAGGGTGTTAGCCACCGGAATCCAAGGTATGAAAGAAAACTCAGAGATATGACTTGTGTATGCCTTGAGTTCATGACCCTGATCTTGCTAAAGTCCTGATAATTTAATTCATTGTTTGCTAAGGGACTAGCAAAGTCCAGGTAGGGGGCGTGTTGGTGGTCGTTAAGATATAATTTTGCCACCATCATTCCGTCATTTTTCAGGCTCATCCTGCTCACAACAAAGTAAAGTTTATTATTTCTAATGAGTTCCACAAGTTTTGTATAAATTATGAGTGCAGTAGCAATCAAGCAAAAGAGGAGCCACTTTGGGCACAAGGCCAGGCCGGCCGGCCTAGCATAGGCCGACCGGCCCCCTTCTGTGGCCCCTTGCCACGTCTTTGATTCAGAAGATCACAAACACAACACCAATGATCCTGAGACGTGCGATCAACGTCGGTTTGATCCAAGGACCCCAAAGGCCTCAGCTACACTTGCATGGATTGAAGGGCCCACCAACCTTGGATTCTCGGACAGATTTGATCCAAAGACGTGGGCCCCTTTGGGCACAAGTCTTTGGGCACTTTGGGCACAAGGCCAGGCCGGCCGGCCTATCATAGGCCGACCGGCCCCCTTCTGTGGCCCCTTGCCACGTCTTTGATTCAGAAGATCACAAACACAACACCAATGATCCTGAAACGTGCGATCAACGTCGGTTTGATCCAAGGACCCGAAAGGCCTAAGCTACACTTGCATGGATTGAAGGCCCCACCAACCTTGGATTCTCGGACAGATTTGATCCAAAGCAACCGTTACTGACCTCAGGGAGCAATCTAGAGCGTCCCTGAAGAAGGCAGTGCCATGGGGCAGCCAGGCCAGGCCGATCGGCCTTCCCCTGAGGCCGCCACGTGCCCCCCTTCGCATGACAGTTAAGCACAAGCTTAGCTTAAGCTTGACGCCGGCAACCGCCTCAGAAGACTATAAATGGGACACCCCACCACCTTGAGAACCAACCATCCAAAGGAGAGAAGAGTAGTCTAGTGAGAAGATCTCATCTTTAGAGTTAGATTAGGGAGAGAGTGAGTGAGTTGCTTGGGTGACAGCCAAGCTTTGTAGAGAGAGTCCGGGATTTCCTCTCAGTCTCATCTCAACATTTCCACCCCAGAGGAATATACTTCAGGAGTTATCTTCAGTAAGTCCTTGGTCCTTTGCCTTTAGTACCTCGCTAGTTTATGAATTACTTTCAGCAATCTATTTTATTTATATTTGATCTGCGGGTACCTGAGTATGCGCGAGTGACAGTGACTCTTGTTTGGGGTTTCCTCTATAGCCCTTCGCGTTGGGTGGAGGTCAGTGGCTGAAAGCTTAGGCGTGGTGCCTGTGCTGGCTAGCCATCTCAGGTTGTGTTGCACCCTATGGAACTGCAGTGGTAGGTGGCAGGTGGTGACAGTCCTGTCCGTCCTTTGTACTCCACCACATTCGGGTGTACTCATAACAGTAGTGCTGAGCCCGGAAGAACCCCTCTCTCACCCCGTTCTGAGTTCTTCCCGTTCTAGCCGTCGAAGCAGACCAGATTAGATATAGATAGTTTGTCTGGGGTAACGAGTAGCTAACTAAAGTCAAGCTCTCTACCCGCTTACCTTGTGCTCCTTGCTGGGTCCGGTTTGAAAAGTTCTAGGCTAGTCGCGTCTACCGTTCCTTGGATTCGATATCCAGGTTCTTACTCCCCTGGTGAAAGGCTACATCGTACTCTGTGCGCTTGCGGATTTATTTAGGCTAAGGAGTGCCAACAGCGCCGTGAGCGCGGTGCTTGTTGAGGAGCGCCGGGTCCAAGGGAACGAGACCCAAGTCCCGGTATACTATGTGTCGGAAGCCTTGAGCGGAGCCAGAAGCCGCTACTCCGAGATCGAGAAGATGGCATACGCGGTCGTCATGGCATCCCGGAAGCTGAAGCACTACTTCACCGCCCATCCCATCACCATCCCGACGTCACACCCCTTGCAGGACATATTTGAGAACCGGGAAGCCATCGGAAGGATCGGCAAATGTGCAGCAGAAATCGCCCCCTACACGCTCGTCTTCACCGCCCGGACGGCGATAAAATCCCAAGCCCTGGCAGACCTCGTCGCGGACTGGACGCCGACGCCGGGCGTCGACGTGACGGCCGCCCCAGAACCATCGTGGGTGGCGCACGTTGACGGCACATGGGGAGCTTCCGGTGCCGGCGCCGCCGCAATCCTGGTCGCTCCGTTGGGACAAGCCAAGAGCTACGCCCTATGGCTGGAATTCCCTTGCACCAACAACGTCGTGGAATACGAGGGCCTAATCCTCGCCTTGCAGAAGGCCGCGGCATCGGGAGCACACCGCCTCCTCATCGAAAGTGACTCCCAAGTGGTCACCAGGCAAGTGGAGAAGGAGTTCCATGCCGGGAGCCTGAGCTGGCGCGATACCTCACGCTCGTCCGGTCCCTCGAGAAGAAGTTCCAAGGCTTAACGGTGTTACACATCCCTCGACTGGAAAATACGGCAGCCGACCTTTTGGCGAAAGCCGCAGCCCAGCAGGCGGCCCTACCCCCGGAAGTCCTCTACGCTGTCACGCACAAGCCCTCAACTGCGTCTGGGACAGAGCCTACCAGCCGCGAAGTTGCAGCCATCACTGAGCGAAGATTGGCGGTCGCCCATACTCGCATTCGTCAGCGGACAATACATGCCCGAGCGGCAGACGGAGGCCAGCCGCATGACAAAACGATGCCGAGGGTACAAGATCATCGACGGAACCCTGTACAAGGAGGGGCTATGCGCGCCCTTGCTGTGGTGCGTCGCCCGGAGCGAGGGGCAAGAAATCCTCCAGGAGGTTCACAGCGGCGTGTGCAGCGCACACTCCTCCGCCAGATCCCTCGTCGGCAAGGTCTTTCGGCAGGGTTTCTACTGGCCCACGGCGCTGCGGGATGCCCAAGACCTGGTCCACGGTGTCAGCGCATGAGCAAACTGAGCCACCTCCCTGCCATCGCATTACAGCCTATCGCCCTAATATGGCCACTGGCATGCTGGGAATCAACATCAGTTGGCCCCTTACCCACAGCTCCGGGGGGCTTCTGCTTCGCCGCCATCGCCGTCGAGTACTTCTCCAAATGGGTGGAAGCCGAGCCACTGACCTCCATCCGGGTGGCAAACCTTCGTGAAATTCCTCTGGAAAAACATCATCTGCCGTTTCGGCATCCCGAGGGAGGTCACCGTCGACAATGGCAAGCAATTCGATTCGGAGCACTTCACCACCTACTACACGGAAATGGACATCAAAGCCTGCTTCGCTTCCGTTACCACCCCCAATCCAACGGTGCGTGTGGAAGAGCAAATGGCAGCATCTTGTCCGCTCTCAGCAAGTGCATCTACGGCGAGCCAAAGGGAACCTGGGCGAAAGAGCTCCCTAACATCCTATGGGCGCACCGTACCACGGTGGCGAGACCAACCGGCTTCACTCCTTTCCTGGCTGCTATTCGGAGAAGAGGCCATGACGCCTGAAGAAGCTACACACTTGTCTTTCCGGGCAACAAACCCTGCCGGACCAGAGGAGGAGAGCGTCGTCAAGGACACGCTAGAGGAAACAAGGATGCAGGCAGGTAGCCAACCTGGAACGCTACCAGTGGGAGACCAAGGCATGGAGGGACAAGCGGATCAAGCCTCGCGCCTTCCTGGCCGGGCACATGGTGCTACGACGACGCCGCAATGCGGAGAACCTGGGGAAGTTCGAAAGCAAATGGGAAGGCCCCTACATCATCACTAGCAGCAACCGCCTAGGTAGCTACCGACTCACGTCGACGGAGGGCGAGGAAGATCTGCACACTGTGGAATGCCGACCTGCTCATCCGCTACTTCCCCTAAAGAGGGACAACGCCACAGCCATCAGCCGGAAGAACCCCGCTTTTCTCCTTTGTTTTCTGTTTTATTTTCCCGTTATTCCCCCGTATCATGTATGCACTGACAAGTAGCAGGGCGGCCACCGCTCGACAAGACTGCCATGGCTTCGTGCACCCAGTTGTAACATCTCGTTTTTGCCCCCGAGAAGTGGGCCATCGGAAGAACAAGCTAGTACGTGACGCGCGAAATCCCCCCCCCAAACGAGGTGTAGCAAGCACACCCTCGATCGAGGCATTCCGAGCTGCGCACCACAAAGTGCGAAGGGGCGGTGCCACCGGGGAAACTCCGAGAGGGAGCCGAAGGGCTCCATTGCATGATACATAACCCACGCGCCCACGTCAAGCCAAGGGACAACCCCGCGGAGCGGAACGATGCTCCAGGAGAACCCCGGAGAAAGCCAAGGGCCAACCCCATGGAGCGGAACGACGCTCCGGAGAATCCCAGCGACAGCCAAGGGCTAACCCCGTGGAGCAGAATGATGCTCCAGGAAAACTTCGGAGAAAGCCAAAGGGCTGCCCCACGCAGCGCTCAGCGTAAAACGCACCTGCAATAGGCTAGGGCTAACCCCGTGGAGCGGAGCGATGCTCTGGGGGAACCCCGAAGGAAGCCAAAGGGCTGCCCTGCACAGCGCTCGGCGTAAACGCACCCGCCATAGGCTAGGGCTAACCCCGTGGAGCGGAACGATGCTCCGGGAGAACCCCGGAGAAAGCCAAGGGGTTGCCCCGCACAGCGCTCAGCGCAAACGCATCCGCAATAGGCTAGGGCTAGCACCGTGGAGCAGAACGATGCTCCGGGAGAACCCCCGAGTAAGCCAAAGGGCTGCACCGCCCGGCGCGTGGCGAAAACGCCCCCCGAGCATGCCGAGGGCCAGCCCCGTGGAGCGAAATGATGCTCCGGGAGAGTATCGGCCACAGCCGAAGGGCCGCCACGCATGGCGCGCATCGAGAACGCACCTGCAATAGGCTAGGGCTAATCCTGTGGAGCGAAACGATGCTTCGTGGCAACCCCGAAGCGCATCGTGAACGCACCAACAATGGCTAGGGCTAGCCTCGTGGAGCGGAACGGCGCCCAAGAAGAGACCCCGCGGAGAGAAAAGACCCAATCGACCAAACCAACGAAACTTTATTAAAATGGAGTCCCTTTTCGGAACGGGTTACAAAGATCGACAAATAACGCCACGGCGACACGACTAGGGCGAGGGATACAAGTCGGCATGATCGAGGTAGTCTAGGAACCGCCGGTGACGATGACGACCACCGGAGCCCCGAGGACCGTGAGGCGCACGAGAGGATGTAGCAGCACCAGGATGACATCGGGACGAGCTGTCCCGGGGACCAACACGAACGGGGGAGCCAAGGTTCACACGGAGCGCCTCCAGGACAGCCTGCTGAATACGGACCGGGTCAGCGTTGGACGTCCCGTCAGCCACACAAGCGGCCTCCTCCTGCGCCACCTGCCGGGCATACGCCGCATCCTCGGCAATGCGAGGATCCTTCGGCAGGCGGGTCTCCACAGCTGTCGTCGCCAAATGGCGTCCAATGGAAGGACGACCCGGAGGAGTCGGACTCTTCCGATAGAGCTTTATCTTTTCCTCGGGAACGCCGCAGGACCTGCGACCGACGTAACATAGTAAGTGCAAAAGTTTTGAACCGGATGGGCCAGGAGGGGAGGACGAGGGGACGAGACGAGACCGTCATTGCCCCCGTGCTATAAAGAAATCGACATGTCCATCCCGGAACAAAACTTCCTGCTCTGTTTTCATTAATGGAACAGGAACACATCAAGAAGAGGGCTGCGAGCTCACACCTCAGAGGCGGAGGGCGAAGGAGAAGGGGAGTCCTCGGGAGTGGCGGATCGGCCCTCCTCAGGCCCAACTACCGGATCGCCCACGGGGTCGGCCAGCGACCCGTCAGGCGCAGAGGGCAGAGCCCCAGGCGGAAGGCCCAGAAGGCACGTCAGAGGCACGATTTCGAGAACCCCCTGAGCACTCCGGAAGGCGGAGCACGTTAGGAGGGCGGAGCATGTCTGACAGCCGCCTACACTCCCGAACGAAGTCAGAGAATTCGACTTCAGGGTGGCGATGGGTGCCGATGGGGGGCGAATGAGACTCCAACCACTCCGACCATTCCTGGAGGAAGGTTCCCTGAATCATCACCCCCTCTGACAGGGCGACTAGGGGAAAAACGTCTAGTGGCAACTCGCCCCGCCTCGGGCGGGCTAGACCTGCAGTTTTGGCCCACAGGAAAGCGGCGGGGAGGAAGGCCTCGCATCGCGGCAGCCTTCCGGAAGGGCCTCAATGGCTGGCACAGAAAGGAGGAACTTCAGAATTATATTCATGAAGGCCCCTCCCGAAGACCCCAGCATTCGGGAGGGGAGCAAAATTTTACAGGGGTGTTAAGGAGCCGGCCCACCCGCGCTCAGAAAGACATCAAAAGAAAGGCTACAAAAGCTAAGGACCAAAAGCTACAAAGTCGACGACGCACCCGAGGGTGGGAGGAAGAGCCGACGCAGAGACATCACACCTGAGCCGACGAGCGCGCCCTATCCTCGATGCCGGCAGCAGCCTCGTCCCGCCTGCCGTCTCCCATCGGGGCAGCCGGGGCCTCAGGGCTAAGCCCCTCGGCCACCATGGCCACGGCTTTTGTCTCAACTCGAGCTATCTCCGAGGCCATAGCATCGCCCCAGGATAGCCAAAAGTCCCCCATGACCTGCGAGGCGGCCTTCACGCTCCTGGCCTGGTCGAGGAAGGCGGCAGGGTGAAGAACAGGCGTGAAAGGTCTTAGCCATGGCGGCCTCCGAGGAGCCGAGAGACAAGTAGGCTTAGTTTGAGGGACCCGGTGGCCAGATGGATCGAGTGCGGTTCACATGGTGGCAAGAACGAGCAAGGGAACGTGGTTCCGGTGCGAGGCAGCGGCTCACGACTGAAGCTCGTACGCGGACATGAAGCCGGTGCAAGGTGGCGGCTCACAACCGAAGCTTGCATGCGGGGTTTGGTGGTTTGGCCAGAAGACCACCGGATGGACGGTTTCCCTTGGTTTGGGCCTCAAAACCAAGGCCGAGGACTCGACGTAGTGACGGCCCGGCCTGCCAGCCAGGGGCGGTGTGACCGGTCCCACCTGGGTAGGTCGCCCATGAGCGTCGAGGAGCTTCGATCCGGAGGACACGCGGCGTGATCGTAAGGCTTGCGTCGGAGGGAAGCTAGCTTGTGGTGGAAGGTGTCCCAGGCGGAAAAATCTTCACGGAAAATGTCATATTCGCCCCTGAGGGGTATGTATCGCTTAGGGGTAGTTTAGTCTTTCGAGCACCACCATTTGGAATATATAATAGACCCCCTAGGGGTGGTGGCCGTCATCTCTCTAGTTATTTTCATTTGGCTTGTTTAGTTTCCCTTCCCTTTCATCCTCTCCACCTAGAACTATTTTGAATCATTCATAGTTTGTATAGGTGAATTCATGGTTGGTTGATTGAGCTTAATCTCTTTATCTTTGTGCCATGATTTGAATTCCCGAGCTCCTTTTCTTTTTCCCATGTTTGGAGGTATTTTCGGAGCCATTTTTATGGGATTTTCGTTCTTCACTTTCTAGCCCGTTTTCTCTCGGATTTCTTTGGGGGAATCTCGCATGAGTGCCTTGTGCCTCTTTTCTTGGTGATCCCTTACCCCCAAACACTGGGAATCGGATTAGATTTGAAGTTTTCGGGATGAACTCGTGGAGGGTGTGTTCTTTGCTAGATTTGAAATTCCTGGAGTTCTAGGGAGTTAGAGACCGAGATTTTTGGGGCATACCCTCTCCTTGAGGTGTATATCATCTACTCAAAGTTTTGTCTCAAGACTCCAAGCCATTTGGGAGATCCGTTTGCGAGTTGACTTTGAGTTTGAGTTTTTCCCGTGCTGTCTGGCAAGACCGGAGCAACCGCCCTCGGATTCCGGTGTGACCGCCCCTGGCTGAAGGGCCAGGCAAGGGCGGTGCAACCACCCCTGGAGAGACGTGTGACCGCCCCTGGCCGAGGGTTGCTGATTTGAGTTGTTTTCGTTCGATTCTTGTTGGATTTGTTCGATTCGAGTTCCGCTGCGTTGATCTTGTTCCTAGGGTCAGTAGCCTCACAGTAGCTACGTGATCTTGGCAAGATAGGTTGGTAGGATTTGGAGTTGAGTTGGGAGAATCCGGATCTTGAGAGAATGAAGGACCGATCAGGCGATCAGAGAGGGGGGGAGTGAATGGGAGCCGATAAAACTTTCTTTTCCAAATCCGGCTTTCACCCCAAAATCACTTCCGGACTTCGTAACACGATCTTGCCAAGATCACGTAGCAACTGAGATGCTACTGACCCTAGGAACAAGAAACATGCAGTGGAAACACAGAAAGAATCCTCGATCCAAAAACTTGACAAATCTGTCACTGGCTGTATGTACTCGGCACTGCCTAGTACATGCAGCCCTCGAGTGTATGTACTCGGCACTGCCGGGTTTCAAACTCGGCACTGCCTAGTACATGTAAACAACCCAGCCCGAAAGTCAACTCTTCAATCTCGTGAATGGATCTCCCAAACGGCTTGAGCTCTTGAGACGAAACTTTGGGGAGATGATGTATACCTCAAGTAGAGGGTATGCCCCAAAAATCTCGGCCTCTAACTCCCTAGAACCCTTGCGGTTCTGGTACATCGAACCCTTGTGGTTCTGGTACATCCTCTCGAACCTCCTTGTGAGCAACGCGAGATCCTCCTCGCTCAGCACCTCATATTCCTCATCTGGAAGAGACACAACAGAAGACAAAGCAAAGTGTCTGGGAGTGTTAGCATGTCCATATCCAGAGCCACCGACTAGAGCCAGACTATGGGGATCAGTCGGACTCTTAGCCTTGGCAAGCAGCTGTGTGTCAACCTCAGAAGACTTCAACTTTGAGAAAAGCTCATCAACAGACAAAGTTTCATAGTTTGCCGACTCCATGATCGTCTCAACCTTGGCACCCCACACGGATCTATCAAGTGCTTGCAAGAGCTTGATAGCTCTGTCATGATCCGAGTATGGGAGTACGGTAATGTTGGCTTTCATGTTGTTGACAATGGAAGTGAAACGCTGAAACAAAGCATCAACAGACTCTCCAGGCAAATGAGCGAAATTTTCATACTCTCTCCGATACATCGAGAAAAGCCTAGCCTTCACATGGCTATCACCACCGTGGGCTACCTTGAGCTTTTGCTAGATCTGGCTAGCTAGGTCCTCGCCCAAAACTCGCTCAAACTCCTCGGCAGACAAAGCACAGAACAAGTAGTCAACAGCTCTATCGTTTGCCTCAAACTTATCCTTTGCATCCTGGGCATCTAAGTTGGTGGGATTGATATAGTTTTCATCTTTGGTCACATCCCACAACAACTTTCCTTTGCCTCGCAAGAAAGCGCCCATACGCGCAACCCAGTTCGGGTAGTTCTTCCCATCAAAGTGCGGAGGCCCGGAATGGTACGCCATCTTTGGATCTTAGATTGGTTAGAGTCGCAAAGACCCGTAACCTGCTCTGATACCAATTGAAGGACCGATCAGGCGACCAGAGAGGGGGGAGCGAATGGGAGCCGATAAAACTTTATTTTCCAAATCCGGCTTTCACCCCAAAATCACTTCCAGACTTCATAACACGATCTTGCCAAGATCACATAGCAACTGAGATGCTACTGACCCTAGGAACAAGAAACATGCAGCGGAAACACAGAAAGAATCCTCGATCCAAAAACTTGACAAATCTGTCACTGGGTGTATGTACTCGGCACTGCCGGGTTACCAAACTCGGCACTTCCTAGTACATGCAGCCCTCGAGTGTATGTACTCGGCACTGCCGGGTTTCAAACTCGGCACTGCCTAGTACATGCAAACAGCCCAGCCCGAAAGTCAACTCTTCAATCTCGTGAATGGATCTCCCAAACGGCTTGAGCTCTTGAGACGAAACTTTGGGGAGATGATGTATACCTCAAGTAGAGGGTATGCCCCAAAAATCTCGGCCTCTAACTCCCTAGAACCCTTGCGGTTCTGGTACATCGAACCCTTGCGGTTCTGGTACATCCTCTCGAACCTCCTCGTGAGCAACGCGAGATCCTCCTCGCTCAGCACCTCATATTCCTCATCTGGAAGAGACACAAGAGAAGACAAAGCAAAGTGTCTGGGAGTGTTAGCATGTCCATATCCAGAGCCACCGACTAGAGCCAGACTATGGGGATCAGTCAGACTCTTAGCCTTGGCAAGCAGCTGTCTGTCAACCTCAGAAGACTTCAACTTTGAGAAAAGCTCATCAACAGACAAAGTTTCATAGTTTGCCGACTCCATGATCGCCTCAACCTTGGCACCCCACACGGATCTATCAAGTGCTTGCAAGAGCTTGATAGCTCTGTCATGATCCGAGTATGGGAGTACGGTAATGTTGGCTTTCATGTTGTTGACAATGGAAGTGAAACGCTGAAACAAAGCATCAACAGACTCTCCAGGCAAATGAGCGAAATTTTCATACTCTCTCCGATACATCGAGAAAAGCTTAGCCTTCACATGGCTATCACCACCGTGGGCTACCTTGAGCTTTTGCAAGATCTGGCTAGCTAGGTCCTCGCCCAAAACTCGCTCAAACTCCTCGACAGACAAAGCACAGAACAAGTAGTCAATAGCTCTATCGTTTGCCTCAAACTTATCCTTTGCATCCTGGGCATCTAAGTTGGTGGGATTGATATAGTTTTCATCTTTGGTCACATCCCACAACAACTTTCCTTTGCCTCGCAAGAAAGCGCCCATACGCGCAACCCAGTTCGGGTAGTTCTTCCCATCAAAGTGCGGAGGCCCGGAACCCCGATATTGGTACGCCATCTTTGGATCTTAGACTGGTTAGAGTCGCAAAGACCCATAACCTGCTCTGATACCAATTGAAGGACCGATCAGGCGACCAGAGAGGGGGGAGTGAATGGGAGCCGATAAAACTTTCTTTTCCAAATCCGGCTTTCACCCCAAAATCACTTCCGGACTTCGTAACACGATCTTGCCAAGATCACGTAGCAACTGAGATGCTACTGACCCTAGGAACAAGAAACATGCAGCGGAAACACAGAAAGAATCCTCGATCCTAAAACTTGACAAATCTGTCACTGGGTGTATGTACTCGGCACTGCCGGGTTACCAAACTCGGCACTGCCTAGTACATGCAGCCCTCGAGTGTATGTACTCGGCACTGCCGGGTTTCAAACTCGGCACTGCCTAGTACATGCGGCCCTCGAGTGTATGTACTCGGCACTGCCAGGTTTCAAACTCGGCACTGCCTAGTACATGCAAACAGCCCAGCCCGAAAGTCAACTCTTCAATCTCATGAATGGATCTCCCAAACGGCTTGAGCTCTTGAGACGAAACTTTGGGGAGACGATGTATACCTCAAGTAGAGGTTATGCCCCAAAAATCTCGGCCTCTAACTTCCTAGAACTCCCGGAATCTCAAATCTCACGAAGAACACACCCACCACAACTTCATCCCGAAATCTTCAAATCTAGAGCGATTCCCGGCATTTGGGGGCAAGAGATCACCAAGAAAAGAGGAACAAGGCACTCATGTGTGATTCCCCCAAAGAAATCCGATAGAAAACTCCCTAGAAATCGAAGAACGAAAATCCCCAAAAATGGCTCCAAAAATACCTCCGAAAATGGGAAAAAGAAAAGGAGCTCGGGAATACAAATCATGGCACAAAGATAAGGAGATTAAGCTCAATCAAACAACCATGAATTCACCTATACAAACTATGAATGATTCAAAATAGTTCTAGGTGGAGAGGATGAAGGGAAGGGGAAAACTAAACAAGCCAAATGAAAATAACTAAAGAGATAACAGCCACCACCCCTAGGGGGTCTATTATATAGTCCAAATGGTGGTGCTCGAAAGACTAAACTACCCCTAAGCGATACATACCCCTCAGGGGCGAATATGACATTTTCCGCGAAGATTTTTCCGGCTGGGACACCTTCTGCCGCAAGCTAGCTTCCCTGAGGACCCAGTGTGTCCGAGGACCGGTGGATGGTCGCTTCCTGGTGTGATGAGTGATTGACAACGTGGTGTGGATTGACGTTTCCCTTGGCTCAAGTATTGCAGGTGTAGAATGCGGCTTGGTTGCATTGGTGCAGGTGAAGAACAGGCGCGAAAGGTCTTAGCCATGGCGGCCTCCGAGGAGCGGAGAGACAAGTAGGCTTGGTTCGAGGGACCCGGTGGCCGGTGGATCAAGTGCGGTTCACATGCTGGCAAGAACGAGCAAGGGGACGTGTTTCCGGTGCGAGGTAGCGGCTCACAACCGAAGCTCGTATGCGGACGAGAAGCCGGCGCAAGGTGGCGGCTAACAACCGAAGTTTGCGCGCGGGGTTTGGTGATTTGGCCACAAAATCATCGGTGGACGGTTTCCCTTGGTTTGGGCCTCAAAACCAAGGACCGAGGACTCGACGAGGCGGACTTGGGCAGCTGGGCCTGGTTGGGCTGACAGGGGCGGTTTAACCGCTCCCCAGGGCCGGTTTAACCGCCCCGCCTGGGCTGGCCCAAGAACGGCGTCGAGGAGCTTCGATCCGGAGGACACGCGGCGTGACTGCAAGGCTTGCGTCGGAGGGAAGCTAGCTTGCAGTGGAAGGTGCCCGAGCCGGAAAATATCTGAAGACCAAATGTCAAATTTGCCCCTGAGGGGTATGTATCACTTAGGGGTAGTTTAGTCTTTAGGACACCACCACTTGGACTACTAATAGGCCCCTTCAGGGCTGGTGGCTGTCATCTCTCTAGTTATCTCTTTAGGTTTTACTTTGAACTTGTTTTCCCCTTTATCCCCTCCACCTAGAACTACTTCGAATCATTCCTAGTTTGTATAGGTGAATTCATGGTTATGTGATTGAGTTTGTGCTGCTCATCTTTGTGCCATGATTTGATTTCCCGAGCTCCCTTTCCTTTTTCTATTTTCGTGGGTATTTTCGGAGCTATTTTTGGGGGATTTTCGTTCTTCTTGTTCCCGGGCGTTTTCTCTCGGATTTCTTTGGGGGATTCACGTATGAGTGCCTTGTGCCTCTTTTGCTGGTGATCCCTTGCCCCCAAACGCCGAGAATCGCTCTGGTTTTGAGATTTTCGGGATGAACTCGAGGTCATGGTGTTCTTCGCGAGATCTGCGATTCCGGGAGTTGTACTGAGTTAGAGGCCGAGATTTTTGGGAAAACACTCCACTGGAGGTCTAGATCATCTGACCAAAATCTCGCCTCAAGAGCTCAAGCGGTTTGGGAGATCCACTTTTGTTTTGACTTTCTCCCGAGGCTCCCAGGCCCGGGCGGTTTAACCGCCCCCCCTGGCCGGTTTAACCGCCCCCCCCTGGGTGTGTTAGATCGAGCCGAGTTTCGGGTCGTTTTGGTGTTCGTTTCGATTGGTTCGAGTTCCGGTGCTCGTTTCTTGTTCCTAGGGTCAGTAGCTTGACAGTGGCTACGTGATCTTGGCAAGATTGCTCTCGGAGGTTTCGGAGTTGTTTTGGGAGAATAGCCGGATTGTTTGGAAAGATTTTTTATCGGCTCCCATTCACTCCTGATGAGGACATCACCAGTACATCTACACCAGCAGCACCTTCACCCCAAGCACCACCTTCAGGGCCGATCACTCGGGCTCGTGCAAGAGAGTTGAACTACGTCATGGTGCTAAAGAATGAAGGATATGTGGCTGGATTCGGACTGCGCACGAACGTCAACTTGTGACGGCCGCCACGACTTCATCCGGACTCCGTTTTGGGCGATCAAGTACTTGATGGAAAGCTTATCAAGTCTACTTTCAGATGGATGTGGACTCACCTTCATATCTTTACCGAGGCGGCCGCAATCGTCATTTTGAATCGGACTGTTTTCTGTCCAAGGTGCTGCGCCACCTTATTTTGGCCCAATGGGCCGTGTATTGAGTTGGGTCCATTAGGGACACGTCCTAGGGTTGTAGCACGACCCCAACTCCCTTGTGGCCGTGCTATTAAATCCTATAGCCGACATTAGGATCCTCGGGTTTTGTTTTACATCTAGCTTTAGCTACACCGAACACGCACAAACACGTGCTGTCCTCGTGTGATTCAGAACCCCACCTTCGAGTGATATTAAGATTGCTCGCCTTCTTTTTCTTGTTCGTTCTTTGATTGCGTACAGGAAGTTCTGATCTTGATTGCAACAGGGTCGGTAACCACAGGGAGTTGGTTCAGCGATTGCATTGGCGCTTCGGGTTCGCTCGTCGTAGTCGGATCGTGAGGGTCGACTTCCACCAAATCAAAATTATCCTCCACTCACCGAAAGATCGGGCACTCCAGCTCTATCAAGTGGTATCAAAGCTTTCCAGCTTGATCGGTGAGTTTTTATCGAGTGTTGTTCCATTACCTACAGTCCACAAAACCCAAAAAAAATTCAGGTTAGACCATTGTCCCAAAACCTTTCTTCGCCTTGCACTTTCTTTCAATAATTTGCGTTGTTGAATTTGTGTGCTTCGCGTTAATTTGTTGCTGGTCACTTTGTGCTTCCGCCGCTTCCCATCTCCACCACCGCCGCCGCCGCCGCTGTCCTACCTCGCCACCAACACCACCGCCGCCGCAATCATCATCACCACCAGCGCCGTTACCCCCTCCAACCGAACCCTACTCGGTTTCGTTTTCCTTTCCCAAGCCGCACTCCACGCGCCGCCAATCCAACCGAACCCTACTCGGTTTCGTGTTTCTGTTTGAGGAAAAAAAAAAGGAAAGAAAAAAAAAGAAAGAAAAAAAAAGGAAAGTTCTGAGAAGAAAGACAAAGGAAAGAATTACAAAAAAAAGAGAAAGCGCAGTTCGTTTTTGGAAAGTTCAGTTTTTTCGTTTGGCAGGTTTGTGTCGTTACGAACACCCGTTTTGTAACGGCCATAACTTTTCGCTCGGATCTCCGATTTCAGCGTTCTTTTTTTTCCCGGAAAGCTTACGAAATTTCCTATACAGGGCACCCCGCGTAGCGCCAGGTGAGCTCGGTTTCGAGGCCAAAAAACGCCGTTTACACAGCGTAACGCGGCCCGGGAGATTTTCCGTTTCTGCAGCCCACTTCCTTGTTGCCTTCCCTTGATCCATCGCGGGTGGCACTTGTTACCAGCAGCTTTGTTACGTGTTTAGCACTATTATTCAGCTTTGCATTTATTGTTTGATTGTGCTAATCCTTGACTTGAGTGCAGCCTACCCAGAACTACACATATTCCTACGACGAGCAGACTTTTGTTTCTCCAGGCAATCGCTGCTCCAATCTTTCACAGGTGCCACTTGTTGTCTGCGATCGCTCCTGTTGCTTGGTAAGAACGGATAAGAACTTGATCGCAGCATCTTTGTGAGCTTTCCACCCACACCTTTGTTGTAGTAGGATCTGTTTTTCTTGTGTTTGCGCTAACCATGTCAGGAGACGACGACAAGATGGACTCCAAGCTGCAAGGCATGCGGGCAGACCTTGATGGACTTAAAGACGACATAAAGACGCTGCACGAGAAGGTTGATTCCGCGCTCTCTTCATCCAATGAGCGTCTCGACCAGCAGGACCTTGCTCAGACAGCCGCCAAGTGTACATTTGACGCCTTGACGGCCCGCCTTGATGCGATGAACACGACGCTCACGACGATGAACGCGACGCTCACGGACTTGCAGAAGGGCTATGGTGGTGACACGGAATATGAGGATGGAGACCGCCAACCTCGTGCCCGCCGTGTGGTACGTAATCCGGTTAATGATTCATTTGCGAAGATTAAATTTAAGATTCCTACTTTTAATGGCAAGTATGATCCTGCTGCATATCTTGATTGGGAGTTAGAGGTAGAACAAAAATTTTCATGTCATGATATCCCTGCTACGTCTCAAGTTAAGGCTGCTATTAGTGAATTTACTGAGTTTGCTTTAATTTGGTGGCGTGAATATAAACTCAAACATCCCACTGCTGTTCCATCTACTTGGGCTCAATTAAAAGCCGCCATGCGACATCGTTTTGTTCCTTCTTATTATGCCCGAGATTTGCTTAACACCATGCAGCGATTCCAGCAAGGCCAACGATCCGTTGAGGAGTATTACCAAGAGTTACAAAAGGGTATGATTCATTGTGGTTTATTTGAACAGGATGATGCTGCCATGGCACGATTTCGTGGTGGATTGAACAGGGAAATTCAGGATATACTTGATTACAAGGAGTATAATGATATGACCACGTTATTTGAATATGCTTGCAAAGCTGAACGTGAAGTGCAGGGACGCCGTTCGAAGACATATACTAACCCTTTTGCAGGAAGAAGCCCGTCGTCCAGCTCTACACCTTCCACTCCAGCACCTTCTACACCTAGCATTACGCCGCGTGAGAAGACGACGAAACTTGCAGCACCTTCGACGAAACCTACACCAGGCGCAGCTTCTTCCTCGGGACGTACACGAGATGTTCGGTGTTTTCGTTGCCAAGGCTTTGGGCACATGATTCGGGACTGTCCCAACACCCGTGCTTTGATCATACGTGACGATGGTGAGTACTCTTCTGCTAGTGATTCCGATGAACCTCACCATACTATGATTGCCACTAACCATGCAGATAATGAGGCGGTCCATGCTACTCCTAGTGACGCAGATAGGTATGAAAGTCTGGTTGTGCAGCGTGTTCTTAGTACACAGGTCGCCCCGCCAGAGAAAAATCAGCGACACACTCTTTTCCATACAAAGGGTGTTGTGCAGGAGTGGTCGATTCGGATCATCATTGACAGTGGTAGCTGCAACAACTTGGCGAGTACAGCGCTGGTAGAGAAGTTGTCTTTACCCACCCATAAGCATCCGCATCCCTATCATATTCAGTGGCTTAATGATGGTGGAAAGATTAAAGTAACACAGTCGGTACGTGTTCCATTCTCCATAGGTGCCTATTCTGATTTTGTTGATTGTGATGTTATTCCTATGGAGGCATGTTCTTTGTTACTTGGTAGACCTTGGCAATATGATACTGATAGCTTGCATCATGGTCGTTCGAATCATTATTCTCTCATGTTTAAAGGTCAGAAAATAATTATACATCCCATGACACCTGAACAAATTGTTAAAGATGACCTTGCTCGAGCCGCTAAAAATGCTAAACAACTTGTACCATCACCTTCTGAAATCAAGTTGAATGCACCAGTTTTATTTGCTACACGTGCTGATTTTGTTGATCTTTGTGTTGATGAGCTACCTTGTTATGCACTTGTATGTTCTAGTGTGCTCGTTTCACTTGATGATGTACCATCTTTGGATATTCCCCCTGCGGTTGCTAACATTTTGCAGGAGTACGCTGATGTTTTTCCCAAAGATTTACCATCGGGACTACCTCCACTTCGTGGCATTGAGCACCAGATCGACTTCATTCCCGGCGCACAGCTTCCGAATCGCGCCCCGTACCGCACAAATCCCGACGAGACGAAAGAGATTCAGCGCCAGGTCCAGGCGTTGCTTAACAAAGGGTACATTCGTGAGTCTCTTAGTCCTTGCTCCGTTCCAGTGTTACTTGTTCCAAAGAAGGATGGATCGTGGCGTATGTGTGTAGATTGTCGTGCTATTAATAACATCACTATTCGTTATCGATATCCTATACCACGCCTTGATGATATGCTAGATGAGCTTAGTGGTGCCATTATTTTTACTAAGATTGATTTGCGTAGTGGTTACCATCAGATTCGCATGAAATTGGGCGATGAATGGAAAACGGCTTTTAAAACTAAATTTGGTTTATATGAATGGTTGGTTATGCCGTTTGGTTTGACTAATGCTCCCAGCACTTTTATGCGTTTGATGAATGAAGTCCTCAGGCCTTTCATAGGTTTGTTTGTTGTTGTATATTTTGATGATATCTTGATTTACAGCAAGTCTATGGAAGAGCATTTCGAACATTTGCGTGCTGTTTTTAATGCGTTGCGTGCAGCTCACTTGTTTGCTAACATGGAAAAATGCATCTTCTGCACACAACGTGTTTCGTTTCTTGGTTATGTTGTTACTCCACAGGGTATTGAGGTGGATAGCAGCAAGATTGATGCAATTCGGGAATTGCCTACACCGACGACGGTTACGCAGATTCGGAGTTTTCTTGGGCTTGCAGGTTTCTACCGTCGATTCGTACGAGATTTTAGCTCTATTGCAGCACCTCTACATGAGCTTACAAAGAAAGGTGTGCCTTTTACTTGGACTGATTCCCAGGAGCTCGCCTTCACTACATTGAAAGATAAGTTAACACATGCTCCTCTTTTGCAATTGCCTGATTTTGGTAAAATATTTGAGCTCGAATGTGATGCCAGTGGTATTGGGTTAGGTGCTGTTTTGTTACAAGAAGGAAAACCTGTTGCTTATTTCAGTGAAAAATTAAGCGGTGCTAGTTTGAAATATTCTACTTATGATAAAGAACTTTATGCTTTAGTGCGTACTTTGCAAACATGGCAGCACTATCTCTGGCATCGTGAGTTTATAATCCATTCTGATCATGAGGCTTTAAAACATATTCGTACCCAAACTAATCTGAACCGTCGTCATGCTAATTGGGTAGAATTCATTGAGTCTTTTCCTTACATCATTAAACACAAGAACGGGAAGGACAATGTGATTGCTGATGCTTTGTCTCGCCGATATAATATGCTGTCACAATTGGATTTTAAAATATTTGGTTTACACACTATGAAGGATCAATATGTCGATGATAATGATTTTAAAGATGCTTATAAACATTGTATGACTGGTAAACCATGGGGGAAATTTCACATGCAGGATGGGTTCCTGTTTCGCGCTAACAAGCTGTGTATTCCAGCTAGCTCGGTTCGTCTTTTGTTGTTACAGGAAGCTCATGGAGGCGGACTAATGGGACATTTTGGCGTTTACAAAACGCTTGAGGTGCTGGCCACCCACTTCTTTTGGCCTCGGATGCGTCCTGATGTTGAGCGCTTGGTTGCACGATGCACTACATGTCAAAAGGCTAAGTCACGTTTGAACAACCATGGTTTGTATATGCCTTTGCCTGTCCCTACTTTACCTTGGCTTGATATTTCTATGGACTTTGTTTTGGGATTGCCTAGAACTAAGAAGGGGAGGGATAGCATTTTTGTGGTTGTTGATAGATTCTCTAAAATGGCTCATTTCATTCCTTGTCATAAAACTGATGATGCTAGTAATGTTGCTGAATTGTTCTTTAGGGAGATTATTCGTTTACATGGTGTTCCTAAAACAATTGTGTCTGATCGTGATGCTAAGTTTCTAAGTCACTTTTGGAGATCTCTTTGGAACAAATTAGGCACTAAATTGCTGTTTAGCACAACTTGTCACCCACAAACTGATGGACAAACTGAAGTGGTCAATAGAACTTTGTCAACCATGCTTAGGGCTGTTTTGGATAAAAATCTGAACCGTTGGGAAGATTGTTTACCTCATGTTGAGTTTGCTTATAATCATGCAACACATTCTTCTACAAAGATGTGCCCTTTTCAGATTGTTTATGGTTATATTCCTCGGGCGCCTATTGATTTATTTTCGCTTGATGCTGTGGACGCCCCACATATTGATGCCGTTGAACATGTTGACCATATGATTAACCTACATGAACAAACACAACAAACCATTGCTGCTACTAATGCTAAGTATCAAGTTGCTGGTAGTAAAGGAAGAAAACATGTTACTTTTGAACCCGGTGATATGGTTTGGTTGCATTTGAGGAAGGATCGTTTTCCTACTTTGCGTCGTTCTAAATTAATGCCTCGTGCTGCTGGTCCTTTTAAAGTGCTAACCAAGATTAATGATAATGCTTATGTCCTTGACCTGCCTGCGGAGTTTGGTGTTTCCACTAGTTTTAATGTTGCAGATTTGAAACCATATGCGGGCGAGGATGAGGAGTTGCCGTCGAGGACGACTTCAGTTCAAGAAGGGGAGGATGATGAGGACATCACCAGTACATCTACACCAGCAGCACCTTCACCCCAAGCACCACCTTCAGGGCCGATCACTCGGGCTCGTGCAAGAGAGTTGAACTACGTCATGGTGCTAAAGAATGAAGGATATGTGGCTGGATTCGGACTGCGCACGAACGTCAACTTGTGACGGCCGCCACGACTTCATACGGACTCCGTTTTGGGCGATAAAGTACTTGATGGAAAGCTTATCAAGTCTACTTTCAGATGGATCCGGACTCACCTTCATATCTTCACCGAGGCGGCCGCAATCGTCATTTTGATTCGGACTGTTTTCTGTCCAAGGTGCTGCGCCACCTTATTTTGGCCCAATGGGCCGTGTATTGAGTTGGGTCCATTAGGGACACGTCCTAGGGTTGTAGCACGACCCCAACTCCCTTGTGGCCGTGCTATTAAACCCTATAGCCGACATTAGCATCCTCGGGTTTTGTTTTACATCTAGCTTTAGCTACACCGAACACGCACAAACACGTGCTGTCCTCGTGTGATTCAGAACCCCACCTTCGAGTGATATTAAGATTGCTCGCCTTCTTTTTCTTGTTCGTTCTTTGATTGCGTACAGGAAGTTCTGATCTTGATTGCAACAGGGTCGGTAACCACAGGGAGTTGGTTCAGCGATTGCATTGGCGCTTCGGGTTCGCTCGTCGTAGTCGGATCGTGAGGGTCGACTTCCACCAAATCAAAATTATCCTCCACTCACCGAAAGATCGGGCACTCCAGCTCTATCAACTCCCCCCCTCTCTGGTCGCCGTTTCGGTCCTTCAATTGGTATCAGAGCCGGTTACGGGTCTTTGCGACTCTAACCAGTCTAAGATCCAAAGATGGCGTACCAAGATCGGGGTTCCGGGCCTCCGCACTTCGATGGGAAGAACTACCCGAACTGGGTTGCGCGTATGGGCGCTTTCTTGCGAGGCAAAGGAAAGTTGCTGTGGGATGTGACGAAAGATGAAAACTATGTCAATCCCACCAACTTAGATGCCCAGGATGCAAAGGATAGATTTGAGGCGAATGCCCGAGCTGTTGACTACTTGTTCCGTGCTTTGTCCGCCGAGGAGTTTGAGCGGGTTTTGGGCGAGGACCTAGCTAGCCAGATCTGGCAGAAGCTCAAGGTAGCCCACGGTGGTGATAGCCATGTCAAGGCCAGGCTTTTCTCGATGTATAGGAGGGAGTATGAGAACTTTGCTCATTTGCCTGGAGAGTCGGTTGATGCTTTGTTTCAGCGTTTCACTTCGATTGTCAACAACATGAAAGCCAACATTACCGTGCTCCCATACTCGGATCATGACCGAGCTATCAAGCTCCTGCAAGCACTTGATAGATCTGTGTGGGGTGCCAAGGTTGAGGCGATCATGGAATCGGCAAACTATGAGACTCTTTCTGTTGACGAGCTTTTCTCGAAGTTGAAGTCTTCTGAGGTTGACAGGCAGTTGCTTGCCAAGGCTAAGAGTCCGACTGATCCCCATAGTCTGGCTCTAGTCGGTGGCTCTGGATATGGACATGCTAATACTCCTAGACACTTTTCTTTGTCTTCTCTTGTGTCCCTTCCAGATGAGGAGTATGAGGTGCTGAGCGAGGAGGATCTCGCGTTGCTCACGAGGAGGTTCGAGCGGATGTACCAGAACCGCAAGGGTTCGAGGCGTGCCGGGAGTACGTGCTACAGATGCGGGAAGATGGGCCACTTCATCGCCGAGTGCCCCGAGGAGATCAAGAACGACTACAACCGCAAGCACCGCCCGCGAGACGACCACAAGCACCGTCCCAAGGACGAGTACCACGCCAAGAACAAGAACAAGGAAGAGAGAAGATCCAAGAACAAGCACGGTGGACACAAGAAGCACAGATCTCGAGCGATGGTGGCTGATGCGAGCGACATCGACACAAGCTCCACCAACACGTCGTCAAGCTCAAGCAGTGAAGATGAAGACTGCGGCCGCCGCAAGGAGAAGAAGAGCTTGAACCGCAACTTCAACGGCATCTCCTTCGCCGCCGTCGACAACTGCACCATGGCGCACGACTCCGTGAAGAGCAAGGACGACTCCGACTCCGACTCCGAGGATGAGGTATTGACAGATCCCACCTCTTTGCGTCAGGAGATTGCTAGGTTAGAGCAGTTGGTCGATAACCGCGATGATGTGCTTAGGAAGACCAACAAAGAGAAGAGGGAGTTTAGGTCTTTGCTAGGAGAGTCCAAGGATAGAGTGGCTGAGCTTGAGACCTTGCTTTCTGAGACTGGAAAGAAGGCCATGGAGTTTGAGTCTTTGCTTTGCGAGTCTAGGGAGAGAGCAGCTTCGCTTGAGTCTGAGATTGCTGTTTTGAAAGATGCTCCTCTTGTGTCTGATGAGGTAGAATGCTCGTTCTGTGATGTGCATATTGCTGATCTTGTTGTGCTTAAGGAAAAACACATGAACTGCTTGGATGAACTAGAGAGTGCTAGAGTTGAGCTTGCTGAGTTGAAGTCTAGGTCATCTTTGCTAGGTGCTTGTACTTCTTGTCCTGCTTTGCATGCTCAGTTGCTTGAATCACGTACCATGATTAGTTCACTTGAAGCACAACTTAAATCACCCATTGTAAATTCTTGTTCTGCTTGTGATGTTGTTGCATTGAAGAATGTTGAGCTAGAACAGTGTGTGAATAGATTGCAAGATGAGAATGATGAGCTAAGACAGTGTTTGGGTTGGTTGTCTGGTCGTGAGCCTCAGCTTAGGATGTTGATTACTAGTTTCAAGAGAGCTGATGGTTGTGGTCTTGGTTCTGAGAAGGTTGGTGAGAGTAGTGGTGAGAGAGAGAGAGATCCAGAGAGCTCCACCGCAAACATTCCCACAAACCCACCAAAAACCATTCTCAAGAACACCTTCACACCCAAACCAAACCACCTGCTGAACAAGCTTGACACCACTCCAGATCCTCCCAAGTTTCCACCTAAGTCAGAGAACTTTCAGAGGAGAGTGACCTTTGTGAGGAGTGGGGTTTACCAGCCGAGAGAGAGCACAGCCGAGAGAAACCCCAAAGCCAAAACCAGTCCACTTCCATTGTGAGCACTGTGGAAGGGATGGTCACCTTGAGGAGTTTTGTTGGAGGAAGAAGAGGGAGGTGAGAAGAGAGAAGGAGGTGGGGAACAGGGACAGGTACTACTCTTCTCGTAGTGTGCCTGTGTCTCGTTCACCCTGGCCGAGAGGCGATGCTGTTGTGTGTACAGTTCCTGTGGTTGCTAGTCGTGGTGTTCCTGTTGTTCGTGAGTTTGCTAGGCGGCCTCCGTTTCGCGGTCAGTTTGGTTCAGGGAGGTTCGACCGTAGCTTTGAGGCTAGGAGAGAGTCTAGGCCACGTTTTCCCCCGCGTGGTGCTAGAGGTCCGATGGTGAGAGACGAGAGGGTGTCACGCGGTAGAGCTGATTTTGCTAACCCTTCTTTTGAGCAGATGGCCCGACACTGGTTTGACTCGTTCTGTGCTAACCCCAGTGTCGAGTCATTTGCTCATTCTCGTTCTCGGTTCTGATTGTGCAGGTGGGAGGCTTGGAGAACTTTTGGTTGATGGATTCTGGCTGCTCGAGACACATGACAGGTAATGGTAAGTGGTTCTCCAGTCTCACCCCGGTGGTGTCCAGGCAATACATCACTTTCGGGGATAAGGGTAGAGGTAGAGTACTGTCAGAGGGTGCTATTCAGGTGAGCGACACTTTCATGTTGAAGCGAGTTGCTCTTGTCAAGAATCTTGGTTTCAATTTGCTCTCAGTTTCTCAGCTTCTTGATGAGGGTTATGAGGTTCGCTTTAAACGTGGTGATTCGAAAATTCTTGATTCTCGAGGTGACCTTGTGTGTATGATCATTCCTGAGGGACAGATTTTTCGTGCTGATTTTTCTCGATCTTTTGGTCCTTCACGGTGTTTGATCGCTGGTACTTCTTCTGAGCTTTGGAAGTGGCATAGGAGATTGGGTCATGTGAGCTTTGAGCGAGTTTTGGGCGAGGACCTAGCTAGCCAGATCTAGGCAGAAGCTCAAGGTAGCCCACGGTGGTGATAGCCATGTGAAGGCTAGGCTTTTCTTGATGTATCGCAGAGAGTATGAGAATTTTGCTCACTTGCCTGGAGAGTCTGTTGATGCTTTGTTTCAGCGTTTCACCTCCATAGTCAACAACATGAAAGCCAACATTACCGTACTCCCATACTCGGATCATGACAGAGCTATCAAGCTCTTGCAAGCACTTGATAGATCCGTGTGGGGTGCCAAGGTTGAGGCGATCATGGAGTCGGCTAACTATGCAACTTTGTCTGTTGATGAGCTTTTCTCCAAGCTGAAGTCTTCTGAGGTTGATAGACAGTTGCTTGCCAAGGCTAAGAGTCCGACTGATCCTCATAGTCTGGCTCTAGTCGGTGGCTCTGGTTATGGACATGCTAACACTTCCAGACACTTTGCTTTGTCTTCTCTTGTGTCTCTTCCAGATGAGGAATATGAGGTGCCTGAGCGAGGAGGATCTCGCAGTTGCTCACGAGGAGGTTCGAGCGCCTGTACCAGAACCGGAAGGGTTCGAGGCGTGCCGGTAGTACGTGCTACAGATGCGGGAAGATGGGTCACTTCATCGCCGAGTGCCCCGAGGAGATCAAGAACGACTACAACCGCAAGCACCGTCCAGCGAGATGACCACAAGCACCGTCGCAAGGACGAGTACCGCTCTAAGCATAAGAACAAGGAAGAGAGAAGGTCGAAGAACAAGCACGGTGGACACAAGAAGAACCGATCTCGGGGGTTCTTGCTTAGCAAGGGGTTTGTGATGGGAAAGGTTGATAAGACGCTCTTCTTGTTGAGAAATGGCAATGATCTTTTAATCGTTCAGATTTACGTGGATGATATCATTTTTGGTGGCTCTTCTCACGATCTTGTTGCCAAGTTTGCAGAAGATATGAGCAGGGAATTTGAAATGTCAATGATGGGAGAGTTGCAGTTCTTTCTCGGGCTACAGATCAAGCAAACCAAGGATGGGACGTTTGTGCACCAAAGCAAGTACACCAAGGACATTCTCAAGAAATTTGACATGAGTGACTCCAAGCCGATGACTACACCGATGAGTACGACTACAGCTTTGGATGCGGATGAGGACGGAGAACCAGTGGACCAGAAGGAGTACTGGAGCATGATTGGCTCCCTCCTCTACTTGACGGCGATGAGGCCGGACATACAGTTCAGCGTGTGTCTGTGCGCTCGTTTTCAGGCTTCACCGAGGACTTCACATCGTCAGGCCGTCAAGCGGATTTTCAGGTATCTCAAGTACACTCCTGAGTTGGGTCTTTGGTATTCCGCAGCTTCCTCACTTGCATTCCATGGTTTTTCTGATGCTGATTTTTCTGGATGTCGTGTTGATCGCAAGTCTACTTCTGGTCAGTGTCAGTTTCTTGGTTCGTCTCTTGTGTGTTGGTCTTCTCGCAAGCAGTCTAGTGTAGCCCAATCCACCACAGAAGCCGAGTATATTGCTGCTGCTAGCTGTTGTTCCCAGTTGCTTTGGATCACCTACACCTTGAGAGACTTTGGCTTAGACATGTCCCATGTACCACTTCTTTGTGACAGCACCAGTGCCATAAGCGTAGCCAAAAATCCCGTGCTTCACTCCAAAACCAAACACATAGAAGTGAGGTACCACTTTCTGAGAGATCATGTGGAGAAAGGAGATACTGAGCTTGCCCATGTTTCTACCCAAAACCAGCTTGCAGACATTTTCACTAAGCCACTTGACCAAGTTACCTTCACCCGCTTGCGAGGAGAACTTGGTGTGTGTGCGGTTTTCTGAGCTGAGTTTTGGAGGCTTCTCTTGTAGCATATGTATACTATTGTACGATCTTTGTATCTTGATATACATTTTTCTACTTTTGTAACTTGATGTATAGCTTTCATCTTTGCATCTTGTGATAAATCATGTTGCATTTGTGTCATATCATAGGATGAGCTTCTCCTATATGCAGTGATTGCTACAACGTGCTACATTTTAGATTTTAGGCAAGCTTGCTAGGGACTGGATGTATGATTGGCTATGCTCTTGATGGTCTTGATATATATTCGTTTGAGATAGTCAATTTTTTGAATTAAAATGACAAACTGAACTTAAACTCTTTTCACCCATGAGTAAATGCCTTTGCATGTCTTGTTTGAGCCGAAATGGCTATATTTTGCTTAAGGTCATGCTAGGATGATATTCTTTTCAATTGGGTCGAAGATCTTTGTCATTGTAAATGTTTGGCCCATGTTTATCTTGTGGAGGAGCATAAGCTTCTTTTTGTCGCAAAGACATTTCATGTACCATGCTTAAATTGATGTTGGCACTCCTTAGCCTAACTAAAATCCGCAAGCGCACGGAGCCCGATGTAGCCTTTCACCAGGGGAGTAAGAACCTGGATATCGAATCCAAGGAACGGTAGACGCGACTAGCCTAGAACTTTTCTAACCGGATCCACCAAGGAGAAAAAGGATAAATGGGTAGAGAGCTTGACTTTAGTTAGCTACTCGTTACCCCAGACAAACTATCGATACCTAACCTGATCTGCTTCGACGGCTAGAACGGGAAGAACTCAGAACGGGGTGAGAGAGGGGTTCTTCCGGGCTCAGCACTACTGTTATGAGTACACCCGAACGTGGTGGAATACAAAGGACGGACAGGGCTGTCACCACCTGCCGCCTACCACTGCAGTTCCGTGGGGTGCAACACAACCTGAGATGACTAGCCAGCACAGGCACCACGCCTAAGCTTTCAGTCACTGACCTCCACCCAACGCGAAGGGCTATAGAGGAAACCCCAAACAAGAGTCGCTGTCACTCGCGCAGACTCAGGTACCCGCAGATCAAAGATAAATATGATAACTTGCTGAAAGTAAGTTGTAAACTAGCGTAGTACTAAAGACAAGGGACCGAGGACTTACTGAAGATAACTCCTGAATATATTCCTCGAGGGCGGAAATGTCGAGACGAGACCGAGAGAGAAATCCCGGACTCTCTCTACAAAGCTCGGCTGTCACCCGAGCAACTCACCCACTCTCTCCCTACTCTACTCTAAAGATGAGAACTCAAACTCACTAAGCTACTCTTCTCTCCTTTGGATGAATTGATGGATGATCTCTCAAGGTGAGGAAGGGTCCCTTTTATAGCTTCCAGGGGCGGTTGCAGGCGTCAAGTGTAAGCTAATGCTCTGCTTAACTGCCACGCGAAGGGGGACAGGTGGCAGCCTCTGGGGGAGGCCGGCCGGCCTAGGCCAGGCCGATCGGCCTGGCCTTGCTGCCCCGTGGCACCGCCTTCTTCAGGGACGCTCTGGATTGCACCCTGAGGTCGGTAACGGTTGCGTTGGATTGAAGCTGTCCGAGAATCCCATGTTGGTGGGCCCTTCAATCCATGCAAATGTAGCTTAGGCCTTTCGGTTCTTTGGATCAAACCGACATTGATCGCACGTCTCATGATCATCTGACTTGTGTTTGTGATCATCTGGATCAAGGACATGGCAAATGGCCACAGAAGGGGGCCGGCCGGCCTGGCATAGGCCGGCCGGCCTGGCTTTGTGTCAACCATGGCTCATCTTTTGCTTGCTTGCTCCTGCACTCACAAATCATACAAAACTTGTGGAACTCATTAGAAATAATCAATTTTACTTTGTTATGAGCAAG